>OU565292.1:26175872-26775872 GCA_913789915.3 Sphecodes monilicornis | reverse complement strand
AGTGCTGGTACTCGTCGATGGGCCTTCTGTGCTGCCTGTAGTAGATGGCGACGATGTCTCAGTGGGTCCAGTTGACGGCTGAGTGCTGCTACTCGTCGATGGGCCTTCTGTGCTTTCCGTAGTAGATGGCGACGATGTCTCAGTGGGTCCAGTTGACGACTGGGTGCTGGTACTCGTCAATGGGCCCTCTGTGCTTTCCGTAGCAGATGTCGACGGTGTCTCAGTGGGTCCAGTTGACGACTGAGTGGATGTACTCGTCAATGTGCCCTCTGTGCTTTCCGTAGCAGATGTCGACGGTGTCTCAGTGGGTCCACTTGACGACTGAGTGCTGGTACTCGTCGATGGGCCTTCTGTGCTGCCTGTAGTAGATGGCGACGACGTCTCATTGGGTCCAGTTGACGACTGAGTGGATGTACTCGTCGATGGGCCCTCTGTGCTTTCCGTAGCAGATGTCGACGGTGTCTCAGTGGGTCCAGTTGACGACTGAGTGGATGTACTCGTCAATGGGCCTTCTGTGCTTTCCGTAGTAGATGGCGACGGTGTCTCAGTGGGTCCAGTTGACGACTGAGTGCTGGTACTCGTCGATGGGCCTTCTGTGCTTTCCGTAGTAGATGGCGACGGTGTCTCAGTGGGTCCAGTTGACGGCTGAGTGCTGCTACTCGTCGATGGGCCTTCTGTGCTTTCCGTAGTAGATGGCGACGACGTCTCAGTGGGTCCAGTTGACGACTGAGTGGATGTACTTGTCAATGGGCCTTCTGTGCTTTCCGTAGTAGATGGCGATGATGTCTCAGTGGGTCCAGTTGACGACTGAGTGCTGGTACTCGTCGATGGGCCTTCTGTGCTTTCCGTAGTAGATGGCGACGGTGTCTCAGTGGGTCCAGTTGACGGCTGAGTGCTGCTACTCGTCGATGGGCCCTCTGTGCTTTCCGTAGCAGATGTCGACGGTGTCTCAGTGGGTCCAGTTGACGACTGAGTGGATGTACTCGTCAATGGGCCTTCTGTGCTTTCCGTAGTAGATGGCGACGGTGTCTCAGTGGGTCCAGTTGACGACTGAGTGCTGGTACTCGTCGATGGGCCTTCTGTGCTTTCCGTAGTAGATGGCGACGGTGTCTCAGTGGGTCCAGTTGACGGCTGAGTGCTGCTACTCGTCGATGGGCCTTCTGTGCTTTCCGTAGTAGATGGCGACGACGTCTCAGTGGGTCCAGTTGACGACTGAGTGGATGTACTTGTCAATGGGCCTTCTGTGCTTTCCGTAGTAGATGGCGATGATGTCTCAGTGGGTCCAGTTGACGACTGAGTGGATGTACTCGTCAATGGGCCCTCTGTGCTGCCTGTAGTAGATGGCGACGATGTCTCAGTGGGTCCAGTTGACGGCTGAGTGCTGCTACTCGTCGATGGGCCTTCTGTGCTTTCCGTAGTAGATGGCCACGACGTCTCAGTGGGTCCAGTTGACGACTGATTGCTGGTACTCGTCGATGGGCCTTCTGTGCTGCCTGTAGTAGATGGCGACGATGTCTCAGTGGGTCCAGTTGACGGCTGAGTGCTGCTACTCGTCGATGGGCCTTCTGTGCTTTCCGTAGTAGACGGCGACGATGTCTCAGTGGGTCCAGTTGACGACTGAGTGGATGTACTCGTCAATGGGCCTTCTGTGCTTTCCGTAGTAGATGGCGACGATGTCTCAGTGGGTCCAGTTGACGACTGGGTGCTGGTACTCGTCAATGGGCCCTCTGTGCTTTCCGTAGCAGATGTCGACGGTGTCTCAGTGGGTCCAGTTGACGACTGAGTGGATGTACTCGTCAATGGGCCCTCTGTGCTTTCCGTAGCAGATGTCGACGGTGTCTCAGTGGGTCCACTTGACGACTGAGTGCTGGTACTCGTCGATGGGCCTTCTGTGCTGCCTGTAGTAGATGGCGACGACGTCTCAGTGGGTCCAGTTGACGACTGAGTGGATGTACTCGTCAATGGGCCCTCTGTGCTTTCCGTAGCAGATGTCGACGGTGTCTCAGTGGGTCCAGTTGACGACTGAGTGGATGTACTCGTCAATGGGCCCTCTGTGCTTTCCGTAGCAGATGTCGACGGTGTCTCAGTGGGTCCACTTGACGACTGAGTGCTGGTACTCGTCGATGGGCCTTCTGTGCTGCCTGTAGTAGATGGCGACGACGTCTCAGTGGGTCCAGTTGACGACTGAGTGGATGTACTCGTCAATGGGCCCTCTGTGCTTTCCGTAGCAGATGTCGACGGTGTCTCAGTGGGTCCAGTTGACGACTGAGTGCTGGTACTCGTCAATGGGCCTTCTGTGCTTTCCGTAGTAGATGGCGACGATGTCTCAGTGGGTCCAGTTGACGGCTGAGTGGATGTACTCGTCAATGGGCCCTCTGTGCTTTCCGTAGCAGATGTCGACGGTGTCTCAGTGGGTCCAGTTGACGACTGAGTGCTGGTACTCGTCGATGGGCCTTCTGTGCTGCCTATAGTAGATGGTGACGGTGTCTCAGTGGGTCCAGTTGACGACTGAGTGCTGGTACTCGTCGATGGGCCTTCTGTGCTGCCTGTAGTAGACGGCGACGATGTCTCAGTGGGTCCAGTTGACGACTGAGTGGATGTACTCGTCAATGGGCCTTCTGTGCTATCCGTAGCAGATGGCGACGATGTTTCAGTAGGTCCAGTTGACGGTTGAGTGCTGGTACTCGTCGATGGGCCTTCTGTACTTTCCGTAGTAGATGGCGACGATGTCTCAGTGGGTCCAGTTGACGGCTGAGTGCTGGTACTCGTCGATGGGCCTTCTGTGCTTTCCGTAGTAGATGGCGACGATGTCTCAGTGGGTCCAGATGAAGGCTGAGTGCTGGAACTCGTCGATGGGCCTTCTGTGCTTTCCGTAGTAGATGGCGACGATGTCTCAGTGGGTCCAGTTGACGACTGGGTGCTGGTACTCGTCAATGGGCCCTCTGTGCTTTCCGTAGCAGATGTCGACGGTGTCTCAGTGGGTCCAGTTGACGACTGAGTGGATGTACTCGTCAATGGGCCCTCTGTGCTTTCCGTAGCAGATGTCGACGGTGTCTCAGTGGGTCCACTTGACGACTGAGTGCTGGTACTCGTCGATGGGCCTTCTGTGCTGCCTGTAGTAGATGGCGACGACGTCTCAGTGGGTCCAGTTGACGACTGAGTGGATGTACTCGTCAATGGGCCCTCTGTGCTTTCCGTAGCAGATGTCGACGGTGTCTCAGTGGGTCCAGTTGACGACTGAGTGGATGTACTCGTCAATGGGCCCTCTGTGCTTTCCGTAGCAGATGTCGACGGTGTCTCAGTGGGTCCACTTGACGACTGAGTGCTGGTACTCGTCGATGGGCCTTCTGTGCTGCCTGTAGTAGATGGCGACGACGTCTCAGTGGGTCCAGTTGACGACTGAGTGGATGTACTCGTCAATGGGCCCTCTGTGCTTTCCGTAGCAGATGTCGACGGTGTCTCAGTGGGTCCAGTTGACGACTGAGTGCTGGTACTCGTCAATGGGCCTTCTGTGCTTTCCGTAGTAGATGGCGACGATGTCTCAGTGGGTCCAGTTGACGGCTGAGTGGATGTACTCGTCAATGGGCCCTCTGTGCTTTCCGTAGCAGATGTCGACGGTGTCTCAGTGGGTCCAGTTGACGACTGAGTGCTGGTACTCGTCGATGGGCCTTCTGTGCTGCCTATAGTAGATGGTGACGGTGTCTCAGTGGGTCCAGTTGACGACTGAGTGCTGGTACTCGTCGATGGGCCTTCTGTGCTGCCTGTAGTAGACGGCGACGATGTCTCAGTGGGTCCAGTTGACGACTGAGTGGATGTACTCGTCAATGGGCCTTCTGTGCTATCCGTAGCAGATGGCGACGATGTTTCAGTAGGTCCAGTTGACGGTTGAGTGCTGGTACTCGTCGATGGGCCTTCTGTACTTTCCGTAGTAGATGGCGACGATGTCTCAGTGGGTCCAGTTGACGGCTGAGTGCTGGTACTCGTCGATGGGCCTTCTGTGCTTTCCGTAGTAGATGGCGACGATGTCTCAGTGGGTCCAGATGAAGGCTGAGTGCTGGAACTCGTCGATGGGCCTTCTGTGCTTTCCGTAGTAGATGGCGACGACGTCTCAGTGGGTACAGATGACGACTGAGTGGATGTACTCGTCAATGGGCCTTCTGTGCTTTCCGTCGTAGATGGCGACGATGTCTCAGTGGGTTCAGTTGACGACTCAGTGGATGTACTCGTCAATGGGCCTACTGTGCTTTCCGTAGTAGATGGCGACGATGTCTCAGTGGGTCCAGTTGACGACTGGGTGCTGGTACTCGTCGATGGGCCTTCCGTGCTTTCCGTGTTGGATATTGACGAGGTCTCTGTTGTTCCAGTTGAGGACTGTGTGCTGGGACTTGTCGGTTCTTCTGTACATTCGGTGGTTAATGGCGGCGATGTCTCGGTGAGTTCAGTTGACAACTGAGTGCTGGTACTGGTCGATGGGCCTTCAGTCTTTTCTGTTGTAGATGTCGTCGACGGCTCGGTGGGTCCAGTTGGCGATTGAGTCCTGGTACTGGTCGATGGGCTCTCTGTGCTTTCTATGGTGGATGGTGGCGATGTATCAGTTGGTCCAGTTGATGGCCGAGTACTTGTAGTTGTCGATGGACCTTCTGTGCTTTCTGTAGTAGATGGCGACGATGTCTCAGTCGGTCCAGTTGACGACTGAGTGCTGGGAGTATCTGTCGGTTCTTCTGTACATTCGGTCGTTAATGGCGGCAACGTCTCGGTGGGTCCAGTTGACGACTGAGTGCTGGTACGTGTCGGTGGGCCTTCTGTGCTTTCGGTAGTAGATGTTGACGGCGGCTCGGTGGGTCCAGTTGGCGACTGAGTCCTGGTACTGGTCCATGGGCCCTCTGTGCTTTCTGTGGTGGATGATGGCGGTGTTTCAGTTGGTCCATTTGAGGACTGAGTGCTGGGACTTGTCGGTTCTTCTGTACATTCTGTGGTTAATGGCGGCGACGTCTCGGTGGGTCCATTTGACGACTGAGTGCTGGTACTGGTCGATGGGCCTTCAGTGTTTTCCGTTGTTGATGTTGTCGACGGCTCGGTGGGTCCAGTTGGCGATTGAGTCCTGGTACTGGTCGATGGGCTCTCTGTGCTTTCTATGGTGGATGGTGGCGATGTCTCAGTTGGTCCATTTGAGGACTGAGTACTGGGACTTGTCGGTTCTTCTGTGCATTCTGTGGATAATCGCGACGACGTCTCGGTTGGTCCAGTTGACGATTGAGTGCTGGTACTTGTCGATGGTCCTTCTGTGCTTTCTGTGGTGGATCGCGACGATATCTCAGTAGTTCCTGTAGACTGCTGAGTATTGGAACTGGTCTTGGGCTCTTCTGTGCGTTCTGTGGTTAATTGATGTGTGGACTGTGTAGGTGGCTCAGTTGTGGTGCCTGGTTTTGTTGTGGGAGCTTCTGTTGTTGTAGTTGTGGTTGGTTTCGTTCCTGTAGATTGTGTGAATGCGGTTTATTTTATCCGCCGCGTACGTTTTGTTGATAGCATGGTAATTGTTACTCAGTTTGTTATACCTGGTTGGTGTATGCATCCCATGATACAAACTTCTATAGTTCGTAGTATTTTCGCAACCAGTTTTATGAAGTCCGGTAATAGTTTGATGACAGAGCATTGTGCCAGGGATGATTTGCTTTTTATAAGCAATTCCACTAGATCTCTAATCTCTTTAACTATCATATGTACTTCTTCCTTTTGTAGTCGGCTGACTTCTCGCAGAACCTATGGGCGGTTATAGAATTTACAGAAAGTAGTTGTAATATCAGAAATATGTCGGGACACTTTAATCGATGTAAATGATATTCGGGCATGTTGTGTAAATGATTCTTGGAATTGTGTTATTTAGTATCGGTGGTATACTTACTTTCGCCAGGCATTTGGGAAGTTCAAATATATTTTTCTCTGTGCATTTGGCTGCTTGTATGTTTACCTTCTCGAGTTTGAGTAAGAAATTTTCTGTTCGTTGTGTAATTCTGTCATATATTTCGGTTGTTCTGTTAATTTCCCCATTGACGCAGTACATAACTTTGTCAATGATTTCAAGTGCTGCTTGTCTAATTTTGTCTATTTCGACAAGACATTTGCTAATGTCTACACCACGTGCTCTCCTTTTCCAGTTGTAGACTTTCAAGTTCACCTAAAAGTAGAGTTACATATCTAACGTTTCTAAAGAGTAGTGGGACATGGTCTTTCATGTTGAATTCGTGGTACGAAGCACGGACAATATCTATTGCTTCATTTAGGGTTGTGATTATTTCAAGTATTCTTGAAGGCTAATTAATGTAATGTTCGGTGTATCTTACCACTTCCAATACGCCGTTGACTTTTGCAACGGCATCTTCGTTCAACCGAGCACCAATCTTTTTCACGTCTTCGTAGTGGAAGTCGGCCAGATTGTTAGTTTCGCGTACCACATCGTGTAGGCTGTCAACAATGTATTTAATTTGACCGGCCATTCCAAATCTTTCTTGAATGCCTCCTCTTTCTCCATCGTAGTCTACATTCGGTATAGGAATAACGTTGCCCTATAGTGCAAAATACAGAACTAAATTGTTAAATGGATAATTGTGTATGCAACTCATGGGAACAGTAGGTACAGCCCCATGGCACGAAACGTCAGTGAAGATTCTTCGAGAAAAGAAAGAATGCCGTCCAATCTAACATCTAGATTCATTCTATTCGAAAGAATGTTTCGTGCCACTGAACTCGTTTAACGCCGTTCCTTTTAGATTTGCTGATTTTGAACGTTGCACATATAAAACCCTCTCGATCGCAAGGTGCAATCGAAAAGGTTGAAAAGGGTCGTCTCCAAATTTTGACGAGGCTCTCTATTTTCAAATATAATAAAGGTATCGACAACCGGTTTGCGAAAGTGGACCGTCGACTCGACCGCGACTTTGAATGTCTCGAAATTCGTCGATCGAGGACCGAAATTGAGGAAACGTCACTGTCCATTTGGCGATCATTATCCCGCACTACTCCCAATTTGAACGGTTCGATCGAATCCCAGGATCGTCCTGTCGTTGATCGCAGCACTAATCGGAACGATAGAAGTGTGATCCCACTTACACTAGCAGCGGCAACAAAGAGACAAAGGGCGAGTGCGATCCTCGCCATCTTTGGCCCCGTACTCCTCGCTCACCGAGAAAAGACACAGGTGCTGATAAAACCGCATTCACATTTATATACGAACAGAAATTCCGTAAAAAATAACTGATTCGACTGTTCCGTCGCTGGGTTTCGGTTAGTCAAATATGCGCGTAATTTTCTACACCTGTGTCAATGTACAGTCGCAGCTAATTAATGCCGCGAACGCTGACGACGCGTTCATCATTAACATCTTATCAGCGGATTTGTTTCGATTCTGCTCTGGTTTGCGCTGGTAACTTTGAGGATACGTAGCCTGTAGAATTTTTTTTTTCGCACGAGCGTATCCTTCCGCTCGACTTCGCGGAGTCGAATATATAAATATACATGTTTGTTGTTCATGCCTATCCGTTTTTCGAGTTTCTCATAGGATTGTTTGGTTCTTGTTTGCACCGCGCAATCTGTTGTCCGAACAAACACTATGAAATATGTTTTGGTTGATTTCATTTACTGCCTAGCGCGCTCATTAAAACGTCATACTGTTTGCTCAGAGTTTTTACGTTCACGCGGTTGAGCCTCAATGAAGCTGCAAATAACTCGATACTAGCAAATTGCGACATTGTCAGTTGTTGACTTTCGCATTCGTTAGCGTTGCAAGTTACTTTCTTAACTATTCGTAGAGATGAAAATGTAACGCTCGAACCTCCACGTGCGACACGATCGTTTGAATACGGATTCGAATCGTGCCACTATTTTCGCGATATCTCGTTGCAGGCTTGGCAGGTTCATCGGCATTGTGTCACCAATATCTGTGCAAACATTAATCGATTATTATAAATGGAACGATTCGGAGTATCGGGAATAGATTTCATTAAAATCGTTGAATATTCAATCGCTGCTAATTATAGTCGACATAAAAAGTTTGCTTGCCTCTTTTTCTAAAAACACTTGTTCCCTTTGCAAACATTGTCGTGTCTGCGGACACAGCGTGTTCTGCAAATAAATTCAGGTAAACAGGCTGTTGAATTATTGTATTTCGGCGCGATCGTTCGCGAAACATCGATCGAGAAGAATTCCGAGAATCAATCTAATCGCAAGACGTACAATCAACGTCGTGTTAGATATTGAATGGCCGTCGTCGAGCTGGAGTATTTGAATGTTCGCCGTTGCGGTCCCTGCGAGTGCGAGGGGTGAACGCGCGCGCGCGCGCGCCTCTGTGCGTCTCTCTCCGCGTGTGCGTGTGCGCACCAGCGTACAGACACGTACAATTTCACCCCAATAAAACTTTCCCATAGAAACGGTGCACGGGGTGTCGTGGGAACCGCGTCGACCGATATAAAGCAAGCACCATACGCATTTTGATGGAGCGTGTAGATGTCCGAGCAATTCGGAGATTCCTCCGTAATGGATCGACGGCTCCTACAGCCGTCGAAAACATTGCAAGCTCGTTAGATGTTACTTTAGGCAGGTGATTGGAACATTTGAACGTCTACGAGAATCTTTCGGCTTGCTCCCACCTGTACAATCTCATCGTTGGTAACGGTATCTATCGGATTTAACGAGATTTATGAGAAAAATGGTTAATATTTGGGACGGTCTATTAATACGAAACTTGTCCGATGACATACTCAAGGGAATTTGTTTATTTAATATTTGATAATGTAGCGACGTACGTGATACGTACCAGGCAGCGAAGACCGGTTCAAATTAGTCCCTATCCGTTGGCGAAACCTTATCTCTACGTTTGCGTTTTAGAATTCGAGTCACGCGACGTATGCTTTCTTGTGCGTGAACCTGTTTGTTCAGCCTCCGAGCTAATATTTAAAAGCTTGGCGGATGTTTGTGACGTTCGATCTAACGAAGCATTGTTTCTGTGTACCCCGGAATGATAACCGAGTTTTCGCGAAAGAGCTGTCCGTTTCCCAGGAAGCAGCTTCTCGCTTCTTGTTTCTCGCGAAGGCTATCAGCTCTGCAGTTTGCGTGTGGAACGAGTATTAACGCCGTCCAAACTTGATCCCCAAAGATACAATATCGTGAGCTGATTAAACCGCTGCAATAATGGGGCGCTGTTATTTATAATCAGACAGGTACAACGAACGCTGAGCTGAAGAAATTTTTTCTTCTTCTGGACCAGTTCTCTAACATAGTATTCCATTCGCATTTTCTATGAGATTGTACCTTCGCTCTTTTCATTGTATCTTTTTGAACGTAATCTCGCTTTCGCGATCATTTCAACTGCACGAAATGTAGCATTAGAAACAAAAGTTCCAATTCTAGGAGTGACGAAATGCCACCCACGGTTTTATTGAGTTCAATATTTAGGAAGTAAACACGTCTCACGCTATCAGATGATGTAACACTTGCGTCACTATCGATAAACTACGTCAGGATTATTATGAAAGATATTTTCTCCGTTTCGATAAGGAATCCCATACATTTTTTTTACGAACGAACATACTATCCTTTCGAAATTAATCTTATTAATTAACGAAAGAAATTAACGATAGAAATGTTTTCTGTTTCAGATAAATCTTTGAACGCTCCAACTACCGCAGATATACCTCGGTGAGTACCGGAGCGATTATAGTTTTCGAGTAACGACGTTTAAGACGAAGGACTATTAAAAAAACGGTAAAGCTGGTCGAGTTTCCTAAATCGCTTTTTTCCGAAGGAAATGTACTCTTCGGGGAACTAGGTCTCCAACAGCTGTTCTCGTATTCGCTTCCTGGACATCGGGATATCGATAACACGTGTTCTCTATGTATCATGCGTGTGCACTTCCTGTGTGTCGGATGACGATCCGGAACATTAGAGTTTTAGATTTTAGAGGAACGAACGTGAACGAAAACAACTCCTAGAAATCTCCGATGCGAGCAGAAGCTCGAACAGAGTGTAAACACGTAGTTGAAGATAACATCGTTCAAGGTGTAATAGATGCCTCGCTGGCTTCAGCGCCGCTATCGAAACTTTCCAGTAATTAACCTGATCGTTTTTATAAATTCTCCGGATTCACCTACCTCGAGACATCTATACTGTGAAGCAATACATACAGTCGTGGACAAAATTAAGTGGACAGAACGTAAATTCTGAATAATCTCTATTTTCATTTATTGTGTTATAAATTTATTGCAGATGTTTAACATGAAAAATGTTTATACACAACGAAAGAATTTATTTAGTATGTAAAAGCATAAATATAATGTTTCTGTTAATATTTATGCATATTTGTTTGTATGGATGTCTTTGAGACCGTGGACAAAATTCAGTGGACGCAGAGGACATTCTGTGTTGGGACGGAAAAAATGTAAACAAACGTTTGACTCTCGCATTGTGCGGTGTCATTCGTCCTCGGTAGACATTGAACTTTTGTTTAAACAAGATTAGAAATATAAACCGAGCATGTCTAAGAGACGAGAAGAATTTCCCGTGAACCTGCGAAAGTTAATTGTTTCAGAGTGCAAAAATAAACTAAGTTATCGTAAAATGGCTGAAAAATACAAAGTTTCTAAGAGTACAGTGCATACAATTTATCACAAGTATTTACAGTATGATACTGTTGAAAATTTAATCGGTCGAGGACGAGAACGTAGCACAAATTCATACGATGATAGACAAATTGTAAGAGAAACTCAACGTATTCCATCGATAACATCACGAAATATTGTTGAAACTCTACAATTAAATATTTCTTCAAGAACTGTGAGACGAAGATTAAAAGAAGTTAATCTGAAGAGTTGTTTAGCTAGACGCAAGCCACACATTAGTAAACTTCATAAAAAGAGTTGTTCAGCTTTTGCAAAAAAATATGTGAATAAGCCATTATTATTTTGGAAAAAAATTATATGGAGTGACGAGAGCAAATTTGAGTCATTAAATTAAAAAAAAAGAGAACACGCGTATGGAGAAAACTGAATGAAGCTCTCAAGAAGCAGTATGTGTTGCCTACCATCAAACGTGGAGGGGGATCCATAATGGTATGGGGATGTTTTTCTTGGTATGGGTTGGAAATTTAGCACCCATCCATGGCATCATGAATGCAGATATGTTTGTTGACATTTTAAATGAAAATATGGAATAGTGAACCCTAAAAATGGATTTCGATGAGGGATGGATGCTACAACGGGATAATGATCATAAGCATACGGCGAAGAAAACGAAAAAATTTTTATAAGATTGTGGGATAGATGTTCTCTATTGGCCTTCACAAAGTGCAGATCTTAATCCTATAGAAAATTTATGGAGCTTATTGGATTCGGAAATACCATTAAGAAGACGTCATAATAAAACAGTATTTTTAAACGAATTGCAAATAAAATTTCAACAAATTGATCGAAATTACCTCCAAAAACTTGTGGAAATCATCCCACGACGATTAGAAGCAGTAATTAAAGCAAGATGTTACAATACCAAATACTAATTGCTTATTTTCTAAATATTTATAAAGTGTCCACTTAATCTTGACCACCAAAAATTGTATACAATTTTGATTAATGATAATATATTCTATTATATTAACTTTTATTATTGATATTGTTGTTTATTTCATTAAAGTACACTTTGTTAACTTAAATGTACCGTACAATTGTAATTTATTAAAATTATTTTTTAAATTGCGTTGATTTTTTTTGATCATTAGACCTGTCCACTTAATTTTGTCCACGACTGTATATACACTTCAGTAATTCCCAATAATCGCGCGGCAGACTCGTTTAAATGTAACGAGTTAAAGTTCAATCGGCATCGAGGCACATGACCGTTTCTACCTGTTCGCTCGATGTTCATGGGAATACGACGGCATGTGGTTTTATCTGGGGCCATATGGTATATCGAGAAGAGGAAATGCACGTGCGAAAAAATCGAGAGGAACGTAGCAATCCGTTTGCATCTGCATTCCGTGTCACACGAATAAACTGTCCTCTGGTTTCCTCTTCTTGTATTTGTAATTGTAATTGTATTTAAAATTCATTTCTGCGATCGAAATGAAATTATTCGATTCTGTAGCAAAATTCATTAGCGAGACAAAACAGGAAAAATGACAGCTAGTTATTATAGGTGAAATTCCTCTCGATCGAAATTGAAGTATATAATGATTTCGGCGCAAGGTTCGATCACATTTGGTTTAGATCACTAAATGTGATCGAACCTTGCGCCGAAATCATAAAATTTATTATATACAGCTAGTTATTATTATTTATGATTGCAACGAAACCTAGTTTTCAAGAACGAACAGGATTCCGAATATAACGCCGCAAGAACAATAGTAGGAACTAGTTGCTACCATTTTCAATTGCGGTGTCCATCTTTAGCTCTTTTGCGTTACTCAAAACTAATATTACGTTGCTCGTTACCGATGCCGTCAAAGCGAATTCATAAAGTGTTCATGATCCCTTTGGCCCAACAATATCATCGTCGTACGCTTTGCCGCACAGATTTCCCGTTCGATCGCGTCGGATATATATGTATTCGAGGAAGTTTGTCGTATCAGCGCGGTATCAAAGCATCGTAATTCTATCGACATCGGCTTCTATTTGCCAACGCAAACATCGTTGACTGCGAAATAAAGCGCTGTTTATTTGGATCGGGCTCGCCGAAAAATTTGCAATGGCGACGAAAATGACGCGACGGAGCCCTCATTCCACCGGTGAAATTCGCTGGTGAAAAGAATTGAATAAATAATCCGCTACGATTTTTATTACGATTCGGACGCATATGACGATGAGAGATCATCGTCGCGGTTAATATTTAGTCACGAGACTGTTATCGGACGTGATCCGTTCGTCGCGTAATATTTGCTCTCGGAGCGTAATCGAACCTGCGAGTTACTCGATGAATGGCCGCGCGTTAATCCAAGACGAAATTCGGATCGAGATTGAGGTAGGGTAACTGGAGGTTCTGCATGGCTGTATTTTCCCAGCAGCTGCTTCGCCTTGATTTACTTTTTCGTCGGCGTACGATGGATCGACCGAGGAAGGAAAGAAAGAAGGAAGGAAGCGAGGAAGGAAGGAACGGAGGAAAGAACGAACGAACGAAAGAAAGAAAGGAAGAAAGAAAACGGCAGCTGTCCGCGATCGCTCGTGCTTCCTTGTCGGTTTCCGTCGCGCCGCCGAGCGTCGACCGTCGACCGCCGCGCAGTATCCGAACACAAGAAATTTGCTGTCATAACACGTGACCCTGTTCACCGTCGAAAAATCCTCGTCGTACGAATTAACGGCAGATCAAACGCGTTGATCGGTGGGTTGCGCCATCGCTCCGCGCCACTTCGATCGACCGTCGGCGACGCTGGAAGCGACGACACGCTCCTATCAAAATTCACCATATTTCGCTGGCTCGACGACTCGATTATGCAAAGTGTTTGCGTACGGTGATTCTCCCGGCGCATTGACGTCGCTTTTTCCCACTCACAATTTTACCTTGACATTTCGCAAATATTCCCTCTACAATGTATGCTTCCTCGACCTGAAAAAATCTCGTTTGCAATCGTTTTGCTCCGAACTGTGGGACATTTAAACGCAATAAGAAATTGAAGCAATTACAGTAGACTCCTGCTTAACTGGCCCATATAGGACAGGATCTTGGGCCGGATACACCGAATCGTACATGCAATGGACCCAAAGAGTACTTGAGCACTATATTTCCGATTCTCAAAAAATCATCGATATTTAAATTATGATTATTTCTTAAAAATAAATAGTACAACCATGAGTCTGGGCTCATTTTAAAGCTTGAAGCCTCTACCTTCGCAAAGCAGCGTTCATTTCTTTCTAAGATATTTTCACACGATGTACAAAGTAGGAAACCGGAGACCAATGTTTCCTAGAAAATACTGCAAAATCAAGCGCCTTAAAAAAATTTCAAAAATTATTCTCGCAAATGAAACCGCCGTAGATTTGAAGATCGAAGCCTAAAAATTGTTGTACGATTTTTTCTCACTATTTTATGGAACAAAAATGTGGAACAAGTTCGGTCGTTTAAAGTTGGCGTCACATCTCTCATTCGAAGTTCGATAAAACGACTAAAAAGAAGCTTCGATTATTCGAATCTATGACTCTTGCAATTACGAAACAAATTTTTTAAAGTTTTCGCAGACGTTTGAATATATATATTTTCTAGCATTATCGAGAAAAACCGCGTCTTCAGTTTTTCGCGCGCTACATCGTGAACAGAAATCGTAGAATAAAATGAATGACGAAGTATGAAATTAGAGACTTCTAGTTTTAAAATTAGTCCACACTTATTGACGTTAACGATCATTTTTTCCGAAATGATCACAGTTTAAACATATGGAATTTTTCGAGAATCGGGCATTTATTGTAGAAATACTTCTTGGATCCACTGTACGTAAGTTTCGAATGAAATGAGATATATGTAAAATATTTATTATTTACGTGTATATGTATACATACAATCAAGATATAATATAGTAAAATATCATTCAATAATATATAAATGTAATTGTTGATTGTCTTAAGTCGAAGTCCATTATTGCTGTAGAAAATTGACAGTCGATTACGTTGGTCGGTTAAAGCGGAAGCCAGTTAAAGCGAGATCGAAGAGGTAGTCCACTGTATCGATAAAAGCGTAAGCCATCCATATCGGTTCCAATCGTCCAATCAATGGAAGACAGACGTAAGGAATGTAAATTTGTTCGAAAAGCGATGTCCCTATCGCTGCGCGTCGACACGCCGCGCCGCGCCGGGAAAAATCTAAAAACGTAGGAGACCCCATCCGGGTATCGCGGCGAACCTTTCGGAGCCGCGTCTCAGCAGATGTGTACGACCATTTGCCATGGCAGCTGCACTCCTCACCACCGTAAACCTCGAGCACCAGCCCCGGCGCTCTGATCTGACCCTCGAACTCGAATTCGAAGCGTCGCGCGTCTCAATTTCGAAGCGTTCGCGGCGCCGATGCACCCTATAGATTTCGCGATACCATTAATTCGTCGAGTCGTCCGTCGAAGCCAGAGTCAGCGGCTGAGCCGGAACCAGATTTCTGTTGGTCTCGGAGATCGCATAATCGCGAGGCAAACCGGTTTTACGCGGTGCAAAACCGAGTGTGCCTTGGATATGGGGAGACGAACAGGCGCTGAGGAAACTTGGCATGCCCCTGGCTGTCGATCCGAGGGTAGGGAAAAGGTACCTGGGCCCTGACTCCGGCTATTGCATTCACGGTGCCCCGACCAGAGTGGGGACTGACTCGGGACTCGTGCTCCGTACCCAACTGGACGGAAAACGGGGACTGATGGACTCGTCTCTCCTCTCTCCTCTCTCGTCTCTCGTCTCTCGTCTCTCGTCTCTCGTCTCTCGTCTCTCGTCTCTCGTCTCTCGTCTCTCGTCTCTCGTCTTGTCGGTGGAACAGAATTTTTTCTATGCGCGCGGCGAATAAATTGCTGCCCAATCGAATGTCGCGCATTCGACCGTTTCTACTCACATCGCTGCCGTAAAATTTACCCTATCATTGCCAAGGTGCATTTGATATAAATCATTGAACTCCGATAATGAGTGATTGGAGAAACGCATAACAGATAGGATTGCAATCGTTTTATCGTATCGATTCTGTGATAAAGAATTTCAAATCGATTTATCTTGTGCCTTAATACGAATAAATAATTAACGACGAAGAAATAGTTGTAGCTGCGAAAGAAATCGGAAAGGGGGTTAACCCTTTGCACTCGTATGGTTACTCCGGGGCACCACTAAAAATTGTTATACCATTATTCATAGTGTTTTTCACATTGTTTAGTTTGTTTGTTCGTGTAATAGATTATAAAATATTTGAGTATCGTACGAGAAAATTTGATCAATTTCATATACATAAAATAAAAAGGACCGGATAGAATGAAAATATTCTAGTTCGGAAAAAACTGTTTGGTTTTGGAGTGAAAATAGTTCCGAGTGCAAAGGGTTAATTAATTTGGTGCAACTCGAAAAGACAGAGCGAGCCCATCGTTAACGAGCAATTTCCTGATTAAGGGCGCGCAAAGTGTCGGCCCGTCGATGTACCGTTAAGCAGTTCGAATTTCGGAGAAGGTAGAGGGCATGACGGAAGCTGAGTACACCCCTGGTGGGGCCGGAGGACCCGGGTAGAGCGACCTGGGCCTGTTTGTACTACGGCATTCGCGTCTCGAGTGTATCAGGGGGGGGTTCTCTTTGAGCGTCGGCCTGCCGGAGCACCGGAAGATCGAGCGTGCGTTCACGTCCCGTCAGGTTTTTCCGTTGGCTCGCGTTGCTCGCGTCGCACGGTGAAAGTGACCAGGTTCATCGTGTGGTTTTCCGCCCATCGAGACGAGAGCGGAGCTCGAGAAATGGATAACGCGTCGTCGCGTGCGCTCTTCGACCATCTTTCTTCGTCGATGGCCGGTGCTAGAGCAAACGCACGGTGTTAACGTTGCTACGACCGTTGGAACCCTAAGCGGCAGCTTCACCAGGTGGCGCGGAAGTTCCTTCGCAAAGGGGAACGAACGTTTTGTTTAAACAATTACAGGTGTTTTCTCCGTGCGCGACTACTCTCTCCGGTGCGTTTCCGTTTCATTGGATCTTCTCGAAAGTCCTTGTTTGGTAGTTTTGTGATTTCGTGTCAAGACAAGTACGCCGTTTCGAGAAGTCGAACGGACATTTTTCGAATTCAGCTCACGGGAGACGTCGAACGGATCGCGGTGGTCGGGTCCGTTCTCGCGGATGACGTCCAGCCAGACGCGAGAAATCAAACGTGCGTCGCAATTCCGGTGGGGTCACCGGAAGTCGGCGAGCGTGACGACGGCAATTCTAACGGAAAAACGTGGGAACTTGTAGCCGCCAGGGCTCCTCCGCTCTTCGTTAACCGACGCGGCTTTAAACAAGCCCGAGGATAATTGTGTTAAACGTTCGCGAACGAACGACGCACCGCGCTCTTTCTACGCCGAGCGGATATTTATTGGAGCATCGATTGATGGGGGGCTGAGGTCGGTCGTTGAATTCTTACTTCGCGATCGAGGACGACTCGATCGCTGTTCGAAGTGAGAATCGAAACGCGATTGAAATCTTTGAAACACGAGGAAACTTGGCTCGCTGTGACGCGGATGGCATTCGACTACTGATCGGAGAGGAGAGGAGAGACGAGATTTTCAGCGATGCGAGAATTTCAGGGACACTGTCGAAAGAGGGACACCCGAGGTACCGGCACCGATCGAGAGGAACGCGTCGATTCCAGTGACTGATCGCGCTCGAAGCGCTTTTCGAAGAGACACTTAGAGTTCCTCCACGGCGATCGAGAGGAGGCTCGACCGTGCTCGAGCGAATCCGAGGCAGGATTCGTCATCGATTAAAAATAACGAGCCGGAGACACATTGACGCGCATCATCGCCGGGCAAACGGTGGAAAGTACCGCGAGCGAATCGCGTGCGAGCTGCCAGGATACGCTCCCCACTGTCGGATGCAAGGTAGACTACTGGTCGGCTGGTGCTGGTGATGTTGCTGGTGCAAAGGGGAACGCGAAACTGAAAGAGAATACAGGCGGGATCTTACTGTAGGTAGAGTCCATGACGTAAACCTCTGGGACAAGTCGACCGATCAGTTTCAACTGCCTCCTTGTGGCAAGAAGGGACCAGCAGGAGACGGAGTAGGCGGAGGAGGAGCTGGACGAGCTGGAGAAAGAACAAGGAGAAGCAGAAGAAGAGTCAGCAGTGCGATCTCTTCGGTCGCGAGTCGATACGCCCGAGTCGACTCCACGTTCGTTTTTACCGGTCGATTCGAGTGCCGTGTCGGTAGCGCCGCTTTGCTCAAACTATTCCCTCCGGTTCGAGCGATTCAAACGGTTCGCTGGCGAATGAACGGGTAAAGCACATAAGCGCGACAGGGTTGAGGTCGCGACGGTATTAAAAAGCAAAGAGTGAAAAGTATAAAGTTAAAAGAAGGCAACGCCCGTTCGGTGGTGCGAATGGAACGTACACCTGGCTGGCGACGGTGATAAGCAGACGCACGAAGCGTGAGTAAGTCGTGAAGCGCGAGCAGGCTCGCGATGGAACTCGATGGTTCGGTGACGGTACCTTGGTCGATCGGGAAGCCCCCACAGTTATCCGCGTTCGCAGTGCTGCTCGTTTGTCCGAACGCGACGTTGTCTCGGTGAATCCACGGAATGCCGTACAAACAACGTGAAACAACGTGAAACAACGTGAAGCAACGTGGAACAACGGAAAAATTCCCCCACCGATTTTATTCGTCGGATAGTATCTACACCCGTGAAAGTGATATATCGCCCCTCTGTTTGTTTCGGAGTGCGTGTACAAGACGGGAGTGCGTCAACGGCCATCGAGTGCCGAAGATCGAATCTTTGGAAGGCGATCGACACAGGGAAAAATCGATCGATCGCGTAGCGTGTGGGCGCTCGATGGGATTGTCATCGCTGTGTATGGTGCACCAAGGGAAACGGGCAGAACAGCAGCGTGGCACGTTGTGTTTGGATACTTGACGCAGTCGTCGCTACTGCGCATCGTGAAAACATCGGTGTCGCAGAGAAATGGGAAACCACCCGTCCGCCCACCAGCCGCTCGAAAGAGCCACCAGTCATGCTGGAAATGGTCTTCGCCTCTCGGTACGTCGCGCGATCTTGCTCTACGTCGTTGATAACTCTTGCAGATGCCCACGTGTGACGCGCGACTCACGCCTCCCGATCGCCAACCCGATGGCCGATGCCATGCCGATACGTATCGTCAAATGGAGCGTACATTCTTCCATCGTAGCCGATGCCACGATCGAGGAGTACCTCTCTTTGATGGCTTTGAACGCCTCGAAACCGCCCTACCCCTCTCCTTCCCCAAGTACCACCACACCACGCGCCCGGAGGCGCACCCTGTCTTACTTTTCTTTTCTTTCTATTTTCGCATCGATCGCTCTTCTCCGACCAAGAAATATCACTTTCCAACAATAGTCTGCGAGCCTGCCGGGCTCCGAGCAAAGGATAATCTTTTTTGAATTCATCTTTGTGCTTATCATGTTCATTTTAAGACTGATCTCTGTCTGCCCATTTAACAAAGGCGTTCTAAACCTCATCGACGGAGCTGTGTCGCCGATACGTTGCTAGACTTCAGACCTTCGGTCCAACACCAAATTTGTTCCACAATAACTGATGGGTGATTCTTATAGAGTTTTCTGCGCTGATTCCGAATCTGTCCTTAGATTTTCTCCTACACGCACAGTTTTTGAGGAAAACGGCTTTTTTAAAAAAACCTATTTTTCAACTTTAAACAAATATTGTGATGTTATTATAAAAAATATTGAATTGTTCTTTGCAGCATAAGATTCTGTAGACTTTCCCGAATACAGTGATATCCAATATTAATACATTATGATTGTTTAAACATGTTTATACGATCAATAAAAACGGAGAGACACCAATTTTGCACAAATTTTTGAGGATATTTTTCAATTTATCTCAAAAAATAAGGGTCCAGCGGAAAATCGAACTATACCACGCGATAGAGCAGACTTTTATCTTGAGAAACCCCCCTTTGAAGTTTGCAACATTGACATTTTAACCGAACCAGAAAGCAAAATATCTTCGCCCGACATGAGTTGCCGCCAGTGGTGCTCTTCCACTAGCGCGGTCGTTCGTCGGGATACGGCGCGGCGCGACGTAACATAAAATATATATATAATATAAATAATGAAATATACACAATATATAAAATATATATATATATAATGTATAATAATGTACATTATAATTATATTTCACATTAGCGATATTATATAGATTTCTGTATTAAACTATTCTTTTATTACGAAAGATCTTTTTAGTATGAAATATACTATGAACAGAGACTAACATTAAAAAGATACATAAAATAATTTATACAGAATAAATGTACTAATAAATAATAAACAACAATAGTATAACATTTAATAAAATTTAACATTTAAATAAGCTGACATAATTGCGCGCTTATAGCCACTGCATCGCCGTTACGTCGCGCCGCGCCGTATCCCGACGAACGACCGCGCTAGTGGAAGAGCACCACTGGCGGCAACTCATGTCGGGCGAAGATATTTTGCTTTCTGGTTCGGTTAAAATGTCAATGTTGCAAACTTCAAAGGGGGGTTTCTCAAGATAAAAGTCTGCTCTATCGCGTGGTATAGTTCGATTTTCCGCTGGACCCTTATTTTTTGAGATAAATTGAAAAATATCCTCAAAAATTTGTGCAAAATTGGTGTCTCTCCGTTTTTATTGATCGTATAAACATGTTTAAACAATCATAATGTATTAATATTGGATATCACTGTATTCGGGAAAGTCTACAGAATCTTATGCTGCAAAGAACAATTCAACAATTCAATATTTTTTATAATAACATCACAATATTTGTTTAAAGTTGAAAAATAGGTTTTTTTAAAAAAGACGTTTTCCTCAAAAACTGTGCGTGTAGGAGAAAAACTAAGGACAGATTCGGAATCAGCGCAGAAAACTCTATAAGAATCACCCATCAGTTATTGTGGAACATAAAAAAAGTTGAAATTTGTTGGACAGTGTAATTGTTCGATACGAGTAGATGCAATCGTGGGGTTAGTAATGCGAGGTGGAATACGTGTGTCGATAAGATACAAGATCCTTCGAGAGCGGAGAACGGTAAATAAATAAGAGACTATTATTTGGCAATCCGGTAGGTTGAGCGCACCTGCGTCCGATAAACAGGTACATACACCTAGAGTACTCGAAATTGGTTGCAATTTACGAGAGAGGAGAGTCTCTTATCGATTTCTCGTTATAGGAGTCATTGTCATTTACGCAATGGAATCTACACTATTTTGGTGGTTGGATCGAAACTGGTCGATGCAGAGGTCGCAACGAAGGTCGCGCATCTTTTCTCCTTATCCCTCGCGCATTGTAAAAGGCTCACGGTCTCGAGTTTTCGTCCATGCTCGCCCATATTTCTGCCGCCATTTGCCCGATAACGAATGGGCGAGCTGTGTGACTGGAATATGTTTATCTGGCATCGCTCGTGCAGCGTGTACATTGTCGTGCGACTGGCGTCTGTTGCGGTGAACGTTAGACGGTATAGAAAACTTCTACTACCACATAGACCGCGCGAAGGTTGGTCGACGGTAAACTATTCGCAGACGTTCTTCTTCTATTCTCCGTTCGCATATGTTTCGCGCCATTCGTTTCATATTCGTACGCGTGTTCCTCGAGCTATCGCTGACAGAAACACGCGGTGGGTCTCGTAGTGTTCTTCGAACATTTCGACTCGAACCTCTTCATAATTCAACGCGTTCGCTGCCATAGACGACTTTGCTCGTTCGATAAGGATTTTTAACGTATCGTCTACCGGGGTTCGTCGAATGATTCTCGGGCCTTGATTCACGGCTTAAGATTTCTTAATCGATGTTTCAACAACGATAGCAATTTTATCCGCAAAATGATCCAACAACTCGTCCTCGGCAGCGAATGATTTCTTTCGAAATGAAAAAGTCACCGTAGTCTCCAAAGTCGTTCAAACGTGCCGATCGATTCGATTGGTGGATGCGAGGGCGCAGTTTCACGAATACTTACGAGCAACGCACGTTCGTTGCTTGTAACGAGGCTGGCCCGATCCGAGAATTCTTGCGGGCGCACAGTGGTTCCGATCCAGAAATATGGGGACATTTTGCCAAAAAATCAACTATCTCGCATAGATGTCTGTTGAATATGTTTTTGCTTTCTCAATTTCCAGCAATCTCGAAAATGAAAAAAGTAATAAACTGCAATAAAAATTGTTACTGTTATCGACAGTTAAAGTTGGATGTTTTGAAGATAGCATTTTTCATGGAAGAAATTGGTTCCTTTCTTTAACATGTCCTGACGACTCTTTTCAATATTTTTCCACCACTTTTTTTTAAATGAAAAGTATATCTTTAAATTACAAATTATCACTGACAATTAAGCATTACTGTTTGTTATTTAAAACAAATTTAATGCTGACTCCATTGGGGAAAATCCTAAAAATTCTTAGTAATTCACATGGAATATCTTTTGACTCTCGAATATTCCCAGAATTTTACAAAGTGAACTATTCTCGGCATATTTTCTTTTATATAATCATGCAAGAATCGGAATCACCTTCTTCCATTTTTACAAATTATCATTGTTTAAAGCTGCGCGCTTCGCTGTGCGTATAGGTGCTATGGGCGCATTCATCGTCGAGACTATGCTACACTAAAATTCCTTTGGCCACACGAAGCGAGGTTTTCAGGACATAGAGCGACATCATAGGGAATTCTTCAGAAGATACACACTTTCAAATGTTTATGCTATAATATATATAAACCTTCAACAATGATATTCACTGCCATTCTGCATTCAGTTGATACAAAGCCATACGAGAGTGAATCGTGCAACTGTTTGAGCGTTACATTGTAATTTGAATGCAATTATAAATAAATTCTACGCATAAAAGAGAAATGTTATTAGCAGAGAAAGCTCTTTGTACGTTTATAACAGCAGACCTGTCCAAATTTCAGTACACGTCCATTAGAAATGACGCTATACTGTAAAAAACCAATCAATGGCCGTCGTATGCGGCATTATTAAAAGAAAAAAAATTGTTATCCACCAAAGGAAGCTAAAAGATGTAACCGAAAAATATGCAAAAGTTGAGTTACAAAGTTTGTTAGATGACGCGGCTAAACGAATTTTAAAAAGCGTAGGTGATTTACAAAACAAGTCAATTGTCTGAAGAGGCCTTAGAGAGGAGACATAAAGATTTTAAAAATTATAGAACTAATAAAAGCCGAAAATTTTCACGCACTGCTACAAATGAAGATATATTTCATAGATTATTACTAACTTCTGATCCAAGAGGCTGAGGAACTAATAATTAAATAAAAACTTTTAACAGAGAAGGTAAGAATAATTAATTTAATTCTGTGTCGCATAATTCTCAACTGATCACGAATTAAACTTATTGTATTTATTATTGCTTATACTTTAATTTGTGCTTTATACAGGTACCATAGACTTTGTGAATTTTAAAAACTTACCTGGAGATTCTGGAAAATACAGAAACAAGTTTACTCAACTAGCGATTCGTTAAACAAGTAGAAGAGTATTATTAACTAATTAATTAATTTGGACCTGTTTATTTAAAAAAAAAAAGTGCTAAAATTTGTTGTACACATATTTAAAAATTGCAAGAAATGCTATTAAATAAACATAAAGTATATTACATTTTACAGTATTAAAAATGAATTCTTGTTAATATTCTTCACTCCAAATTTCACTTCGATATCTTTAATAGTTTAAAAGTTATACCAAAATGTCCCCGTATTTCTCGATCGGGACCACTGTGGGGCGCTTCTAATGAATTCCTAGTGCTCCATCAACGGGTTTACATAATCGATCTTTGTCTCGAAGGTGAAATCTGACGCACTGTGCCGTCCACTGTGAAATCATCGTAGACGAGATGAGCGCGTAAAACGAAACTTTCGACGATCACGGTTTCGTTAATCACCGGCGTTAGCATGTGCTTCTGTTACGTGTCGCGTAATGCGGTTAACGAGCATCTCACTTTTTGGAGCGTTCAAGAACGCGCGATACACCTTACCAATTATTCGATTGCATAATCGCCAGTCGCGGTTAATTATCGTTTATACATAGTTTATCAATGTCGAACACTGTTCCCGCAACGAATATTATCGAGCGTTTCATCGTTTCTTCTTGTCTGGCTACCTGGAGGACTATTCGGTTAGCAGAGCAATCTTCCCGCTCCGCGAGCGTAATTTCATAAACTAATAGCTCGCATCTTTCCATCTCGCTTTTAGCAAAATTAAGTTTCAGCTGCACCACGCCGGGTAAAACATTAAAAACGCTGAAGCGAAATGTTCGCGTTGGACGGAGCGAGGTAAATACGGTGTCTTTTTTCGAGCGATTTCTCCGACAAATATGAATCACCTGTGCTCTTACGTGTCGCGCTCGGACACGGTTCCCGTTCGTCGGCGTAACAATTGCCGGAACCTAATCTTATTAGGATTCGTAGGAACCGCTAAAACTGAATGTTCGATTTAACGTCGTGGGGCATTTTAACGATAAATACTTTGCGGTTCCGATGGCGTTCTAATCGATGGCTAGAAAGCGTTCCGAGGATCGAGAGAAAGCAACCGGGTTCTCGGGACGCTGTTCAGCTGTGTGGGCCGCATGGATGCTGGCCGAAGTTATACGGGTGCGTTCCTACGAGTACCGGCGGTGCGCGAGCTACCCCCTCGCGAGGACGTCCTTGTAGAACCAGTCGGCAGGTTTATCGCATCTCAAATAATTACACGTTATCGAATGACTCGACTGAATCATCTCGGAGCTGAATATGTGTATGTTCCGCTTACAACGACGCGACCGAACGCAACGCAACGCAATGGTTCGCGTACGCGAGGAAAAGTCGCTCGCCACGAGACAAATCGCGTTCGTCGTTGTTTGTCAATGAAGAAGCTACGTCAGTTGGTGGATCGACTTAACTCGGTTGGAGTTACACGAGTCCCAAAGACGCTCGTGATTACGTTCGAATCGTATTACGCGAACGGCGCGCATAAATCTATTGGAAAGAGACGCGTGAACGAGTGTAGGTACGTTTACGGTCACGCACACTAGCAGAGAAAGCAACGGGGGATCGAACTCCAAGGATAACTGGTGCCGATGTCCGTACGCACGCTCGATATCAAGGGAGAGGGATCCGGATTTCTACAAGGTGTCTTAGAATTATTCAATAGAGCCCGGTTCCTCCCAACGAGCACCGACGTTTGGATCGTTCTCAAAATCGAAGGGTCTCGCAACAAACAAATATTTCTTCCTATTTAAATCCATGCCGGCTTAGACACATACAAATTTTGCTCAAAGTTATCTGAGAACTCGACTTCGGGAAAGTCGAGTTCGTCGAACACGGCCGATTGATCGTCTGCGAGTCGACTGTTTCGTGCCGGAATGATTCGCTATCGGGGAGCGGTAGGATAAGGTAAAGGCGGACAGGAAAATCAATAGACTCGGCAAACAAAAGGAGATGCCAGGGAACCTGTTCGTTCAAAGCCGCTATTAAAACACAATTACGAGAAGCAGAGGCCAGACCAGGATGAATAACTCGACAGACTTTCAGTTTCCCCTGTCAGTGAGGGAAACGAATATTTGACGTTGCCTGAAACGGCAGTGGGTTTCTCGCAGCGACAAATATCTGGTTGTATGCGCGAGTACTCGAACCTTTCACCGAGACAGGTGTTGCACGTAGGCAGACGCAGGTACGCGTTACGATACGCGGTGTTGTTCGCGGAACAATAACGCGAACGCCTCGCTACGTTCGCGCTACGACCGCGATTCAACTCTGTTTCATTGGAACGCACTCGCCGCTGCACGGCGCACAGTGGTCCCGATCGAGAAATACGGGGACATTTTGGTATAACTTTTAAACTATTAAAGATATCGAAGTGAAATTTGGAGTGAAGAACATTAACAAGAATTCATTTTTAATACTGTAAAATGTAATATACTTTATGCGTAGAATTTATTTATAATTGCATTCAAATTACAATGTAACGCTCAAACAGTTGCACGATTCACTCTCGTATGGCTTTGTATCAACTGAATGCAGAATGGCAGTGAATATCATTGTTGAAGGTTTATATATATTATAGCATAAACATTTGAAAGTGTGTATCTTCTGAAGAATTCCCTATGATGTCGCTCTATGTCCTGAAAACCTCGCTTCGTGTGGCCAAAGGAATTTTAGTGTAGCATAGTCTAGACGATGAATGCGCCCATAGTACCTATGCGCACAGCGAAATAGGAACCAATTTCTTCCATGAAAAATGCTATCTCCAAAACATCCAACTTTAACTGTCGATAACAGTAACAATTTTTATTGCAGTTTATTACTTCTTTTATTTTCGAGATTGCTGGAAATTGAGAAAGCAAAACATATTCAACAGACATCTATGCGAGATAGTTGATTTTTTGGCTAAATGTCCCCATATTTCTGGATCGGAACCACTGTGCGGCGTCGCGGTCCAACGCGGTCCTAGCAAACTTGTGGTCGTTGCGTGCCCCTCGATGAGATCCATCGCGTTTCCGCGGCTGTTTGCGTTTCTCGCCATCGAACAAAGTAGGTGTAACTTCTTTGTTCCACGAGCGAACGACTCGCTTTTCTAGCAAATTGGACTCTTCGTTCTAGATTGCCCGCCACGCCAATGTTTTGGAGCTAGCGATGCCAATGAAAGAGATTCCTTCCGCGTTTAGCACCTCTGGTGGGCGTGGCTTCGTTGCTCCCGACCCCGATGGAGCCAGGTCTGCGCTCCATAGGGCAACTCATGCTCGTGCCTGCATCGGACGACGTTGCAAGTGTTTGCAAATCTTTGTCTCGAGGCTGGAAAATGATCGTGCTAATCACGCGATTGAATGTCTTCTTTTAGTGGCGAAGAACAATGGTCGATCATGAAGGCGCATTATTCTCCGGCCGTGACTGTAATTAGCGTAATTAGCGATACGATGTGGGAAACTCTTGTTGGTGGAAAGCGCGTGGAACGCCGTGTGTCTTCCATCCGTGGACGAGAGACGCTTCTTGGCCTGGTCCTCTCGGCTTTAAGCTGCTCGCCGCCCGAATTTCATTTTGCAGTATCTGCCTCGAAATTTCTCCTGGGATCTTTCACGGTCAGGTATTCCACGATCGCATAGTTCGCGCTTGTTTCCTCGGCGGATCTCGAATCGCGCAGCACTTGGGAACAGGTGGGGACAGATAGGGTACACAAGTAGGCCCTACCGAAGTGTTCGTCTACTGGCAGAGCGTTGCTACGAGAACAGAATCCAGTGTCTCCGGTCGACGAACGGTCCGAGGACCGCGCGAATGTGTACCGGCTTTCACCGGTGGCTTTTTAGGTCACGACACCTAGTCAGGGACCAGAAGATCCGTCGCTTCGATTGGCACGTAACACCGAAGGGAACGACGGCTGCGGCAGCGAGCCACTCAGTGTTGGATTCTTTCGGGACGTTCCTTTTTACTCGTGACTCGATTCCATTCACTTCCACTCGCTTCCACTCGTGCTGCACCCGCTAACACCGATCGTTCGAATAGTTTCGGCTCAAGTCTGCCAGCGAAGAGAGCGATCGATTGATTTCTCGCGGACACAATCCTTGACCGTGCCAAGCCCAACTGGGCCACTTGTTTTTCTTTAAATTGCCTTGGCTCTTCTTGTTAAAGGGTCGGTCTTTACTAGGTTGTTATATATAAAATGTCCGATTCTATATTTCACCTACCTATTTTCGTCACAAATCCATCACATCCGCAGTCCAGTTATGAAACATTTCGATCAAGAAATACTATTATAACCTGCAAACTTATCAATTTTCATTTTAAGATGCAAAGCTGATCTTTAAAGTCCTATCGTCGGTTCTTATGTATATAACTAATTTTCCTTTTGAACAAAGTTTATTCAACTTCATCGATGTGCTTCCATGTCTGCTTCTTATGCGAGTGGAAAAATAAATATATTGCAAAACAAAACAAAAATTCAATTTCTACCGTAGCATGTACAATCAGTAAGGTCGAAATTCGTTGTTAGAATATGATGATTAATAAGAACCCAATTCTGGTTTGCGCTAGATCGCTCGGTGGATCGTTAGGCCGCGAATCTTTATTTCTGGAGGGACGAATAAAGGAGAAATTGTTGAAATAGGCCGTGCGCAAATACAAGACGAAACTTTGTTGAAAGTCTCGATCGAGTCCGTGACTAAGCTTCTTGGAAGTGGTGCCGAAGCATTACGGAATGCGAACGATGGTGGAAATGCATTGGCCGCCGAGGAATCGTGACAATGATCGTTGGTAATGATCCCGCGTAAAAATCCATTAATTGGTAGATAACTAGGCGAGGTCGTGTATCTGCATTCGCGGCGTTTTAGCCGAGTGCCCGGTACATGCAGTAATCGTTGCCGCTTCGACCTTGAATCGTGAAAGGAAATATGGCGGCGGAGGAGAATGCGTCTGTGATTATTTTGTCTGCGTGTGTGTTTGTGCGCGCGCGCGTGTGTGTGCGTGTACGAGCGCACGCAGACGGTTCGTGCATGTCAAAACGTAGGCAGGTCGATCTAGCGCCGCAATTTCCTGCTGTTAGCTAGTCGTCGAGATCACGGCGCTCCCCGCGATCCCGCCGGTCGACCGAAGCGTTATTAAAATCGCCCTTAGAAACCAGAAAGCTTTCTCGAAGACCGGTCAACATCCAGTCGAACAAAGTTTTGAACGATTGGCTCGCTCTCCTCGTAGTCGCGGGTCTCCCCTCGCTCAGCCAGCAATATTGCTTTATAACTTAAACGTCGCTTCTGCATTTGAAAATCTTGGCGCGGAACTCCCAAATGTTTTAATCGAATTTTCCAAAGCACTTGGAAACTTGTAATTCATTAATGGGATCGCCCAAGACCTACTCGCAAAATTTATGTATGGAAAACCGTAACCCGGAGCTTGCGAAATTTCCTAATCGAATTTTTAGAGCACTCGGAAGCTCCTGCTTTAATAATGGGAACGCGAGAGAGATCCATCGCGCAATTTATGTATGGGAACCGAAATCGATCTACATTGCTAATCGCGACGGTCATCGTTATTCATCGAAGTCGATCTTAGTCGATTTTTGATGTACCTACCAGGTTACCGCGTAATGCAATCGCGAGACACTCGCTTGCTTTGACTCGACCTTTTCTGTTGAGAACGTCGCAACAATAGAATGCGGAGTAACGATCCTCGGCCTACAATCAAATCGCATATGATCAACGTGGATTATACGAGTGAAACCTAATTGAACGATGACTTTAATGGAAACGCGGTTGCGAGGATCAGTCTCCTTGAAAACGCGAATCTCTCCGCGCGGTTGTATCGGTTGAACGCGACTCTCTTTCGCATATACAGGGTGGCCCACATAACTCTGAACAGCTCAATATCTCGAAAACTATGCCATCGATTTTAAAGTTCTTAGTCTTAAATTGCATGGAACTGAAGGGCCTTTCTGACTACATAAACGTGAAGTGGCCTCCCTTCCCCTCTAACGGGGGAGGGGAGGTACCTTTGTAATTTTAAATGGAACCCCCTATAAAATGCTACATATTTAGATTCTACCGGAAAAAACAAGTCAATTTTGTCTGAAACATTTTTGTGTCAGATACTTCCATGATGAGATATAACAGTTTGAACTTTCGAGTTGTAGGTACTTGAAGCGCTCGGAAATAGCGTTCTGGAATTATACGCGCTTGAGTCCATTGCTTATTCGTGAAGAAACACAAACAATAATATTTACAATTCTCCATTTAAAATTACAAAGGTATCTCCCCTCCCCCGTTAAAGGGGAAGGGAGGCCACTTCACGTTTATGTAGTCAGAAAGGCCCTTCAGTTCCATGCAATTTAAGACTAAGAACTTTAAAATCAATGACATAGTTTTCGAGATATTGAGCTGTTCAGAGTTATGTGGGCCACCCTGTATTTGTGAAGAACTCTGTTGAATCGTGGTTGTTTCGAAAAATTGTATCGAGTTACGAATGAACGCGAAGTTGTCGGAGACGTTTCGTAACGTAACGTTTCGAAAATATTTCCGAGTGCCTGGAGGCTTAGTCACCGCAGCGCGACTCGCGTCCGATGCCGTGGCAAAAGAAAGTCGTAAGTATTGCCGAAGATATCGTGAGAGAACATTCCGGCCGAGTCGATTCACCGACCCTTTGGTTTTTTCTCATGGCACTCGGCCACTTGGCCACTTGGCCACCGACGAATAAAAACATATTCGATTCGGGAACCGAACAAATATTTCCAGAGAGCGCGAGGCGATACGAGGACGGGCCTCTATAAAAATAAGCACCGCGAGAACATAATTACGAGGCATCATCGATCCGATGGCAGATGACAGCTGTAATTGAACGGCGCACGGCCACTTACGGACACTCCTCCGACCGGTTATCTATCGTCGGGGCGAAGATAGGGGATAGGGTCGAATCGAATCGAATCGAATTGAGTCGCGCCGCGTCACAACGTATTGCTAAGCCTATTATCGCTCTCTAAGCAAATAGCCCTGAATAATCGGATTGCCGTCGAGAGCGCTTACTTTCGCACGTTTTAACCATTAGCGCCGGTGGCGGTCCTCCCGCGACCGTCGACCGTCGACCGTCGAGAAGAGAGGCTCGCTTCGAGTGCTCATTTTATTTTGACAGAGTCGTGTATCGTTTCGCGATCACCGTTGCGCGATGGATATACAGCTGCGCGCCTATTGTTTGCTCGCGAACGAGCTTCCATCCTCGGGAAAGCGGATCGTTGCGCGTACGTGACAATATTTGCTTGGTCTTCGAATGCGGTTCGGCGAAACGCGCGTCAGATGCGATCGAATAACGCCGAGTGGCCTATGCAACATTTACAGAGAGATTGATGCTGTTTGCAGTCGTTGATTCCGCGCAACCGCCAGCGGAAAATTGAAATCCAAACCAGACTGGTATTGTCTCTCGTTTGAAAGTTGTCGAGACTAATTTTATAGGGGAACCTGTATCCCCGAGGAAACTTAAGAAGAGATCAATTTCCGCGATTAACTCGAATTCAGAGGGAGATATCGCTCCGATATTTATTCTGTTCGGTGGGGCGATGAAAAAAGCGGATTAAAGAGAACGCTCCCTTGGGAATCGGCCACCACGCGCGATACACGGCACGCAGGCATAGAGGCAGCAACACAGGCTCGGGAGCGAGATATTTACAGCGTCCAACCATGCCGGGGAACGCTTAGATGATCTCGTTGATATTCCTTATCTGGCGCACGACGATCGTGTAAGCCTAGGTTAACGCGGTTCCGTATTTTAAGGGTGAGATAGGGTCGTCCTCTTATCTTTTACCAGCGACGAAGCCTCGCTTCTGTAACCATTATCGCCGCAGGATTTTATGGAGTTATGTAAGCGGATATTCTTTTACGTTACCGACCGCTATTTCCATGGAAATTTCACCGGAAGCCCGCCGCGAGTAAGATTATCCTCCGTTATAGAAAAAAATCATCGTGAATGGATTACGAGATACTTTGCTCTCGAACTCTTCGAGCATCGAGGCGAGATCTCTCTCGGTACAATGTAATTTTCAATAGAGTTGGTTTTCAAAGAGGTAATCGACCGATTACGGCAAACAACGCGCAATCATCGGTAATGGAGATCGAATGAAAAAGAGGCAGGGGACTTTCTCAACGGGCTTCCTCGGTTCTCGATCTGTCGGCCAGTTCTTAGGGGTGTCGATTTAGGAGGGTAGACGACCGCGCTAGGGGAGAGCCCGAGGAGGGTCCCGGTATAAAAGATTCTTTGGGAACCGATGCCAAGATTCGATCACAGGCTTTTGTAAAAGTACAACTCGTCGACTTGCCTTGCCTCGACTCGACTCGACTTGGTCGTTGCCAGACACTGGCTTCCTTCCGCCAGCTATTTTCTCAAGGCTGACTGTGAACGACTCATCGGGGAAACCTGAAGCGAAGTGCTCGTCCTCTGGGAATGCTCGCAGATTTCGCAGAGGCTCGGCGATTTCACGCGAGGGGGTCGTTCAGCAGGCAAATGCCGAGCAGAACGGAGAGATGATACCCGCGCGGCGTATCTCCTCCTTGAGGACGCATCGTTTCACGAAATTGCTTCCCAGAGGCTGTTCTTTGCGACAATTGAAACCCTCCAGTGCTGAATTCTCCGAAGAATTTCGCGGCTCGTCTCGCAGAGAAATTTGGCTGGAAAATCAAACTCGGATTTCCATCGTGCTGTTCGTTTGCGACCACGAGCCGGCTCCAATTTTATAAAGCTAGACATTACTAGGCATTCTATTAAAACTAAGTCAAAGTAGAAAATTCCGTTGAGATTAAAAATACGATGACTGGTTTTTGGATCCTTATTGTGAGTATCGTATGTAGTACGAACGAAACGATGAATGTCGTTCGATTGGTTGTAGTCACGCCTAAGTGGACAAGCGAGTAACAGTGTCTTTTATCTCTGTTTGCGCAGAAGCGAGAGAGGTCTCCTGGGAAAAGAATGGATCGACTTCGGCGGAGCTTTCGAGACAGCTTTCGACGGCGGAAAGATTCCCACGTGCCGGAATCGAGTAAACCCCACCAATGGCAAGCAGACGAGACGGCTGTCCGTTCGGCTACTTGCGCCTTCCATGTTAAGGTATCGCTCTGAACGATAACACGATCGTTTCGAAAACGAAATAAACTCGACAGCGCGAGAGAAACTGGAGAGAACCTCGTGTAACACGTTCGAAAAATATATCTCTCGTGTTAGAGAAAGTTCTACCGTATCGAATATTTTTCCTCCAGAAATTCTGTCGTCAATCAAAGTGAATCTTATCGTTGCAGTACCTGGGATGTGTAGAGGTGTTCGAGTCAAGGGGCATGCAGGTGTGCGAGGAAGCTTTAAAAGTACTTAGGGTAAGTGACAGAAAAAAACTATGCGAAAAAAAATTCCGCGCGACGTATCGATGCAGTGGATGCGAACTTAATATCTCGTTTGTTCACCATTAACCTACAGAATTCGAGACGGAGGCCGGTCCGCGCGGTGCTGCACGTGTCGGGGGACGGTCTGAGAGTTGTCGAGGACGAGACGAAAGGGTTGATCGTCGATCAGACGATAGAGAAGGTCTCGTTTTGCGCCCCGGATCGAAACCACGAGAAAGGGTTCAGCTACATATGCCGAGACGGCACGACCAGGCGGTGGATGTGCCACGGTTTCTTGGCGCTGAAGGAGTCGGTGAGTAGATAGCAAAGCTTCTTTCTTATCGTCGGCAGCCGCGATCGGTAACCGAACCTTTCCACCTTTTTTACCAGGGTGAACGTCTGAGTCATGCTGTGGGCTGCGCCTTCGCCGCTTGTTTGGAACGAAAGCAGAGAAGGGACAAGGAGTGCGGTGTCACGATGACGTTCGATTCGAAGACCTCAACCTTCACGAGGAGCGGGAGCTTCAGGCAATCCAGCCTCACCGAACGGCTGCAGGACTCGCGCGAGAGGGCTATCGGTCAGTGTTTCTCGAAATCACAGTCAATCTCTTCGCAAACTTGCATATTTTGCGATTACGACTCAAAGAATTCGGTGGCACGGTTAATGCTCGTATAAAGTTATCGAAAGACTATGCCAGAGAAGCGGTCTACGATACCCAGCCCGTTGCTCTCGGAGACTGTTCTCGATTGCTCGATGGAGACGGTCGAGTGGAAAGGGCTAGGCATCGACGACGATCAATCTGTAGCGGTGGAATTTGAATGGCTTCCGCTGTAGGCGATTGCGAGTTTCGATGTTCGCACCGAATGCTAAAAGTTTTGGATTTTGTAGATGTACCACCGGTGAAACAAGTTTACAACCCATTCGCCATCGAGAGACCGCACGCCACTCCGTCGATGCTCGAACGACAAGGTTCCTTCCGCGGTTTCACGCAACTGAATCAAGCTTCTCCCTTCAAAAGGCAGCTCAGTTTGCGGGTGAACGATCTTCCTAGCAACCTTGAACGCGCGCGTAGTCACAGTCTCGAGCCGACGGTTTTGTCGCGACTGCCGCCGACCATGTTAAAACCACCAGGTGAGCATCTCCCGGACACCTTTTTCCGATTATACGAGCTAGATACCGAATAACCAGCTTCTTCGTTTTTACAATAGAATTCGAAGGATATGACGAAGGTCATTATTCTCTATTCTGTTAAGTGTTCGTGTTGCCTGTCCCCTTGATCTATGTTCTAGAATCGTCCCCGTTTCATACCTAGAAATACGTATACCTTGCAATGAGAAAACGAAAAGCGCACTCGAGACTCGACCAAACGGCAATTTGGCGTTCGATCATTTCTCATTGCGTCGTATTCGTTTGAACGATCGAGTGAAACCGATAGAACTAACACAGAGCAAAGAACACGATTCGTTTTGATACAACGTAGAAATAGACCATGTAGCTTTCCGACACTTTCCTCTCTACTAGGTACTAGGTACTGGTCACTCTTTCCTCAGAGTTTGTTGTCTACTAGAAGTCTTTACCTGTACGTTCTCGTTAGACATCTTCCACGCGTGTTTACGCGATCGTGTGCAGCATGTACCCGTAGTTTCGAGCACCAGTTTCAGAGCAGCACCACATTTAGATAGCGACCGAGCGAATGCGTATGATGTACGACGCGCGTACGAGCGAGCGAGCGAAACGATCGATAATTCTGCAAACGTTTTACAGTCAGCCCGATACCGGAGCTATCGTCCGGAGGTCAGGACAGCGTCTCGATGATGTGCCAGCAGATTTCGCGGGGTCTCTCTCTTTTGACGAGCATCGACGACTTCGGACCGCTGCCCGCCCAGAGCAGCGCGAGCTCAGTCGCTAAACAGCTCTTCATCAGCACTTCTACCAGTAATACTCCTCCAGGTACGAGTTTCGGAGTTTACTTCGTTTGTTTGCGTAAAGCAAATTTTGTGTCGCGCCTTTGTTGCCTTCATCTTCATCCTTTATCCGGTATAAAAAATTCACAACCGCAATTTGATACAACGATGTTCCATCTTAGTGACGAGCAGCAGCTCCATGGACGAGATGAACTTGCAAAACGAGCCCAGCTTGAACAACAACAATAACAACAACAACAACAACGACGACAAGAACGATGATCTCAGCAACCTGAACCACGTCGGGACTACCTGGCAAGAGTCCCCGCCGCCGGCTCCGACCTCGAACCACAGGTTAACGCCGATTCTGAACAAAACTTCCAGCATCAGCCCCATACTTCCAAGAACGAACGCGGCGACGCCGAGCGTGATGAGCACTCCGCCAGCTAGCACCGTTGGCGTCTTCGGCACGCCTCCGTCGGCGAGTCCAGCTTTCAGCACAGCGTCTACTTCCTCTTTGGGGAACGCATCGACGCCGGCCATCAACAGGTCACCGATCCCGAAGACGACGTCCCCGACCACCAGCGTCGCTTCCGCCTCTCCGGCTCCGTCCGGCAGTTTGGCCAACGATGTCAACCAGATCAGCCAGATGTCGACGGCAAACACGGTCTCCACCACGGCGGTAAGGGTATATCGCGATCAGTTCAATCCACATACATAATCCTTTATTTCTTTCTGCGAATCCCTGTTTGCGTACTACATATATTCCGTACGCAACTTTCTGACCAATACTTCAACGTCATTACAGTCTCATAACGCGATTAGCTCGTACCGCGTTATAGGAAACTCAGAATTAGTACAAATCGGATCAAATTGAATTAAATTTGGTGCAAATCAAGCGTTTACTGTACTTATTTATCGACGACTCTTTGAAACACGTGGTCTACTCCGAATGCAGATAACTCGAGTCACACGTGGCAATAAAGTGTCTGGAAACCCCAAACACTCGCACTTTTCTCGCTCGTTTTCTCGTGTGCAGTTAAGACCATCTACCTCTTCCCCTGTCATTCACGTTTCTCAGAGTTCTCGCACAGTCGAGATCCTGGAGTAAGTTGTAAGTTATTCAATTTGTATTCAGATTCTTGTTTCGTTTAAATATGTACTCCAGTTGTCACGATATAAGTTTATTTTAAGCATCCTTTCTATCATAAAACGTGATTAGAAAGCTATTATGGATATTAACGTATCCGAGATTTACGACCTTTATTAAATTGCTTTGCACGATGTTATCGCAGGCCACTCGCGTTAGACTTTGTTCGCGGAACACATGGCCGCGAGTATGATCCTTCTGTACAGAGAAACCCGCCGAGAATACACACATCGTGTAGATAGAGCTATACATACGAATACGTAGTATTATGCATATAAAATGAAATGTTGCGGAATGAATCGTCATTTGAGTGGCTACTGTAGTTGCTCGTTACGCGAATGTCAACTAGAGTCACTTGTATGCACGGATAAATGCCGACTATAGCCAGCGATAGGATCGAAGCTCTTGAAACGTTGCTAATGTTCCTATCGCTGGTTTTCGCTGTCTACTCCATCGCTGTGTTACTACATTATATTACATTGTGTTCAAAGAGCTCTAAAATGTTCACTGTTTTGTATTTCAATCACCGATTTTTTCTATAAATGTATAAAATCCGCAATCTATACATATCTATCTGGCCACTCCACGAGTTTGTCCAAGGGGTTAGTCGAACTTTCCTTGCAACAACGTTTGCAAAGCCGACGAAGCGAGTGAATTCTATCGAAGGAACGTGGCGTACGCTTTTGAACGTTCTAGGATCGCTGACGCGTATAAACGGTTTCAGGTCGAACCAGTCTCGACGACAGCTGCTCTGCCGAAGCCGGAACAATGGTTGGGCAGCATAACGGGCTCGGTGCCACCGACCGCGCGGTCTCCGTTGCAAGGACAGACGAGTCCTCGACGAGCGCCACCTTTGCACGCGAGGGCGTTGTCGTTGGGATCGGCGGCGATGAACCAAACAAGCAGGGGTGGTCCGTCGGATCCGTTCGACGCCGAATGGGCGGAGATCGCAGCGAGAAATCTGAGGCAGGCGAGCACCACCAATCCCTTCATCATGCCGAACGCGACGCAAGCGTTCCAGGTGCAATTGTAGCGTCAGGAGTTCATCAACAGCGTCGCGAAGTACTTCCGTTCGGGGACATAGTGGCGATTCTTGTGCGCCCGTTTGCGCGGAAACCTCTCGCACGACTACCGAAAGTATTAGGCGCGAGGGTAGTCCGGTTACGGTTCGGTTGCGAATCATGCGAGAGATTTCACCGATGCGAATCTCAAGGTCGATCACCGGGCTACGAGAGAAGACGAGAATCGCATCGATGAGCTCGACGAGAGACGGCTAGTAGAAACGAAGACGACGAACCAGCACAAAACACGTACCCGTAACGTTCTTTAGACGAGTAGATACTACGCACACAGCCTCGATGACCTTGGTTTCAATGTAAACGCGTAAATCTGTACACGGAGAACGGAGGGACCATGCCCGTTTTTGGTCACCGCTTCGCAGCACGACGATGTCTCGTTGGTTCGAACCATCGTCGCACCGACGGTCGAGAACTATTACCTAAATGTCTGTCACGAGATACTCGATAAGCCACGTGACACACTGATCTCGACTATAGTTTAGGCTCCCGGATAAAAGAAAACGATTAATCGACGTTCTGCATGAAGACGCAAAATTAAACACCGCACCCAGACTTACTCTGCACCACAGTGTTTTGTCGATAACGATAAAATCTACACAAAAAAAGTACGAAATGAAAAGAAAAAACGTAAATACATAAGAGGTATAAAATGTAGCATAGTTTCGGCTTCGTGGCGAGAATACCGGAGCTTGAATACTGTTATAGTATCGATCTTGGTTCTTGAAACGGTTGCGAGGAACCTTTGTTACGAAAAACTGTTGTTTCCATAACCGACGATTTATTTGATTTTAGATCGATTCCGAAACGGTTGCAAGATGGATTCTTGTATCGGTTTTTCCGTAATCTAAGCTTAATTATACACGCTAAAATTCATTGAATATCTTCCTGTGCTTTTTGTATGTTTAAGTGAATCGGTAGAGTAGAGCTAGAGAATCTAGAACCGATAGAGAATCGAAGAAATAACGGTTCTAAAACCAGTATAGTTGGAAATTTCGGTTCTTCGTAACGGTTATTCGGTATAAAGGTTCTTCGCGGCCGATTCAATCAGAACCGTTCGTATAACAGATTTGAACAGTTATTTTCGCAAGCGTCGAAAGCTCCGGAGAAAACTATTTTCTTTTTGAGACGGCCAACAGCCGCGCGAGGGGGCGCTAACGAACATTCTATCGATCGTTGTCGGGTATTAGGAATTAATCGGATGCGGGAGAAGTAGCTAGACTTTCGAATAGACGAGCAGCGGGGCCGACGAGGTCGTCGAAAGGTCGCGGAGGACTGTGATAGACATCGAGTCGTGGCCCGTACTTAATCGTGTCAGCGGGATCGGGATCAGGATCGGCGGCGGCGGCGGCTGTTGTGGTTTTTTGTTCCGGATGACCACGCCTAGAACGACGGGACGCCTTCCCGTCGGATTTCCTAGCCGGCAGAATACGAAACTCTACACCTAGTTAAAACTTAAGCGAATTAGATATCGAAGTTGTTAGAAGTCACTACGTTCCAAGCTATTGTTGTCTAATATCAAATCCGCGAATCGCCTTTATCGCCGGGTCACGAGATGTCGTTTCGCTCGAGGAACCCCCAAAACCCGGAATTCGCGCGAGCGCAACTAGGACACAAACAAGGTGCTTCCGCTGCGGACTAGACGATATACGGGAGAGTTGCCCGCGAAACCCACAAACACGATGTACGAAGATGTAGCGTTCTTGCGTGTATTTGCTCGATGGAATATAACGAGGTTTTTCCAAGACTGTAAATAACCAGGGCGCGGATGAAACATTTTTCCTCGAGGTACGCGCACCTGCACGAGACTACCGCGACACACTTCGTGGACCTGAGATTTAGAACGTTTCGATACCAGTTTGTTTCGGTGTTTGAAGGAACGAACGATCAAATTCAAGTGCAGTTTTGTTTGCTGCGCACGCGCTCGAGAACTACGGCCAACTGTTACTCGGATACTTACTCGTGCATACATATCAAATAGACGAACGACGCCGCAGCCTTTCGCAATTAACGATCAGTGCAGTTTGCGTTCCGTGTTTTCGATCGAACCATCTTCTGCGACGCTTCAGCGTGGCTCGAGCACCTCACTATATTCCTTCCATCAAGTACAAACTATGTTACCGATTGTTATAGTGTATATCACTTGTTAAAATACCCTTCGGTCGAGAGCGGTTCGAGGAGTTAGGACTTCCGAGGTGGGGTGATGCCCGGCAGGATTAAGAACCGAGGATCGAGGGTTTTCGAGGTTCTTCGACTCGCTGTTCTTGTTCCCAGGGACTCGAGGGCGCTTTCCACGTCCGCGTAGCACTCAACTAGGGATTAATGTCGCGTCACAAAGCTTCTACCGTTCAGTTGCCAGCGCGTTCTCGGTTTTTTTTTAAACGAATCGACGGTCTAGCCCTTACCGTACGCTTCCTATGGATATATGGGGAATTTCTAAAGCCCGCTCTCTTGCATGTTCGGTGTCTTGTAGCGAGCTGAGTGAGCTTTTTCTTTCGCTCGTAAGCTCGCGCATATTCTTTTTTTTTTCGAGAAGAAACTAGTGACATACTATACGAGTCCCATTTGAACGATTGAAAAATGTTTTATTGGGTGGTAAATTCGATTGCGTAAGCTACCACGAGCATCGTTATTGGTCTATGTCCTTCGTCGCGATTAGATGTCGACTATAATTTGTAAATAATCGTACGGAATCGGTTACTTTGTCGCGACCTCTATTCCAGAAGAAACGCGTCTCGCTTCATGTGCCTTAGTGTAAACGTAGGTTAAGCTCTGGAGCTAATGTTGGGTAAACTGGTTCATACGGACTCGATTTTTTCGTCTCCGAACCGTGTGCACCACCTGCGAACGGGTCTCGTGTATTTCTTTGCGCATCGTACTCGTTCCGATTGGTTTTCGTGAAAAACTTCGTCGATGAAACGGGGCGTACCGGCGGCGTACGGTAAGGGTGCATTTCGAAAGGGTAGTCGCCGGTATCGGAGCAGAAACATGGAAGAGAAGGGTACGTGTTCGATCGTCACTTTGACGACTCGCGTGTGTGCATTGTACATAACTTAGTTATTTAAATTGTAACGCAACGGTCGGACGGTGGGTTCGAATAATTCAGGGAGAAAAAGAGAGAGAGAGAGAGAGAGAGAGAGAGAGAGAGATAGAGAGAGAGAGCGCGAATGAACGAGCGTGTATGCGTGAGAGGAAGCGACGATGGACGAGCGTTTCTCGATGTATCGAGTGGAGAGAGTGGAAATGTTTTTCGTTGCCGACGTTTTCTTTTTTTGTTGTAATTTGTAAGTTATCTTGTAAATAGTTCGATAGGCGTTACTCAGCACAAAAGAAACGTTGCTTCTATGTTCGACGATGCCCACTGCTTCGAGGGGGATCGGTTGTCCGGCGAATAACGGAACGCGTATCGTTTGGCGAGGCTGCACTCGATCCGATCCGACTTGAGTCACCTTCTGTCCGTCCCGCAAATCAAAATGAAATACCGTCGAAACGAAACACTCTGACCGAGCAGCGGAACGCGATCTGCTGCTCGCAGAAACGGTGGAGAATAATTTTGCTCGATCGATGTACTTAAAACGAACGCGTGCAGTTTTGACCGACCGACTGTTATACGTACGGTTTGTCCTCTCTAGCGTCGCGTTTTCGAGGGCAAGCGGCGAGATGCTCTTCAACCGCGGACGACGGGGACGAATTAGAGCATCGTTGGGCACACTAGGACGGTGGGAAGAAGAACGCGACTCTAAGGGAACACTGTAGAAAAAAAGAAACTTCCGGTCAACGGAGGCTTCGTTTAGTTTTGTTCGGAAATGTAAAAATATGTTGTCGATTGGTTACATCGCGTCTCAGTCTGCCAAACTGTATCGTGTTCGACTTTTTTCTTTTGTTGTACTCCGGATGTCGTGGACATCGCGAGGCTTCGCTCGTATCGAGAAATCGGGGAAGGAGGGACCGGAGGCGAGTGTACAAAATACTACGCAGTGATTCTTTATTATAACACTGTCGCCTAAGTACTTACTTTTTTTTTTTCTGTCGTCTTTTTTTTATACATCCTTTTTTTTGTATCTCGATGTACTTATTAATTATTCGTTCGGGTTCATTTCTGTTAAAATTGAAATCAGAAATAGGGACAGAAAGTTGGAGGGGGGAAAAAGAAGGGGGGGGGGGTTGAAAGGAGGGGAAAAGCATATCCTGACTGGTTTTCGTTTCGTATGGAGCTGAAAGTAATCAAAATATTTAGTCGATTTCGAGAGTGAGGATAATTCGGTTCCGATGCGAGTATAATTGGTGTCCGTGCAAAAGACATTCCAGTGTCTCGTTCGAACGAAAAAGACTAGAGAGCATTTAGGATTCGTTATCACTCGGAGGTACATACACGCAGGGACACTGGAATAGAGGATGTGGGTGCACCGCGTGCCAAATTGAAACGTACAACCGCGTTGCCTGCAAATTCCGACAGTATATCGTGCACGCTTCCGTGGTTGTGTTGTATATAGTGTCGCCGATCGATTCCTAGATCAATGTACGACTGCGTGTATATTACGTGAAAGTATCCCTATTCGTTTTACAATGTATCTGCCTCTGTAAAGATACAATTTATTATAATATCTGTTGTGATTACCAAACTGTTCTCCTCGTTCTTTATCACCTTATCCATCCCATCGACGAGTTCGGAAAACATATGTATATTATTTAGTTTCGAATTTTTAGATAGCAGCAAAAAACAAAATTTTCTTTAAATTAACATCGATTGCGGACACGTTCAAGTTGTAGCGTATAGCCTTACACGATTTGCTTCTATCGAACTCCGTTCGACTTTCCGTCAAAATTTTCAGCGATAAGAATCAATCGAACAATCGTATTCAATATTAGAAGAAAAACAATGACGACTATGAACGACGCAATAGCAAGATATCCTCCGACCGTGGCTTCCCAATGCTCCTCGAGGATCCTCTGCGACCCAGGATGCCCAAAGTGTTTAAATATCCAGCCACCTGCCACTGGCACTTCCTCCGTTCGTTTTCAGCTCACCTACACTTGCGACAGGTAAATAACGACTACCTAAATTGCGTCGAAAATATTGACACGCAGTTTTTAACAGCGCGATGTATGCACCGTGCTATTACCCGCGCCCGATAAATTGCCCTCCGCCAGAATGTCCGCCAGTGAACAAAATTAATTGTTGTCTGAAGTGGATCGATTGCTGCGGCAAACCCGTATCTGAATATTTTCGGTGACCCGATTCCCTGGTATTTATATATTTCAATATTATTGCACGCTAATAACGTTCAACGTGCTACGCGTATACCGTAACGCGACGCATACACTTGAATTCATTTCTGCCAAATTCCACGAATCCCGTGCAATCAAAAAATATTTCATTATGCTGTGCATGGGGGGTAGAAAGGTAGGAGTGGTTGACGAATCAAAAACTGTTGGGCTTAGGTATGTATTGCGCGAATGAATGTGACAACCCTTTATAATAAACGTTAGTTTATTAGTTGAAACAACATATGGAATACACGTATATCAAGTGTGAATAATGCTTGCACGTAACACAGTGACTCTATATAAAAAACGCAAAGAAAGTGTTGACGAACTGTGACCTGCTCGGTAGGTTAGCTCGGACCGACTGACTACGATTTGCCCTATGGCTCCTTAGGCCTCTCAGTGCTGAAACAGAAAAACGTGGCACTAGGCGTGCAATAAAACGCAGGTCAAAAAAGACCTTCTTCTTTCCGCTGCACTCGTTCATTTCGGTGTACACTCCAACAAAAACGAACGTCGAGAAGTTTGTCGGATTTAAAAACAGAAGAAAACTGATTGATTTGCAGAGAAGTTCAAGGTATATTCGTTGCAGAACTTCGGCAGAATGTGATTAGGAAAATTTTAGCGATTCTTTCCGTATCGTTGCTTCTTGGCATAATGACTCGCGCAGAGAATTGTTCCCGCAACATGGTCTGCAGCTTCCGGTACAAGTAAAATTGCGGCGGTAGAATGGCTTGTTGTCCTCCTGTGACGTGCACAAGGCAGCCTCGTACCGTACCGCCGCCATGTTGCCACGGTCCTAAACCCGGCGCCTACGTTTGGCCGAAGTATGGTTGTCCACCTCCGCAAGCGTGTCCGCCTCCTAAGTGTTGCTGTCCTCCTCCCCCGTGTCCACCTTTGGTACGTGTTTCATTTATTCAAGCGCGAATCAACAACGAATTCGGCAGAAGCATTCGTTCACCAATCATTACGGTCGAATAATAAGAAACAAGTTTTTCCAGATATGCAAACCACGACCGCCACCACCTCCACGACCAAGACTCGTTCGTATGCCCGAATGTCGACCACCTCCTCCACCAGTGCCGATTCGGTGTCCGGCACCTAAAATAAAACCGCCGGCCTCTCGCGTGCAATTTTGCATTCGCAACGAGTGCGGCTGTTGCACCTACGCCCCTTGCTACTTCTCCGATCGTCCGAAGTGTCCTCCCGACTGCTGTTAAACCTCGGGTCTAAGTATACGTCTCGTTTTTTTCCGATAACGGCTAAAAATCGAGAACATCCGAGTACCAGAGAATTTCTAAAATTGAACAAACGTTGCTGTGTACCTGCTATAAAACGATTTACATTTCAAGAAGCGACGAGATAGTTTTGTTTTCGCGAAAACGCGATCAAGGAGCGTCGCTGCTCATTACAATAAGCAATACATCCGACGACGTCGACGAATTCTGAGGATTGCAGATTATCCAACAGCCGCTGACTCGCTTTGCCTGCCTTTTGTGGTCGGATTATTGCAGGTCGTATCCCCGGCGCTGGCTCGTTGTTGTTTGAATCGTTAGAGTCACTGGAAATACGGGGCAATAAAGCCTCTGCCGTTATCAGAGCAACCCGGTGATTAAAAACCCGCATTTGTCGTTTATTCCGCTGGCTCTGGTACATTCGATCAGAATATTATTTCGCGTTTCGTTTTATTGGGTCCCCACTTACACCGACGCGACGTTTCCCTTCAACGAGCCAAACTTCTACGCGGCACGTGATTTTGATAGCGATTGCGCTTTTTAGGGATTTCGCGAAAGCCGAGTGCCAGAGACTGGAACATTAAGGTTTTAATATCGTTGACACGTTTACATTCGACCTACCGCTTCGAAAATTCATCGGCGAAAAGTTACTCGACGCGCTGAATTTTTAGTTGGAATCATTTTTAAAGTTGTTCACCGTCGATTAATTATAGCGAAATTCACGTACAACGGCTCGACACAGATTTCTCTGAATTTTTCATTCAATTACTCGCGAACAATGGCCATCGAGAATCCCATGGAACGCGAGGAGTAGAGGGAGGACATCATCGGCAATCGAATGGAAAAATCCTCGGTATCTGGTCATTGTCTCGTCTGCGAACATGAAGACCAAGGAACGTCGCGCCTTCGTGTTTTGTATCTAGTTACGTTCATCTTCCTTGCCCGTCTGATATTATACGGATTACATTATTCATGCCACCCCTTTATCCAGACTGTTCTTCGACGAGAAGCAGCGCGATAGGAGGAACAATCGAGTGCACCGGTCGGGGACAAAAGGAGAGACGACGCCTTCGACGATTTAACGAAGCAATTTAAGCGTCTGAGTTGCCTGTTCCGTGCATTAAAAAAGAATCGGAGGCAAGGAAGCAAGGTCGCAATAATGGAAGCGTCTGCTCTCATGAACCATAGTCCGAATTTGCCTTGTTTTCCTTTTTTTTTTTCTTCTCCGCGTGTTCCAGTCTTGTCGTTAAACGTTACCATTACCTTAGACATCAAGCACCCAAAAATCAGGGATCTCCTTCGTTCTCTGAAACTCGTGCATTTACAAGTGAAAAAAATTGCGACCCGAGCTGCGCAACGCTGCGAAAGAATCGTTTCTAGGCGATCACGACCGCGCCTCCCGTTCTCGCGCCATTATGCTCTCCGCTTCCTATTTGTCCGAGATCATCGTTGTTCTAGTTCTAATAACGAAGAGCGCTCATCGTGCTCGGACGAGTCGGAGAAATGTGCAAACGGACGCTGTAATGGATGCACGTGTCGTGCGAGCAAGAAGCTAAACGATGTTTCGAGGACCGAAATTCGTTCCACCCTGCGAAATTGTTGAAAATATCCGATTCCCCTTCACCTTTTTTTTCTCTCTCTTTCTCTCTCTCTCCCTTTCTCTCTATATTCTAAGCTCCCGCGAGACTGTGATCATTTTCCACGTTTTCTCCAGCTTCCGGCAACCATCTCATCCATCGCATCATTGTTACCATGATCCGTTGTTCCTCTCATTACTTTATGCAAATTTTCCTAGAAGAATTTGTAGACTGTAGTAAAACTGTATCGTATTCGATTAAAATTTGATTCGTCGAGTTTTCGAATACAATTAAATTTCGTACGAAAAGTGTACAGAGGTAACTCAAATCTACGAATAATTGTTCGATTCTGATCGTTTTTCATAATTCGCTCGAGCAGAATCACCGGGTCGATTCGGCATACGTAGCGCTTTATTATGCAAAGTGCAAGCGATTTCGAGGATAACGAGCGATAAGCAGGCGATCCAGGCGGAAACCGAGATTCACACCTTGCCGGCGTCGTGATATAGGTTTATTTCTTTTTTTATACCATGAACGATTGGGCGTTGAGGCTTTCCGGGTGTTATATCGTGCTAGGTTATCTCGAGGATGACCGGGGAATAAATCTGATCATATTAAAAAACGACTCGCAATTGTCCTAGACTTCGGAATGCTGATGGCATCCCACGAGTAATCTACAAGTGTAGATAACTCGGTTTGATTCTATGTTCTGTAGTCTCCAGCATCGGGGGAGGTCTTCGATGGCGGATGGCACGCATTGAATTGAAACGCTTTCACGGCGACGAATGGGATCCTTTAACTTGAGAAATGAGACTAATAACTTTTGCCGCGAGTGTACCGAATGTAACGGGCCCGCTCTTTCAAGAGCAACTTCTGCGGAAACTCCGTGGAAACTCTCCCCGCGACGTCAGGAATTCGTTGTTTCTGACTCGGAGTCGCAAAAGCTTTGCATAAATGCCAGCTAGCCCACCAGCCAGTCTCTGTCCCCCTCCGACCCCACCTTCTTCTCTGTTCTTCCATTAACTGGCACTTAAAAAGCTGTTTGCTGTTTCCTGACGTCGATTGCGCGATCGCCGCTTGAAACGGACGATTAATTACAAACTGATAACGCGTTGATACAGCGCTGCATCTCTATCTAAGCAGAGGAGGAAGAGAGGAGAGGTTCTCGTATTTCGACAGCCCGAAACTTCGTTCCTCAACGTGTCAGATAATTATGACAGTAAACCGAGGGGTATTTACCGGGTTGATACCAAGTACCCGCTCCGTCGGAAAATCCGTACAGAAACTTTCGAAAATTCATTGCGGCGAGAGGCAGATTTCCGCGAAATTTCGTTTAATGAAGACGGCCACGCTTGAAACAAAATACGCGTGGGGCTATGCAGTGAGTTCTTGATTGAATTGTAAGTCGAGACTCGTAAGCTCGTATACAGCGTCCTACAATTATCCTCTAGATACAGCTGCCCGGCCGCGTTTACAACTACACATTTTGATCATTATCCGCGTTCGGCGATATTACCCTTGTCTAATTGCTGTCGAGGAATGGACGTCGATTATAAGTATTATAACTTGCTTATTTTCCCCGGAGTAATTTATACACCGTGCTGTCTGCCGGATGACGCTTCCGCCGAGCTAAACTCGCGGACAGGATATTTTCAATCATATTGTTAGCTGCTATTCCTATTTTTGTAGTTTGTTTTTCATAAGAATATAAAAAAAGTAAAAGCAATTCCAAAAATTTCTTTCTTCTTAAAATGGAATATTTCCACGGTCCCGAACAATGTTCCATGACGGAGGAAATATACAGGGTGAGTCACCTAACGTTTGCACCTCAAATATCTTCGTTGTGTAGGATCTCAGGAAAAAGGAAGACACCGTGTACTGGGAATCGAACCCGGGCCCTCGCATTGGTAGCCGATCGACTAACGCTTTCACCCACGGAACTCTCCCTCCTTCTTCCTAATTTCCTACGGTATTTGTGGTCTGGGGGGTCCTAATCCCACACTCGGCCGACCTGCACTGACATTCGCCCTCGAATGTTCATTACAGCGTGATCGCTTTTTGTGTATGTTTGGCCTCAGCGCCATCAACACAACTTCTCGCACTCGTCTCGTAACTCGTATTTTCGCAATTCGCACTTTTTTCTCGCTTCGCTTACGTGCGACCTCTTCGCTACGCTCGCTTTGTTTTCGTCTTCGTTCGTTATCGTCGCCGTTGTGCGGTGATCGGTGCTCCCCTCATCCCGGACGAGCCACCAAGTGTAGGATCTCAGGAGAAAGGAAGACACCGCGCCGGGAATCGAACCCGGGCCCTCGCATTGGTAGCCGATCGACTAACGCGCTCACCCACGGAACCCTCCCCCCTTCTTCCTAATTTCCTACGGTATTTGTGGTCTGGGGGGTCCTAATCCCACAGTTGTATCTAAAGATACGTAAAATATGGTGAGGACAAAGTTGAATGGTTCAGTGGGGCTGACACGATGCCAAACAAATTTTTGTTTTTATGTCATTTTTTTTACAGATTTTCAAGGTCACCTTCATTTTTTTAAGTGGAACCACCCTTTTTTAAACACTTACAATGATAGTCCCTTTCATTACGAATTCAGTGACTATAATTACTCAAGGTCATTCAAGGTCACTGACAGAGTTCAACATTCCTTCGAAGCCTGTTTACAGGCGTGTACCGATGTTAAATCTTATACGTTATCTCTGTCCGCGACCTTGAATGACGTTGAGTAATTATAGTCACTGAATTCGTAGTGAAAGGGACTATCATTGTAGGTGTTTAAAAAAACGGTGGTTCCATTTAAAAAAGTCCAGGTGACCTTGATATATCTAAAAAAATGACATAAAAACAAAATTTTTTTTTTTTTGGCATCGTGTCAGCCCCATTGTACCATTCAACTTTGTCCTCACCATATTTTACGTATGTTTAGAAACAACAAAGATATTCGAGGTGCAAACGCTAGGTGACTCACCCTCTATATTAAGGCCTCCCATAAATCGTGTCGTTTCTTATCGAATTTCATGTATATATTCCTCCATATTTTGCGGTCGCTTCCTGTTCTCTCCCTTTTTTCAAAAAGTTGATCGATAGATGGGAGGACGTGGCTGAAAACGATCGTCGATGCTTCAACAGATAAAGGTAGATGTAAGTGTAAATATTTTATATTTAAATTTGACCGCACAATTTTTGGAATAACTTGATACGTTGGACGCTAAATAACAACACCGACTTACCATACGAGCCTCGATTTTATTTTGCGTCGGCACCGGGAACAGGAACTTTTCGTGCGCGGAGTGTTGCGGTGTCGGTTGCGGGCGAATTGGTAGCGTTGAGACATGCCTTGTTGCATGATTGGGGCTCCGTTGCTGGAAGGATGGTTCCAGAGAAAGCTTCTTCTCGTCATTGGTTGAAAGAAGCATTGATATTCGCGTGGCATGCCTTGCGGTATCGCAGCGTGGCGGGACTGGATGAACCGGGGCAAGAAGGGTGGGGAAGGGAAGGGAAGACGAAGGGTGCGCAAAGAAATGCAAATGAGTTCACGCTGGGCCGGATGGGGACATGAAAGAAAGTGACTAAGTGAAAGCGTTATAGATAGATTGATTTGCATTCCTGATGATAAAATCTTTCAATTGGTACCGTCGAACGTGACTCTCCTCTTTTCCCTCCGATCGTAACTGCGGGCTACGTGGTTTAATCTCGCGTCCCGGACCCGTTCCCCTGATTTTCGCGGATTTTCAAATAAATATTCCAAAACATTTTTTCCGACTAGAATGTACAATATCCGTGGATCCGTTCGCATCGAACGAGTATAATCGCGGCGATACTCGCGGGACTAATTGAAAATGTTTTTATTTGTGATTCGATATTACGCGTGGTCGATCGATGGGAACTGATGATCGAACACGGGATAAAAATATTATACGTCACGCGCATACGCCTGATGGTGCATACGGTTTAAGGCAGTCCTGAATTTCTCACACGCCTCGCAATGACGGATCGCGGAAGCGAAAATATGCTACGCAGCACGTCCTTTGTGCGCTTGTCAATTACTGCCTCCCCCAATGTATTTCGATTTTCTGTCGAGTGTCTACGGGCAACCGGCGAAAAAGAATGCCTTGAAATTGGAAATTTAATTATGAATGATACGATCGCATATCGAATATCGAGTATCGTTCTTGGATATTGAATGTCGTGCGTCCGCAAAGTACATAGGCGTACCACCTACTCGCCGCGCCGCCGCACAGTGGTTCCGATCCAGAAATACGGGGACATTTTGCCAAAAAATCAACTATCTCGCATAGATGTCTGTTGAATATGTTTTGCTTTTTCAATTTCCAGCAATCTCGAAAATGAAAAAAGTAATAAACTGCAATAAAAATTGTTACTGTTATCGACAGTTAAAGTTGGATGTTTTGAAGATAGCATTTTTCATGGAAGAAATTGGTTCCTTTCTTTAACATGTCCTGACGACTCTTTTCAATATTTTTCCATCACTTTTTTTTTAAATGAAAAGTACATCTTTAAATTGCAAATTATCACTGACAATTAAAAATTACTGTTTGTTATTTAAAAGAAATTAATTTAATGCTGACTCCATTGGGGAAAATCCTAAAAATTCTTAGTAATTCACAAGGAATATCTTTTGACTCTCGAATATTCCCAGAATTTTACAAAGTGGACTATTCTCAGCATATTTTCTTTTATATAATCCTGCAAGAATCGGAATCACCTTCGTCCATTTTTACAAATTATCATTGTTTAAAGCTGCGCGCTTCGCTGTGCATATATCTCCATGGTATTGTCGCCCGATTAAATTTACATTCACTAAAGAAACGCAACAAATTATTATTTTAAACGAAACAAGTTAAAATTAATAATGTACAAATTGAATACTTAATGCTTCTTACAATGGTAGATAACAAGATTTGTAATGATCTTACAAATACAAAATCCGCAATGCGGTGTTATATTTGTGATGCTACTCCTACTGAAATGAATGATTTAGATAACATAAATTCAAAAATTTGCAACGATAACAATTATGCGTTTGGATTATCCACTCTCCATGCGTGGATCCGATGTTTCGAATTTTTGTTACATATTTCTTATAATATTCCCTTCAAAAAATGAAGTGCAAATACACTTGCTTTGAAAACAATTCGAAATGAGAGAAAAAAACAGATTCAAGAGGAATTTATGAAAAAAATGGGATTACTAGTTGACATAGTAAAGCAAGGATGGGGTTCAACGAATGGTGGAAATACTGCAAGAAGATTTTTTTCAAATCCAGAACTTACGGCCAGCATAACAGGGATAGATGCACTACTCGTTAAAAAATTTCACGTAATATTACAAGTCATTTCATCTTCGTACGAAATAGACGTAGATAAATTTCAAAACTATGCCTACAATACAGCAAAGTATTGTGTAAGTCTTTATGGCTGGTATTACATGCCGGCCTCAGTACATAAAATACTAATTCACGGGAAAGAGATAATAAAACATGCACTAGTGCCAATTGGTCAATTGTCTGAAGAGGCCTTAGAGAGGAGACATAAAGATTTTCAAAATTATAGAAGTAATAAAAGCCGAAAATTTTCAAGCACTGCTACAAATGAAGATATATTTCATAGATTATTACTAACTTCTGGTCCATATATACCTTTCCTTGCGTATAAAGTCCAACAATAAAAAACCTAAAACCCTGGACTCGGAGGCTGAGAAACTAATAATTAAATAAAAACTTTTAACAGAGAAGGTAAGAATAATTAATTTAATTCTGTGTCACATAATTCTCAACTGATCACGAATTAAACTTATTGTATTTATTATCGCTTATATTTTAATTTGTGCTTTATACAGGTACCATAGACTTTGTGAATTTTTAAATCTTACCTGGAGATTCTGGAAAATACAGAAACAAGTTTACTCAACTGGCGATTCGTTAAACAAGTAGAAGAGTATTATTAACTAATTACTTAATTTGGACCTGTTTATTTAAAAAAAAGTGCTAAAATTTGTTATACTTGTACACATATTTAAAAATTGCGAGAAAGGCTATTACATAAACATAAAGTATATTACATTTTACAGTATTAAAAATGAATTCTTGTTAATATTCTTCACTCCAAATTTCACTTCGATATCTTTAATAGTTTAAAAGTTATACCAAAATGTCCCCGTATTTCTCGATCGGGACCACTGTGCGCCGCGCCGTCATGAAAATATCTAGCCAGGGGGGAAAATGCGTTCTATTTGGTCGGTCCGGAAATATTCGAATATATTTCGCGGCCGATTTACTTGAAAGTCGGACGAGATTCGCACGGGTGCGAATCGTCGGTCAAACACTTGGCGAATTCGAAAATCCTGCTCGGATTAAGCACTCTGCGATTATTGTTCTGGACAATACTTGCACGACGGAGGAAAGTATGCCGCTCGGAACGGTATCTTGTGTAGCTCGCCGGATTGTTATGGTATAGAGAATCGGCGGAGAGGCAACTGTTGTTGGATGACCGGTTGGCCAATAACGCGTGGTCCCAGAGCTTCGACAGGATATCTTTTCCTTCCTCGGAGGAAACGCTGCTCCTCTCGGTAATTGATCGAGTTTTATCTGTTTTCGTTAAGGTATACTCGGCCAGTCTTCTCGATGGATTCTGAACTCGGCGCGGGCATTGTAGGTCAATGCATCCATCGCCGATATTATTTCTAAGGACGATACTACTCCTCGAACATTCTTTCGATTCATTGTCGAAACTGTCCCCTTGGCTGGATACACCGTCCGATGAGAGATTGAACGAGACCTCCGACCGAATCGCTTTTCCAGGCTTCCATAGGTGCATCCTCGATCTCCTTGGACCTCGACGCGCCATTCGACCGTGCGAAATTGTCGACTGTTCAGCCTCGAACCAAAAGACACATTAATATTCGTCCAAGATACAAGATTGGCCGTTAAACGATAACAGAGCAACGGAGCAACGGAGAGGCGGGTTTCTGCTCTCCGGCGCGCTGCGAGGAAAAATAAATTCGCGAAGACTGTTACGAGAAGGAAATGAGACGAGCTCGAAGCAGAATCCGCCTCTAAATTTCCTGGTGCTTTATTTATCACATTTATGATTCGCGCGATGAATACGCCCGAAGGAAATAAAATTGATTGCCCTCACGAACTCCACAGCTCTTGATTTCAGAATTCTCATTTCTCTCTCTCTCTCTCTCTCTCTCTCTTTCTCTCTCTCTTTCTCTCTCTCCCTCTCCCTCTCCCTCTCTTTCTCGTAATCTCGCGCTCTCTTTCTCACCGTACCTCGTTTACATCGTCGATGCCGCCTTTAAGGAAGATAGATCCTTCGGAGAACGACTTCGCTGCGCGAGACTCTTCCGTGAATCGCAATTTTTCTCTATTACAAGATCCGACGTATCTTAACGACAGCGGGACTCGCGTTCCAGGCACGTTGTTCTACGCACAGATTTTATTTCAGAGAATGTGCATCAGAAGAAAAAAAATTTGTCTGTCGTATATACAAAAGATAAAAAGTTGTTTCTGATTCCACGGCGAGTTTGCATGGCTGCCTCGAGAGGGTTAAAAGTTTGAACGCTCGTTCCGAACACTTACTTACCAGACACTTGAAATTAGCAACATTTTCTTCGCGAGAATCGAATTCCTCTAAATTCAGTACATGGTCTCGCGTGTCTCCATATGGCCACGGCGAATGTAAACTGTCAAAGACATCGCCTCCGGAGGTAAAAATCGAGTGTTTCTGGTTGTCAACTAAAGGAGCGTATTTTAAACCTGCCACAGGTGATGTCGGTGGAGCCTGGAGTTCCGTCGTTTCATCCTATTTATTATAAACGCTGAGATGTTTTGATCGCCGGCGAGGCGTACCTTTCGCACAACTCACGGAAAAGAATATCTGATCGTACAGAACGCAGCGCGGAGCGTCGTCGAATTCAACGTCCAATTTCCAGGTCATCGTAAATTTCCGCGAAAGAATAGTTTGACGCGCGTCTCGCAGCGCTGAACGGCGAATCGGAAGTAATCAGAATCGTTCAATCGTAACGATTAATCTCTCTTTTCCTCTTTGCAGGAAAAAAAATGTTTGATGGATTAATAGCGTCGACGCCACGCAATTACAATTTTCTCGGGAAATATTTGCCCTGTGAACGCAGCTCGGGGTGCATGCAACCGACTTCAGGATACGTTTGCCATCGTCAAAAAGGAATATCGAGCGCCCTCCCCCCTTCTCCTATCCTCACCTCCCTACGCGGAAGAGAAACGATCCTTTATCGAACAGCGGCAGAGCGTTTTGAATCTGAGCTGTAATTTTTTTGTGCTCTAACGACAGGTTAATTAACCTCTGACTGGCTCGGACGCCCGTTCACTACCTGCAATGACTCCTTTTCATCCTGTAAAATCGTAATAACGGTCTCGAGCTATTTCCACACGGCGGTTTCGAGAGAACCCTCGATGAACGGTTTGCTCAAACATTTCCAAAGACTAAAACGGAAATTCGCACCGAAAAAACCCTGATTTTATTTCGAACGGTTTTTCGAGATTGTTTCCTCCGAACGTCGAGTTATAACCGAAATAAAATTGTTATCGATATTCAACCGCCGGTGAAAGCATGGTAACGCAAACAACAATACAAATTGCCTTTCTCTCCCGGGGGATTATAAGCGACAAAGAAGACCTGATCGTTGCAGACACAAAGAAAATCGTAGCGCGGCGGTTTAATTAACGTTTGCGTCTGAAAATTTGAATAGTCTGTCGTTTCGTGTAACGGCGGGATAGTGGTCGAAAAAAACGCGCTAATTACATGGTGCTTGACGATACAGGACGGCTCGTACAGGGACAATTCCAAGACTCCGAATTTCCATATATACTCGTGCATGCGAAAGAAGCGCGAATACTTTGAAAACATAATTCGAGGATACACGGCGCAATATATACGGTCATTGTGGTGTAACGCGCGGCCATACGCCGTATGCCGTGCAAGTCTCTCTGATGTATTCGGTGGAGGCGGAGTCGCGCGAAGTAGATTACAAAGGATTATTTTCAACGTTAAATGAATTCACCGGCGACGGCGCGGCGGCGGCGGCGGCGGCCACTCCGTTGAAACGTACTAATGGATACGGGGTAGCCATCACGCTCGGAATGAATACAGAATGTATTTGTCCGCCAATCATAAAAGAATTTCGTATGGGAGAGTCGAATCTGCTTCGTTATTCTATCCAATGGCGTACCGAACGATGAATTAATTAAATTACCCGTGTCACGTGGAGCTTATTCTCGACCGAATTAAGTCTAGCTTATGATTCGACGCGAATGCGACGAACCACGTTCGCATTTCGAACATTGGGAAACTTGGTAACGCTAGGAGGGCCAACAGCAGATAGACGCGTCAAAAAGATCGCTTCAACGCAATGTTGAGGGGACCTGTACGGTTTCATAGGGATTCTCGGTAATTTGACTTGAATGTGTTTTCAACAGAAATTAGAGTTTTAATTGGTCGCTACTGATTTTCATCTTACCATTATTCTTTCGTTCTTTTCGCTCGCACACGCGTACGTATAAATACTCGGAAATATTATTGGTATGTGAAAGATGTAAAATTTCTATGTTTCCCCTTCTCCTGATGCCCGAAGCACGCGTTTAGTTCGCTTATTGGTCAATTCAGCACTGCATACGATGACGTATTTGAAATGGAGGGCAATGTGACAGAAGACTTCCTTCATCTTAATTTTATACGCCGTTGTACGCGACGATTAATTTGGCGACAGAAACGTGTTTTACTGTTTTGGGAAAAAGGGAATAAGGGCAGAGACGGGGTCTGCTCGTTTCTGGTTTCGATACGGCACGCTAACGAGCAAGACGCTCCCCGGTCGGTACACGCGTTATAGTAGCACGGGAATCATTAACCCTTAGCGCTCCGCGCGTTTCTCGAGTACTGCCTACTAGCAACTCCGGCACATTTTTGGAGCGGAGCGCCAAGGGGAGGTTTGCTCCACTTGGTAGGTTTATTGGGATTGTATGTAATAAAGCTTATTTTTCCTTTAAATTTTACTACGGATTCGTCAACGCATATATTTTCTCCAGTTATAAAATACTCTGAAAATCTTGAATTTATATATTCTAAAAAATTACTTGCTCGTTGAATACGTGTTCTAATATCAATTTTCGTAGGATCAGGTGTTTTCAAATGCAACATGCAGAATATCTGGTTGAATCTCTTTCTTTTAAATGTGTTACTAAAGAAAGGGATCCTATCATTGTCCTTAACCGACCAGTATTCTTGCATATTTGCCAGACGTATCGTACCCGTATTGACAATAACTCCAATAAAAGCCCAAAGTTCATCCTCTTCCACATCACGCCACGTTTGCCAAATAGAATTACTAGATATTTCTTTCAAGTTTAGAACATTTTCTGCGTAATTGTTGGTTTCTTTTATAATTTCATTTACCAATTCGTCCGTGAAAAATAATTTAAAATCGGCTGTTCAATATTTGTAGGAACTTGTGGTCCAATGACCTATGGCAATACACTAAAGGTATTCTATCTGGAATATGTAATTCTTCCGTAACATCACGCCATTCATCTAAGTCTTGTAACGAATCTTCGCTTTCACTTTCAATATTTCTCATTCTTCGTCTCTTTGGTAGTATAATTTCGCTACTACTACTTGAAGTGTCAGAATTATAACCAACATTGTCTTCCACAATGTCTTTTAACTCTTTTAAATCAAATACGTCTTCGGTATCACTCAGCTCTAAATTCTCATCATAATATTTATTTTTCTCCATGTTGCTAACCATAGAAAAGGTCAAAAAATGGTTTAATCGTAATGGTACAGACTTAGCACGTTTTAACTACAGATAACAATTGCTAACGCCGACGATAACGTATGCTAAAAACATTTGGCTGCAACGGAGCCTTCGGAGTTACGGAACAAATGACAAATGTCTCCGTAGCGTAGCTAACCGAGCGCTAAGGGTTAATGCGGTTCTGGAAGCGAAGAGAACAGGAAAACGCGCACGCGGATCGGCGTTGCGCGTTCCGCGCTGCGCGGAGAAACGCAAGAAACATCGCGAGGCGGTCCGCAGCCAATGAACAATCGAATTATCAGGCTATTGCGAGCGAAACGAGAACAATTTTTTCTATTTCGTTTTTCCCTTCTGCACGCCCGAGGCTCGTGAAAGTTTCAGTACACGCGTGCAACCCTTTCTCGTCCGCTCGCAAGCCCACAAGCCTACAAACCTCGCCGACGTCCGCAGCCACCCACAACCACGGTCGCGCATCCGTGGACGAGGATCACGGTTTTACCGAAAAACTACGAAACACAACTTCATTAATCTAACATGGTAAATTCGTTGAACATATTTCTCGGCTCGCACGCGGCTCGGTGCTGCGCCCCTGTCTTTCAGCGACGTGCTTTTCAACTTTCATCATGGTCAGGGATTTCGATGGTTAATTAACGAACTGTAACGCGAAAAATGGGCTACCTGCAATTTTGCGTATTCCATCGACCGTACCCCGGATTCTTTTTGCCGATGTGACAAAAATGTATGTATGTAACTGGAATCCCGGAAAATATCGATCTTTGCTAAATTTCCTCTGATACGCTATGAGAGCAGCATTGTTTTCCGCGAAGCAGAGCCAACTGCTTTTTGCGAAAAAATACTGTTAAATTTTTGATTCTCTCGTGCGTCGATCTTTGCGTTATTATCTTGTCCGATGTTACGGCATTGTTGGCGTTACACGCGACCATGACGCTGTTAGAATTGATATAAGTATTCCCGAGTAACCTGGCTGGGATTTACGCGATAACTCTGTAATCGGAAATTCGATTTCCGTAATCCGACGAAAATTGAAACAGAATCCTTCGTGCGAGCCCTGTGTAAAAGGTTATGACATGTCGTTCCACTGTACACACGTGTTCGCCCGGCCACAACCTTAAGAATTACGGGCTCGTCGCGTTTCTTCTCTTATTGATAATGGTCCGCGCAACAGCTCTCGACTCGAAAACACTTCGGTGCGTCGCTTGGCTCGCACCAACGAAGTATCTCGACCTGTAACACCACTACCGTTTACACGATTTTAATCCCTACCTGTTCAGGATTCAAGCTGTGGAATTAGGCTTCTATTATTCTTATGGCAACCGAATCGTCAGACGGTTTTTGCTATGTATTTCGATACGCGTCAATGCCTTTTGCCGCCGTTGCTCGACGCCGTGTAGCCACAGTTCAAGTGCTCATTGGGCGAATTCCACCGCTTGGATCCTTCGAATCTACGAAAACAAGGATCATCCGATTCGCGAGCACCAATCACGGTGCTCTAGTTTCGACGGTTTTTGTTATTTAAGGCACCCGCGCTGCCTTCTCGCTCTCTTCTCGCGCTTCACGCCTCTTAACCGCTCTTCACGCGTCTCTCTTAATCGTGCAAAATCGCTCCAGTTACTCTTACAGTTCTCTTTCGCACTTTTCTATACATTCGCTCTCTTCTCGCTCCGAGTCGAGTCTCGGTCTCTCTCGTTCTGAGAATTTCGCGTTCACGCGATATTTTCGACGCTTCGGACTCTCGGTTTTCCGCGCCGCGTTACGCGCAATCTGCTCCGCGCCAAGATCTCCGTCGTTCGCGTCGAAGATTTCCGTCTCGCGGCGGCACGCGTTTCGTGTCGCTCAAGATTTCCGACTCGCGATCCGACGGCAGAAATTTGCACGCGCAAGATTTCCGTATCGTTTCCGACGGCTCGCGAAAGTATCGTTCGCGCGTTCTCTCTCGCGCATGCTAGCAACCCGTGCTACGTGCCGATTCTCGCTCGTTCTCGCGTCTGCGAGCGATTCTCGCGAGTTGTAGCGAGTACGGAAAAAAATAAAAGTTCAGTGTCCCGCCAAACGGTGTAAATTCTCTCTCCCTTATCTTCCCTCGTCCTCGTGCGTTCAATTCTGAGCGGTCCCGGCCTCAGGCGTTTGCGACCGTCGGTCGACGCCGAACACTACCGATCTTGTGAAATTTTGTGGCGATACTGTCCAGAGTGTTGACGAATTTTCACAGCATTTGCGGGTTCCATGGAAAAATATGTGCGAGAGCTGCGGCTCGGAAATTCGCTACATTTTCAATTTAAATCCGCTTCAAAGGAGGATATGTTAGCATTTGGGAGTTTAATCAGCGCACTGTCTAAATTCTAAAGGTCCGGATGATTAAAACTGAAATTTTAAATTGAATCCCGTTGCAGAGCGTAATTTTTCCCCTTCTTTATTATCTGTTCGAAGCAGAAGTTCCACGATACGCGGCCGGTCGGCACGGGCACGAGCTATACTTTTTGCTTAATCCCTCGAAACGACTCAATTTCGTTGTGCCACGAACCGCGGGTAAACTCGCTCGATATGGGGCGAGGAGAGGGGTAAGCCCTTCGATGCCGGTATAGGATGGAAGGATCCCTCCTGAAATATCGGGAACAACAGTATCTACGATCCATTGTTTCGACGTATAAAGATCGTAGCGCGGCGGGAACAACGGGAACTAACCGATCCCTGCCCGCGGCTTATCTCCTCCAGTTTTCGGCGTGCTTTTCACGAAAGTAAGCTCCGCCAATAAGCTCGACCACAGCAAATATATCGACGTGAAATTTCACTTTGTTTGTCGAGAAATAAACCACGTTCTCCCCAACAAATTCAAACCGGTAAAATACTTTATGGAAATATTAGCTAGCGGAAAGAATATCCGCGAATTTCAAATACGAACGTCGAGTTATCCAAAGTTGTTTGAAACTTTTTCACGTCTCATCTATAAACTCGCGCGAGTTCGAACAAATGGAAACAGGTGGAGGGAGAAATTCGTTTCGAGTTTATCTTCCTTGGAAAAACCGCGTGGACGCTTCCGCAAGCTGAGAACCGTTTTGGTTCGTCGACGAAAGTTTCGTCGAAGACGCTGGACCGTCTAACCAGCGGATGACGAGCATTTAGGCACGCGTCCCTTCGTGGCCGGTGCCAGAAGTCTGACCAATGGGACTCGCATTCCTCGGAATCCCACGGTATTTCTCAATCTCCACGAATCGGGAACCGTCCGAATGATTTAATTCACGTCGGTTCTCGAGGACGGAAGTTATTCGCAAAAATGTTGGGTCTAGCTCAGGCTCGAGGTTTTGTTAACGGAAAATGGCTCGACGATTTACCATTGCGGTGGTAGGTGTAATAATAAGCGTGGCACACATGTGCACAAAAGCGGTTCAAATATTTGTCGAAGTTTGTCGTGCACTCGAGACATCTTCCCGTCTCGAAGGAAATACTTGAGCTACGGTACAGCTGCTGACGCGGCATCCACCGAAATTCTCTGTGCGCAAAAATTTTCTACGGCTGCTCTCTTACGCGGTTACGTTTTCCGTCTTTTCCGTGAGCTTTCTTCATCGGGGTTCTTTTGAGTTCCCGATAACGCGACCGCATACGGCTATCGTGGATATTATTTTTCGGAATTTTAGGTCTATTCATATATCACTCGTTAGAGAGTCGTTCTTGTAAACGTCGGTGTAAAGTTTTACGACTGGCACTGACTCAAATTCCGGGCTGCGAGCTCGCAGCACGTAGCGCAATATGCGGCAAAGTGGGCCCCTAGTTAAACGAGTTGCTGTGTAAAGTCTCTGAACGAGAAAAGTGGTCAATGGTTCTGAAACCGGGTGGTAAACGCGTCGTTGGAATTCATCGACACGGAGATCACGTTGTTCCAAGCAAATTTCCCGTGAAAAGCTCCAGCATCAGTTTCCTGCTTCTCATCCACCTTTTAGAAAACAGGAGCCATACAATTTACACGTCGCCGACCTTTCGCGGATCCAACGAAATTACTTTTACAAACGAAACAATTTCGAAAATACGCGGCAAAAACAGAGAAGAAAAAAGTTAGGAAACTTCGCTTTAATTTCTGTACACGCGAATGATGTTTCTCCCCGGTGTTCGGGCGTAGTTTCTCCGTTGAACGACTAATTGTCGAATGGAATCGCGAGCAAGATACGTGATAAATTAGCAGAGCACACGAAAGCTGCAGTTGACGTCCATTTGCATCCGACTTTAATATTCTTGGTTGTTTTTGTTTTCTGTTTGACGAGGCGAGGGATCCGTGGGCATGGGTGTGGGCATGGGATAGCCAACGCACCACACACACACACACACACACACACACCACAGACGGGGGCCGGTCGCGTGAGTTCGAGTTGCTTTGTAATCGCTAATGACACACCAACTCGGCGTATTGCATTAAAATGTACACGTAACCGCACTGTAAGCGGCTTACAATACGCGGCGCGACGCTCTCCATATTTAGTCAGTGCCTAGTACCGTGTGACCACGGCCTAATAAAGTCGAAACTGTAAGAGGATCATCGTCCAACCGCGAAAGGGGTAACCTAAGCGTTCGTAATATCCCACCAGATTGAACAATACATTACCATCCGCATGTTCGGGCAACTCCTGCGGTCCACATGCATGGTTTCCACCCCGTTCCCCGTTCCCTGTTCCCAGCCATCCCACCCCCCTGTTCGCATGCCTATTTTCCGCATTGACGGACATCCCTGCCTGAAATAGAAGAAATAGCGTTCGCTGTATCATTCCCCTTCGTCTCTAAACGCATCGAAATATATCATCATCGAACAACCCAATTTTAACACAGCGACTATCAGAATATTTTCTAGTTGGGTAGAAGTCAATTGCAATTTTAATAAGAGCGACGTTACAGTTTATAAGGTAAATTAAAGTTCGGTCGTTTCGGTCGCTCGGCAGTGCAGTCTCTCGCTTGTCTGACCACAGCCAACAGTCGCGCTACTTAACTTGATCAACGGAGGTACATTCTCCTCGTCTGATCGATAGACTGTGGGTTCGATGTAATTATGAGAAAAATGGATAAGCACAATTTAAAGCAGTGGGCATATTAAAAAGACTTAGTACATCGATGTAATTAGCTTCAGGTTAATAAGAAAATTAATAGAAGACGATATTTTTAGTTGGCTCCTGCGTTTTATAATCAATGCAAACATTTTTTATTTTGCATAAAGCACCCGCAGTCTACTGATCTCTGTGTAATAATAAGTAGATTTCCTTTCAAGGGGAGATAACATTTGATTTTTCTAAAGAATTTCTAATCAATTTACAGCGAGCAAAAGATATAAAATTTCTTTTGCCATTATTTTGTATTAGAAAAGTCGAAAATAAGCAAATGGTCGAGGCAGGCGCTCTTGTCAGTGCGTTGTCCCCCCCTAAGGGAAAGTCCTTTAGGTTGTGGGTGTCATAAACAAAGAGGCATACTGTCGAAGGCGTTCTCACGGCTTAGGATTTTTGGAACAGCAGGACATTCTTGTTCCGACTGTCGTCTTGTACAGTTGCTTCGAATAAAGACTCTTGGTATTACGCCCACATTTATTTCAATTAAACATATCGCGTTATCCACCCCTCGGTTTTAATTAACTTACATTTGGCAAACCGAGGAGAATATCTTTTGAAATGTTAACCGTTTTCCCGAACGCCTAGAGTTTATGAGTCATAAATGATTGGAGGAAAACGGAGTTTAGCTTCGCGGACGTTTCGGGTTTTTTCGAGACGAGAAATCGATAGAATATCGTTATCGTCGGGTCGGCGCAATTAACGATCGACACGCGAGGGAAATCTTTTTAACGGTTCGGCCAGAAGTAGATATGTCATTCTTTAAATGTTTTATCGTCTACGTGGCCACGTGATTTCTCGAACGGCACGCGACGGATGCAGTGCACGCGACGGATGCGATACACGCGAGGCTCTTTTCACGGTTGACGAATGAGCGAAATGTAAGGGAAACAGGGTTCGGTGTCGCGTTAAATTCTCCAGTCTGCGTTCGGTTTATCGTCCCGAGGTTTAATTGTGATATTCATTTAACAGCCGGGGCGGCGAGAAGTCGCGTTACGTTTCTGCATTATTCAAACGTTTACACGTCGAACACGTAGTTGCTACTTAATTACCGTGTATTTTCAAAGCTCGTTGGAACGCGTTTCGTTTCACGACGATTGCGACCGTTTTTTTTTCTCCCGATGATCGTTCCGCGAGGATAATTGTGACAAAAAGTATTCGGTCGCGTTATCCCAGTCGACGAATCGATCGGTCTGGCCAAGTGCGACGTTCTTCCGGTCTTAATTCAGCCCGTTATAACGAGTCGAAAGACAAACTCCGTCCGTCTTAACGATATTTTAATCTATCTCCGTCCTCCCTCGTCCGCCTCGTCGCTCTGGCTGAAGTAGATCATCAAACAGTCGACAAGTAATTGTGCAAGCACCGAGGACGGTCCGTACGTTCGGTAATAGATAGCAAACCGTTCCGAAAGTACCTTTCGACCTGCTTCGTATTCACCTTCTCGAGAGATTGGGTAATAGTCATTTGCATTTTATTCGGGCTCGCGCCACTTCTGCGCTCTCTCCAGGATAACACGGTAAAATGTATAGTTTTTGTCGGAGCCCGGTCAGAATCGCGAGCGGAAATGACAAGCGATAAAAGTACTCGTTCGAGAATGGGTAATAAAGGTGTTGCCGCGGTGACTGGAATAATTCCTCTGAATATCGAAATTTATCGCATCGACGCTCGTCGTAAGCCGTCGTCGTCTATAAACCTGATCAAATTCGTCGATCGATTACGAACGAGGACTCCGCGATTCGTTAACGGGAATATTGTCGACCAGCGGCGTCGTTCCTGGTATTTTCTAATGCGAGCGGGGAGAAAATCGTAGTGGAAAATATTGAGCACCAATTATGGTGCGCGCGCGATGCCCGCGGGTTTCGAGTGTGGTTGCGGGGATCGGGGTGGGGGTAAGATTTTCGGCTGAGATCGAGCGAAGCTATCGGCTCTTATGAATTTCTATAATTTCGACATCGGTACGGTCTGCAGAAACTTGAAGCGAATTTGTTAAGTCCCTTTGATCAAAAGCTGCGCCACGCAGCATCCCGAGTTTCCCCGCAATAACTGGAGTACGATTTAACTTGGTTAAGGAGCAATTAGTCAGCGGTTAACCCGAACTACTTCCCCACCCCTATTTACCGTGTACTCAAGAAATCAGTCCGTAAGTTCAGCTTCTACTGCACGAAGCCGTCTACGACAGTTTATATGCACGTTAATTAATTCCTCCCAAGGTGAGAAGTTACCATGGAATTGAACGCTGCGAAACGAAACGGCTTGCGAGCCGGTTCGATATCTTACGATGGGATTCTGCGATACCCCGCAACACCGCAAACACTCATCGGTCGGATGAATTTTGTCCGACTGAAAATCTACAGTTTCGCGAATCTTAGCTGCTGTTTTGATCCCTAGCCAAATTCAGGGAAATTAAATCTATTCTACCTTCCATTTCTACCTTGTCTAACTGCGAATCTCATTTTACTTCTTGTCGCCTGCTTAATACTTCGTTCCACGATAATCCGGCGTAACTTAGCGAAGAAAAGTCGGTCGGCGATCTATCCGGCCGTTTTTAAAAAGGCGAAAGGTCTCTGTTTTAACATTGTTCGGCGTCGACCGACGGTCGAAATCGCCTGAGGCCGGGACTACTCAGAAGTGAGCGCGCGAGGACAGGTGGTGATGAGGAAGAAGTGAAACGGTCGCATAGATGCGAAACGCCGCAGAATAGTTTATTTAATTACGACGATACACGACGGATCGAACCGGGCTCGCTCAGGCGCGAATGACGGAAATCTTCCTTCAGAGGGCCGCGACGGAAATCTTGAGACGGCGCGTGAACGTGTGCCGCCCGCGACGGAAATCTTGCGCACGACGAAGGAGATCTTGCCGCGAAATGGAGGGCGCGACCGCGAGATCGGAGCGAGTACGCGGACGATGTCGGAGAACGCAGCGTCGAACAACCGCGCGTCGAGTACGCTGACCGCTCTGGAAAAAGTTCTACAATGCTGGCTTTCGAAAGCGCAAGCAGAGAAGAGTGACTCGAGAGGGCGAACGAGAGCGCACGCGAATGAGAAAATGCGCGAAGCGATAGACCGTGAGAAACACTAGCCGAGAATAGCGCGAAGAAATACAATGAAAGCTGTAGCGGATACGAGCGCGCAGAGAGCGAGAGATCCGAGAAGGCAGCGCAGGTGCCTCAAATAACAAGGACCGTCGAATTTGGAGCATCGTGATTGGAGCTCGCGAATCGGACGATCCTTGTTTTCCCTGGTTCGAAGGATTCAAACGGTGAAATTCGGCCAATCATAGCGCGAGCGGTTGCTACGCGGCTTCGAGCAAGGGCGACACGCGCTCTTGACCCGTGTTGACATACGCGACAAAAACCGTATGAAACCGCGGTCGCCTGTAAAGACAATATACACCGAATTTCACAGCTTGAATCCTGAACAAACATCTTTAAAATATTTTTTTAAGGACGCTTTAGAACCATCGTTGTTGTCCGATGTATGCGAATCGGATTTCTGGTTCGAACGCACAATCGGAGAAGCTCCGCGCTCCTACGACTATGAATATTGTACAACTGCAAGTCGAAATGGGGGGTCCGTCTCCTTTTCGTCTTCCCGTGGTCGTTAGTCGATTCATCTTTTCCCGTGGCCCGCGGTTATCGGGTTATCCGGAAGTGAAATTGCCGGCGTCGAATCCGCCTTCTCCGTGGATTTTGAACCCGTCAAACCGTCCCATCATTAGTGACTGCGGTCTTACCCGCCGCTAGATATAACCAGCACGAATTCGACGGGACAATCTCATTACGGGACAACCCATTATCTCCGTGTTCGACGGATAATTCAATATAAACGTACTAATTGGAAAACTCCGTTTGGAACGCAAGTCGGGTTGCAACGCGCGTCGGACAGAGAACTCGTGGATCATTTTCCGTTTTGGGATAACTACCCCGGGGAAATTAAATACTTTTATCGAGTGTGTAGTCCGGTCGCCGCGCCCGTCGGACCAAACCGTTCGCGTTAAAAAATACCTTTTTCAAATTAGTATTTTTTATCCGAGCCTGGCGAACAAACGCGAGCATATCTGCTCGCTCGGTATATCTCACAATTAATTCCGTTCCGTTCGATTAAAAGCGGCGGCCTGTGATTTCGAAAGCATAAAATTCGACCGCGTCTTGTTTCGCAAGCCTTTTCCATGTAATAGGCGTTTAACAAAATAGTATTTAATTTCCGCATTGTGTAAATTTTCGAGCACTTCGAATATTGCACACTTTGCCCGTTTCATTAATTGGATCAGTCCGATTGTTTACTTTCTGTGTAAATATAGCGGCGCATATATCGTGCGCACGGTAATCGCATTTTGCCTGCAATATTCATTAGCGCGCCCGAACTCCCGGTGCTCAAAATCCCAGTTCGGAGCTGTAAAAACCAAGTATCGCGAGGATTTTTCGGATTCGATGATTCTTGGTGATGCGTCGCGATGCGCCACAAGGCATCACGAGGCGTCGCGACGTCCCCTTCAATGTTCGTATCTACCGAGTCGGGGGGGATGAACAAAGTGGTGGTTTAGCCCGCGATCAAAGCCGAGAAATGTTCGTGGCGTAGCGTAAAGTCGGATGTCTGTGCAAGAGCCACACTCGCCGATCTCCCTTCTAGTCATTTTCATTAAAAATCCCAAATGGAAGTCGGCCGCGGACCAGGGAGCCTCGACAAAATGAAACATAAATATTGGCGGAGGCACTCTCTCCGCCATGCGAACTTAAAACTCGTTTCAACGCAGCCACGTATTAATAAAGATGAGCACATTCCGTACACTCGGCACGCTGACTCCGACTTTTGGATACGGTAACTCTCGAGATCGTTCAAGACCAACCAAAATACTACAAGTTTTATACTCGCCCTCTCCTCGAGCTTCACACTTTTACCATGCTACGCGTGTTCGACCGCGAAAACATGTTGTGGCGACTACTTCCTATGCTCGTCAACAGAGGGACATTACGACAACACCTTTCCCGCTACTACCTGAATCTTCCTCTGTTTGTATATACAGGGTGGCCCACATAACTCTGAACAGCTCAATATCTCGAAAACTATGCCATCGATTTTAAAGTTCTTAGTCTTAAATTGCGGGGGAGGGGAGGTACCTTTGTAATTTTTTATTAAAATTACAAAGGTACCTCCCCTCCCCCCAGTGATGCCAGAATCGTGGAACCGAGGAACTTGCTCCTCCGGATCCTCCGGCTGGACCCCCCACTCTGACGTACCGTCGTCGCCTTACGTTGTTTCTTACTGCGCACGCGCTACACACAAGCGTACCTCTAGTCTGTCCGTGTGAGCTGCCTATTCGACTCGACGGCGTCGAGGTACGCTTGTGTGTAGCGCGTGCGCAGTAAGAAACAACGTAAGGCGACGACGGTACTTCAGAGTGGGGGGTCCAGCCGGAGGATCCACCGGAGGGGCAAGTTCCTCGGTTCCACGATTCTGGCATCACTGCCTCCCCCGTTAAAGGGGAAGGGAGGCCACTTCACGTTTATGTAGTCAGAAAGGCCCTTTAGTTCCATGCAATTTAAGACTAAGAACTTTAAAATCGATGGCATAGTTTTCGAGATATTGAGCTGTTCAGAGTTATGTGGGCCACCCTGTATATATCGTCCTAAACTGTCCTTACGACGTCCCGCGTCTAAGGCACGGGTCCGCTAGATAGCCTTACCGACGAATCCTCTAGCGGGCCTAGGACGAAACGCTTCCTTCACCTTTTTCCTCCTCTCACACACTTTTCAGCCGCCATAATGCGTTTCATTGTGTTTTGTTTCCTCGAGCAAGCTGCAGCCGTCACCACCATCTCACGACTAATTGTTTTATATTCGTTGGAACGTCGAATGTTTAAAGCGTTAATAGGAAAAAATAAATATTGGAAAGTACGAAATTCAGGAGTGAAATCTCACTCCGGACATAAACGAGACCTAGGTTGCAGACGGAGGGTTAATATCTATACTTGGCACACAAAGCAACTGTAGCTTTTCCTAAAATATCTGCTCTTTCGATCCTAGACAACTAAGCCGATTTAAGAGTATAATTGAATTCGTTTTATTCGGTAACACGGACATTCTAACTCACGAACTCAAGGAATCGATGAAATAGCCTTTGGAAAGAACAGTGTAGCTTCTCTCTCTCGGTTGCTTGTAAAACAGGGCGGTGTTCGTGCGGTCTCCGACGTATTCCACGTAGGAGAATTCGAGGAAAGTAGCAGCCACTCTTGTGTACGAGTCGAGGAAGCTCGTGCCGCGATTCGATTATTTTTCCATCGGTCTGATCGCCCCGTCACGGATAAGCCTCGAAATCGATTGACGATCGTGTTAAAGATTCATCGGTGATCGACGGAAGCAGAAGCAACGGTCCAGACAGCGCTCTGTCCCTCGATTTCCTCCTTGATACGTCGATTTCCGTAACACGTCGGCGCGGCGTCTCCCACGTGGATCAGAACCATCTCAGCGGAAAGTGTAACTCGTTGTCGAACGTCCATCTGGAAGATAGACAGTCGGAGCGGTCGACCCCTCCTTCCGTTCACGCTTACCACCTCAAACCGTGATGTTGCGTCAAAATAAACGAGAAAAACCATATATGGATTACACGTCCGCTAAACCAGTCTCCTTCTCCTTCTCTTTCCTTTCTCCGGTCGATTTATATCGTGCTACTAATTTTTTATAACGTTTGTCAAACTACGAACGCCGTCTCCAAAGTTCTACGGAATTTCTCGACATGTTTTCCGTCGATTAGAAACACCGGTCACTTAGTTTGCTCTTAGTTTGCTTAAACATACGTGGTCCTACAGAGATGTAATACTGTCTATTTATGTTTGTGACTCTAACGTTGATATAAACAGTGCTTTACAACTTCGAACCCGTTCTCGAGTAGCGTTCATTCTTTAACAAGGACTACATCGAGGAACGTGGAATTAATTTTGAACGAATCTGGACGAACAAAAACATTGCAGGCTCGTAGAAATTTAGAAAAGGTTGCGAGTTCTACTTTGAATGGTTGCGGCGGCGTGGTGTGGCGGGTCTATTGCGGGAACAAACTGATTCAACGATTCCTCGCGATGTCTTCGTGGAACGGCGCTTGTACTTTGCTCGGGACAAATTGAATTTTCTGTCATGATAGCCGGAAAAAAGGTAGGTACACGTACACATCGTTGGTGGCCCCCGTAAATGACGTCGCGTCTCTTCAACGAAAGGTAGGTAGGCAACCATCAGCCCGGAAAACCCGACGGAATTGCATTAACAATAAGTGCATTAAGGTGAGAGTATTTCGAAAGAGGGAGAGAGGCTGGAAGCGAAAGGGGGAGATAGGGGTGAGCGAGGTTCTGTGACGGAGGAAACGCGGTGCCCAATTATTCAACTAAATAGGAAGGATACGCTATTTTCCGGCCGGGCCATTCTACTTTTACATGTCCTCCGGTTCTTGTGTACCGGGGAAAACGGGCCTTTGATGCGCCGTCTGTGATAGCTTGCTAATTTTATAAATCATCTAAGCTTTTAGAGACCATAGATCGTGATTCAAACAAAATACGCTTCACCTTCCTTCCTCGCAGAAATTGTAAAGACTTACTAGATATGTATGTGCCATTTCTTCTAGAGTCTACAGAATGTTTCTTTTACACTTTCTCAGATTCTCGAAGCTGGTTTTGTGCTCTAGGTTTTTCTATTTCGAACGCATAGCTCAACGAAGGATCGCAACAGGATTAACCGTATAGTTCGTGGCTCGAGAATTCGTTCTTTGTGGTTTAATTTTCTTCGGGCGGTGGGAGAAGTGGAAAATAGATAATCCCTGCGGATGATTTCCGAGTGGTTCGTTTCACGGTGGTAATATCGATGTCAAAGTCATTTCATTGTCACCGAGACACACTCATTTTATTCTCCCTTGGTTGTCACGGAATTAAGAAAGGTTGGGAGGGTTGCGTCGCAGGCTGGGAGACAGTCGACGGCGCGGCGCGGCGCGGCGCGGCGGAGGGAAGAGCTCGAAGAAAAGCGAAAGGGGGAGAAGAGACCGTGGAAAGAGGTGAAAGCAGGCGAACGTACAAATGGCGGAACTCGACGCGAGGGGTCACCGCGATGGAATCGAGTAATTTCAGGAGAGAGCCACCCGCAGGTTTTCTCCTCTCTTCATTTCTCGTCTTCCTCCTCGCGGCTCTTACCGCTCAAAGGAAAAAAGAAGAGATACGTGGTCGAGTATGCGATGCCGGTATACATGCTTCTCTCTGCTCTCCGAGTCCACTTAAAGCGGAACACTCGCATCCGTCACCTTTTGCGGGTACCTAGCAGGTCTGTCTGTCTTTCACGAGACTCGTGGCAAAACGAATGGAACATACACGTTGTCAAAGAAAACCTCTCTCGACTCGTTCCAATACGCCGAGCTGTATGAGAAAACTATTTAGAAGAATTTGAATCACCAGGTCAAAGACTTTTCAACTTTCCCCCTATTATACTTGAGCGAGAAATGTGTTATTATTCGTACGTTCCCTTGGGTAAACTATCTTTGCAATAAAAATTTCCTAGCAAATCTTGAGTCCCGAAAAGTTTGGGAGACAAAGAAAACGAGATACCAAGAAATTGAAATTTTAAGCCTCCTACGTTTCTTTAATGCCTTCGTCGTCGTCGGGAAGCAACGTCCTAGAACGAGAGATTCGACCTGCAGTAAAAAGCCCTATTGTTCGATAAAAGGAGGAGAAAGGAGGAACGAGAACGCCGTGGGATTGGAATTTGGAGTAACACGCGATTGGATACGGCATGTTGCAGTCTAAAGGACGCTTCATTAAATTTACGGCCCTCCTCGAGAGTTGACGGACAGCGGTAGGGGTTGGAGAAGGGAAAGAGGAGTTTTCAAAGGACGCGTCCTCGTTAAGGCGACGCAGCATTATAATGCCGCGGGATTGTCGCTAACGTTGACAGACACGTGGCCACTCATCGGTATATTATATTGCATTTTCAGGACGACACGGTGAACGTCATTAGGCGACGTCGCCACCCTTGTACCTAATCGTCTGCGACACTGCAGGGGCACGGGAAAATGCTAATCCCTCGAAGATCTAGGAAGAGACGCGTATTCGTAGTCAGGCTATGTCGATTGCGAATTATTAGGTCGTCCCTTTACAAATCCTTATTTCGTGAACGCTCGAGGCAAAAGATTTATGAATATAAAAATTGCTCATGGGTGGATGGAAAGAAGACGTTCTAAACGGTGATTAATATTTGGTTGATTTAGCAATTATTGGAAAGATTACGCTTCGCTCTAAGCTACTAGGCATCGACGTTGAAGTTTCTAGCATGCGTCTATCGGGTCGCAAGATCAGAAGCATAAAGGAAACAAATGGCTGGACGCGGCCCATAATCGTTCCCGTGATCGTCGGTATTATTATAAGTGACGAGGATGCAGCCACGGAGGGAGGAACAAGAAATGACATTGCGGAACGCGATTTATTTCCGCTTTTGTCGCTAACCAGCTCTCTAGGGATTGCGCGCGGAGCGATACCGAGAAATGAGAGTACTGTTTGCGCTGTTCGCCCAAGGTGGTCGACTTCTCTTCGAAACTTATATATTCTCGGTGTCTGTGTGCGCGTCCAGCGTTCGCGTGTCCACGACGGTGTTCGTTCGTGGGCTGACAGTGGTAGTGGGATATATTTATGTTAGCAAACTCGATGCCGGAGTCTGTGGAAAGGAGAGCGTGCACGTCAGTTCGTAGCACCTCTATCGGGAAAGGGAACTCGTGCAATGGGATTACTCGAAGCTGGAAAATGTCTCGGTTGTAGACGAAAAGTGGCTAGTCGACTGGTACAAAGCGTGGCTTCTAGAGAAATCCATCGAGTTGTTTGTTTCCCTCCGCGTTTTTAAATCTGACTGTACGTGCTGCGGCCGGGGAAGAATATTTGCACCGCGATCAGAGAGCCAACTTTCCCGTAACAAACCGCTATTTTTCAAATTTTAGGTCCCCTCGGTTTAACCCTTCTTTTCTTTTTTCTCTTTCTAAAAAAAAAGCTTCTCGGGTCTTCGTTAGAAAGATTCGCCGGTAAGAGCCACGCAATTATTACACGCGGCCAACAAGCAACGAACACATAGCAATTCGAACGGCTGTGCGCACGGTCGATGAAATAATCCGATTACGAGTTGATAATCATTTCGAAGATATCCGAGTCGGAGGACTCGTTTTAATTAGCTGTTGGAACAGAGCGGTATTCAGAATAATTGGCGAGAGGACAGATGCACACGGAGTGGTAATGAAAATGTAGGAAAGCAGAGGGCGAAAAAGAAGGGTGAGCGCTGAAAGGAGGAATCGGATTAACAAATTTCTCAATTAAGATCACTATAAATTCCTGATGCAGCTTCCACGATATCAGCGGCTAAGAACAGCGAGGATTTATTACGGCTGGCACGCCGCTTTGCACCGCACCATGCCGTGCCGTGCCCGAGAGAAGCTTAAAATTCGAAAAGGAGAGGAGAGCCGGAGGCAGAAGAGAGCATGGAGAAAGGAGCCGCATACTCAACACCATAAACCGCAACGCGCCCTTAATTCCGCGCGGCGAGACGCGCCGCAAAGAATTATCGGCCGCAATAAAACTCACCCCGCTGGGCTGGTTAATGACTTCGATAACTGGGCTTCCAGTTTCGCAAACGAGCAACGCTGTTCTTATACGTGACCGCCGTTCCTTTCTTTCTTCACCGCGAGACCTTCCTCGCCAAGTCGGAATGAAGACGAAACGCTTCGAGAACTTTTATCGTTCATGCGGGAAGTTTGCCGATCGCGGTCCATTATTGTTCACGATCGTCAGAACCACGCAGGGAGCCGTCCGAAAATGTAGAGGGTGTCTTGGCGATACCAGGGTCGATGGAAAAGTACTTCTCGCCCTTGCGATCCTTTGAAATCACGCGATCGAAGCTCTGTCACTGGAGAATTCGAATCTCGAATTAAACAAACTATCGCGATACTTTAAAATTCCTAAAATCGATCGATAAAGGATTCGTCGGCCAAAAATTTGAAATTTCAATCGAAATAGATTTCTTCAATCGATTAATTGTGAATCGGGTTCTGGCTCGAGCGAGTAGTTTTTTTTAAATAGAGCGAAGCCGAACCGTTCCAGGAACGCGATAGCTAATTTTTTTACGGAACTAGGGGGAAGATATAATTCAGGAGAAAATCTATGGCTGGACATATCTTTCTTGCCAGCATTCGGGGAGACCAACGCGACCCATGAGCCAGAGTGTTCTCGTATTTCTACTCGCGTTGCTAGTGCCGGTAACTGGGTCACCATTTATGTCACCTGCAGAAACAAGAGGCAGACAACCAGCATCGCCGATGTTGGCGTCTACGGCGATCTTCTTTTTACCGCGGACGCCTTTGTACGGCGTGGTACGTCGTTAGACGTTACACACCTTGTTTCTTACACGCACTTTGCGATCGTCGCGTTGTTCTAACGATGGGATCGTTTTTTTTCCCTCGGACGCCTCCTCGATTAAACGAGCCGGCGCGTTACACGAGCAGATATTTTGAAAATATTGTTAAATTGGTTGTTTGAAAGTTATCTAAGATTTTTGTTTTTTTTTTTGTTTTGTTGTATTATCTTCCCTAAAGCGTGCTCGTATGAATGAGGAACCTCCTCTGCGGCTGTAATGGGAGCGACAATTCTAAATGAGTGGGAGTGTTAAAATATGCATTTGGAATTGATGTAGCGTTTGGATTTGGCGCTAAACCGTGCACCAGTCTGCATGTGTGCGCCGGGAGCAAGCGATGCCTCGTGGCGTGTCGTGCGTTTCGATCGTCAAATGTTTTTTTCACGCCGGTCGACGGTTAGTTGGTTTTCAGCGCGAACCGAAAACACGTGGCTTCTTCCGTGATTTCTTCCGTGATTTTAACGAATATGTATTTTCATTGAGCCGAATATCGGTTCGCGGTTTCATATAATAGTCCATGTTCCGTGTAATACAACGTTCGAATTACCACCGAGGATAATTGAACGATGGTATTCGGAATTCTGTCCTGATAATTTGATATGGAAGCCAAACGATCTTGTGCTAATAAGGATTCGCTTTTCCGCCCTAGCGCAGTAATTGCTCGGCTAATATTAAATTACGGTGAATCGGTGCTTTGTACCGCTTTCCCGGCGATCTCCCGGCTTCGAGGATCTTTCGCTTCCATCGCGGTGTAATATGTAAAAATATTCCACTCGGTTTTCGTAGGTAATGATATTTGTTCGGATGTCGACGTCAACGTTGCGCGTCGTGTCCTGAAATTCGTCAGATTTTAAGGAAGAGAAGCGAGCATTAAAATGCTGCTTTGGCGGCGGTCCACTAAAAATCCGCAAACCAGCCAGGAGGGAATTTATATTTACGACTGTCGGCCGCTCGAAGGGAAATTACACGCAAAGGGAATCGCGGCGGAAGTGAAACCCAATCGACCAGCAGCGAAATCCCGGAATTGGATCCCCAGAACTCGCCGGAGTCAATTTACCTAGCCGGTTTCACGCGAAACTGAACGTCCCTCCGCAACGTAATCTACGTTGCCTTCTGTGCCTCCGTCCGCGAAAGCGAGTTCGAGCTCGAGCCCGAGCAGGAGCGCGAGCGCGTGCAAGTGCAAGAGCAAGAGCAAAAGCACGGTCGCGCATGTGTGTAGGATTATTAAGTATAAGAGGCTTTTCGCTGTTAATTAAGTCCGTCATACTTCGCTCCGCCGTCAGCGTAAATGAGAATATAATATGACGTGTTTCGTATGCTTTGCTTTTTGGAATTCAAATCGGATCACCCATCCTAGTCGCCGTAGTAACTTTGTCCCTCTATCGGACCGACCTACAAGAAGATTATTTTAACGTATCAACCCATCCTCGCCGTTTACAGATTTTGCTAATTAGCGTAATGAATAGTGAATATGGGGTAATAATTTCACGCGCGTTCTCCACGCTAAACGTCCTTACAGAATAATTCTACGCTCTATTTGTGCGACGAAGCGCTAGGAATTTGTAGATATTAAGAAGCTAATTCGGGAGACAGAGTAGCTACATAATGCTTTCGTTCGGGTCTTCCGATAATAGTGACACACCGCGTCGCTTCCGTGTTAACTGTCGCGTCTCGAAAACCGCGATCGTAATGTAGTCAGCGTAGAGAGCGAGTGAGAGAGAGAGAAGGAGAGAGCAGTCAGACTTTTGTGACAGGGACACATTGCCACCGAGCTTCATCGTTCCCGAACTAGCTTTTCATGAGCAGTAACGGGAAACATTCGATGCCGTCTTTACTAGTGCGCAACCAATGGCGAACTTCTGCCTAGGTCCAAGTCAATAATCATATTTCCTTCCTGTGCCGTTTATTGTCTATGAAACTACTCTGTTTTAGACGACTTCTCTCCCATAAACATAAATCATTCCTGCCTGGCCACGTCGCGTTCCCTAATTCCCTCGTTCTGCGGAAACAACAGGTTTCGCGTCGCAAACAATTCTTCACGGTTCGATCAAACACGCTGCAAAATGAAATTCATTTTAATCTACGAAACGTGAACTGGTATCACAGTAGAAATTAATTTTTAAACACGTGCAAAGAATTCTACGTAGCGTACAAGCCGCGCGCGGCAGTCAGCGCGTTAAAATATTTGCACTTGCGTAGCTACGAGAGGACCGTTGTTTTGTCAATTTTCGAAAAATTGTCCCGGGCGGGACAGGAATAAACACGGGACAGTAGAGTAAATCAGTTTCCGTACAATGCCAGTTTTTGAAAACCGTCCACGATCTACGCTTGCGCGACGACGGTCGGTCCAGAGTAAAAATGCAATTGAAAATTGTTGCCTATGGTTCAAGGGCGTAGCAGCAGGTGCAATTTTCTAGGATTTTTATCGGGAGCGGAGGGACCTCGACAAATTTTGCGAAAGACGCAACGATGAACCGGTGGCACTTGCAAAAGTGTCAAGAATGGTCGATGGATCAGAGCTGGATTACATCGGAAACGTCGGTCCCGTCCAATTTGTTTCAGCGGTGTATGCGCGGTCGTTAAGCCGATTAATGCAATCACGCATCAGGATGCTCGTATTTCGATCAATGGTGAACATCGTTCGTTCCGTATAATACCTGCATTATCAGTCATTAAGCGGCGTGCCGGTCACGATTTTCCAGCAGGCCAAGCAGACGGGCATACCGAGTAGCCGGACTGGCCAGACTGGGCCGACTGGACGGGCTGGGCAGGCCAGGCAACCCCTGTCACGTCGTTTTATTCATTTTCGTCGCCGCGCTGCTGGTCAGGCTACATATTTTATATCTGCCGCCCGTGCCCCGTCCCCCGTCCCCCGTTCCCCGTCCCCCGTCTCGCGTCCCGAAATCCATTCTGAAAAGTTCTCTCGTCAATGTTTAATCCATTGAGAGGTGGAACACCGGTGCAAGCGTATTATGGTGACGGACGAATGGAGGAACACTTTTACGCGGTTCCAATTTTGTCGGGACGCGCAAATGGCGTGCCTGCGATTTCCAGTTGTGACGGCCGAAGCCGATGCCACACAGCACAGCAGAGCATGGCACCCGCCTCTGCGTGGAAAATAATTGAACGGTCGAAACGCTTCCAGAAAAGTTTACAACACCCCCATCCCCCCCGGTGCTCCCCGCACCGCCGCCCTTTGTGCCTTTGATTGGTTGACGGATCCCTTGATAATTCCGGTCCTTCTCCCCAAAAACCATTGTTACAACCATTTTAATAGTGTGACGCTCGTGACAAGAACGCGCGACCCTCGTTAAAAAAATCTCGGACCTTTCGGAACAGCCATCTCGCAGCTTTCCACGCGAAAGTCGATTCCCACCGATTTTTCGTATGAAATTACAAGATTCGTCCTTGGGATATAAACAGAGAAAACTGCGTCTGTCCCACGTGTTTCTCTCGATATCTCGTTTAGTATAGCAAACGAGCTGTTTGTAGCAATTAGCGGCTATTATTGATATTATATCAATATCGGGGAGCCGGCTCGAAGCACTGTTACTTCTGAGAATTCATTACCGATGAATGCCAACTAATTTGTGCCTGGAAATTCTTGTTGCGTAATTTAGTAAACCGAGGCGGTATGGCTAACAATCGATTAGTCTCGCGAGCTCTCTTACGTGAACAGTCGCTGTAGCAGTCGGAGGGCGGACCTTTACCGGATCACAGGAATTTCTACATTGATTCCTTCCTTCGATGCCATGGCTCCTGGCATGTCCGCGAGACTATTGAACGTTTTCGTCGCCTAATATCGCGACACGATGCACGATCTCGCAGAAGGAAAATGCAATATTGTATTCAAAGCTTTACGCATAACTATATACAGTCGGTCACAAAAAGATTCGGTCATTTCTAAAAAGACAACATTTTTTTTTAATAAATCCGCAGTTGGTCGGAATTGCAGTGAAAATACTATAAGTTGTTTTTACAACTTGTTTATGTGGGCGTACATTGAAAATTTAGAGAATACATTTTGTAGATTTGTGTCAATTATGTACATTCTGAAAATTTAATCATACAAATACGAAATGTATTTTTCAAATTTTCAATGTACGCCCACATAAAAAAGTTATAAAAATAACTTTTAGTATTTTCTCTACAATTTACGACCAATTGTAGTTTCCTCGAAGAATGTTTTTCTTGTCACATAGTAAATTAGTTCTTCTAACGTCTCAAAAAAATTCAAGTCGTTTGGTCCAATATTGAAAAAGTAATCGTCTTTTTATAAGTGTCTGAATCTTTTTGTGACCGACTGTATGTATGTAGCTCCGACGCTGGAAGCGCCGGAAAGTCTATACTGCATTCGATTTTGTGGCATGTATTAGAACTACAGATCTTCGTATTAACGTTCGTAAATGTACGAATATAATTGTATCAATTATCTTTAAGTGTACAAATATTAGTTGCTCAACCCAATATTACTTAACGCTTGTCTTTCCATTTTTAATTTCGTAAAAAAATCACAAACTACAAATTTAACTTGATTCAAGACGTAGCAATGCGTGTTAGTGCAACAGAAATGAATCCAATTTGCGATTTAGACTGCTTAATTGAAAAGAAATAATAATTGGATGAAATCGGTAGTCTAGTAAGCGCGATCGAATCGATCCGAAACGTGAAATAGGCCATTTCGGTTGTCACTACGTATTCGCAGCATTAAAATGATTCCACCGAGCAGAATGCGAATGGAATATTGAACAACGTGCAAGTTTTAGGCGCTCGTTAGGCATTGCATATTTAGAGGTACAATGCGCAAGTTTTCATCGAGACGGAGAACTGCTCCGATCCATGAATGTTCTATGCCAAGTAAGTCGAGTTACGCGCAATTTGGAACAATTTCAGGTTTAGTGGTTTCTGCTATTTGCGCGGGAAATTGTGCCTGCTGATGTCACATCCGTTAACTCTCCTCTCCATGGAACATCCAATTTTCAACCAACGACGACTGGTCGATTTTGGATAATGTACTCTTCGCGAGGACTCGGGAGGGATGAGTTCGTTTCTCGACGTTAGTTAGACGATAATAGCGTTTATCACGCCCGATCGAAATCCGAAGGAGATCATTTTCCCTGTACGTATAGGAAGAGTATACAGTACTCTACACGATTTATTCGGGAATAACCTAGTAACACGAACTGTTTCCGATGCTCGTTTCCTTTCGGCAACGTCTGCCGAGTGGCCGGCGTGCGCGACATCGCCGAGAGGGATAACAAATCGCTCCTTTAACGATGAAATATCGTCCCGAGAGCAGAGTTTTATGCAGCGAATTCACGGGACGCATATATCGTGATGCATTAATAGCAATCTCGTTGCATTCATATCCAGCTGACGTAATGGGACGTATGGCGGAGACGCGAGGGAGGAACGTGTCCTGGAATAGAGAGAGATAGAGAGCGAGAGATAGATGGCTAGAGAGAGGGAGAGAGAGAGAGATTGTTAGAGGACGACGAGAGTAACCGAGGGAAAGGGACCGACAGAGAATTCAATTCCATGGTCGATTATGCAACCAGTCTGCCGGATTACTGCCGGTACACGCTTCCGTTTTGCGCCGATGAAGGGATTACTCTGCGTATATCCTGCGTGGATGTCTTCATATGCGAACGTTCATCGTTCATGGAACGTAATCTTCCAACAATTAAACGTTCGAAGATGACACCGAATTTTCGGTAGGGCAAAGAAAACTATCAGAAATGAACTATTCCCTCGAAAGAATTACCGGCTCGGATAATAACTTAGAAATTTAAACCGTGGAAACACCCCGTGCATTATAACAGCTGGCAATCAATATTATGACCAGTAATGATATATTTTATCGGGAATCGCTATGTGCAAGATTAATGCGGCTCTATTTGCGGGAGCGTTTAATATTATTTATTGGGTGAGATCACGAGAACTGAGACTGATACTGTCGTGAATGCGTTCTCTCAGTTTCACGGATCAGACCGTCTTAATATCGCGTTCGGTTTCCTAGAAAAGAGAATTATCGGAGCTACTCGGAGGACGCGTACGATGGTTGCCAGTGCTGCAGTCCCGTTTAGAACTCGTAGCCATCGTAACCATTCGTTCCGAGTACTCTTCTAGAGCGCACAATATTTTTGACATACTCGGATATCATTATTTTTCCTTAGATTCGTTATCGTCTCCAGTTTCCTCCCCGATGATTAAATTATACCCTGATCAATTAATTAATCGCGCTACGCGAAGTGCTTTTGGAACGCGTTTCGCGGCGTTGTCGGGTCCCGGGAACCCCGTTGAAATATATGGAGTGTCATTTTTTTCGTTTGAACGGAATTTTGGCATAATCAAATCCCGAATCTAGCGTAACAATTCCCTTGTACGGAGAGTTCAGCGAGGTAACATAATTCGCCGTCGGCACAGTATCGTTAAACCTCCCAGAGTGTGGTGGAGGGATGCGGGCACGATTTTGCATTTGTACATTACGTTATGCCGCGGGCGTTACCACGCGAGGAGAGGAACAGAGAAAAAATTAGATTCATTCGTGGCGGCGAATGGAATCCGACCGTCGAAATGACGTGCTTTATCGCATACCCGAAAATTTATTGCCGTGAAATAGCTCCGCCGGATATCTCTATCGGCCGGGCCTGTAGAAAATCCAGGATTAACAATTATTATTGACCAACCGGTCGGGCGGTACGCGTACGAGCGATTTTTACCGAAAGACATCTATCCGCCTCCTCTGATAATTATCAGTGGTATTATTATGCTCGTTCGCACGGTATAAATCAAGGCATCGAAACCATAATTTCGTCGGTTTTCGGGTGACTTGTTAGGACCCCTTTGATCTGGACTTATCCGATTTATATTGATAATTCTTTTTCAAATTCAATTTCAAAAACGTGAATCGCAAGGGAATTAATTTCCTCGATAAACATTTATTAAGTACCGAATAAAATGGCGTTATAGAATTTCATTTTAATGCGTGCCAGTCCGTGTTTGGCCCAATTTAACACAAAAGGGATATTGAATTTTCAGTAATTCTTTAAGCTGATAATTTTTGAACAAATTTGATACCGCTGATACGATTCGCGTTAGTATACTTCTTCATTTGCCGTTGAATTCTCGTACAATATTACAACAGATAGATTTACATTGTTAAATCTTGTATTTTATTGTATATTATTTTATATGACGCTGCATATTTTTCAAGTTACTATTACAGCTGGGGCTTGCGCGCGTGATGATATTTTATCAATTATTACGGGGGGTTGAGCCGCGCTTTGTTACGATTTACGAGCTCGCGGCAACAATTTCAAAATGCTGTCGAAAATATTCGAGAAATTTCTTCCAGTTTTGTTTTGCGCTTCTCGCGCGCGATCTTCTAGAATAAATAATCCGGCACGAAGGGAATGACAAGCACATTACTTTCACCATAATATGATGGGAAGTTCCTTTCATAAATATTATTCTACCCCGTGACATCTACATAATCCCGAGAAAAATTCATCGCGGTGGAGCGGTAAAAACTTATTTGCAAGAAAACTCTTTATCTCTAACGAACTCTCTCCTCCCCGAGAAAAGTTGCGTCGCGTACGCTTAAATTTCCCTCCGCCGCGAGACGCGGCCCGACTTTAATTTGACAATAGTTGCATCGATAAATCGTCAGAGGTGTCACCCAACTTCTAACACCAGAATCGCCGAACCACTCAAAATTTATGAAGCTGCGTTTACCAGAAGTTCGCGCAACTTTGATTGCAACGTCTCGACGAATAAAAACGGTACAATTAATAATTTATCCACTAGTCTGAATTCTTCCTCAACGATAGAAATTTCATTCGTAAATCAGTAACTCATCTCGAAAGACATATTATTTTTTTTAATTTTATTAAATTTAGTAATTATTTAATCATATTATTAATTTTATCTTTTAAACAACAAAAATTTATTTTACTATCCCTTAAAAAATTATGCAACTTTTTGTAGGTATAACCTAAGCCTTCCGGTAGCCACAGAGTCAAGATTAATACATATGTGGTAGGAAGAAGGGGGGAGGGTTCCGTGGGTGAGCGCGTTAGTCGATCGGCTACCAACACGAGGGCCCGGGTTCGATTCCCGACGCGGTGCCTTCCTTTTTCCTGAGATCCTACACATATTTAAATAACATGCAAAATGAACAATATATTTGAATGGTGGGTCACTTCCATTTCGTAGAAATCTCTGGCACAAGCTCGTCCCATCTGCCAAAGAACCAGGATTGTCCCACAAAAATTTCTACCACCATTTCACTGTACAATTAATTAAAAGTTCACTGGTCAACGTTCACCCAACAAATGAAGTAACTTTGGGACCTATTATTCTGGTGGCGCCCTCCGTATTACGAAAAATGGACCCGTGTACGATCACCTCCTTTATCTTTGAAATTGTTCTAAATTGCTCGCGTCTTGTAAACATACATTTACCCTTAATATCCCGGCACTCCCGGCCGGAGTTCGAAAGCGTGAGGTCGTGTCAGTGTTCATCTTGCCATTTCTGCTTCAAAGTTGTTTAAATAGTGAAATGGTTATTCGCAAATGATCTGTGAACATTCAAGATAAACGATTAAGCGAACGGTCGAAATGGAGCGAGAGGATGGGTTGCTGCGAGACGAGATATACCATAACCATAACCTAACTCGGAAGCGGGCGCAAGTACCGACAATTCTGCGAGTACACGAATGAAATCCCGATAATATTGCCAGAGTGTTGTTGTCGCGAGAACCATGCGTTCTATCGACGGTCTGCCTCGATTCTTCGTTTCGTTTCTCTTGTTGCTGGCGTGTTTTATCTTCGATCGCGCGATTCTCTTACGGACGTGGTCTTGAATTCGAGTCAATGCTTTTCGAGTCTTTGTACCAGATTGTCTCGCAGACATTTTCCACTTAAAGTATCTGCAAAACTATTAGACGCTTTTTTTTGTGGAAATATCGCGTTCGAATATACTTCGACGAGTTAGAAAACTAAAAGGACCGAGCGTGTATTTAGATCGTGCGCGATAGAAGTGCGCGCGAACCAGGCGGTCACGTGACCACAACAGAGTATCCGAGCGGCACGCGAATTTCGAACGCTCCAATCGATTTTCGCTTCTTAAATGTTTATTCGGAGATGTCGTTTATTCGACAATATGTTCGCATAATCTATTGTGGTTATCGCAAACTAATTAGGCTCTCTGATCGTGGTAATATGGCGTTAGAATGTACTTCGTTATGTTAAAATAATTAGAAGAATTCTGAGCGAGGGATATGCACAACGGTAAAAGACGCGCGCGACGCAGTCACGTAAAGCTACCGGGAGTGAACAGCCCGCGAAATTCGAATGCGCGGTAGCGCTACAATCGATTTTTGCTTCTGAATTGTATATTAGCAGAAAACGGAGCGATCCACCGTTGAAAAATCCGGTTGGCTCGCCAGTTTGCAGTGTGCTCGCGTAAGCTATGGTGTTTTTAACGATGTTAACCTGAGTGGCGAGCTCTCGCGCGCACTCATCCACGTTAATTTGATATTCCGTGTCTGGTTGGCTAAAGTGTCAGTGTCGGATACGGTCGGCGTCACCTGTTGCTGGCAATTAACGAATGCGTCGCGACGTGACGCATGCTTTATGAAAAGTAAACGCGATCTTTTGCTCGGTGATCAAGAGCCAAGCACAAGAATCCACCATCCCTCGCTTCGATGAAAAGGCCTTGAAAGAGATGCAACCACGAAGCGCGTTCGTCGATCATTTTCTTATTCAGTTTTCTTAGAAACTCGACTTCTCTTGGGCTTCCTCCCATGGTATTCCTCCTTGTCGGAAGTATCACCACATTCCTAAACGCTTGTAATATCTTTATTTTAAAAGATTAATTTGGTCCGATTTCTTGGTCTTGTGGTTAGTCTGCATGCTCGTTGCACCGTGTGCTCTTCCCAGTATATGTATAAAGCTAATCTCTATCATTCCGAGGTATGTACCTTCTAAAGTCTCGAACGAATATTTAGACTCAGCAGTTTTGCATCTGCTTTTCATTTTCCGTGCTTCATTACACGCTACGCTCGATGCACAGTACATGGCGTTATATCGAAGCCGCATTGAAACAGCGTTGCACGATTCCACGAAACTCTATGTCGATCTCTCGCAGTCTAGTTTCACGTACAACTTTCCGCGCAAACAAAATAATCGCGGAACGTTGCAATGAACGATTGATAGCGTGCCCGTGTGATCATGAACGCTGTCTAAGAGCCGGTCTCGCGCTATCTAATCTCGTTCTCAATTTATTGGAGATTTCATTCGTCTGCGAGCGTCCGAATCGAACCGCTATCGATTCTTGAAATTTCAACACTAGACTCGCGCGCAATTCTATCGGTTCGAGAAACATTTTTTTCGGTCGTTTCACGTATTTTGAACGGTAGACCGATGATGGCCGAGGCTACTGGGCAGTGAACACCCAGTTTACGCAAATCCTCGTTCGTTGACGCACCCGGATTGCCAACCACGGGATATTTAATAATAGAGAAGTATACGCCCGGTCGCGTCGAGTCGCCGTAAATGCGAAAGCAAATGAATAAATGGAAATGTTCCATTTACGGCGCTCCTCGGAGCCGGCAGTAAACCGAGTGCCGGGAATGACACCTATTTTATTCCCGACGGAGTAACTTTCTTTGTATCCGGATAAAAAACACGATGGTTTTGAGGGTTTATAAGAAAGCGGAACGGTTATGACTTGTTGCGCGCGCTCGCTCGCTCGCTCGTCGTAGAGACGACGGTGAATAGCAAGAAAAAGTAATCGAATCTGCGAGTGAAGTTTATAAATGGACTTCAACCACCGTTCATACACCTCTCGTCATCGACGTTGCATTATTTATTGCCGAGTGCTACTCATTACCGAACTAGCAGAACCAGAGATTATTTGTCCCGTGTCTACAGTCTTCTTTGAGACGACGACTCGAGTCGCCGATACTTTTTCGAATCTTTGTTTTTGTCAGGATATAAATTTAATGTCGATTTGGTTCGTAACGTGTTCCACGAGTCATCGACTCGTTGATCACTTTTAGAATATTGCTAGAACAAAATTTCTTAGTCTACGAGATCTCCGCTGTAGAATTTGAATGTCTCGATGGCGCGAAAAATTTGCGTCTAGCTATTATTAATGCACCGAGAAGAAGTAGGCTTTCGATTTTCTGGGGAATATTTACGGGGTCCAATGCAAAGATACCGGAACAAGAAACGCGTCTAATATAGTTACGCCCAGTCTATTATTAAGCTCTTTGTCCGACGCGAGTGCAAGCATTGCAACTCGAGTCTAATCAGTCTTTGTGCATCCGCTTTTCATCTTCCAATTCTTGTACATTTTCGCGGAGGAAGAAACGCCGAATGTTGCGCATGATCGATGCTGGATATTTTTCCAGGCCGAAACGACCACGAAATTAACAATGTCGCGGGACCTGTCGCAATGTTTTTATTAATACCACGTATAATTCGAGCTAGCTCGTAGGCGGGATCGTAAATAACATATTATGACGTGGCATGATATCGTATTGCTCGTGTCGTTCGCTTCCTCTCGGTGCAGCGCGGCGCGGCGCGGGTCGTCGCATTCTCGACAATAAGTTGGATTGTCGTGGTGCATTATGGAACGCCAGAAGTGTCGCTTTCGTTGGCAGTTTGCCGCGCATTCCTGCTCGCATCGACGTTGTTTTTCCCGGAGTCTCTTATTTCATGGAGTATTTTTGCTCGAAAAAGTTCCGCGCAACTAACACTGGAAAGTACTTTATTCATTTCAAAGTACGTTCCATTAATACATTAAAGCTCGATTAGACCGCTCGCGAATTCGCCGACTTATTAGCTTCGTCTCCTCCTTCTCCTGCTTTCAGATCGATAGATTTAGGTTTACGAGGCGAACGTGGTTTCTTTGCTATTTCCGAGATTAGAACTCGTCCCGTCTCGTCTCATCGATTACCATTTATTGCCAAGGAAGCTTCGAAACTCTTTGCCAGATCGTCGTTTTTTTTTATTAAGCTATAAAACTCCACACGGGATTATTAGCAGCATGCACATGAATGTGCATGCTAACATTACAAAGATCACTTAGAATCTAGGATTGACAATATAATGAAGCATATCCGAGTACAATTCTAAAGGTACAAACCATGAGAAATTAGAAACTTATGTATATAACGTAAGGGGTAAGGAAAGGGTCCACACAAAAAAGGCATCAATTGTATAGGGTGGAAAGTAACCTTTGTTGCAAAGCTTGTGGATCAAAGCATCTCTATTAGTATTATAGATCGGACATTGCCATAACACGTGATCAGGATCCTGTATCTGACAACCACATGAGCAACTTGTATTATCTGCAAGTTTAATCTTGAAGAGCCAGACCGTCGTTATCTTGGGAGTTTTTCTTGAACCCCCCCCCCCCCAAAGAAACGCGGATTATCGCGGAACGTTTTGCAAATCGAATACTGCTGTGGCGGCTACTTCCTATGCTCGTCAACAGAGGGACATTACGACAACACCTTTCCCGCTACTACCTGAATCTTCCTCTGTTTCTATATATACCGTCCAGAACTGTCCTTGCGACGTCCCGCGTCTAAGGCACGGGTCCGCTAGATAGCCTTACCGACGAGTCCTCTAGCGGGCCTAGAACGAGACGCTTCCTTCTCCTTTTTCCTTCTCTCACACACTTTTAAGCCGCCATACTGCAACCTGGTTTCGACGCGAGCGAAATCTCGTTCCGATTAACGTTTCCATCGCGTCACGGAAACTAATACCTCGGCAAATTAACAATACCGATTCTAGATTCTGCCGTGACGCGCCCCTTCTAGTTTCCATGTAATCTTTCGACCGGGAAAGATGTCGGTCTACCTTATTTCCTCTGCGAGCGCGCTTCATTCCCGGGATCGATGAGCGTGGAAATGGAATAGCGGTTGGTACCAAGGTTTCAATACGAGAAAGAAAATGAGCGCGTATAATTAATTCAGTAGATACGAATCGATTCCGGGGGCTTGGTTAGCTATACCCGGTGAACGATGAAGACACGTGAGAAGGGTTCGATACCTAGAACAACCCGTTCCGGGTTCGTAATTACCAGATATTACCTAACCCGGACCGCCTAATCGACCGAACCTCGTTAGTTATGAATGTATTCGTGCCGCTCGATGCATTTCTTTCTGTTCCCCTGGAATTCAAAGAGCACGCGTGAAAAGTTCACTTGCACCTCGATACACTGGTGCGCGGCGGCCTTCTTTAACACTTTGAGAGCCATATGTCTCCCTGAAATGAGAGACGAAATTCTTTGTACAGGTTTATACCGATATGGATACCAAGTCGGAATCCAACGAGCAAAAATTCTCGTTTAGTTTTTAGTTCTTCAGAAATAATATATGAGAGTATGTAAAGATTATTGTATATGTTTCTGAAATTATTACCGTCGTACGGTTCGTTTGGTTGCACGTTTTCGATGCAAAGGGCAATACGCTGGGCGACTAAATTGGTATCGGCGCAGGCTGAGATCGAGTCGGGAGGCGACCGGTGGATTCGACCGATAAGCCTCTATGATCGAGCAAACACATGATAAAAATGAAGCGGATTAACGGTCTCGTTAGTTTGTACGACGTCATAGAGCTGAATGCTTGCGAGAAGCCAGAGATGTTGGCCAGTGCACCGCCTCTACGATATCGTGATTTACAGTAACGGTAACTGCACGAATGCCGACACAATGCCCACCATATTCAATCGCAATATTCGAAAATGGCGTCTTCGAGTAACGGCGAGCAGGTTTCAGCGAAAGCAGTTTTCACCGAAGAGAGAAAGAATCCGAGCAAGACAAACGAGCAATTAATTTCTTTTTCGAGAATGTAATCGCACGAGTTCATCGATTTTTTTCCGTTGAGTTTCAGTTCGGACCACTTCTTCTTCTTCGACGTGGACGCGAGAAAGCTTTCATCCTCGCTGCCCTTAACGACCGAGATCGTGTACTAAACTTTTCATGCAGCGATATTGTTTGCTAATCATTCAGTACTTCAAAGTTGCCCGTTTTACGCTTCGCAGTGACGCGACGAACTTTCCGGCCGAGTAAACTTTTCACTCAGTTTTTTAAGAGCAGGGTCTAGGTAAGTTTTAATTAACATCGTAACGATTGCGAGATGTGGGAGGGAGGGACAGGTGGGAGAAGAATGTATTTGTTTCGAAAAATTTGTCGTTCGCCCTCGACACAAAAGAGTTTTCCTACGCTTCTTTCTCTTCTGTCGCGGACATTTTCAATTCGACGTGTCAGATCTGTGGCGACTACTTCCTATGCTCGTCAACAGAGGGACATTACGACAACACCTTTCCCGCTACTACCTGAATCTTCCTCTGTTTGTATATATATATATATATATATATATATATATATATATATACCGTCCTAAACTGTCCTTACGACATCCCGCGTCTAAGGCACGGGTCCGCTAGATAGCCTTACCGACGAGTCCTCTAGCGGGCCTAGGACGAAACGCTTCCTTCTCCTTTTTCCTCCTCTCACTCACTTTTCAGCCGCCAGAAACACGATACGTTCGTATTAATTTTGATGGAATTGGAACGGAAGCCACATCGATAGGGCTCAATCGATGTGTATACGCTATGCACCGAATGTGACATTGCCGATTCGTTGAAGCTCATCGATGCGTGCATGGGTTGGGTCCCTATTAATTAGTAAACTCGCAGCGGAAATCCTTAATCTTTTCGTTTGACTCGTGTTCTGGATAATTTTACGACACTGTATCAAAATATAGTACCCAGAACTGCAGAAACGATGCAGGCCATTAAATGTACGAGGAATTTCAATTAAAATCTCATCACAAAATCATGAAGTTCTTTTGCGATCGATAACTATTCTACATACATTACTGTTTGATCGCTGTTTTCGAATTAGGTTAGAGGAAAGTGTTGGCCGACGATCGCGTGACGATCTGCTCGCTCGTATCAACGGGGGAAAGTGGTTCCAGCGTTTAGCCGAGCTTTAATAAGCAGGCGAACCTGAGAATGAGCGAAAGTTACGCTAATTGCCAGTGGGAGACCCAATAATCTGGAATAAGCAAGGTTGCGAATCCAGATAGACGCGATTCGTTTTCAAATTTCAGCGTTCTGTTCGCTTTAAAAAACCAAACATTGATATTCACGAAAAATGTATGGCAAAAATTATAAAATTTCATACGCGAAAGATATAGTCTTAAACAAAAGTAGAGAATAATAGACGATTCGGTCGCGCCATTGCAAAAGAGACGGACAAAGACTCGCGCCTATAACTTTGTCCAAATAGTCGTATTTTCGTCGGTGTTCATAAATTTGAATAAATCGCAGAGCATTTTATTCAACGCGCGTCACTGTAGGAGCTTTCGAAATTCGCCAGGAATTTCCTAGCGACTCGAGCGACACGACCAACGAGAGTAACAGTTACGTCATTGTCGTCACTCGTGAAACCAGTGGAGGGAACGGAAAAGGGAGAAAATTTATTTTCGTACCTTTTGCGTATAACACTTCCAGAGGCAGCACCCCGGGCTGGATTCCACCTTTTGATTGGCGCTTTTAATTTTCCATTCATCCGGATGTAGCCAAGCCCGCGGGCTGCCAGCCGACGCTTGACGTGCAAATCTCGACTTGCTATCGTACCAGGTAACTCGACCGCTTAATACAATTCGAAAAAAATCTTGAGTGTTCCGTCTGCCTCGTTTCCGTCTTCTCCCTCTCTCTCTTCGTGTATTTCATTTCTCTTGCCGGAACGCTGCCGCCATCGTATCTCCTGAAGCTCGCTCGATACTTCGCTCGAATTTATCTTGTACCGAAATCATTATTTCCGACAATGCGGAGAAAAACATGCTACATCGTTGAGAAAAAGTCGTTTTGAAATTTTACGCACAGTTTGCGTTTTTTGGACATACCCGCAAGAGCCGGTAGTAAAAAAAGTGTAATAGAAAATCGAAGCTGTTTCAAAGGATGTATTCGGACCATTTTGATCATAAACGAATAGGTGGTCGAAATATTTACTGAAAATACGGTGGATCAATTCGACCGTCATGGCGAGAGGCTAGCGATGGGTGTAACTTCCGTACGCTTACGTGAATATCAAACAATTCGACGCACAAGGCTTTGTGTATCGTTAGCTATCGATACTCGCCGTGGTAAATAAACTAAATAAATTCGATTTGCGCATCACTCGCGAATACCGTGGAAACGAAAATTTGTTTTCGATGAAACTAGTACGTTTCATGCATATTTTATAGCGAAATTCAGAGGAGCTATAGCAATAGGCGACAATCGTGTTTGTACGGTACAGAGACGTCGGCACTGGGAATGTTGCGTTTCGAACGCGGCAGGTCCCATCGCTAGACACGAGGTGCACGTTCGAGGAATTCAGTGGCGCGTTACGAAGGCTGGGGCATCGTGGATGTTCATTTTTCAAAATCTGCTAACGTGCCACGTAGAGAAGAGACGCGGAGAAGATTTTCCACTCGAGGCCGGATGCCATGGGTTTTTCACGGAGATGAAAATTCAAGTAGTCGAGCGGAAGGCGTCGCGGTGACGGGAACAGGTACGACGTCGGAGAAAGGGGGAGAAGGGGTATGGGGACAAGGGCGAGGGCGAGGACGAGGACGAGGACGAGGACGAGGACGAGGACGGGACGTCGACGTCTACGAGGCGTCGAGGAATACGTCGTTGGCTAATGCCACGACTTTCACGAAGCGTAGGTAATACGTATTGTGGCCGGAGTCGTGTCGTGATTTTCACCATACAGGCGCGTCGGTGTTCCCCGGGGCAGTCACGTCTTGTGCGAGATTCAATTTGCCGCCAACTCCCGCCTACCCACCCCCTTTCTCACTCGAACCCACTCTTGAACCGTTCTATATCCCCTCGTGCCCGTTGCCCCTTTATCGTTCGTTCTCCTTTTTGATCCATTCGCCAACGCAACGCCCCTTTCTTTTTCGTCGTCCACTTCTTCTCATCCTCCACCCCAGCTCACGCCAACCACCCACATCGCCCGCACCACCCTCGCCTAATACCACAGAGCATCGACGTATACGGTCGAACGTAAACGATCGACGAACCCCGAGGAAACACTGGCTTCTGTGTTAGCCCCTCGCCCCTCGCTCGTCTCGTGTCGCGTCGTGACAGGGATCCGAGATTTCTATGGGCAAGTCAAAAATTCATCGTTATACGCCTCCTGCGGCGCATGAAAAATCCCAACAACCCCCACTCGTCCCTCGCCGATCTCTCGAGCATCCGCGTGTGGTCGAAACGCGTCACCTTTTCGAATTTATATTTCAACGCGATTCAAACCACCGTGCATTCGATTCTAGAATTAATGGAGTTTTACGCCCGGGAAAATCCTCGGTTCTTTGTATTCTTCGGATCATCCGAAATCGTGGCTTTTTGCATTCCCCGGTACCCTTGGAGTTCTAACCCTTTGAATTCTGCCGACTATTGGAACTTTTGCTCTTTGCATATCCGAAAGCTCTTTGCGTTCTCCCGACTCTTTGTATTTTTAAGATCCCGAGAAATGTTTTTCTTTCATCGAATGAAAATGATAGTTGCTATTACACGACGCGAATTTAAGTGGAAGTTGTTCCACGTCGGAGAAACATTTGTTCGCTCGCCGGCACGGAGCGGACGTCTCTCTTCTTTTTCGTGGTCCATTTCATTTCTGTCGAATCCCGTCGAGTATCGATGAGCGGAGGTAAACGCGGATCGACGAACCGTGCGCTAGCACCGTGATCCGTTAGGTCGCCGTGACAAGGATCCGAGATTTCTATGGGGAAGTCAAAAATTCATCGGTATCCGCCTCGTGCGACACGTGGCGGAATCCAGCCAGCCACCGGTCTCCCGGGGTTCCTCTCCGGAGATTCGTGACCGCTTCGCGTTTTTCCTACCGTCACAGATTTTCCATAACGGTGAAACGTGTTTCCAATCTCCCTAATTTCTACTCGAACTCGCTTCAGCATTCGTAGTTGGTACAGCAGAGAATTCAAGATATAAAATTGTACTGTTATATGTATACATTTCCGAACGTGTCGAGTCAGGCGTAGGATCGAAGAAACAACGATAGAACGAGAATGAACAAAAACAGCGTAATACCGCTAATGGGCGAAGCATGGGTTTCCCTAACGATAAGTCGGCTCCACGCCATCTGTAAACACGGTCGACTGCGAGCGGGTAGCGAAAAACGAGAAAAGACACACGCAGCACACAATGCAGAGAATAGGGAGGGTTAAAACGGAGGAACCACCGCGCCGCGCCGAAATGGTCGGACAAGGTTGCTGCACGAGTAGCAAGGGTCTGCGTTGGTTCAGACACGCGCTATAACCTCTCACTTTCGAAAGTTTCAGTCGACAGTTTGGTCCTGAACGAAGTGATTACGTTAAAAGCACTTTACACCTATTCCCCCGCCGGCATTACAGTTACAGTGCAGCGCCAGTGATAAAATACAAAGTAACCTCTCTGAGCGCAAAAGTGACTTCTTTGCTGACTTTTCTCGTCCATTTTTCTCTTTATTAAACTGTTGTGTTATTTTACCCGCCTTTGAGCCCGTTAATGATGTCAACGTGTTTACTCTTTGCAATCTTTCTCCTCTCTGTTCCCTTTGCGAACTGCGAACTTTACAAACTCTCGACTCTCCCGTTCCGCTCCGCTCCGTTACGATGTTCCACGGCTAGTCGCGGAAACGGATTACGAGAGAATCAAGCAAATTCCGGATAAATAAAACGCTTCATGAAACCCGAATTAACCGAATCGAGCGCTAAGAGAATGAATTTCGGTGTTGAGTCAGAGAACCGATTCGCTGCGACAAAAGGTTTAAGTCGATCTTCGATTTTCCGACGCCTTTGTTTCGAATTTTGTCGATTTATCGGGTCTGGTGTGTTTTCTAGTCGGTCAACGTTGTCTTGCCGTGCACCGTTTTCTCTTCGCTTTTCGCTGTTGTGCTTCCCGCCACTTGCGAGAACGGTATCCAAGCAGCCGTAAAGCGAATCTCTCTCAAGTTCGGCAGTCTTTTACCAACCTTATCCTGTTAACTCTTGCTACTGTTTTATCGCGTTCATTCAATTCCCTTTCGGCTATCGTTGCTGCTTTAATTGCAGCTATTTGTATGGAATCTCAATTTTAATTGCATTCTTGACGCTACTCGTCGATTTTATCCATTGTCTACCTATTTCGTCGGCCGCCTAACGCTGTGTCGTCGATGTTCCCTTTGATCCTTCGTCTCATTACGATTTCTCGATTCCTGCCAAATGAAATTCCTTCGGCTCGCTCTTTTGAAATTGCCTCGCCTTGCGAACGAAACGCGTGCTCTTACGGAAGAGCCGGGTTATGTAGACGGTGGGCGGGGGTAGCTCAGTTTTTGATTCGAGTATACCGAATTTTTCAAGAGCACCGGTAGGGAATCGGGCAATCGTTGACAAGGAGGGAAAACGCGGTCAGGAAAACGGCCAGAGAGCGGACCGAGAAATATCGATGAAACTTGTCAGGTATTTTTCCCTGACAATTCGCGGCGGTCGATCAGCGGGATGATCTCTCCGTCGCGCGTCGATGGGAAATGTCCGTCGCGGGGGACACGCGGGAGACCGTTCAAATCGATTCCGTCGTATCTATCGCGACGTGTAAGTCCCTTCGTTAACAGAAGTGCCTTCGCGACGGGAGCTGGGCCAGGGGATCCTAACGAATGGATTTCGTCGGTGCGATCGTTGAATTCCAGCTTCCGGATTTATCGGAGTGAAAGCCCGGCCGATATTCGCGGGTTTCCATCGCGTGGCCGACACGTGTTCCAGGGACGGACATGCGAACGTTACCGTCTCCCGTTCCAGTTCTCGTTCTCGCTATAGTTCCCGCCACCGTTGACGTTCCCGCAAATTCATTACGCGAACGGAACCATCCGTTACGGATCGTTTGATTTCGCTAACGACGTCCTATAAAGTATTCAGTGCGTGCCCGTTCAAAACGATGCTTGCTACGTCGCCGTCCAGGCCGCGACGTCTGCGTAACGTTTAATTGCTTCCGACGAACGATGCGGCTCACGTGACCACCGCGTCGCGTCGCGTCGGTCTAACACCGCGCCGTAACAATTTTTACTGCCATACCGGACCAACTAATGCAGCCAACGATACTCCTTCTATGATATATGGTTTCGTGTGCGATCCGCAAACCGGAACCGTTTACCGCCATTATTTATGGTCATAGTTATTTAAAAACTTCCACGCAGGCGTTTCGCCCTCTTAACTCTTATCGGAGGTGTACCCTATTGTACCGCGACGATAGTTAGTCACCTTGTCCGGCCACTACCGCTGCAAACCCTTTATTCTCCTTTCCGAGCTCGTTATTACTAATTTTATTAGTATCATTACCAGCCGGTTTAGGTTATGCATTTCTAACGTTTCTGCCTACCTAGAACGCCGCGGCGCGAGACGTTTAGGGCCGATTTTTTTCCATTCTCGACGTAAAACTTTCTCGGTGACTTTTGAACCATAGGAGGTTCATAATTGTGTCGCATTTTCTGCGAAGAAATTGAGAAGAAACTTTGCAAATGAAGAAAAGATTTTAGACGCGGTGTACACTGATGTACACTAATGTGTCTCGCGACTCACGGAGTATTCGCAATATTATTTAAGGAATGGCTGGTTTCAGTTGTCCCCGAGCTGTGCGAAAACTTTCCGTGGATGTGTCCTTTCCGCTAACAGTGTCTACTGGAACTCTGGCTCTACTTTAGCCCCCTCATCAATAATGGTACTCAGTCTAGGCTGTCTATCCGGAGTCGATCCTTATTCCACTCTTCAACTTCGTTTTACTTTCTGCGCTTCGAATCGGTCTTCCGTTTCGTCTGACAATGAGTTATGGTCGTCCTCTGGTGCCAGCATCCCTTAGTTTATACCCGCTAATTAAATGTATCAGCGAATGTTCGATCCGGTGAAGGATTCCATCGAATCTTTCACGATCGAACATGCGGTAGCTGTTTGCCATAGGAGCGGGAAGGAATGCGGTGATGCGATGCTTGCACGTGACTCGATCGACGCGATTCACCGATTCATCGACGTTCCAGACTTAACCCGATATTTCACGTGGCCAAGTAACGATCCGTACCATCGACAAACTATTAAAGCAAAGACCAAAATGACGCTCGAAGCTATCGTTCCACGGAAAAACGGCGTCGCGCGGCTGCCAATTCGATTACCCAGCAGCCTCGGCTAACTACAGTGATTTAATTGTTGAATCTTGGCCGATCGTTCCACATACACAGCCGGTCTTGCTTCCGTTATAACGTCTTCGTTCTGAAACTTTTCCACATCGCACGGGAGAAACTTTGAAACTCCGAAGGCGACCGAGAGTTTCGCGAACTGTTTTCGAAAATACTGTGGGGGAGAAAAATTGCTACGAGCAGCGTGTCGCCGACGAGTGGTCAATTATCATTTGTTGCGAGACTCGTGGCATCTGGTCGCTTGATACCTTCTGACAAGGGACCGTGTCCCGTTTCCTCTTCGCCTCCGCACGCGTCGTTTTATATTTTCTATTTACGCTGCAGGATAAATTCGTTCGATTCTTTTTGCCCCTTCGCTCAAAGCTTGCTCCGTCCTCCGTTTTATTTCTTTGCCTTTGAGGTTAATGGGGACCACGGTTTCGTCGAGTACAACACTTTACAGAGTGCTCGACGTTCAACAATCATTAGTTTCTTCCTTTCCCGTCCGTGCATCCGAACGAAGTGGTTATTTTTTTCATACCGGCCAGTGATTAAACTAAAAATTAGGAAGTTCTAGCGTGGCTTTCGACCGGAGCAACAACAGAGAACGAAACACCGTTGTTTCCTGAAAATAATTCTCCGCGTTGAATCTCTCCGATCTTGGGGCAGTTCGACGCTGTTTACGCGCGCTCTTTTCATTAGCACACTGTTTGGTTTCGTTGCTGTAAAGTACGTCGTCGTAGACACGCTGCAGTCTCCGAGGCAGCCAGGTCGTCCGACAAGGTAACAAAGGGCCCCGGTATCTTCCCGATACTATAGTTTCCACCGTTTCCCCGGGCAAATTGTCGGTCTCGTTATTTCGGCGATCATTTCCTCGTAGTTGGACGAGAAAGAACTTATCGTCCTATTTCGAGGAATACGTTCAAATACTCAAATACCGGGCTATCGAAGATCCTCGGCTGAATTTATAAGAGGGACTTCCGGCGATAGCCGAGGAACTGCGAAATCGAGCGAGTAGGTATCGTTTACGGAGATCGCGTATAAATAAAAGTACCGATAAATAGAAGATCGTAATCTTCCGTGGGACTTACGGTCGCCATTTTTGGAGTTGAAGCATAGCGGGATTCCCATGATCGCCTGTGGAGCTATTTCCTCCGCTAAAATCACCGACAAGTCAAAAACCGTAGAACGGTTCGGTGTCAGCTCCAGGAGGCGGAAAACATTACCATATTTAATCGCTCGTAATCGAGCACCTGTTGCTGACACATTGTTCCTTCGATACGTTCCTCCGTTTGACCTTCGTTTCGCAACATCGAGTCGCCTTCTCGCTAGATTCCGACTCGACACTCCGTATTTTCATCTCACGATATCTTCCCTTTGTACTCCGAGACTTTTATCGAATCGCTTACCAGCTACTCGAAAGTTCTTATTTATTTGTTATTTAGAGATTTGAGGAAACCAAAATTTTAAGTCTTGTAAAACACCGCAATTGTCGGCAATCTTTCGTACCTTTTCGAGAGAGACTACCGCGGGGACATCAAAGGGTTAGTGCGTTTCTACTTTAATGTTTTATCTACCGGAAGCCTATTAATCCATTGCTCTATGATTTATGTCACAGCTACGACGAATAAGAATATTTTGTCTATGATCGTGTCTTGCGAGATATATCAAATTTGTATTTATCGTGTGTTTTCGTTTATTTAAATAGCTAAACATTGACAATTGTATACGAAGGGAGCAGGATTATGATGACTGCGCATTCTCTCAATGAGTATTAGTCACTGAGCACCTTGTTCGATCGACTTGTACACACGGTGTACTATGTACACTAATCACAATTTATTTAAAGTTCAATATATACAGAGTGCGTTGCGAATTCGGTACTGTCTTGTATTGAGAGATGTTAGCGATTTCTAGGTAGCGGTTTCAAAGTGGTTTGCTCGAGATTTTAAGAGGATCTGATGCGTCTCGTTACGTTTCGCCTAACGTCACCTCGGTTGTGTCGTCATTGGTCGGTTGTCGATGTAGATGGTGGAATGTTGCGTTTTTTAATTGGTCGTGGGTGTGTCTTGGGAAGTTTGGAAATCGGAGTGGGAAACTGTCAGGAAGCTTGTCTCGTCTTGTCGATGTCTAAATTTATGGTTGCGTTCGTCGCTGTTTCTGTCCTGTCGCACGTGGTGTCCGGCTGTTTTATGGTAGGGTCTCGGTGGCCCTAAAAAGCTGTAAATTATGAAAATTCGGTACCAGTCCGTAGGGTTTCTGCGTCTGCTGTCGAGTTGTTCGGCACGCGCCGTTCCTCGTTGTTGCGATCCGCAACAACAATAAATACATTGAATTTTATTTCGATTTGAAGCTTCAGAAATCTTAATCTTTTTATTGTTCGGAAAGTGAACCTTCGGAACATGGAAGGTTAAAGAATAAATGGCAAAATTGCACGCTAATCGGTCGTTGCGAGAAAAAGGTTGGAGGAGCTAGCGAGCGGTTGAAGAGACCTCTCGGAGGGGGAGGGGTGAAAGGATTGACGATGCGCAGCGTATCGTTAAAACGTTTTGCGGGCAAAGGCATCAGGAAAGCGAGTCTAGCCTCGGCAGACGACGGTTCAAGAGAAAGGGAATCGCAGGCAGGCAGGCAGGCAGGCAGGCAGGCTGGCAGGCAGGCAGGTAGGCAGGCAGGCAGGCAGGCAGGGGTGGTTCAGGGCTGAGGTATACCCCGAAATGGACTTGCCATTATGGCCAAACTAAAGCTGGGTATTCAGCCATCCACAAGCTTATTAGTATGCAAGCGAGCTTGTTGCCTTAGGTGGCTTGAAAGCCCCGTGTGTCACATTCACGACGTGTTTCCCGAGACACGCAACATACTGCACCGTAGCACGATATACTGCTGGTAACATCCTCCCCTTGTCCTCTCTTTGTTTCACCCCCTTTCGTTGCTCCGTGGATCCTCGCCAGCCGCGGCAGTACGTCTCCATTGCGTTGCGTCGCGCGTCGCCTCGCGTCGAGCGATACGCGAATATGTCTACGCAGCCGAGCCAGGTTACCTTCCCTTTCTACGTCGACAATTCGAAGTTAATTCCCCTAATTGGCTCCTCAGTGCGCTCTGTTTACGCGCGTGTTCGGTTTCTATGCGCTCGTGGTGCGCTGCATCAAGGATGCATATCATTATACGCCTCTTGTTTTTGGAACTGACGAAACCGAGCCTGCCGGAAGTCGAGTAAAACAGAAACCCTCTTGGAGAATACCTGATCACTTCCTGCCCTCGAATATGCAAGATCTCGTATTAATTGCTGTCTGACTCGACGGGAATTCCGCGTCCTTCCGTATTCTTGTTGTTACAAACGTTCGACGGGGTCAGTGGAAACGATCGGTAATGATCGTACGCGATAGTCTACAATTGTTCAGGATTCAAGCTGTGAAATTCGGTGTATATTGTCTTTACAGGCGACCGCGGTTTCATACCGCGGTTTTTGGTCGCGTATGTCAACACGGGTCAAGAGCGCGTGTCGCCGTTGCTCGAAGCCGCGTAGCAACCGTTCGCGCTATTATTGGCAGAATTTCACCGTTTGAATCCTTCGAACCAGGGAAAACAAGGATCGTCCGATTCGCGAGCTCCAATCACGATGCTCCAAATTCGACGGTCCTTGTTATTTAAGGCACCTGCGCTGCCTTCTCGGATCTCTCGCTCTCTGCGCGCTCGTATCCGCTACAGCTTTCATTGTATTTCTTCGCGCTATTCCCGGCTAGTGTTTCTCACGGTCTATCGCTTCGCGCATTTTCTCATTCGCGTGCGCTCTCGTTCGCCCTCTCGAATCACTCTTCTCTGCTTGCGCTTTCGAAATTGTAGAGCTTTTGTAGAGCTTTTTCCATAGCGGTCAGCGTGCTCGACGCGCGGTTGTTCTACGACGCTGCGATTTCCGACATCGTCCTCGTGCTCGCTCCGATCTCGCGGTCGCGCTCTCCATTTTGCGGCAAGATTTCCGTCGCGGGCAGCACACGTATACGTGCCGTCGCAAGATTTCCGTCGCGGCCCCTGAAGGAAGATTTCCGTCATTCGCGCCAGAACGAGCCCGGTTCGATCCGTCGTTTATTGTCGTGATTGAATGAACTACTCTGTGGCGTTTCGCATCTATGCGAGTGTTTCGCTTCTCCCTCATCACCACCTGTCCTCGCGCGCTCACTTCTGAGTGGTCCCGGCTTCAGGCGATTTCGACCGTCGGTCGACGCCGAACAACAGTCTACACCCAAGAAAGACAGTCTAGGAACAGACTCGGCTTTCCATGGACAAATTTTACTCCTCGTTTTCGACTCATTTTCCCCCGTAAAATCAACCTTTCCAACTATTTGTGGCAGAACATTTTGCCAGAGTTCGAATAAAAGAAGTTTCGTTCGTAAGAAGACCGAATAGCTCCACCCGGTCGGACTCATAAATTTTTGCTCGTTGTAAGGGCCGATTTCGAACTGCAGAAAGTTTGTCGGAATAATTGCCCGGCGATCAAATCTGATTCGTGAGCACAGAATCCCTTTTACCTCGCGAATCTTTGTCGGTGTAGCCGTTCTTCAAGTTTTTTTTCTTTGTTTACGACGATCACGATCCGGAAACCGGGTTCTTAGGAAAACGACGAAGCTACGTAACCTTAGTTAATCTCACTGATGCAGCAGTCTCGCTCAGAACAGTTATGACGAGCGTTAGCGTTTACCGTCCACGCTTCCAGACACGCGAGCGCCACGTAATCCAACTAATGTCATTAGATTACAGCAAGATTAAATCCTTGCCGGTGATCATACCGAGCAGGTATCATAAACATCGCATTCGTTGGCCGCACGCAAATATAATCAAGAAGTTTGCTCTTTACCGGTGCACTATGTGCGTCTGCAACATTATACGCACGGGGACGGCGAAACAGCTAGCTGGAAATTGATTTGATAGCATGGGAAATTCGCAAAGTTGCGGAGATTGGCCGAAAATCGAATGATCGAGCTTCGCCGCCCTTGTACGGGTAAAAACAGGGAAATAAAACGAAAACTACAGTAATCGTAGGACGGAATGTTTACGCTCGAGCCACTATTTTACGTGAAAATCTACGCTAAATATCCGTCGATGCGCGAAATAACTATTGCCCCGTCGAACAATTGAAATCGTGTCCAGCCCGGCCTCGTCGAATGTCTTCACCAATTATCTGTAACACGGCCGACGTGGCGTTTAAAAAATTCAAAAGCCTATGTGCTCGACAAGAGCAATTCCATTTCCGAGAGTTTACAATTGCCGAAGTTGCGTGGTCAATACCCCACGTTTTACAGTCGACCATAAAATGCAGACGGTGTTCTCTGCACTGGATGTTGTATTTCGCGTCACGGTTCATTCCAGAAATCCTCTCCATCTGTTAGATATTTGTTGCTCGGTGTTCTGTCCCGCATTCGCGAAGTACACCAGAACTTTTTCGAGATCTCTTGTACCGCTCGCCGTTTCGGAATCGCTTTACGCTTGCTAGTATTTCAAAGCTCTCGATACAAAAAAACGAGTTCAAAGGACAGTGTCGTTTTCGAGCGCTATACAAGGATTAAAAACGCGCTCTCGTAGTTGCGATCAAGGATTTACGATAAATTTGTTAATTACACTCGCACGAATAAAATTCGGACCACTTCGATTCGAATTTTCATGTTGCAATCTACGTAATATATGTCGTAAAGCGTGTTCTCTCTGGTTTTAATTGCGTCTTGTGAAACTAGAAGATCTTCGCAGAGAGGTAACGAATAATTCTATGCTTTCGGGGAAATGAACATTTGCAGGGCTAATTTATTAGTTTGTCACGGAAAGAATTTTCCGTGCAATCCAGTATTATTTGGCGAGTAACTCCGCTCGGATACCGGGCGGCGATCATGGTCTACTGGAAACTTGTAGCGAGAGCGTCGATAGAGTATGTAGGAAGCACACGGCGGCTCTTTATTGCTAAACACCCGAAACCGCGCAATATCGGGCGGACGTTACGCGCGCCTGGAGTGGGTGTGTCGCGTGTGATGTGGCCGGCCATTACCTCTTTGTCGAGCTGCGATATTTGCATCGTTGATTTCCGCTATCATGGACACGCTCTTTCAAGAAAGCTGCGTGCTCGTCGCGCTCATCGATCGTTTTGTGGAACGAAAAATTCGAAAAACTCGTCTCGTAAACGTGACCCCTTCGTTAGAATACACTTTTTCCCTCTTATTTTACGTTCTCCCATCTTCCGAAAAATCCCAAATCGCATGGCAATTAAAAGCAGCGATGTCGATCGAACGTATTGTTGCAGAAGCTTCTGCTCCTCCTTGCTGGTGAGTACATTTTATTTAGTAATAGAGAAGAACCGTCACCAGTTATTTAATTACTATAATATCTAGAGCGCGTATATTTATTACAAAACAGGAACCAAGTAGAAATTTCGTTCGTCCTTTAATGATTTTAATAGACTAAAACTAATACATCGATATTCTTAAATTCTTTCCATGTGTCTACTGCTTTAAATTGTATCTACTCATTTTTGTCATACATGCATATAATCCGCAGTCTAATAATAACCAACTGCTATCCTCCAATATGTAAAAGATCGTTACACGTCTTCTTTCTCCGACGTCTCTATACCCGATCGATATGTCCATCTTCTTCTCTTCGAGAACTATCCTCTTGACCGGAAGCCACAACCTCGATTCGGAAGTCGACTTCTCTCGATCGAATGGTTCCACTTCAAATCATTACGAGATCTTCGGAACATTGCATAGGGTGGCAACTTGATTGCTGTCACAGTTTCATATCGTCGTAACAGTATTGTAAAAGATGCGTTTGAGAGAAGATGTTACCGTATGGTGTCGAGCGAGTTAATTTTTGTTAACCGGGTCGATTTTGCGGATTTGTGCGGAAACACGATCGAGGGACAGGGGGTGTTTAGAGGCGGCGAGGGAAGAGGATGCCGCTTCCGCGTTTTTCCATAGCCTCGAGCGTATCAATGAAATACATCAAATTAGCTCTTCGTCGAAATAAGATTTCCCAGCGGTAGAACGACCGTCGACCATCTCGGTCGCCCGGAGGGCCAATGCGACCGACGACGCGACGCGGTGCACAGCTTCGTCGCCGAAGCAGGATGGCAGGTCGCAGCCAACATTGGCAATATCCTGTTTTTCCAGGACTGCGGAATTAAATATTTGCCGCGGCGAAACAAGAGTTACGTCGCAGTTCGTAGCCATCTCAGGGGGGGAATGGAAGGATACCCAAGCCAACGATACTGGCTGCTTTTCGAGTGCCCTCCGGCGCCAGCCAATATACCAAGAAACTGCCAATATCATCGCTCTTTCCCCTCTCTACACCGCCGCACATCCTACCATCGAATGACAAATGTTGTAATCGACCCTGCTCTGCCGTCCCGCCTCCCCACCTCCCCACCTCCCCACCTCTCCGCCTCCGCGCCTTTTCGTCTTTCCCACAGAACCGTATGGACGTTCTCAGAGGTGTCGGACCGTCTGTTTTGCAATATCGAGTCCTCCTTTTCGCAACCTTATTTTTCCGAAATCAATTTTCAACGTGCAACGCTCTCGAGGGCTCGCAGACCAGATTTCTGCTCTTTGATGCTGCGACGCCGCGCATCTTCTACGAATTCCATTTTTTGTTTCAGTGAGAAAATTACCGGTACTGGTTGGATACGTATCTCAAAAGAAGTATCAATTTTTGTGGGAAATCATCCATTCGTTTTTCTGCGAGAAATTTTCAAAGTCGCTCGATTATTTAATTTTAATGTTAAATCTTCGTTGTGATCGTTCGGTTCGCTCGACCGACCCCGTATTTGCCAAAGAAGCACCATCTGGCCGCGAATGCAGTTCGTGCCTCTCTCGCTTCGGTATCGAAGGCTCGGAGTAAAAAACCCTCCTAAACTTTCGACCGTTATTTTAGGAGCGATCTATATGCGAAAAATGTAACTCGGCGTTACTGTAAAAGTGGTTTTTCAATCGCGGGATATACGTACAAAAAACACGCTTCCGCACGGGCACACGAAACAAAAAAATAAAAAACGAAAAAACTTGAATTCCACGTCCAGCGTATTCGGGAGAAGCAATTCGGTGAATTATTACGTTGCTTTTGCGTGCAATCGATAGGTCTATTTGGTATAGAATTCGTCTGTAAAAATTCACTGAATTATAGATATTTCTGTGCGTCGCACGAGATACACGCGAGTATCGATGCTCGACCATCTCTCAGCGAACCGTGGCCATATTGAAATGTACGGCACACTTTTCGGGTTTGTTCGATTCGCAGGAGAGTCGGTCAGCTGCGACCGAATACTTGATTTCTCCATTAAAATTTTAGTCTACGGGAATATTGTCCGGTTCCACGTTTTCCAGTTGGATCGTTCCACCTTCGTTTATGGCGGAGCTCGTAGCGGGTCACTGTTTTACGCGTTGTTAACGATTCGACGCGAACTTAGTTCCCCGCTTTATTTATCGGCGAGCCTACGAACACCGGGACATCATCGATAACACCGCACGGAAATCGAGACAGCCCCTGCGTAACATCGACAATTTCTGATTCGTTGTTCGAAACCCGCCATTCTTGTTATTAATTATGTGAAACGCGTGTTCTGCCCGCGACCGTGGCTCAGCCCCGCGTTAGATCCGCGCGTTTAATTCGTGTGGCCGACGCGCCTAATAATCCATAATGGTTATTGCACCGATAAGCCGAAATGGATTTTAAGTTCAATCATCGAATGCTCGATCAACGGTGTCATCCTGCTCGTTTAATCATGGAAATGGCAAGGATTAGAAGCCTCGTGATTCCAATGAGTTTCATCCAATGATTATCACCCTCCGGCGAACGAACGCGAAACATTATACGTATATTATCTTAAATATCTTGCGCTTATCGCGTTCGTCCAGCCGTCGTTCTTTTCCATCGCGCTTCCCCGGCTTACATGCTGGTTCGCGAGCCAACGCGATTAATCGTTTCCCGAGGTTTTCTATATTTTACTGACAAATCGATGCTCAACTTTTTCCATTTAAAATGAATTTCCTTGATAATCGGGCTTAATATCGTCGGACGACGAAAATTGAGAGGACATTTGAAATTGAAGAATTTCGATTGCTAATACTTCTTATCCTTTGACGTCAATATAGAAATAAACGACGAGCCTCTCTGTGTCGAAACGAACGGCGCGAGCGGAAGTAGACAGCAGAGTAATTCATATAAGCGAGCCGTAATATTTTCCGGAAAATGAATATGCGTTTCCCGGTGACGCGTTCACTGACGCCGCCAATAATTCACACGCGACACCGTTGCGTCGCCAGTCCGATGCGAGTCCTCTTTGATGGCAACTGCTGTTATTGAACTCCACGGGTTACGCAATTTCAAGTTTTCCCAGACACGTGTCGTACCGCGGATAATTAGAATAAAGCGTGTCGCTGCATGCTCGTATCGTTTCGAATACAACCGGCTAGTTTTTCCGAACGATTTCTAATATTACATGGCGAGGACATTAAATTACGTCGTGGCGCGGGCGGGGCGGGGCGTGGGTGTGGCGATCGCATTGTGCTCGATACATCCGGCCATCGTAGTTTTTGCGTGGTCATTGAAATCGTATCGGGCATCGAAACAAGGTTTATTTTCGCGGAACGAACGAAGGAAGGTATGGTAAATCAAATTTTTGGTTAATTAAGCTTTTTTCCGGTTCTCAGTCCGTGTACGATGAACAATGTCGGATTTATGAACTCGTTCGTTTTCTATACAGACGGTCTGGCTACGAAATATGAATGTGCAATGAAACTCCCATCAATTTATTCGCTTCGAACAATGGACCGGCTGCCGAAGAATAAATATTGCATGTTTCATGACTGTTGCGACGCGATTCGTGGATTCTCCACGAGTCACGGACGATGATTCCTCTGTCGAGTTTCGATTTCATCCGAATAAGCTCGCCGCTATCTCCCGGTAATTATGAAAAATTAATTGTTCGAGATGTTCGAGCGGATACTCGATCGACCTCGACGAAAGGCATACACGCGCGGCGATACGCTCGAATTTCGTGTGAGGGTATGATATGACCAGCGACGGTTGTTCCGCGTGATTTTTTTATTACAACAGACGAGCTTGTAAAATACCGCACATGTTTCACTTCTGGCGTTTATTCCCGAAATTCCGGAACGATAGTTTCATTATCAGGAACAAAAACTCCCGTCAGGCTTTGTAAATGAATGAAACGGGTGAATGGAGCACGCAATCGTATTCACTCGAATGTGAAACTACACGCAGACAAATCTCCAATCGCTTTTATTGCAGGTTTTACCATCGAAGAGTCGATAATTGAAGTTCACGCGACCAACGAACTTCTCGTTTAAAAGCCGTGTGTTTTTCGGTGGATCGTCGACGTGGATGCAATTATTGCCTCGCGCACAAAACATCGATTACAACGATCCGCGTACGTAAAATATTCCAGAAGAGTTCCGGACGAAATCAAGACCTAATCTTCGCCTCCGAACAGAGAGAACAACGTGGAAAGAATATAGTTAGTTAGCCCCGACGCGACGACTCGTTCATTTAATACTGTTACGAATACGAGGATTTTCAAGCTTCGTAAATGCCATATCTTTTAACGGTGCAACAGGTCGCGAATTCTACGCTAAGAGTCGGGTTTGGGTCGTGGTCGGGCTATCGTATATCACCGAAACGAACTTGCATCCGGAATTATGTAAAAGACGAATGAATTCGCCGGTACCTTCGCTTGGTTTCGTTTCCGCCAGCGAAAGAATCGCAACTCTTTTCCATTTTTGTAAATCATTCGAGCCCCGGTATAAACATTTTTTCGAAGCCGAGCATCTTCTTTTCGGGCTTCCCCCGCGCAACAATAATATTTAATGTTAAAAGTAGCGTTCTCGCGGCTTATCCACGCCTTAAATCCTCCCGATAAGCTCTCGGTCTCTTGGAGCCGACTTCCGGCGAGCAACAGGTCGTGTACGTCTTCCGAAGTAGTCTAGTAGGTAAGAATTCCTTTGGCAACGGAAAACTATGGCTTTCTAAATTTATACCCGCCGGTGAGCTATGGGTGAGCATAAGTTAGATAGGAACGCGCGTGGGCTGCCGCGAAGGTGATGTTCTATTATTTTACGTTAACGTAACCGAGAAACCCGGGTAAAAGTTCGCGGTGGCGTTCCTGGCTTGCGGTTCGCCGTGTCACGCTACGAAAGCACGGTGACTGTTGGCTTTCTGGGTACGCGCGGGTACGCGGGTACACCGAGTGTACCTTGGAGTGCACAGAATTCACGGAAAGACGAAGAGGTGGAGACGAAGGGCGGTTACAAGTAGAATATAGAGGACGCGGATACCCCGGTTCATTTGCATTCTACGACGCGGAGCGGCGGCTGCAAGCGAGCACATCGAGGACGAGTCGACCCGAGCCGAGCCGAACCGAGATGTTATTCGAGGCGAGAAGAACCAAATCACGGGGACGGAAGGCAACGAAGAAAAATATCGGGGGGAAGAAAGCCGGCTATTCCTCGCAGTTTCGGAGCAAAGATGCTTCGGGAAATAAATCATGCTCAGATGAGAAATTCTTTTCGGAATGAATTATAGAGATAGCCGAAGGAGCGAGCGAATTTTCGTAAAGAACCCCACAGATTCTCTGTGGTATTAATTAGCGGGCACCTTCTTCGCGAACCCATCGATATCTTCCGATTTCGGATTTATTCTTTCGACGATTCTTTCGACCCGGACTGATTGCGATCGTCGTTTTCCACCTGTGTTAAGATCCTTATGATCGCGAGAAAAATACGACCCTCCGAGTTCGAAAATGCAGTTCCAAAAATAGGTGCTCATAGAGAATTGTAGGCGGTGTACCCGTGTCCAGCCGACTTTTCTTTTTCGTTTGGTCGTTTCGATTGGACGAGTAGCGATCGCGTCGAAAAATTTCGACAATTTCCCGATTCCATGGGCGGTACTACGGACGGGCATTACTTTCGCGGGCGCAATTGCAGAAAACACGGAGCACAGTTTGTCAAGCGCAGGGCCGTACTCAGCGGCGAGGTCGCATTTAACAGAGAGAAACATTTGACGGAGATTGCCGGCCCTCCATCCCTTCGGAACAGCAACTGACAGACAGACGGAGAGACAGCGGAGATGAAAGGGTGGTGGAGAAGAGACGAAGAAGGGAGAAGGAGGAAGCGTAGGTGGAAGAGGGTTTGAGAGGGGTGTAGTACCGAGAGGAGAGAAAGGGAGAGGGAGAGAGAGAGAGAGAGAGAGAGAGAGAGAGAGGGGGGGGGAGGGAAGCGAGCAGGCGAGCTGGCGAGGGCACGAGGACTCGCTTCGTCGACCGCAACTAAAACGCAGCCTCGACAGAGAGTTCAGTTGCCAACCGGTAATGGAATTCCTCTGTTTCCCGGAACAATGATACGCTACGTCGCGGTATGAACTACGCATAATATAGCACCGGCCCGTTATCCTGAATTGCATACGCGCGAGAGAAAAGGACGGTGGCTCCGTGGCGGCAGAGCGCGCTCCTCGGAATATGAAATTCAAAAATCCTTAGATCGAAACACGGCTCGACTTACCAATCTGTTATCTCGACCCGGCTCTTCTTCGCCAGGCCACGAGAGCTCGCGAGCGCGAGAGAGATCTTTTACGATCCATGGGAACGGGAGAAAGGTTCACTGTGTTTCGAAAGGTGTTCCTCCAGTTTCTCTCCCCATGGATCGACCCGAGTTCGGATCGTCGATGCAACTCCTTCTACCGTCTAACTTTTAGAGTGGGATTCGCGGTATCCTGCTTATCTGGCTCGCATAAATAAAATTCGAGGGGGAGAAAGTTTTTTGTCCTCCCCCCAACCGACCGAGTCGGGGTTGGTTGGTTCATTACACGGCACGTCGAACGGGACTTTCGAAATAAAGTTGTGTTGCGTGTCGAGGGTAGGGGGTCGGGTGTACGATGGGCGGTCTGTATCGTGCCAGTGCCCGCGCCATTGTTGCTGCATCTTCCGCGTGGCAGGACCGACGAAATAACTTTCATAAAAAATTTATCAGTACCCCGTAAACGCGGGATATCTCTGTTTTATTTGATACGCTTTCTGGTCTCGTGACTTTTAAAAGCCTGCAACTACCGCTGCTGCTGCTTCTGCTGCTTCTGCTGCCCTCTTTGCCCCAGTGGCCCCCTCGTCTCTATTACGATGATTCTAACCCTCGCGTCGATACCCAACAGTATCTGACGACGTTCGATAACGTTGCAGTCGTTGGACTTCAATGGTTTCAGCGACTGCTTCTATTCTTCGGACGTAAAGCAATTTTCAATCATCCGGGAAACTAGAAGTTTATAACTGTTCGAGATTTCAAACCTCTCGAATGTTCTTTCCGTCGCGAGCTATTTCGAACCAGCCGTTTTCTTTCGTCTCTTTATATGTCACGCTGTACTTGTCTCGCGGGCCATCCTTCCGAAATTCCATATTACAAATCCAACGCCTTTCTGCATTGTCTCCCTCGCCGTACCGGTCGTTAGGGCAATGCCCCGATTGCCAACGAACGTTAGGTGCTGGCGGATCCTTGCAATTTCAAAAATCCCACTCCTCAATTTTTCCTAACCGATGGCCTCAGGCAAGTATAAATAGGCGCGCCGAAACCGCACTCGCTCTCGTAGTTTTCTGACTTCTATTACGTTCACACGCTTTGTTTACGATTTTACCGTTGCGCCCTTCGCTTCGGATATTAAATCTCGATTATTCGCGTGCGCTTCACGTCAATATTTCATATCACACAACTCGTGCGCTTCACGTTTTGTGCCTCATTTCATCCTATCATACTTCATATCTTTTTCTACTGTTTATTACTCCGCCGCTATTGCACATATCTAACTTCATCAATATATTTACTTTTACCAGTTATCTCTGTTCACCGAATTCAATCTCCTACACCCTGCCTTTCCGTTTACCTTCCAACTACTTTTTCCATCGCTATAGATTACAACAATAACTAAGAACGTGCACAACATTTTGGGAAGCAAATTGAAAGTAGGAGACAAGTTCTACGAGTAGAATTTTTTCACAAAGAATTCTGGAATACGCATAAAAGTCCCTATTTTAATATGTATAATCTTTGGAACGTGAAATGTTTAAAGCATTGATGGCAAAAAAATAAACATCGATCACAACCGAGTTTACAGCGTTGGCTAACTTATACCGGGTCTAATAAGAGAATCGACGCTGATCTAAAAAATTCAATGATATTAAAGGGAACAAGAACTGGAATGAAAATTGGGCAGGAGTCGAGGTTTTAGCCGGTGATTCGAATCAAGAGGGATTGCACGAGTATCGAGGATCGCGGGGCGATAGCTTATCGAGCGTCCTCCAAGCTTAATAAAGCTCGGCGGACTGGTGGTCATGCGTGAACGCTCGGATAAGATGATAACGAGGCGAGAAAGACTGCACGCACCGGCAGCTCCCTAGGGAATTTTCCTCATGATGGCGTATGCCGTATACGTACGCGCATCGGAAGTGAAGACCTGTGACACGGAGATAAGTTCGACGGGCTGGCAATATTGACCTTTGGACCTTCTGCCGTGTAAACTCACGAGCTATCACCGCCTCTTATCGGGACCACCCACCCCAGAAGCAGATGGAACTTTATTGGTATCGCCGGATATTTGTCCAGTAGAACAAATCGATGATCAATCTATTCCTTAAAAATTCGAACGTCGCATCGCTTAAAACCAAGACGACGCGTACATGAAAAATCGTAACATCCGACCGAACGCGAGTTCTATATGCTCTTCGACGTCCGGCTCGAAGGACCAAAAAGATGTTAGCACGGGGAGCCTTAGAGGATAGGGCCGTGCTAGCAGGATTAATAGGGCGGATTCAGGCGATAGAGTCGGGAACCGGAATCGATGGATCGTTAGGCGAATAAGTCGAATTCAGTTCGAGGTTTTGTAATCAACAGCCGATGGTCTACGAGTGATCTTACACACCACTGGTTTATTCACCACAAAATTTATAAAATACAGCCGCTCGGGCGTATAACGCGAGCTACAACTTGGTCGCCGTGTAACCGTTTTGTCTATATCGCACGCTTCGCTCAGTGTTAGATATGTCTCGCTTGGTTTGAAATCTATAGGCGACTGCCTTCGACACGCACAGGTGGATCGCATCCCCCCCCCCTCACTCGCTCGGATTACCGAAAATCGCGCTGGAGCGAAAGACGACGACACCGGGCGGCGTTGTTATTGCTCGCCGCGCGAAATACAATCATTTACGTGTCAAACAGAGTTCATAACCGCAAAGTGGAATTAAAGATGGTTTGAAGTTCATCTGGTACGAGTCTATTTTAATGGTATCATCAGTAACCGTGTATTAACGGGGGAAATCGACGGAGTGGAGATTAGGTGGACGAGTGAAATGTTAATGGAATTCGTTGACGGGAAATACAGAGCATGTGTAATTTATTGGACGAATTAAATCGCCGGACGAAAGTATCGGCACTCGACGCGTTTTATCGTCGATTACGAGGTATCGGAGTTATCGGACGTTCGTAGAAGCGAGAGTAGAATGACGTTACGTGCAATAGCGTCGCACAATGGCGGTTCGGAATATTTATAAACCGCTAAGGTCGCGTTTACAATGGTGGGAAGGGGTTATCGTAAACAAGGTCAACGAACCCGGGCCGGTGCGGCGTATCGAGTGGTGTCGCGTTCAATTCGGTTGCGTCTGGTTTTCCGGGAACAAATCGACGAGTATCGACGAGTATCGACCTTCCTTTGACGATTTCAAAGCACTCGAGGCTTCACGGGGTCACTCGCGAGACAGAATGACCGACACGGTACAAGGCCTATGCACTCGATATACAGGGATAAATCAAATGATGACGCGTGACTGATCGCTAAGAGAGGACCGTCGTGGTCGTCGTCGTCTGTTATCGACGCTGCCACCTCCCGTATATCGACAAGTGCTTCAACCGTGATAATCGCCCTTCGTAAGTTTGGTACGTGGTAATTGAATCCGAGACAGCTGCGCGGAACTTCGAGACACGACCATCGCGTCGTATCACCGTGGTGCTTACTCGTTTATTCCGGTTCCCTAATTGATCCTAGAAAAACCTCGTTTCCCCGAGCGTCGAGATTTCCTCGACTCAAAGTCCAGAATTTTGCTACACGATTTTCTTTTTTTACGAGCGAATCGAATTCGATCGTTAGCCGGGTCACTTCTGGAAATTTTCAAATTTTTTTAGAAACGCGAACATTCTCGGAGCGTGAACAAGAATCGGCATTATTTGCGTTCCGAACGCAGGTTCAAGGAAAAGGTAAATACGGGCCGCGTTTCCCAGCGATTAAAAACATCGCAGTTCCGCGGAGACGCGTGTAGCGTTAACAAGGCAAACAATTCTGTAAAACCGGTATCGGTGCCCGTTGATCGGATTTCACGGTTGCTCGATTTGTCGCGTTTCCGTCGGGCGCATGGCCCGGATCTGAACGCGATTCGATATTTCGACGCGAGGAGGTATCGAGTTATAAGCAGGGACTTAATACCGGTATTGAGATTATACCGGTATTACTCCGTGTGGCATCATACCGGTATAATCTCGATACCGGTATTGGGCAAACAGAGCTATACCGGTAACCGATATAAAATACCGGTATTTTTCGGTTTCTCTGTCTCTTTCTATATTCCGCGATATAATGTCGTTCGAACGCCACCTATATAACTGAGTTGTCACAGTATGCGTGAGCTCATGGCGCGGCTCGTGCTCGTGTGTCGTGTGCGTGTAGTCATCTAGAGCACGACCGAGAGCCCGGGACAGAGCGTGCAGGCACTTTTAGTTTATTGTACGCGGTACAATATAATTTTTATTGCATTTAGAGTCTTACAATTTTAAACCGATATACTTTGGCTGTCAGTATTACGCTAGTAAAGAAAAAACATGATAATTTAAAATTAAGACGCGATTTTATTTTCGAATCGAACAATAACAATGTATGTACAAACTAACAATTTATAAATTTACATTTTTATTATTTCTATGTATTAACATATCGTTAATAATATCATCGGATAAGTTATAGCACAATGGTGATGATACATATTTTAAAGAAGAAAACAATCTTTAACACTAACTTGTGTTGGTGATACTGCTAAAGCAATTTTTGTTATTTATAATTTAAGCAATTTTTAAATAAACAAATTTGTATAATTTGTTTCTACATTCATTATTTGAAGTATTATTTCAATAACAATGTAGTGTTAAAATAAATGTTTAAACAATGTAAACATATTTAAATAATGAATATAAAAACACATTCCTATAGATTATAAAAATTTATTTATATAAACAATTATTTTAACAATAAATTATGATCAACATAATAATTCAAATAATAAATATAGAAACAAATTTCTATACATTGTAAAAATTTATTTATTTAAACAATTATTTTCACAATAAATTATTATTGCAATACTAATTCAAATAATAAATATAGAATCAAATTTCTGTACATTATAAAAATTTATTTATTTAAACAATTATTCTCACAGTAAATTATTTAAATTATAATACAAGTAATGAATATAGAAACAAATTATAAAAATTTAGTTATTTAAAAATTGTTTAAATTATAAATAATTGGGTTCTTCATGACTGTTTCGAGAACCGGGACCGATATAAGTTTTCAATCCCTGATTTAAAAAGATTATGAAATTTTTTTGTTTAAATAAAATAAGAAAATTTAAAAAATTACCAGCAAATATCAGAAAATATACATGTATTTTCATATAGCGATATGCCGTCATACCTGTATTTCGGTTTCTATGGTCATACCTGTATTTCGGTTTCTATGAAGGTTACGAAGGTATAACCGGAAAATACCGGTATATACCGGTATAATATCGGTATGAATTCTTGAAATATATCGGTATTTCCATTTACCGGTATCGCGTTATACCGGTATTTCGGTATTTCGGTTTCTATAAAGGTTATGGAGGTAATACCGGTATTTTGTATACCGGTATGAATCCCTGGTTATAAGTAATTATAGCGTATCTCGTAGATTCGGGAACGGTCGACTTGACGCGCGGTCGACTGCGTCGTCAAAGGAAATTCGCCAGACGTTTCGCGGCGCAATGTGCTTTACAACCTGTCACCTTCGGTCTTGCCCGTTCCCTCTGTTGCTCCGGGCTATCGACGAAACAGTCGGCATGCAATGTGTTAACCGCTAACAAAGGAAACTCGAATCTGCGAATGAAATCAGCGCATATCCGACAGCCAAAATCTCGTTACAGGCGGCGCCGCGCCGTTTGTGAAGCGCGGCGCAACGCGTCGTTCGACTCGGCTCGGCTCGGCGCCGACACTCGACACAGAGCACAGAGCACAGAGCGCGATCGATCGCACCAGATTATTTCTTCGCTCGAAATGTATTTGATTACCGCCCGCGAATCTTTACGGATAAATCTTCGCAACAAACTTTGGACAGATCATTCCGGATTCCCGTCCGTCAAGCATTGCTTCTCTCGTTTCGGGTTTCGAATTGTTGGCGGTCTTTGGTGTGCGCCAATCGTATCTCTATTTTCCCCTCCACTCAAAATCCCTTGGGTCGGCCAAGGTATTGTATTATTAACCGATCATCGTAATTCTTTCACTCGGTGTTCTATAAATGTCTGTTAAAGTTTCCACGGAATATTTATATTACATCAGAATCGAGTCGCCGTTATGAATATAATAGACTGCCACATATTTCCCGGGACGTCTAGAGGAATACGTCCATCAGAACTCGAGCATGTCAAACCTTGAAATCAAATATCCAAGTACCGTATGAATAATGCATCGTTACGTGTTTCTGTCGGATCTTTAACATTTCCATTATCTATTCATTGCGCGGAGCTGGAAGGATATTCGACGCGTATTTTCGGGGTCGGATGCGAGTATTTTCTGGCAGTAGACGCAAATAGAAGTTTTCGACGTTGTCCGAATGAAATTGATTCGCTGGTTAAGGCGCGATTCGCGGTTCTCGACGAGCTGCAAGAGTCGTCGACGAGGAGTCGCGGTACGCTTAATCGTCGCGGCGCGTAGCGTCGCATCGGTCTCTGGTGATCGCGTGGAAAACGGGGAAGAGGACGAAGGGAGGCGCGGTCAAAGGTACGGAAGAAAGGGAGGCATTCTAGCGTCGTTCGCACAGGAATACCTTAGCGAACTCAATCCTGGCCGAAGGAGCTGCCCGCCGGGCAGAAGAATGGGTTCTTCGGGGGTCGAGGGTCGGCAGCGAGGATTGACCGAAAGACTCGGGGAGTGGCCGGCCCCCCGGTGGCCTCGAAGAATTTCAATAACCACTTTTATTTCCGCGGCTTGGCTACGCGATGAAAATTTCTCGTTACCGCGGTACACGATCCCCTCTCCCCGCTGTTGTTCGCCGCTGGAAAACGAAAAGTAAATGGGGCGGGGGTCGTGCTGTTCGTTCCTTCGGTATCCTTCGGTCTTCGTCGCTGGCAGACTGCCGTTAACGTATCGCGCTGGCTCTTTCGCTCCGGGCGCATCGGGCAAACGATGCTGGTTCGTCGAGAGTTTTTTTTACGACAGGCTCGCTGTTATTATCGTTTTACACGAGTAACGTTTCCACGCTGGTCCCCGGCCGAACAACGAACGGCTCTTTGCCTGATCAATTTACCGCAGTCGTTCGTTCGCCGGGTCTCGTCGTTTGAGAGAATACGAGAGAATACGAGAGAATACGAGCGAAGACGAGCAACGTTGTTTCCATCCTCGGTGTTATTTAGAGGGTCAAGAAAAAATGTAATCTCGACGATGACGGTCGACCGTCGCGCTTCCCAATGGAGTACCAGTTACAATGAATAAGAAAAATCAAAGGATACTCCCAGCGCAAACAGATTCCTAGAAAAGAGAAACGCGCGTCCGTTGATCGGACTCGCACTGGAGCCATGGGTATACTTACCGCTTCGGCAATATTAGATCCCTTACCGCGCGTTTCCTAATAAAATGAAGTTGGGGCGACTACTTCAAAGGGAACGTCAGCCAACAAGGTTATATCCTCGGGGACATCGCAGCCGTGTCGGCACGAGCATGCATACTAAGAAAACAAATATGAGCGCTGGATCTTATTTGCGGCAAACTCAAAATCCCATTCGATAAAGACAAATCCCTAGCGTTTCGCCAACTCCCTTCTAATTTGTACTTCAAATACCTTCTAAACCGAACGCGGTTTAGAAAAACGATGGATCAAATATTTTGTCTGGTTCGTTCCATCCTTCTCATTGTGGCTTCTCAATTGCTTTCACGGATTATATCTCTTGCCGGTAAAATCGATTCGTGATACGGGAGATCGACGATCTCGGAATCGTGTATTTATTTGATAACAATGTATTTTCTTTGAAGCGATCGGCCATCTTCCTCGTCCTGTCCACGAACCGAGGCGAGTCTGTCTCGAACTTTCGAAACCACTTGTCGTATCTGTCATATTGACTTTCGACAAATAAAGAATTTACCCAGACGCGACAAAGCTTTTAGACATACGATTATATCATGAGATTTCTTACCGATATCTGGAAAACGTTGGTGCACTTCTTCGAATAGGATTTACTAGACGAGACGAGTCGAGAAGAGAATCATTTTCTTTTCGTACAGTCGATGGAATTTGCTAGACGATCCTTTCTAATCAAATAACAAATTTTTCCTTGTATTCTCGCACCAATCCCATCGAAACCGAGCGAGATTATAATATTATTAATCGGCCGTCGAACGCCATCGTATAAATTTTCCAGCAACGTCTGACAGTGCCGGATTGTTGCCACGGATCCGATTAAAACGTTAATCAGCGACGAGGATGGCTAATAATGAAAGAGTAGTCGATCCCGCGTAACTATCGATCCCCGAAGCGCGATGGATAACTAAAAATAGAACGGGATTCGAGATGGAGATTGTCGAGCGCGGAAGGAAGACGTATTGTTCCTTCTTCTGGCAGATAATGGAGCCCACCTGTCAAACCGAGTTATGTCTCTCGTGTTGGAAGAATGCGTTATGCTTCCAGCCTGTCTGGCTCCTCGCCTTTTCTCTTCGCCGCGATACGAGCACGAGGAAACCAATGTTCGGCCGATCCGATGCTGATGTTCGACCCCAAATATGTAGTTGTTCGACGATTTAGCTCCGAGTTCGACGCTTAGGTGCGATAGAATAACCTAGATAACTCGGCGGATCCTTCTCCTTCGTATCTAAACTATCGAGTCGAAGATAGGTAGATTTCAATTGAAATTATTTTCACAATCTTTATGGGTAGTTCCTGTCGCGCTTCGTGAAACGTAAGAAAATCATCGCTTTCATTTCAATTTTCACGGAAATTCTGATGATAGGAAAAGCCAGTCCAAATGCCTGTAAGACTTTTTTTTATTATTAACCATTTGGAATCTCGTACGTTTACAAAATAATTGATACATTAATTAACATATTACATTCTTAAATTACGCTTTTTTACAAATGAAAAAATACATAGGCAGATATTTATATTTGGAGAAGCAATGAACATTTCCACACTTAAACATATATCAATTGTATGTTTTTGTAGTTGTTCGAGTAAGATGAGACGCTGGTGGCTTGTTTAGCTCACATTGCCAAACTATTATTTCGGATTGTTTGAAATACCAATAGGAGAAAGTGGATCATTTAGATTTAGACGATAATGGTTGGCACTGGTCCGATTGATGGTTACAATAAAGTCACGAGAGAGACTCTTACGAACAAATCATGACTAAACAGCTCTCTGTATAATCTCGTACGATTTATCGTAAGCTTGCAGTTGGTTTCGTTTGTTTCTTGGTGGAATTATTGTTTTCTTTTACGGGGGAATGTAGCCAACTAGGAAGCCTCGTCGGTTGGCCGTGTTTCTTTCTGTCAAAGTTGATAGACGGAGATCAACGTACCAGCATCGCCCTCACCTGCCAGACATCAATGACGCTCTCTTCGCGTGTTCGTTCCAGTAATGGAGGGTACCCGTCAAAGCCTGAAGGGAGGATACTTGAAGGATCACTGTGGTCGATCCATCCTCTCCTTACAAGGTTTTCTCGTCCACGCTTTCTACGTTCTGTTATCATGTATTTATTCCGACGGATGCCTTCGTTCGATTTAAAGCTGTATATCTATCCAGGGATAAATTGGTTGGTTACAGAGCTGGGCAAATTTTATTTCAAATAAAGATAAGTTAATTATTGAAAATAACATTATCTCAAATAAACTCTATGAAATAACTATTTGAGAGGAATTTATTTCAGTACATTTATTTGAAATAACAGCTTTATTATCATTTATTTCGGCGTAGTCATTTGAAATAAACTTATTTGAAATATTTAAGAGAAATGTATGATACTAATTGTAAGTTGAAATTTCGCCTTATTTATGTTTAGTTTGGAAAATAAATGATTGATGAGTAGCAATAAACGTTTAAAAGAACTCGAACCATATTTTCATTTATAATATATTTTTAATATTTATCGTATGAAATAATAAAATAACATGTTATTTGACATTTGAAATACTTATCTCAAATAAGGAAATAACTTGTTATTTTATTATTTGAACTGATGTATTTCACGAAATAAAAGAATAGATAATCATTTCCTAAAATTATTTTGGTGGACAAAATATAACATAATTTATTTCAAATAGTGAAACATTTTTGTGAAATAGCTTTTTATTTCAAATAAGTTTTAAAATATTGTATTTGAAATAATGCCCAGCTCTGGTTGGTTATCCGTTGCGTAGAATTTTGCCGGGAATGTATTTAAATATTATGTGGCCAGCCGGTGGATTTTTACCGTCGAATATAATGTCAGCGATAATTCCGTCTTGGAAGACCGCCTCGAGCCTCTAATCGGTTTCGCGGCCGTTAATTAACGTTGTTCGTAATTTTATCCGATAATTAACGTCCAAGTAAATACAGACTGTACGTAAAGTATTTACGGATAGAATAGTTAATGTATGAATTGCCCGTGACTTGTCAGCTTACCAACGTTTAAAGCGGTTTAACGGATGTACACGTGCGCAACTATCGGATAACGGATTTTCAAGACGACGTCGATTAAAAGAGACCATCCCGGAAGATGAAACTCGATGGGTTCCGTGGTTTTCTTGAGCAGATTCAATTCGATCAGTGTTGCATCGGTCGTGTATTTCTATGCAATTTTATATTGTGCATATTCCCAATTAACACTAAACCTACCAAGCACAAAACATTAAAAAGTAAAACGCCTTAAAGAAGTGAAAATATTGAATTTATTTAAACTTTGTACCGTTTCCATTACAATATGTGCCTATGATAATAGAATTAGCGAACGAGATTGCGAATCTTTGCGAAATTAATTAGCCGTACAGATTGTCCCCTGACTTTTCTCTAATTGGAAACCGATAAAGCAGCACGGTGCGCATAATTTCCTATCTATAAACTCTTTCGCGGCAACAGGTGCACGTTGTCCATATTTCGGTTAACGATTTATCGTCTATCGATGATTTTCTCGTGTCCCGCGATCGGTGTAACGGAAAATTTGTTACGCGACTACTGAACTGTAATCGAAATGATTGCTGCGCAAATAGTAAACCGACGCTTCGTTCGGCAGAATGCCTAACAGCATGTTTGCTGTAGTTCCGGATTAGCAAATCGCATAAATAATTGCAGGCAAACTCGCCGCCGGTGTTCTTCCCCGCTCCCCTCCGTTTCGTTCGAAAAAACACTCGGGAGAATTAATCCTCGCAGAAATAAAATATATAGTTGTTGTTTGGCACACAACTTCTACGCGTTCGTATCATGATTCTCGAAGCAGCTTGTACACCCCTGCTGGCGTTATCCCAGGTAACATGCCTTATTCCTGTAATCGATTAATCCCTGCTACGAAGCTACAATGTCTCCGTAAACTCTCCGGCAAACTGAAGCTATAAATTCACCGAATAATGGCTTAATGACGTCATATCGAATTACATCTGGTATCAATCGGCCCGTAGCTACACCGAGTCCGCTAGGATTGCCATTGCGTCCCTGTGTTCGGCTCCCGGAATTATTGGTCGTGCATAGCGATCGGATTTCGTAGGATGCTCGTTTCTCAAAGTTAACGAGTCTGCAGGATCCCGTCGGAATTATTGCATTTTGCGGCAAAGTCTCTATCCCGATGTCGAATATTCTTATTGTCAGAGAGTATCTCTCTGTCGATAAAAATCTTAATCGCCGATTTTCCAATATTTCGTCGATTACCTTGACTTCGATGATTTATTTGGATCGCGTGCGGCAGTGCAGCGACCTGTTTCGAGACAGCGAAAATAAATTTTGCAACAGCAGATTCGGCGCAGTTGGTTATTCATCGGTGTTTATCTGTTGACTCAAAGTCTCGAGTTAGGTCTGGTTAATCAGTAAACAGTTGCTTCGTAGTTGGTTTAGGGAAAGTAAGATAGATCGTATTAGTAAGATCGTCGCGCGTAGTTCATGCGTGGCTCTCTAGCTCGATGCAGTCGAGAGCCGAGAACCGAGACCCGAGAACCGAGAACCCAGAACCGAGAACCGAAAATCGAGAACCGAGCATCGGGAACCGAGAACCGAGAGGCTATGTAGAGCCGAGACACACTGTTTGGGTGAACGGTTTTCTGGTAAATGGCGGTCCTGTGGGTCCTATTGCTTAACCAGCGGCCGGGCTCTAAATCCACGGGATTATTACCTGTATGTAGCAGCCTCTAAAATCCATCGTTTATGCAGCCGGCCACTGACAATGTAGGAGCACTTTGGCAACGTGTAGAACAAGCTTCCTAGAAAATTCATGATAGTGTGGCGGCTACTTCCTATGCTCGTCAACAGAGGGACATTACGACAACACCTTTCCCGCTACTACCTGAATCTTCCTCTGTTTGTATATATACCGTCCTAAACTGTCCTTACGACATCCCGCGTCTAAGGCACGGGTTCGCTAGATAGCCTTACCGACGAGTCCTCTAGCGGGCCTAGGACGAAACGCTTCCTTCTCCTTTTTCCTCCTCTCACTCACTTTTCAGCCGCCATAATAGCATCGGCTGTATCGTTTCTTCAAAATTGCGAACGATAAACACGAGTTCACGCGGTTTACTGCGTTGTAGCTTTATAATAATTCGAACGCTATAACAATTGTCGAGTCTAATTACTAAACGAGTATACATACTGGATAGAAATTAATTATTTCTCGTCGATGGGAGCAATCGACGCAAGTACCGAGTGGAAATTATTTATAATTGCATCCAATATATATTAATGGTACTAAATAATAACTAACAGCGATGATGATTTCTACATTTGTTTATAAGCAGTAATCGAATAATAACCGCGTCGCACGCGGGTTGTGTACAGAGATATTTACATATATTGTAATCGGGGCTCGTGCTTTATCGATCGATAGGAATTTATGAGTGAAAACTATGACGTTAATGAAAAGTACGAATTATCGCGGATCTATACTCGAAATTTCGGGTTCGGGTGGGGTCGGGAAATTTGTTCGGGATCGGGTCGGGATCCCGAAAGTTTATAAACTTCGGGTACCCGAAATGGTAGTCGGGTCGGGGTCCCGAAAGTTTGCAATATTCGGGTACTCAAAGTTAAAGTTGGGGCAAGTCTGTGGTCAAATCAGCAATAATCAGGTCCAATCATCGGTTGTAATAATATTTTGATTTGTAGTAAACACTGTTTACGAAACAGTGCTCTTATACGAACAGTGTGCGGACAAAAAGACGTTATCATGTAAGAACAGTGTTTACTAGAAACAGAAACGTCCTTTGTGTACATTATTTCACATAATGTACTCTAAAATATTTGTTTCCTCGCGATGTTTGATAACCGATTACACTAAAAATACAAAAATCATTCTGAACCTGCCATTGAAAATAAAAGATTGAACTGAAAAATCATAAAACAGCACTATACTTATATAAATACAACTTTAACTTCGAGTACCCGAATATTGCAAACTTTCGGGATCCCGACCCGATCATTGTCCGACTCGACCCGAGGCTCGGTTACCCGAAATTTCTGGTACCCGCACGCCTCTAATAATAATATCTCCTTTGGCATTTAACGACGCATCCGATGATTCCCAGATTTAGAACAAAAAGACGTTTGATCTAGACAATGGAATTCGCGAGCACGAAAAATTGATTTACCCGCGATTCGTGTACAAATTCGAGCCAACCATAAGGACAATAATTTTATTACACGGATTCGTGCGTACCCCTTCCCGACGCGGCAAACGCGTGAAGATTCAAATGCCCTGAGGGGATGTTTTGGCAGCGGGAAAATGGTGTACCCCTCGGTTTGCTAGAGAAGATCGCTTTAGTCGAGAATTAATAACGCCCACGCACCGTAATCAACGTTTCGCAATCGAATTTATTACACAGTTGTTCGCGTTCTCCGGTTTGAGGCCAGTCAAAATTTGCAACAGAGTCTGGAGAAACTTTTCGGCACGCTCGAGAATAATATTACTCTCCAACGTTGATAGTTCGTGAAGCCAACGAGTATTATTTGATCGAGGAGGCAGCGGCGAAAAGCTCGAGGAAACAAATGTCGCGCGCAAAACGCATCCGGTAATCGAAGAGACTGGTATTTTGTAAGTGGAACACGGAAAGTTGTGCAAGTCGGCTTGCTTAGCCGCGACTTAACATATATGCTTTCATTGCTCCACCGTCGCATAAGCTAGAAGTTCGCTTATCCGCCGGCAAGGGTGGTTAGGGAACTTAAAGTCAATCTTAGGTTATGCAAACGCTTATGCTTAGTAAAACGCTTGCTGCGCGCGAGTCTCTGCTAACTCGAAGCACCGTAGAATGGAGCTCCGTGTCCGCTGTTCTGCGTTTTCCGAACTTCCAGATTTCCATCTGCCTTGGCTTCTTACACCCGTAACACCCGCAATTCTTTTTTTATTTATCTTGGAAACCTATTGCCTCATATTCGCGCTCTTTCGACTTTATCTCGATGCACGGTCCTCCTCAATTATTCCAACATCGATTTAACAGAGAACAAGTAGAAATTTCATTATTCCGTTTTAAGTTTCATCTCCTGTTTCGTTTCGCAAACGAATAAAATCCTCGATTTTATCGATGTAATCGCATCGATGCAATTCTCGCGTAAATAATTTTCAGCGTTGCCCGTCGCCACGTTATTTGACGTCCGATTAAAATATCTATCGGCTTGTGTACCCGGTTTAAGACAAGCCTGTCGATCTCTCGAGAAGTTATCCGGTGCGTTCGATAATTGTCAGCGTTCAGGACGGTCTCACGGATTCACGGTGACAAACGTGAGCGTTACCATGGCGCGTCGGTGCAGTAAATAACATCGACGTCAACGGGGACCATCATGTGACAAAATCGATTCAAGTGACAGTTTATATATATTTTGTGTTCCCCCTTTTTTCTGTATGTTTTAGTCCGTCCGTACCTTCTCGGCTCTTTCTACCTTTTCGGTGTGGTCTCAAAATTCCGTACGAGTGGAGTGTTCGCGAGGAGGAGACGCGCGGCGACGAAAATAACAAAAAAAAAAAAAAGAAAAAAAAGAAGAAGAAGGGAAGCGGGCTGCCTGTTCGAGACAAGGTAAGCCCGAGACCGGGGGGAACGTGATTCCAATTGAAATTCTTGGTTAACCTCGTCCGGAATCATTTGTCTTCGTCTTGGTCCCGGGAGAAAAACACCGAGTCATTCGTAATCGAAAAAGAATCCGCGACAGCGCTCCGAACGCCGCGGAAATCTCGGTGTTAAACGTTTTATATCCGACTCGGTGCGATGGAGAGATCCGACTCCCTCGACCCTCGGCCCTCGATCCCTTCCTCGATCCTCTCCTAGATCCCGCACCACGTCCCCGATCTTTCTCGCGTTCGAGGCCTCGCGAGACCGTTGCATTTCCGGCGTCAACGCGTTCCGGCATTGTGGCATTTCGGCCTGGTTTCGAGTAATTACATCGGTCACGGCTATAATAGCCTCGATCCGCCGTGTTCGCCAATGTTAATCGGTTCGATTCGAACAATATTATGAATCGATAGACCTGGCGTTTGCCGAGGACCAATCGCTCGTCGAATCGGTTCAAACCGATTACCGTTCCGCCGATAAATTCGTTACCGACTTGCCTGCACACCCTTTGCCTCGGTATTTTCCCTCTTTATCGTAAAAATAGCGGAGCCTTGATTGGGAACTACGCTCCGCAGGAAATTCGAAACGTATTTATACTCGTCGACGTTCTAGCGAATAATCCGTCGGCGAGCAACTGCCGATATACATAAATGAGTTGTGCGATTAGGCAAATGCCAGCCACGCGTTTCCGGATTTATATGGCTCGCGACGTTGTCGGTTCGAGAATGTCTCGACTCACGGCGTAATCGAAAAGCTTCATCTTGCAAGGTGTACACGGGGATTAATGAGAATAGTGTTTTTACCGTGTTATTAGCTCGCTCGAAGAACAAAGAATGGCTCACAGACGATATACGTAATAAGTTACAGCTGCGCGTTCGGGAGAAAAATGGCGACGTTTCACGCAACGGTTCCCGGCGCGGCGGCCGAACGTTACGGCATTATCGCGGCGATCGCGCCAATTAGCCGTCGACACTCGGACCGTTCCGCTAGACTAATTAGCGCGTTTAAGTCGAGGCTCGCGGTGACATTCGGCGGCGCTTTTAACCCAACGACGTTAAACGGTGTGGCGGTCGCGATGGATTGTCTGCGATTTGTTTGACGTCGGACCACGAGAAATTTCATCGTTTGGCGAGTTCCTCGAGCGAGAACGAGGCTTTTGCTCGGCAATTAATCCTTTTGGATGCTACTTGTCGAGTCTGTCTACTCTCGAAATTACGGATGTTGCACCCTGCCGCGCCGTGCCGGTCTTCCAAAAAGCGAATAATTGCACTCATCTCTTACTCTTCGTCGGCTGCTAATCAAACGTCGCGATTCATTAACTTACGCGACCAAGGAGACCACGGTAAAACGAGTCTCGAGATAAAGGGTTATACTAAGCCCAAAGTTACACGCGCGAACTAGAACGTCGAAGAAAATTTTGTTGATTAAAGTGTTATAAATTCCGACGGGCTTAAGAGTGTACATTGGCAATAAAAGTTTCAAACTTACTTGTAAAGTTGTTATCGGAATACCTTCCACTTTTATCTCGTTGAATCTCCGAATCGAAGTTCAACCCAAGTTTAACGCACAGTTCCGCGTTACGAGTTCTCATCTGAAACGGACGAACTATTAATTTCCAGTTACATCGTACGTACTTGCTGTGAAAGAAACGACTCGCGCGGGACAGCCAGTCCGGTTTTAACGAAGACCTTAACGCGAATATTCGTTCAGCGATCTCAGCGTATCGACGCGAGAGAGCAACAATCGCGAATGCTCTAGAGGCGATCACCATCGTTCCCAAATTCCACCGGCGATATAATTGATATCTGGTAATCAGCAGGACGTTTGAATAATTCATCTCGTAATACTACGCTATCGGTGTAGCTCCACACAATTTGACAGAAGCAGCTCGTTAATCTGGCACTTGACGACTGAGATATTTAGTTCCCGTTATTATATGCTCGCTGCATCCTCCGCCGACCACGTTTCAATCCCTCTCTGCTCGCCTCTGTGCCAACGTCAATCCGGGATACGTTCTCGATAAATTTTCAATCTCATCGTTCGTAAACTAATTGCTTTACCCAGGTGTCTCCTTACTTCTTGATCGCATCCGCTCCGATGCGACGGGAACGATTCATGGATCGGTGCATACCAAATGTTCGAACAAAAGAGTGGTCGCAAAGTAACTTGATTCGTTTCAATTCGCTGTCTGGAACGAACAATCGGCCCACCGTAACTTTTAACCGTTGATGATCGTAAATTAGATTTATATTTTAGAATTGCGAAAGCAGTTTCGAAGACATAGATAAAAGTGTGGGAATTATCGGTTTGTAGGGGACTAACTGTAAAGTTTTAACGTTCGAGCGTTTCGCGAAACGGCCAGTGGTTGGGTGCAGTTGCAGTTGCATCGAGAAGTGGCTACCACAGAGCTTATACAATTATAATGGAGCTTCTTTGAAAACAGAGCAACAACCGCGACGGTTGTAAAGCAATCCAGGTTCGGAATCGTGCAATTTCCCGGTACGTTTTCCTCGTCGTCGCGAGAGATCAGGAAGGGAACGAGCGGGAACTGATCGAATCGCGATTCGAACGTGCGCTCGGTGCGTTTGCGGAGACACGCACGCCGGACGCAAATGAAATTCCCACTCCTTTCGGAACTAAGTTTTATTTCGTGGCATTTCAAGTCGATAGGGGACGCCAGCCGGTGCACCGGTGATGGAGGGTGGGTCCGCGAACCTCGTGAACAGCACCTTGAGAAGAGAGAGAGAGAGAGAGAGAGAGAGAGAGGAGAGGATAGGGATACAGAGTGTGAGAGAGAGAGAGAGACGAGTTTCCATTCTTCGACAAAAGTTCTCGACAACTCGTTTGAACGCCACGACCAAGCACCTCCACTTTCCTCTGCCCCTTATTTTTCCCCGGTGCAGCAGCTCGCGAGAAACTTTCCCCGATTCCTTCTCGGAGATGTAACATAATATTTTCGTGGCCGGATCGCGTCGGAAATGTAAAGAAAAAAATGAAACGCGCCCCCGGTCCCGCCCGCTTAACCTTGTTTCGCTCTCTGTTCTTTTGGAATATTGCCGGGACCTTTGAAACGATTTACGATGTACTTTAGATGAAATTAGGGCGGAGCTCAAGTCTCGAGGAGTTTGCAAATCTTTGTCCGTACATGACTCACTTATCAATTTTTATCTCTTTTAACTAATTGTCGGATCGAGTTGATACTTTTGATGGGTTCATCTAGAAGGCTCCGGTCTATCGTTAAAATACTATTTCTTAATCGAGAAATTAATTTTCCAGTATAGAAAATTGAAAAGGATTCCGAGTCTTGTTCGAAGGCTCTCGTACGAACTCATTTGCAAAATGAGCCCGTAATTCCGGGTGCCTGGAGTTTTGGAAAACTCTTTTCGCCGTTCACACCGTTCGCAGGAATCCTCGAAAGCCCGATCGTACGTTCGGACAGGTTTGCGAGCCATTTAAATCTCGCGAGCGTTTTCATAGGTACGCGCTCGCTCGCTCGCGTGAAAGCGAGGAAAGCTCCGCGGGCGAGATATTTAAAAGAAAATCGTGGAGAGAAGGCCGATGATATGGGAGCGAAAAACCAACGGAACAGCGAGCACGGAACCCGTGGAACCGGTGAAACCCGTTGGAAGCGTAGAACCGTAGAACCGTGGAATCGTAGAACTAAAGCGAGGCGTGGCTCGTGAATATTTCAGATGCAACGAGATCGTGGGTATCGGAGGAGAAGGGCTGGAAGGAGGATATTTTTCGAGGCGCCTCCGTAATTGGCGAGTTGAATCATTGATTAGCCGGCAGGCAGACGGCTTATGCACACCCCGGGCATCCCTCTATCACCGCTATTCGCGATCCAGTCGTTACAGTCGGGGCTAAGACCCACTGTAGCCTAAGATATTACTCCGCCAGATTAAAACTCGAACGGGTTCCCCACCGTGATAATACAGAAACCGAATTACTTTCATCTCGAACCTCGTTCACACCTCCGATTACTTTCGCTTCGATCGCGGTATTAATTGCTGGAGCATCGCATTCTACGATTACATTCTATGGTTATTGGCGACAGACTCTTCGATTCCACGGAATTGAATTTGTTCTGTTTCGACATCGAAACCGCTGTATCTTCGAAGATAATAGTCTCCGCCTTTCCGTTCTGTTTTTCTACCTGGTTGGCGGATCCTATTTCACTTGTCTGATTAGGAGCAAACCCTACTCCACAGGCCTTACACTGGACAGCTCCCATTCCACTTGTCTGGCCGAGTATCAGAATACCGGCACGCGGACGAAGGAAAATAGATATCATTTTATACGTCTGACCAAAGACGGACATCGCTCCTTGGGTCTGACAATGACTGTGGTCTATTACAGCTGACAAGGTTGTTCCGCGTGCTGAACCGGAAACTAATCTTTCTTATCTGTTTGCTTATGATCGTTGAACCGATGAAAACGAGTTTTCTGTTTATCGCGCTAACACCGCAATATGTTTAATAAATTTTGAGGTCGTCCCGAGCGCCGTGTCCAATTCGAAAAAGTTGATTGACGGATGCGCGAATGATTAAGCGCTAGCCTAAAAAAACGACACGACTCACGGGATAACCTAATATTTTCCGAATCGAATGGCTCGAGAGAGCTGCGCTTTTCACGCGTGTTCTGTCCTTTTCTGTTTCAGTTCCGTCGCCAGCGTGTGTTCGCTCGCCCACCGCAATCGCGTTCGCGTGCCATTAAAATTCTCGTGAACGAAAGCGCGTCGTCGCGCGAAAAATCGAATCCATCGTTTCGTTTCCAAATTGTGCTGTTACCCCGTGGACCCAGCCAAATCGGAGAGTTGTAGATCGTGGCTGAACCCCTTCCTCGCGGCATCGTTCGAACAGGTAAGTGTGCCGAAGAATCGCTTGCGTGGTAGAATCTCGTTAACGATTAATCGATCGATCTTAACAGCGATTTTCTAACGGCGATAGAAGGATAAGACCTCCCCCGCTCTATACGCGTTCGACGCGAATGGAATCATCGAGACGATTCCGTGGGAATATTTTATTTATAGATTCGCGGATTCACAAATCATAAGTCGCGAGCGATTCGTTTCCACGATTTATTCGAAACGGCGAGAAGAATTGCATATCAAACGAAGCAACGTGCAGGTCAGAACGTGCCTTATCTTTCCTCGAAAAATATCGTCGCCGGACCGCGTGATTTACTATCTAAACAGTTCGATGTATCCGCGATTCCCTGTGACTTACCGTGTACACAGATCGCGGCTGCCATCGAATGTCCTTTAATACTTCTTTCTGACGCATGACCGAATGCTCCCGAGTAAATCACGACGACCACGGGATCCGTCATTCCGCGTATCTTCGTGTTTGTGTGCTCGCGCTACTTGTCCGACCACACGCGGACCTCGTTCTACTCGCAAGGTAGCCTCGCAACGTCCACTCCGCCAGCAGAATTTTTATTTATTAACTCCGTCGTTCGCCTCGAACGTTTCGGGGCTTGCAACCGAATTCCGTCCGCTGAAATTTTATGGATTCTGGTTTATAGTATCGGAAATATCGCGTTGCTCTCGAGTTTCCGCTCGCGCAATGTTCATTTCAATATCAATGATTGAATATAGTCACGAGATTTTGTTACACAGTTAATTCATCCACACCGAATGCTCGATATCATATCGCGATGCCAATTTATTCTCTATTCCCCTACTACACTAATAGGCGGGAGAGCCGTTGTAAATGATTATTGACAAATGTATATTTCCACGCGAGCAGTCAGCGCACGCGCGCCCGGAAATAAAATAAACCGTATTAAGTTCGATTGAAGTTTTTATACCCTACAAACGCGTAAGAATTTGCAATTTATTAGCAACATTCGTTGGTATTGTGGGATTGGAAGGTTTTGCAAGAACAAGCTTCAACGTAACGTATTTATTTAATAAAACGTATAACTAATCGAATGTTCTACGGTACGGCTTTATCTCGCACGGTCTACACTACTTTTACGCTAAACTTCGCTGTTCTTCATCTACGCTATCCGACTTCACTGTTCTCGCTCCAAACCCGGAATGCCTCGACTTCGCACTCCCCACTTGCACCTCACACACTCTCTCTCTCCCCCACTCCTTCGCTCTCTCTTTCTTTCTTGACCACAGCGAAAAGGTAAACAAACACAGGCCACCTGCAGACGCTCGTGCACTCGCTGAACACCTGCAAATCAGGCGATCCTACAGTATAAATATTTACAATATCGTGTGCGATTCAGCGATAAAAATGGCATTTATTTCTGAAATAGAAAATCGTCTGGTATCATTGAAATTCTGCGTCGAGCAACGTAGACGGAAGGACGACGTACAGTGGTTCCGATCCAGAAATATGGGGACATTTTGCCAAAAAATCAACTATCTCGCATAGATGTCTGTTGAATATGTTTTGCTTTCTCAATTTCCAGCAATCTCGAAAATGAAAAAAGTAATAAACTGCAATAAAAATTGTTACCGTTATCGACAGTTAAAGTTGGATGTTTTGAAGATAGCATTTTTCATGGAAGAAATTGGTTCCTTTCTTTAACATGTCCTGACGACTCTTTTCAATATTTTTTCACCACTTTTTTTTAAATGAAAAGTATATCTTTAAATTACAAATTATCACTGACAATTAAACATTACTGTTTGTTATTTAAAACAAATTTAATGCTGACTCCATTGGGGAAAATCCTAAAAATTCTTAGTAATTCACATGGAATATCTTTTGACTCTCGAATATTCCCAGAATTTTACAAAGTGGACTATTCTCAACATATTTTCTTTTATATAATCCTGCAAGAATCGGAATCACCTTCTTCCATTTTTACAAATTATCATTGTTTAAAGCTGCGCGCTTCGCTGTGCGTATAGGTGCTATGCGCTCATTCATCGTCGAGACTATGCTACACTAAAATTTCTTTGGCCACACGAAGTGAGGTTTTCAAGACATAGAGCGACATCATAGGGAATTCTTCAGAAGATACACACTTTCAAATGTTTATGCTATAATATATATAAACCTTCAACAATGATATTCACTGCCATTCTGCACTCAGTTGATACAAAGCCATACGAGAGTGAATCGTGCAACTGTTTGAGCGTTACATTGTAATTTGAATGCAATTATAAATAAATTCTATGCATAAAAGAGAAATGTTATCAACAGAGAAAGCTGTTTGTACGTTTATAACAGCAGACCTGTCCAAATTTCAGTATACGTCCATTAGAAATGACGCTATACTGTACAAAACCAATCAATGGCCGTCGTATGCGGCATTATTAAAAATTGCAAGAAAGGCTATTAAATAAACATAAAGTATATTACATTTTACAGTATTAAAAATGAATTCTTGTTAATATTCTTCACTCCAAATTTCACTTCGATATCTTTAATAGTTTAAAAGTTATACCAAAATGTCCCCGTATTTCTCGATCGGGGACCACTGTGCGACGGTATTAAGAAAACTAACCTGTAACGGGAACGTAGACGGTCGAGATCGGTTTTTTGGGCCGACGGTGGTCATGGTAGCCATGGCGGCTATGGCGGCGTGGGGGCAGCCGTTTTCTATATTAAGGCGTCCGGTATTATTTATAAACGGGACCGTCGGCGTCTCTCAGTTTCGCTTTTGCAGCGGATAACAAGCGGTTACGGCCGTATTAGATATTCGACCGTAAAGAGGCCGCGTAATACCGGCCCGTGAACCTAGTCGTAGCAGTTAAGCAGTCTGGGGAATTGGGGTGCGGTTGGAGGGGTCGGCCGGAGATTTGCAACGAAAATTAGCATTTTTCCATGCGACCGAGCCGCGTAGCTAACATCGCGGCGTGGCTCGGCGTGGCTCGACGTGGTTGCCGGAAAGGGACTGGCACGATGCTCGATAGAACGAAGGGAGAAGAACGCACAGCGGAGGGAAAAACTCGCGGCCGGGATTGTCCGGGACCATGTGAAAAGGAAAGAAAACAGAGAGACTCTGAATTCACCGCGGAAAGGTTAACGTATTACAAGCTACTCCGTTCCCTACAGTCGCCGCAACGCCGTTCAACGAGAGCTTCGATGAGCGCGCGATTCGGCCTCTCGTGCTGACCGTTTTATCACTCTCCATTAATCAGAAAAATATGCATTATCTCGCCCACGGCCTACGCGCTTTAATCTCCGGATAATCGCCGCTCGTTACCGACCGATGCGGGATAAACGTTAAATATTATTTTGGCGAGGGGCGGAGAGGGGAGACAAGACAGACGCCGCTGCGCGATGCTCGTTTATTTCATCGGGAGAAGCGTTTCATATTTCTCCGGGCTGGATGGATCCGGGCATCGGGCGTCTCACATTTTCGATCTTAATACATCATTTGCATATTCATCGACAAACTTTCCGACCATTTTTCAATTTCCGTGGTTTAAGATCATCCGTCGCCCCGAGAACGGACGTCTTTCTCCCTTCTGCCGTCGAGCACTTTCAACTATATTATTATCCACTGTCGTCGATATTATTTTTTCTTCATCGATATTGTACACAATGGCCGATCGCCTCCGTTCGCTCATAGAATCGAACGATTTAATCTTTTGCACTCGACCGGCCCCACCGAGTCACCACTAGAAAAAATTGTACTATAATTCAACACAATTCCTACATTGCCGAGTAGTCTTTGTGTTTAATAAATTGCTATATGTTCAAGCGTGGCACGAGTAAGTAAACTTGATTTTGAATGGACGAAATACGAAAAGTCATGTGTAAGAAATATATGTATTCTAGATCAGATGAATTAACCAAGTATTTCGGCAAATAACGATCTGCCTCAGCTTGCTTTCATCGATGTTCCCTCGCATCCCGTCTCGGTGAAATAGCAAAGCTGTCTAATTAAAGGCAGATACATTAATGAAGGAGGTTTAATCAGGGTGCGTATTATGCGTTGTATTTCGCGTATTTTCGTCCCGACCGTGATGGATGGGGTCAGCGGATGGAGGCACAGCGGCAGAGAGACAGGGAAGGGAGTTAATGACACTGAAGTATTCATATATCGTTCACGGCAATATATCATGCTCATTTCGTGAAAACCATAGCCGCGCACGGAAATGCCACGTTGAACGACGAATCCCAAAAGTAGATAAACGTTTTACGGGGACGTTGAATACCGGTAACGATCCCCGGCGAGCCCCGGAGGCCAGCCGCAACATTGACTATCGGCCGACATTTAATAATTGATTAATCGGATGATTACTCGACAGATCGAATGATAATGGTGCATTATTTAAGGTAATCAAGCTGCGTTATCGAGTGTCGGGGAAAATGTGTTTAACAACTTGCATGTTTTAAGAGAGCCGCGCGAAGAGAGTGACAGAAATCGGATCGAGAAAATATAACGCGTATTCCGCTGGAAATTGTTCGGGAATTGTTGAACTCGCCGCGCTCGAGTATTCGGAAGCCGGACGTACGCAGCGACGAAACATCTTCGCAATCGTCGGCTCGAGACGTTAACGTCGCGACGCCGACCATGCGACGGTGGGATATCGGTGTCGATACGCGTTCGATATTCTTCGGTTTATACTTTATACGACCGCGAGATATTCGACGCGCTATTCGTTTCTCGAAAGTTTGAAGGAGAAGAGGCATCAACAAGTTCGTCGTAAAACGATTTTATGCAATGACCAGGTCGTGGAAGTTGAAAATATGGAGGAAGCGTGTAACGCGGAATAGTTGCGTAGAGTATCGACAAAGTTTTTCATAAAATTTTCAGTGTTTTTGGTTATACGAGCCAGCCAGAAGAATAAGAAGGTCTTGACGCGAGACTGGATATCGATTCCTTTAGGCTACTAACGCGGGAAACATTCGCGAAGAATCGTAAGTTAGCCATAGGATGATTGATGGACGTCGTTTATGTCGTCCGTGCGAGCCGTAAAAGAACCAAGTATCCATTGCTATAGTACATTGAGCCGTTCTTCGAGACCATTTGTTCGTTTCCCACTGGTATCAAGAGATCTTCCGCGGAATGACAAGGGGCCAGGACAATGGAAGCCGTATCATCCACACACGACCGAATGTTCTCCCCCCGCTACGCTCTGTTCTGCTCTGCTCTGCTCTCCTCTGCTCTTCTCTGCTCCGCTCCGGTTCGTACAGGACGCGTTTAAGAACCTCGCTGGTCGACCGAGTGGCCGCTTTTAAATCATACAAAGAGATACCGAACGGCGCTTCTCCCAACGCTCTCTGCTGTCGATCGAAATAAAACCTGGACCGCTGCTCCGCGCACAGTTGGACAAACGAGTCTATCCCTCGTTCGAAATTCAACGCAATTAGGATACAAAAGTTTCCCCATTGAAATAACGACGCTAATTCGATTCGCATTTCACCGGAATAATGGCTCTAACCTGATAAAAAATCTACGTTCGTTTCGGCTAACTTATGTATTGTCACAAGACCGGCGTGTTTTTAAAACGGCGCTCGTCCGGTTCGCTCGTTTGCTCGATACTTGCCTGTCCACTCTATCGTCCTTGGGGGTTGCAACCGTTTTACCGTAAATCGCAACGATCTTTCACCCTGCCGGCTGAAAAAAATGGCCGGCATAACCCGGACCATACGTTACACGGGCACGATCTCAAAACTCCTCATTTCAAGTTCACTCGCGGTAACTCAATCCGTGCGAAACACGAACATTGTCGTCTGCCAAACAAAAAATTCGGAACGCTATTTTCCACGGGAAAAGACCTTGAAATGTCCTTTCTGTATCAGAAGAGATACGGAGTTGTTTAACTTACCAAATACTCGTAAATGGCCCGATGGTTCAATTTGCGAGTGGCTCGTTCGAAAATAAAATTCGAAGGCATCTCGCATCGAAAAATGAGGTTGCCCGCGCATGGCTTGCGAAAGGAGAAACCGCGTTGCTTCGTGAAATCTGGTCTCTTAAGACAAATCCGAACCCTTTGACGGTCACGTTTCCCTTGGCTCGGTAGCTCGTAGTTGTCGGACACTGGTCTTTTGTATCAGAGATTTCTTTGATTCATAGTTGACAGCGGGTCGACCACAATATTTTAGCGACGGTCGAGCAAACTCTCGAGCCCGAACCTACAGACACTGGCAAAGCGAAATTTTGGAGTTTTGTGCGCGGATCTTGCGCGTCGGTGAAACCGAATAGCAATTTATCCGAAATCAAATGTCACCGAGCAACATTTCATTTTTAAACGAGCGGAGTAGGCTGAAAAAGTTGGGGAGGGAAATGGAACGGCTCGAATGTCTCTCTTGGCGGGAGACAAGCTCGGTTTTCGCGATTCGAACGGCTACCTCCGTGTTCCCCTTTCCTCCTATAACTCAACACGACCGATAGTTACGATCTATCGTACAATGGTCCACAGCGTTCGATTCATAATTTAATACGACATTACGATCCGCCTCGACTATCCAAGCGTTCAATAAAGCTTATCCGTATTGACTAGCCGGCTCGCAATAAGCCAGAAGTGGCTCGCCAAAGGCATCTTTTATCGCAAATAGTATTGCTTCTTCCATTGTAGGTCCTTTCGGCCCGGAATCATCCTGCTCCAGAAAATCCTCCTCCGGCACAGCGGCGGACCGTCGAGAGGCCCTGGTCCACTTTTTTTCTCCTGCGATCCCCTCGTTCGTTCCGTAGTCCATTGTTTTTCTGTTTGGCGGCGTATCGATCGACCGAGCGTGGGTGGCTGGTCTCCGAGAGACCGGCAAGTGTGATAAACTCGACACGCGTGCGGGACTCGATGCTATGTGGGTGTCATAAATTAGCGGAGCCTTCATAAACATTTCACAGCTGCTGCCGACACCCTGGGCCCACCCCAAACACCGCCGACACCTCTGTGTTCCCGCTAGGCGACTCGACGCGATCCTCTTTCGCTGTTCTCTGCCTGTTCTCCTCGCTCGACCTCCTGCGTTCTAGCTCCACCATCGACTCCTGCAATCGCAGCCGAAAGAACACTCCATCTTTTCTGGCCGGTTCATTTTTTCGCCGGTGATATATGCGCGCAACAGAGTCCCGACAACATTATCAATGGCCGCGTAATTCATCGCTCTCGGCGTCGACGTCGACCGAAGGGAATCCGCGTTTCCTGTACGTTCAAAAAGTGACCAAATCTCTTGAAACCTCCTGAATTATGTGGCAACGGAGTGTCTTAACGCTAAACCTACCAAGCATAAAACATATAAAAGTGAGACGACTTATAGAAGCGAGAAGATTGGATTTACTTAAACTTTGTACGGGTTTGATTACAATATGTGTTGAATTAAAGAAGACGATTTACTCATTTCCTATGGAAACGTTTTCATAATTTTAATAATAGTGAAATAAAAAACCGGTCATTTGACCGTGGTAGGTTTAGTGTTAAAGACATGCGATTAGTAACAGTGGTTGTAGTATAACTGTCAAGGTAAAACAAGGTTTGTACTTTGTCGAAAACTCCACACCCTCGAGATATCGGGAAATACCTGATTCCCCCTCCCCGACTCTTTTACGACATGCCGTCTTCCTTCAGGTATGAAGGTACGTACAGCCACCGACGCGTTTGGACACGTTTTCCAGTTCTAATTGTGCGCCCGTCTTGTAGACACCTTCGACAAGCTCTTCCGTATTAAACTATATATTTCTACCACCGCATTAAAATATAATTATTTACACATAACCTCTCAACAATAACCTAGCAAATAACCGCCTTTTTTTCCGTAGGAGAACGCAAGTTTGGTTACTTTTCGAACAGTCCTCGTACGAGGGTCCCTCGAATGAAACGACTCGACTTCTCTCGCGTGACCGGACTCTCAATTGTTCATCGCGTAGGTGTCCTCTCTTGCCGCGACGCGGCCAGGCGAGATTGATCCGCGAGGAAGATAATCCTCCGGGCCGATTGATCAACCGGAGCGGGCGCGGGCTGATTAATTCCGTTTTCCTTGGCCGTCAAAACGGTGCAGACGATAAAAGCAAAAGGAGGATAAGGGGAGAAAGAGTTTGCGGCTAGGGCGGAGAACTTCGTCGTTTTGAAACGGAGGCGAAAGTTTGACCGAAACTGGGTCGTAATTCCTGCGAGCCATCTGCAAAACTAGCCCAGGGAGAACGCGAAAGAATCGCGGAGTCGTGCGAACTCTCGACTCTTCGTCGCCCGTCGCGAAATGAAATACAAACTTTCGCGTGTGCACGCGCGCGGCAATCGTGCCGCTTTTATTATTCAATATCATCCTCCGCGGATGATTTTCTAGCTGGCTCCGACGATTTAGTGCGATTCGCCCCTTAATGGCTAGTCGTTTCCGAGATATGATAAATTTCTGATTACCTAGCTGGTTTCTTCGACCCGGGGCTTCCCGTGTATCAATTTATAACCTCGGCGATGTTGAATCCGGTTCGGTGGTCGCCGGAAACACCACCGGCAAATATTCTATGCCGGCGTTAACCGAGACTCTGTCCTTTCGAAACGAGAACCAGAATACTCGCTTCTAAATCTGAACTATGGCGGCTGAAAAGTGTGTGAGAGAAGGAAAAAGGAGAAGGGAAGCGTTTCGTCCTAGGCCCGCTAGAGGACTCGTCGGTAAGGCTATCTAGCGGACCCGTGCCTTAGACGCGGGATGTCGTAAGGACAGTTTAGGACGGTATATATACAAACAGAGGAAGATTCAGGTACTAGCGGGAAAGGTGTTGTCGTAATGTCCCTCTGTTGACGAGCATAGGAAGTAGCCGCCACATTACCCCCTTGCCAGTGGTCAACGATATCTGGACAAATTTTCCCTCTAATACGCTGATCTCCGCCGACATCCAAGGAGGTCGCTGGAATGTGTGCTGTCAGTGTGCCCGCCAGTGATGCTGCCGAATCGACGAAGTTGAGTAGCTCCCTAAGCCGCTTGTAGGACTCATATAGTCGCACAAACAATGGATGAACGTCGCACAAATGTAGATACGAAAACGTCGCACAAATTTAGGTGCGGAAACGTTAAACCGTATAATGCTACGAAGATGACGTCAGAAGCGCATAGTAGGGAGAAGTCCTCGCTGTTGGCCGGGCAGTAGTTCAGGCAAGGCAGTGACAGAGTAGTCACCTTCCAGTCCTCCTGATGTTGTCCGTGGTTTGTTGATGTTGTGGTCTCCTCTGGTCAGAAGGTAGCGTTGTTGTTCTTTTGTCAGGGTCACCAATTATGGCGGCTGAAAAGTGTGTGAGAGGAGGAAAAAGGAGAAGGAAGCGTTTCGTCCTAGGCCCGCTAGAGGACTCGTCGGTAAGGCTATCTAGCGGACCTGTGCCTTAGACGCGGGATGTCGCAAGGACAGTTTAGGACGGTATATATACAAACAGAGGTAGATTCAGGTAGTAGCGGGGAAGGTGTTGTCGTAATGTCCTTCTGTTGACGAGCATAGGAAGCAGCCGCCACAGAACCATTCATAATTTCTATGGCACGTAAAACTGCATGCAATGAAATCTCCCAAATTATAATAATCATTTTTATTAGATGTTCTACAATCTTCTAAATATGTATATCATTAATTTCTGCTAAATTGAAAAGAGTTTCTATGCTTCTGTTAGCAATACTTGGCCATTGGAAAAGGCACAGACTTCTAGGAAATTACAAACGAGAAAGAAGTGCCAATGATCGCGGATGTAAAGAAAATGGTAGGACAAGGAGTTAAAGAAGCAGCAGGCTTTTTCCAATTGTAATTGCGTTAGACGAGGGAGTGCACGCGTGTGCAGTTGGATTCGGAACGGTTGCGACGTAACTAGACAATCGAATGAATGACGTTGCCGACAGGCCCGTGATAATTGCATCATTTGGACCCGACAAATGCGATAAGTAACGCACTTTTCGCGTAATACGGTCAGGATGGCGGCGAGTGGAAAGCCGGTAACAAAGTTTTCCACGGTTGCTTAAAGCGGCGAAGGAAGGAAGGAAGGGTCGGTCCGCTGTGCGCGCATCTGCCGCAGAGACTCCGTTATCCAATGATTCCGCTGACATCCGTAGACGCTCCGACAAATAATTCGGCGCCCCCGAATGTCGTTCCTTACCTCTGCTTCTATTCTCCCTTCGTTTCCCGGTATCCTCCACGACCCTCCATTCGTCCATCGTTCACCCTCCACCCTCCGTCCTCTATCCTCTCCGTCCTCTCTGTCCCCAGTCTCCGTTCGCCGCGCATCCTCTCGCGACGGCAATCTCTCGCGACGTCAAAGTTGGTTCGCAGCTGCTTCGAAGACGAAAACGGCCCCTTTCAAGATATTCCGGCAAACAAGTTTCTTAAGTACGGTATGCGCTTTGCGCGACCTTCCCTTAAAAGGGTTCACGATGCTTTTAGAAGATTAATTTGTACACTACTGCCTCGCTTACTGTGGACCGATAAGAATAAGCGTCGCGCGGCGAAATCGCAAAGTTCGAGGAGACTCTTGTTAACGTCATCTTTCGGCCGGATTGACGTGCCCCTCTTTGCAGTTCCGGACATGCACCCGGCCGAGAGCACCCTCGACCCAGGCAACTTTACCGCCGGTAATGATTTTCTTTCCAGGAAAACTAATCGCATTACTCGATATTATCGAGTCGAGTCGCGTCAACTATGGTCGACATTTTACAAACAACAAACAAGCCCGTTGGACTGGTTACGGGCGTTTATTGCGGGTGCACGGTGTGCAGCGCTCCAACACAATGCGATTATTGCTCGGAATATGGTTGGCTCGCGGCAAGGTCGCTCTGGGATTGCCTTCGCAGGATCGTCGACGCGACTTAAGCTACCGCTTAGAGAGTGTCGGGTTAGAATCGGTTCGCGTTACCGGCCTCGGAGGTGTCGTTTGAAAAGCAACTCGAAGCGGCCCCAAAACCCATGAAAATCCGTCCCCTATAGTCTCGCGTACGGTAAAACGTCAACGGACTCGCGGCGAGAACGTTGCTAGCACAAAGTCGTGTCCTCGTGGGATCCTTTTCATCGAACGCTAAGAAATTTCAGCCGCGCTGAATAATTATACGTCGTCCGATTTATCGATCGCCGCGAGAAAAGAATCGATGAGAAAATGAACGCTAGCGGGAAACGGTGGAGAGAATCGCCGAGGATGTCTCTGCTGCGCGCCTGGCCTCGGAATCCTGAGCTTTCGCGTAACAAACGAGCCTCTGACTTTTCACGAGCTCCTCGACGTCTGGAGTGCTCGGGTCTCGAGAGAAAGCTGTTTTTCTGCATTTATATCGCCGGGCACTCGATCGATCGGGTTTTTCGACGTAAGCCTCTTAACGTGCAGAATGAGTCCTTTGGTTCCAATTAGCGTCTCTGAGAGATCGACCGCTTGTACAGCTGCTTGCTTACTTGCTCTCTGTGGATCGAAACGGTCCGCGCGGGACTTTGAAACGCTCGCGGACGAGATGTTGTGAATGCACAAAGAGGAGTGGACAAAATCCAAGACGAGTAACGAGCGGCGTTCCCCCGTTCGCGGAGGGGGCGTACCGCTTAGACTTCGGAGCACATTGATGAACAATTTGAAGATCGTGCTCTCGACGGGATCGATGCGCGATTTCAGATTCAGGAAAATCCGAAAACGCACGGACTCGTCGGAGCCGAGATTCTTCTCTAGATTGGACGATTTTGAATGAGAAGTTCGTTTCGGGAGGAGGTTAGTAAAATCGGTCGCGACCGTTTTAATTACTGGATCTATTTGTGCGGCCGGTGGACGAATTTAAACGAGCGCGTTAATAATTGTACGCGGGTCTATAATGTTCGAGGAAATTGGTCTATGCGCGGTTATTAATATTTCGCAGTGAAATCTTCTATTTCTGCCGTGTGTTGCGGTCGATGAAATTGACGCGAAATTTACCGTGGTTGTTATAGCGACGACATTTGCTACTCGGTGAAAGCGTTTTTCCCCGTGATCCTTGGCACGATCGCAAACGTTATGGAATGATTCGTCGGCATCACGGTGTTCGACCGCGAGCGTGAAACTTTCTCGCGACGAAGCGGTCTTTGTATACAATGTTGTCGCGGGTCGGCCCGACGTAAACATTGTACACATAATTAAAACCGTTGGTCGACTGCTTGGCGCCGAATTTCGCCGAACTCCTCAACGGAGGAGAGGTAGGACGTTAAAGGGGAGACTTCGTGAGAAAAATAGTTAGTTCTATTCGAGAAACGGATCCGGTCAAGTCGTCACGAGACGCTCTCCCGACAAGTCGTAAACGGAAACCCATAACGATAGTTCATCTCGTGATAATTAATATTCCTAGAGTGCAAATCATATTCTTTCGGTGGGATTCATATGAGACTGTCGTATCATTCGTATACACAAATTTATAAGGGATCCCTCGGAGTCGTACTCCACCAGGTCGTGCTTAGCACACACACATACTTGAGGGATCCCGCGGAATCACGCTTCCGCCAGGTCGTGCTTAGCACACAAACACAGACGCTCAAGGGGTCCCCAGGAGACAATCTCCGCCAGGTCGTGCTTAGCACACACACATATATACGTTAGGGACACCGCAGAGTTATGCAGTCTCATGTGAGTCTCGCATTACCGTATGCTCACACCTTCACGATTATTGTAATGATTATAATTGTTAACTTCTGGGGTTTTTTATGCCATAAGGCTTTTTCCCCAACGAGCCAATAAATCAAAAGGATTTCATTTCGGCTCAAATTCGACTCATTTATTTGTAAATAGTTCCTTCTCCACAATTAGTCTATAATATTAATTTGAAATACGAAATTTCTTCATGTTGGAGAACTTTCGACGATACACACGGTTTCACGATTGCGGCATCATCTCGCGTGTCCAATTTCGAAGATGATCGCGCCTCGGCTATACGAGAATGAAGTTCCACGCGTCGGAAGAACATTTAAACGCGTAATAAATCAAATAAACAGACGCAAGTACACGGGGGGACTGGGAAAAGTTTATTCGCGGCGTCCGAAGGAGGTGGCGCAGTGATTATCACGATCAAGCAAAGGGACGCGAACGTGTGCACTTTAATCTCGTCGAAAATCCAATTAAACTACTTTGCGATTGCGGCACGTCCTGGCACCATGTTGGTTTCCGACATCTACGAAATTCGTAACCCGCGCTGTAACTTGTTTGGCTCGGTCGCGCTTCCATCCTATTACCGTTGAAATATACGGCCATTCGAATGCTGGGCTGCTCGGTTAACTGTTACGAAATGTTATTTAAATCCTAATAACAGCATTAGCGTAGCTGATACGCCCTCTACGTTTCGGCTAGGTGGCTGATATTATCCTAATTTTTGAAACGGAGGACAAACAACGTATTGCTCCGTTAATCAACACCCCCGTTCATTCCGATATCGCTTCTTGAAAGTACTCACAGATTTTTTCCGTACGAAAAGATAGACAAATAATAGAAGTTAATGGGATTCGGTGCGAGAGGATGATAGGTTCGAGAGAAAAAGAAAAGGGATTTAGAGAAAGGGGGAAGGGATAAGGGATCTGGTGGAAGTGGAAGGGCTTAGGAGGAGAGGGGAAGGGCTCAGGAGGAAGAGGGAAGAGCTCGCGAGAAAGGCGAACGGATCTAAAGGGTGAGGAATGAATCTGGAAGAAGGAGAATGGATAAGGAGAAAAAGGAATGGATTAGGAAAGGATAGGGTTGAGAAGGAGAAGGAACGAAGCAGGGAAGGAAAGGATTGCGGAGGAATAGAACCGCTCGAGGAAAGGAAGAGGTTGAGGAAGAAAGGAAGGTCCTAGAAGGACGCTACGGGAGGGAAGGGGCTGAAAATGTCCTTCTCGAGCCCCAGGACTTCTCTGAGCTTCCGGCGGAGTCCGGCGAGCCATCGAATAATGGCCACAGACAAAAAATCTGTACTGTCCATAAGGAAGCGGTACTTTTCCCGATGTCGAGTTCTCGCGTCGATATAGTGGTGAAGTCTAGGTCCTTAAAATTCATAGATTTTAATCGGTTAGTTTATTGTAGGTCCAGTGCGCGTCCGAGGATGATTCGAGTGCCGCGCGTGAAAGATAAACTCTCGTGCGCGGCTGTGTCGTTTCCTGGTGTCTTCGTTCCGCGCGCGTTCGGCGGCATCGTTTGTCGGCGGGAGTAAAGGACCCGCGATTACGATAACGAACAATGTGGACGAGCTGGCGAGTTTGGGAAGCGTTCGGCGTCAGGCACTTCTCGCCGAGACGTGGAGAAGCGCGCTTCAAGGCATCTTTCTAATATCTTTTGTTTCTTTATCTTTAAATATATTTACTCTTTAAAATACCAAAGGTTTCTTGTCATTCCGTGGTCCGTATGATCCTACATTATTAACCAAATTATGATTTATGCGTGTGTTTCACACGGCTGACCACTGTAGCAACAAAGACCGTTTGTACTTGTCAGAGAAACGAAAGTATGGTCGCTTATGTGTATAATAAACGCGGGCACCGTGAGATCCGATTGGCGAAACAATTATTCTATTTGCCGGACATAAGCAAGAAATAACATAGGACGATGTAATGCGAAGAGGAGAAGAAAAAAGGAGGTGGAGACAGAGCTGTACGAGGTGGTAGGAAAACACGAGAGGCTGAGCGAAAAGTGCCGCAGGGCGATGCGCATATAGACGAGATTTAGAGATAGTCTCGACCGAGGGTTTTCATTCCGGATTCAATAAAAGCTTTCGACAGATTATGCATGTCCTCTTTCGCGTCGGGAAACGCGGCTATGTGTCTCCTCGGGGGAAGTTAAAAATGAAGCCTCGTTCCATTTCATTAACAAGTCTCCGCTTCATTAATTCGCATAAACCTTAAATCTTCGTTTCTCCGCGAGCGAATGATAATGTAACGCGACATACCGAAATTGCTCCGGTATAATCCGGACAAGTGTACTCGCCCGCGTCGCTTCGCCTAATGAAAATTTCTATCATTTTCACGAGAACACGACGAGGGTAGCGCGTTTTCTAAATTGCGCTCGCGGCCATTTATCGTGGCGAGTCGCTAGTTGCAACAGATTTTTGTTCGTCCGACACGTGACTCTTGCTCGCGCAATTATAAAATTACATTCGAGCTTTGGAAGGTGTACAAACCAGCGAACGTGAAAACGTGTAGCAATTTCTACGTTGCTGAGAGTGTTCCGCCAGCGCCATTGAATAGCGCGAGCCGTAGCTCGAGCGGGCGCCGCGAACGTGAATTTATGACATTAGCTGGAGCCCCGAGGCTTTCTGACCGATAAAAGAACGTTATATACCTTTTCACCGGGAATGACAAAGGCTGCGGCGACGTTGAAAAATCTTTAAAATATAATTTCACCGGGTATTTACCGGGAAACATTTAAATGGAATTCACCGAGGAGGCGGAGCTAGAGCGATGCAAAGTAACGTCGTAAGAAGCATTTTTCATTTCCGTTGCCCGCGACTCTCCCGCTCCTCGCTCCGAGATCTTCGCCGCTAACCGCTCGCCGCTCGCCGCTCGCCGGACTGACTTTCATCGATCTTTCTTTTTCTCTTTATTTGCCAGCGCACCGCTGGAAAACTAACGCCCCGGAAGTTCGCTCAAGAACCGGAAGGTGCAAGGTAAACCCGCACTCCGCGGGTTAAGCGGCCGTGAGGAGACGTAGTAACGTTTGAAATTTCGAGGGCCACGAGCTTTTCGTGTCTCTCCCATTCCACTTCGCGTCTCGACACTCTATTCTTCTCGATTTAACCGCAATCCTCCGTTGTAGCAGTCGAACAGCCGCGGGCGGAGCCACTTGGTTTTTCCTTGGACGACTCGCATATCGGGAAGAAACCGCTGATTAAGTGGCTACTCGATCGAAGGATCGTTTACTTTTGCAACGATGATTGAATTTATAACGAAGCCCTTTGCTTCGTCGAGCACTCGCGTTCCAATGGCTCGGCTGTTTCTTTCTTCCGTCTTCAAAGAGCTGAAATTCCATTAAAGGAATTACCGTACACTTGGCTGCATTTGATTTTCTCTTCTCCCTTCTTTTTCCCCTAAACGGGGAAGCCGTGCTCCTCGCGATCTCGACGTCGAGCGGGCTTGACCGGATGAATTTCCTCGAAACGAATTAACAAATATTCACGACGAACGCGAGATCGTTCAAAGTTCGACCGTATTCCGATCGCGAGACTGTACATCTTTCACGTAACGTTGGCCCGTCCGACTAAGTACGCGCTCGTTCCACTTGTTCCACTTGTTTTATTCACGATTTACGCGCGTCGATGAGCATCGCGGCTAAGTAACTTATCGCCGGCAAGCAAACGCGAAGGCGATAAAATAAAACTCGGCCGGCAAAGCTCCGAGGAAAACGATTTCCAAGATACATCGTGCTCACGTGGCTGGGTCAACTCCATTCGGTAAACCCGGACAAGTACAACCATTTGTCACTTTATACCGGTGTTCCGTGTGTTTGCGCGCGCGCGCGGGCGCGTTCGCGCTGCCGGGATACAGGAAGTACTTTTGTAACGCGACGCATTTCGAAATAAACAATAGCCGCGACGAATTGTTCCCCGACAAATTGTCCGTGACGTTTCTGTGATACTACTTCGCGTCACGCCGAACTCGATATTCTCCCAAAATCGCATACAAAACATATTGCAACGTTGCCGATTTCAACGGAGATGCACTCTATGGCATACACGTTTCTTTTCTTATTTGTTTATTCGTTGGTAACTACTGGAATCGTTACCGACGATAAAAACGTTCGTCGAACGTTTCGAGAGCGTAGGGGGATGGAAAGAATGTTCTCTGAATCTGTCGAGCGCAGTTCTAAATAAGTTATAGTCTTGTTCTTGTTGCACAATATCGAGGAATAATGCACAGAGAGCGTGGCAACAACGACGGTCCATTTGGTTGTTAGACAAGTCCGTGACCGGTCGCTGAAATATACTTGGCTTCGTTATTCGTGACTCGCGGAACCTTGATGGATCGGCTCGTGATCGATCGTCACGGAAAAGTATACCCAGAGAAAAGTCGCGAAAGAGAGGACGCGGATGAGCTAGAGGTTGGGAAGGGAGGTGGAGCAGGAGAAGGAGGAGGAGGAGGCATATTTCAAATACGTGATCGATGCGTGCATTCAGCTCGCGCTCGAAACTGCTACGAAAACTTTTCGAGATACATAACGTCTACAACGAATGCACGATAGACAGATTTACGAGGCTGCATGCACGCATGAATTTCACCTTATTTACTTGCAACGAAACAACCGAGTTGTTGACGAGATACGTCTTTAAAAAAAGGTGTAGTTTCCTCTGTCGGGCGTACCGCACCGAGAGCTTGTTCGCATTTCATGCATTTCGCCATGCATTCCTTTTAACGCGAGTGACACGGTTTAATGAATCTCGAAACGGATAAAAATCTTTGGTAAACGAATTGAAAACGCCTCGTACGATTCGTACAGTTCATTCGTTCGGATAGTAAAGAATATTTGTCGCGAAAACCGTGCTATTTTATGTTTTCAAACGTGTTGGCTGGATGCAATAAAAGCGTGAGAAAATAATTACGGCCGATTGATAACGGGCAGGGTTAAATTGGAACGCGCAGGGTTCGGTGTAGCAGGTTGTTTCGCCATTTTCAAGTAATTATAGGAAAAGCGAGCCGCGCGTAATGGTTACGTCGCGCGTCGAGACCCGTCGAGTCGCGTCGCGTCGCGCTATCGAAGAAATCTGTGTCCGTACCGAGGGAAATGTTTTCGAATGGATTATATGTGCCAGGTTCGTTTAAATAAAAAAGATGGAAGCACTCAACATGCAAATCAGACTATCCGTTTTGTTAATGCAAATATGTAAATGGCATGGCCGGTGTTGTTTACGGCTCGCTGCTGCATTCTGCAGGCGTTCGAGAGAAAAATCGGGAGCGAACCATGATGTAGCGTGGAGGGCCGGTAAAGTGATCGTGAGACCGAATAATCGAGTCTTTTCTTCCGTCCATCCCCTACTTTCGATAGTATAGTATTAAACGACCAGCGAATGTCGCGTCGTCGCGGCTCGAATATGAAACTTCCTTCATTTTTTCGGGACGGAAGCATTAAAATAAACGGACACCGCGCCGCACAGTGGTCCCGATCGAGAAATACGGGGACATTTTGGTATAACTTTTAAACTATTAAAGATATCGAAGTGAAATTTGGAGTGAAGAATATTCACAAGAATTCATTTTTAATACTGTAAAATGTAATATACTTTATGTTTATTTAATAGCCTTTCTTGCAATTTTTAAATATGTGTACAAGTATAACAAATTTTAGCACTTTTTTTTTTAAATAAACAGGTCCAAATTAATTAATTAGTTAATAATACTCTTCTATTTGTTTAACGAATCGCCAGTTGAGTAAACTTGTTTCTGTATTTTCCAGAATCTCCAGGTAAGATTTAAAAATTCGCAAAGTCTATGGTACCTGTATAAAGCACAAATTAAAATATAAGCAATAATAAATACAATAAGTTTAATTCGTGATCAGTTGAGAATTATGTGACACAGAATTAAATTAATTATTCTTACCTTCTCTGTGAAAAGTTTTTATTTAATTATTAGTTCCTCAGCCTCCGAGTCCAGGGTTTTAGGTTTTTTATTGTTGGACTTTATACGCAAGGAAGATATATATGGATCAGAAGTTAGTAATAATCTATGAAATATATCTTCATTTGTAGCAGTGCTTGAAAATTTTCGGCTTTTATTACTTCTATAATTTTGAAAATCTTTATGTCTCCTCTCTAAGGCCTCTTCAGACAATTGACCAATTGGCACTAGTGCATGTTTTATTATCTCTTTCCCGTGAATTAGTATTTTATGTACTGAGGCCGGCATGTAATACCAGCCATAAAGACTTACACAATACTTTGCTGTATTGTAGGCATAGTTTTGAAATTTATCTACGTCTATTTCGTACGAAGATGAAATGACTTGTAATATTACGTGAAATTTTTTAACGAGTAGTGCATCTATCCCTGTTATGCTGGCCGTAAGTTCTGGATTTGAAAAAAATCTTCTTGCAGTATTTCCACGATTCGTTGAACCCCATCCTTGCTTTACTATGTCAACTAGTAATCCCATTTTTTTCATAAATTCCTCTTGAATCTGTTTTTTTCTCTCATTTCGAATTGTTTTCAAGGCAATGGAGTCAGCATTAAATTTCTTTTAAATAACAAACAGTAATGTTTAATTGTCAGTGATAATTTGTAATTTAAAGATATACTTTTCATTTAAAAAAAAAGTGGTGGAAAAATATTGAAAAGAGTCGTCAGGACATGTTAAAGAAAGGAACCAATTTCTTCCATGAAAAATGCTATCTTCAAAACAGCCAACTTTAACTGTCGATAACAGTAACAATTTTTATTGCAGTTTATTACTTTTTTCATTTTCGAGATTGCTGGAAATTGAAAAAGCAAAACATATTCAACAGACATCTATGCGAGATAGTTGATTTTTTGGCATAATGTCCCCGTATTTCTCGATCGGGACCACTGTGCGCCGGTATCATTTCGCGCAATAACAAACGACAAACGTTCGTCGTCGTTCCGATCGGCAATCTGCGTTACCGGACAGATTGCTAAAATATTTGATATTCTACGGCTAATCAGTCACTCGATAACATCGCCGCTCCCTGCCCGGCACAGACGATTCCAATATTTGTCGATTCTCTAACGTGCTGTCAAAAGAAATACACGGAAGCCAACGTCGTACATTTAGTTGCTCCTTTTACCCGAATACAGAAGTTCTCTCCCAGGAACGTATCCGGCGAGATCTATTTTTCTTTCGCCGCGAAACGGAACTTTTCTCTCTTTCCCGTCCGACACAAAGGAAGGGGAACCATAATTCCGCGATTTCCGATCGCGAGGCACCGCACCGATCCGCTTCCTTGAAAAATCGGAAACCGAACTCGAAATCACCGGTACGGCCAGCATCGACCTCGAAACGTTGGCAGCTTTTTCTTACATTTTGCGGTACGGAATAAATTATTTCCTCCTAATGCATGTAAATTACTTTACATTTTATCTATTTTTCAACGAGGAAGTTAATGCATTTTTATAGAACAGCGTAATAAAGTTAGTTGAAAAATGGGAAAAAAGTGATAGAAAATCATGGTTGATAATTGGACGATTAAAAATGCACGGACGTAAACCAACATTCTCGTTGAAAAATAATTAAAAAGACGACATTGCTTATAACCTAGTGCATGTAGAAGGAAAGCGATAAAATTAAAGAACAGGTTTTTAGGGGAAATGATGGGGCTGGATGGCTGTCCTTTTCGTCGGTTGGGTGGAGGGTTTGGACCGTCATTGAAAGCGAAGGTCGGGAAGAAAATGGTAGCGTTTCCATGACGTGGGCGGCCGGAACGCTCGAAAAATTCGGCCGTGTGGAAAGACGTTCCGGCAAAAGGACGGCCACAGAAACGAGCCGCGCTTATACATACGTACGGAAGCCAGAAGGGAGACCGCGTTAATGAAATTGCCGGGGCAAACATGAACGTAATCCAAAACCGCTGATACAATATTTAATTGAATTCTTAGTGAGCGTAACCGCCGCGCCGCCGAGCCGCTGCTAGGTTTAGCCGGTTTGATTATTCCGGAAACGTATCGCGGACGTCCTACCTCCGATCATACGAGATTATTGCGGCCCCACCCCCCCCCCCCCATTACCGGAATCAAGCTGCTATTGCTGGTCAACGTTAGCCTCGTCGAACAAACGAGCCGTCCGCGCCATGAAAAACCACCCACACCGACGAGCATTAGACTCGGCAATTGTTTTCTTTACCGCAATCTAGCGAACAGCGAAATTATGAAAATATTGCACCGGAACGATCTGCGCAACGATGCGACGGTGCAATTTTATCAGCTTACCACTGCACGCGAAAACCAGGGCACAACCAGAGCGGGATAATATTTGTTTGCACGGAACTTCATTCCGATTCAATCGTCGTCGAGAAATTTGCCTGTTGACGTATTGCCAATTTTTTCGAGCTGGCTGCAAGAGCCACCAACAAATTTTACACTGCATTTTCGAGCCGGTTGACATGTTTATGGGTAGTCGAACAGCGAGTAACGTACCCTCGAACGGAAGCGTATTACCGGAATAAAAGATATTGGGTTGTCGAGCCAAGGAGGACCTCGTGGAACGTTCTCTCTCATCCTGTCGTTATTCGGCAGGGTAACGCGATCTCTAAGAAAAATCGAAGAATATTCGAGGCACAAAGAGGATCCGTGCTCCGAACTAATGGCATCGAAGGGTGTACCACGATTTACACAAGACGACAATCTGTCTCCCTGCACTGCAAACAAACCTGCGACCAACATAGTTTCCTCTTTCGTCGGGTAATGCAGAAATAACAAACCCGCGGCACCGAGACAGTTTATTTTATATCTCGGTTTGCCTTTGAACTATCGCAAGCTCGTTTGTGCTTTTTAAGGAAGCAAAAGGTACCGAAAGGTGACGGCCGAGGAGGAACGAGGGAGAAACGAGTCTTTTCGCTCTCTTTCTCTCCGTCTCCCCCGCTTTTCTCGTTCGAGACCGTTCGCAGCCCTCGTTATGTCAATGTAAATTCGACCGGCTCGAATTGACAGCGGCAGTCGATGGAGTTTAAATTGAATCGAGCGAGCTCCTTCGACGATCAACTCCCCGCTTGTTCTTTGATCTTTCTTTATTAAGAAATTGATTGCCCGGACAATCTGTTCAAATAACAGATTTATTCCGCAGTTAAACAGAAATGCTTTATATTTCCACTGGTGGAAATAAAATGTGACAACGCGAATCGATAACCGAGTAACATTCGATATTTATTGTTGCGATAAAAAAAACGCTCCGCTCCCAGGCGGCGATAAAATACAAACTCCACCGAAATTTCACGAGGTAACGTTCACGAAAAGAAATTTTGCGTTTAGGTCCCGCGGAAGCTCCGCCTCGTATATTACGCAGGAGATATTTCCGGCAAATCACCGTTTAAAACAAGAGATCACTTCTCTCTCTCTCTCTCTCTCTCTCTCTCTCTCTCTCTCTCTCTCTCTCTCTGTTAGAGGACGCTCGGTCGTCGAGCACACGAAATTGATTGGAAAGTCGGGGACGCATTAATACATTTTAATTGCTCGTAACAAACACGATAATATTAATGGACGCCTTAATGTCCAAGATTGGACGGCCGCGTCGAAGACAAGAACAGAGCAGACACTAAATGAAATTATCGGGGTCTACGTCTTGCCGCCATTCACCCTCGGATCATTCCTTCCTCCGCTATTGGTCTCCGTTCATGGGCCAGTAGAACTGAATATCATCCTCCGAGACTCAATCTCAATAACAATTATTTCCATTATTCGAAATTTAATAAAGGTTTGGGCACGCACGTAGGTTGGGGAGTGGGCGATGGTCTGCGAATCTCCATCGGTTGTCCTTTGAAGGGCAAATCGTATCGATAGATCAGTCAGGTTTTCCGTAATACCTCGAGGAGATTCTCAAGAGCGCGCCGAAGGGTTCATTAATAATAGAAGGTCGAGAAACGGAAACGGTATTGTCGCGGATTTATGAGTTTGTCGGAGAACTGGGAACGAGAAACGGGGAACAGGGAACGGGGAACGGAGACTCGTCTGGATCGTGAGCGGGGAATTTAAGAAATCGTAACGGAGACGCGAAAACGGCGTACCCGAAGAAATTCAAAGTTCAGGGAGCCTGCGAGCGGAAACGGCACGTGAGATAGAATGTAAGAAAATACGCTGACAGATTCATCTGTATTCAGTAAGGTGAAAATCTCGCGATTATGTGCGCGCTGCGTTCTGAGACGGAAAGACGTGACCCACGTTCATCAAAGATTTATCTCGAATATTCCGTCGATTCACCTTTGCAAATGTTCGAAAATAAAGCTGCCTCGAACCGATTTCTCGAGCGTATTCGATATTCCGCGCGGAGATCTGGCCTTCTCTCTGACATAATTGAAAAGAATTTGATCATATCGTTCATCCGCGATACGAAATTAAATAGAAGAATCTTTTTGTTTACCGAGCGGATCGAACTTTTGAATTTTTCCCCATTTTTCTTTTTAACGGTTCGTCGAGGCATCGGTCGTTGGATATCGGTGTCCAGCGGATCCTCTGAAATTCCGAAAATGTTCCTTCGATTTTTCAAAAAGCCCGGGCAGATATATTGCCTCGATCATGTTGCAATTACTACGTGGTTCGGCGAACCGATGGAAAATAAAACGAAAAGCTCCGGGTCTACCACGAAGGGCTGACCACTGGATGAATGGTCCTCTTAATTTCTCCAATAATGGCTCGAGCCGTAGCAAGGGTCGGCTGTTTATCAAGGCTGCGATAGCTATATAGGCCGCGAGTCCTTCCACACGAGGTTCTCGCACGAACGCGCGAGCCCTCCTATCGAGTGGAACCAGCGGAATGCGAAAATTATCGAAAAGCCAAAGAAAATTCAGACCGAGAACAATCGACTAATTACACCACCTTGTTGGTGTTCTCGCCACCGAAATTCTACGATCCCCGATCGTTTCTAATATTTTTCTAATATTCGCCTATCCGCTTTTCTCGAAAGTCGATAGTTTAAACCGATTTCGAGGTAGGAAAGGTGACAAACATTTTCGGCAGCGGGTTGGGTTTTTCGTTATTCATTCCTATCCACGTCCCCCGGCTTAAATCTTCGTACGCATTTATGCGCACCGCGAAACATAATAATCCTCTTACGATGGCGTGACTTCGTTAAGCATTCAGCGTTCAGCGGCGAAGCTGAGCGCAAGACGCGACCGAATGTAAACGACGTCGATGCTATACCGTCTCGTGCAGGAACGGCATTGTATTTTTAATTAGTAGAATTTCTAGCGGTAAACTCGCTACTATCTGTAACGATTCGACTCTCGATCGATCGCATCCGCGTCAGGCGGTATTTGAAATATTCTGGCAATTAGCCGGGCATGGTAAACGTGGTCGAAAGACGGCTAGGAAAATCGAGGCGGTCGTGCGCACGGCCATCTCCTCAGGGCTATTGTTTCATTGGCATTGCAGATGACAAATCGCGAGCAGCATACAGTGAAGTCCGAGATCACAGTAAACACAGGTTGCGGCGCGCCATTAGCTGGTTAGAGAGGGATTCCGTGTTGCTCCATTCTAATCAACCGACGCCGGCATCGGCAAGCATCGGTGGCGTCGCCGGCGCGCCAATCAATTGCACACCCTGAAATATCCCTAGTGGCACCATCCATCGCCCTTCGTGCTCTCATTCCGTCTACTCTTCCTTTATCTCTCCTGCCCACCCCCTTTGCCTCGCCCTCGCCCTCGCCCTCGCCTCCCCTTTCCCTCCCTTGCGGCACTGTTTTACCCCCCAGAGGATTAGCTAATGGTCCATCCGCTGTTTTATCGGACAGATTCGCACCGCTCCAGGGCTGAAGGACGTGAAACGTCCTGTGAAAGGACATGGAACGAACGGAAAATCCGAGCTACCGTACGCGTCCGCGGACCCTTTGCACTCTCCACCCTTTTTCCCTTTGCCTAGCACCCAGTTTTTTTTCAACAATCTCACCGTCTTCCTCGCGTCGACCCGTCTTTCTTTTCGTTCGAACATTTTCCTTCCGCAACCTTTTATTTTCTATACATTTACAATAAACTCGCAGCTTACACCGCTGTTCATATTATCCAAAAGGAGATACGATTCAAACTTTGAATGCCAGCTCGGCGAACCTCAAAAATGCTATGAGATAAAAGTAATTTATCCCATGAAATAAAAAGAGAAATGCTAAGATGTATAATGGTGAAAGTACTCGATCTAATACTTTTCTAGTTTTTTTTTTGCACTAGTATCCTGACAAATTTACAACACTCGATACATTAACGGAAACATTTATGTGCAGATCTAGATAAATTATTCCGTTTACCATTTCTGGGAGACACGACATTCGAAGTATTAAAGAGCATCTTGAAAATTATATTTAAAGAAATTGGTAGACAAGCCTGCCAACTGTGTAGTTATTAGCCCTTTGCGATCGGCAGATTTCGCTTTTGGGAGTACCAGCAGGTCGGAGCAAATCTATCATTCCGCAATTACTTTTGCGTACATGATTTAAAGTCAATATATGGATATTAAAACACACAGAATTTGTTGTATGGCGGCTGTAAAGTGTGTGAGAGGAGGAAAAAGGAGAAGGAAACGTTTCGTCCTAGGCCCGCTAGCTAGGGGACTCGTCGGTAAGGCTATCTAGCGGACCCGTGCCTTAGACGCGGGATGTCGTAAGGACAGTTTAGGACGGTATATATACAAACAGAGGAAGATTCAAGTAGTAGCGGGAAAGGTGTTGTCGTAATGTCCCTCTGTTGACGAGCATAGGAAGTAGCCGCCACAGTTGTATTTGTCATTTTTGCGATTTTCGAAGGTGTCCGCTGCGTGGTCATCGATTTCTACGACGATTTAAAAACGTCTCCGCTACGGGGACACCGACTTCTACAACGATTTAAAAATGTCTCCGCTACGGGGACACCGACTTCTACGACGATTTAAAAATGTCCCCGCTACGGGGACACCGACCGCAAAGGGTTAGATATATTTCGATAAATGTGTGAAAAGCTCACTGTGGAACGTCTGCCGCTTTAAACGGAGGAACAATTACTCGGAACAAAGATTTCACCGGCCGAAAAAATTGACCGACACGTCGCTGCTTGTGTATTCTATCCGGCGCGGCGCTGGATTCATTGAAAGGGAAGAAGAAGGGGAGCGATACGGCGGAAAGAGAGATAGCCAGGTGGACGGAAGAAGCGAAGCGAAGCGAAGGCGGAGGGCAAGATTTCAATGGCAAGCAAATAGCACGAAGCGCGGCCAATGAGCTCTCGCTTTGATTAAATGCAAATTATGCGGGAAACGCGATTAGTACGGCCGACACTCTGCCTGCAATCTTCAATCGTGCTACCTATGGCCTCTGCGCGCTTATTTCTGTGTACGTGATACTACGTACGGTGCGAATTTAAAACAGCCGAGCAAGAAACCGTGTAGGTTATCACGTGTGTACAGTGCGCGTGTGTACAGGCGCCCGTACGTGGACCAAATTATTCCGAAGCGAGAGACTTACTTGTTGGTACGTTCCGCGTTTAGCAAGCGTGGCACAGAACGCGGCGGAGAACGGTTTAAACCAATTCGAAAATAGTAACGAGCCACGCTTTAAATTCCCACTCCATCGATACCGATAATTAGCTACGGAATTTTGTCAATTTACAACGTTCAGAAATGCTCGGCAAAACGATACATTTGTCCGAAGGCGTTTGTCGTATTAATTCGGTTGCTTTTAACAGGGAAAAACAAATTTTCTTTTTGTTCTCTGTTTGTCTCTTGTCTCTGCCGGCAGTAGCCGGTGGAAGCACGCGTTTGCATAAAAGCCGGCAATCCAATTAACAAACATGAAACCCGAGCGAGATTTCGGCGTGACACGCGACATCCTCAGAAACGGAAATATTTATTCAATACATTTCGCTGCGATGAATAAATTTGAAGAACTTGGTTAAATTCCCGTAACGAGGGTCCGCGGCGCGGACGAATTCCGGGAGCTAAAACAGTGCACTCCGTTTCGCTTCGTTCCACTCCGCTCCGTTCCGCGCCGCGTGCCGTCCGCCACGACGAAAACAGTCGCAACCAGCGAATATTTACGCCTTGTGTTTCTATCAAGATAATACGTTTGCGAAACGCTTCGCTTTAATTACGCCTTTTCTATCAATCCGCTCGTCGCGGAATATTTGTATTAAAATATTTACAGACAAACACGGCCGCTCCCGACGTGGATTTTATCAAACGACGATCTACATTGTACAAGCGTTTGTACGGCTCTATTCGACGAATGTAGCATACAATTGAAATCTCTCGTCGGCGACACGGCTGCGAACCGCTCGGCTTTTAAATTTTCACCGCGACAATCGATGAAAAAACATTTCCATTCGGATCGGTCGATAAAAGCCCTTCCTTTTCTAAAAAGATCAACCAGTATTTTCATCGGAGTTTTAAAACCGTTTTCGATTCGAAGATCGAGTTTCGAATGTTCGTTCGAACAGGAATTTGCATATTGCTCGGGTTCGTGAATATTATTTTTCCGACACAGTGTACATGCCTGTTGCGCGAAGTTATCGATCGCGCGTCGAACTTGACTCGCCAGAAAACGCCTAATCTGATTAGCGTCGCGGCGTCGCTGCGGGAGGAGCGAGAAGCGTGGAGCGAGGAGCGAAGAAGAAAGAAAGGGAAAAACTCCTCGTAGGAAGGAAGACGGAATCGAAGAGAGCTAGAAAAATTGCGGAAATTGCTAGAACCTCGCTAGACTTAAATTAATTCGCTCGGACGGACGAGCAGTCTACCTGGGGTTTATATTGGAACAATCCCCAGCCCTTCTATCCCCCTTTATACTCCTTCGCCTTATCCCTCCCTTTCACCCTTCCATCCCTTCTTATCCCTTCGTAGCCATAGCTCCTCGTTCGTTTCTCCCGCTTTCGCGTTCCACCAAGTGTTTCTGCGAGTGCTGACTGACAAGGTTTCGCCATTTCCGTGACGCATCCGGTAACGAACTTCGACCTCCATAACCGGCGAAACACTTTACGCCATTCCCGTAAGGGATTCGAACCGTTTCCCTTTTCATCATTTTATATTTTTCATTCGCCCTCCCGCGGAACGGATGGCTTTCCGCTCGGTCTCGATACTTTCTCCCCCACTTCCGAGTCTTTCTTAATGTGTTTACGGGATTTCTTCGCTCGACAAGATAACTGGAAAGAGGTCGGCGACCTCGTGACGCGAAAATAAATCGCTTCGTTAACGCCAGGAACTACTGTAACAATATTTCCTTCAAATTTTCGCCTCCGACGCGATACTCGCGTTAAGCTGTTTATTACTTTTTTTTAAAAAGAGGCGGTGAACTTCGAACTGTCGAGTCGTTGCAACTATTTTAATTTACCCCGGAACAAGTCAAAGCGACAGAAGTAGTACAAGTCAACGACTGCGGAATCATCTTCGGCGTATTCTTTATGGCAGAAGTTTTTTTGATTACGCGGAAATTCCCGACGGAGGTCGGAGTTGCCGATAGCATGAAAAACTGCTCGAAGTAGCAAGGTTTGAAGTCGAGGGTGTACTTGGACCGAGACTGACTCAATTATCAGGCGCGTCGCAGGGAATATAATTTCGAAGGTAGCGAATCGATCAGGGGGCGGTCGACATTGGGAAAAATTGTGAACGGACGCTCGGCCCAGTAATTAAAGTTACGTTCAGCCGCGTGGAACTCGTGGAAACGTGGCTCCCACGGAGTAGTAATTCAATTAACACGGTCTGTCGGCGGCAAAACATATTTCCTTGTTCCGAAAGACGCCAAAGCGAGCGAACGAGAGACCGGGAGGAACCGAGTGGGTTCGGAGGAGACTCTCGTGAGAGAGAGAGAGAGAGAGAGAGGGACGGAGAGGGAGAACGAGAAAGATTGGATAAAGGGTGGGTATACGATGAAAATCGCGTAGACGCGGAATCGAATCGGGTCACGGGTGTGTCGGTAAGTTTCGCTCGAGTGCGGTAATTTGGCCATAAATCATTTAATTGCAAACTCCATCGGTATAGCGCGGTGCCGCTCGGAGCCTGTAAGATAACAGGACCGGATTAATTGTTTGGAACTTAGCGCTTCGCCCAGCGGGGCGCGTTCACTATTTACTGTACATAATTAATTTATACCCGTGTGCGGGCGCTGCGTGTTGTAATTGCGTGGTATTACGCCAGCCGGCGCCAAGAAAAGACAGAGAAGAAAGACCAGAGAGAACAAAACAGAGGTAGGACGAGAATAAGAAAGAGACTGGTTGGAAACCGTGCAGCACACGTTCGGCTAACAATTGAATCATTGCTGTTAACGAACCTTCTATCGGGGCTGCAGGCTCTGTTTCTTTCGGTGAATCGAGGGCGCGGATTTCGCCGTGAATAGGCCAGCTTCGTATCAAGAACCTCGCGGATGAATTATTCGAGGAACGTACAATGGCGTACGCGCCGGAAACTGCGTAGGCTATGCCGAATCATTTCAACCAAACCGCGAAACGTGAAATAATCGAGACACCCGTAGCAAGCCCATCGACGCCGACAGAGAGCAGATCGCGCTCGTGTCCGATAACTTGACTAGGCTAGTTTAAAGCCAGCACAGTGGAGTTAGCCGGTATCGAGTCAGGCATAGAGATCAGGCTCGCGTCGAACCACAAACGACGTGGTAAATATCCGATCAGATAAGTGGAACAGGTCGGGCTCTAGGCAGACAAGTACGATAAACCGATCGGTGGTAACCTCTTCGGCAACGAATCGTTTGGAACGACTGATTCTAGCTTACGGTTAGCTGTGCGCTATAGAACTAGATCAAATGGCGGTCCAATGAAACAAACGAGGAAGGAAACAATTGAGATCGTATTCAGGGAAATGGCGACTGTTTGTACGGAAAAGTAAAATTGAATGTACAGCGCGTGACAATATTATTGAAGAGATTGCTGCAGGTTGAGAAGATAGTCTATGATCGATAAACTGGAGATTTTATGCATTTATGGAAACAATGAGTGGGCGAAATATAAAATAGAAGAAACATCAAATGCATTATGTATGACTTATTAAAATTCTCAAGAGAAGAAACCAATTTTTATGTGATTCCACCTACTTGTAAAGGATGCAGACAATTTAAATTTTGTATAATGATCCGCAACCTAGTGATCGGGCAAGTGGAATAAGAAGGATGGTACTCGATCAGAAAATTGTGTCTGCTTTCAGACGTGATTTTCGGTGAAATCACGAGAAGATGCGCGCTCGTCATATTTTGCTGGGGCAATATGGAGGATCGTTTTTGAGAGACGTGTCGCACCTCCTTGAATCTTCCATACCCGAAATTTCCAAAGTTTTTTTGCCGGAGTGCGAGGTTCTTTTTCGACCGAAGGAGGTAAACTTCTGACATAAGTTTCCTTAACCGAGTGACGGTAGTTTCACCGGCAGATAAGACGCTCCTCATAACCGCACCGAGATTTCACGAGCTAAAACTTTTTCCTCGGGAGCAAATCCGTCGACGTACTCGGCCCGCGTCCTCGTCTCTTCGTCTTCTCGTCTCTTCGTTCGCATCCGCATCCGCATCGGCATCCGCATCCGCTTCGTAGCCACGGCCAGGAGAAGAAGTCCAAGTTTCGGGGACAGCCGCCGCGTCGCGCGCCGTTTCGATCGAATGGATTATTCGAGCTGCAACCGGGCAGCTTTTTCCGCGGGCGGCAGCTGCACGCGTTCCTCGATTATCGAACAGGCTACCCGCGAATCAAAAACAATCGGAACGGCCGACACCGCTTCGACGCTGCGCTGCTCGTGAAACCAATATATTTCTTTTCCGTCCTTTCGCGAAATTTCGAAAAACGATCAACGGAGAAACGAGCTCTCGACAAATAGCTTTCGAGATCGCATCTACGCATTCGGGAAAGGGACACTCGTCGTAAAACGATACGTAGAAAGCGCAGCACAAATTTCCACTGGAACATTTTATCGATTAAACGAATCTATGTATGCTCTTGCCTAGGACGCGCTTCGATTTTCTCGGAAAAAGGCCGTTCGAGAAAATTTCTTCTACGAATTCACCCCGAGTGCCGCGCATCAATTTCACTTTCGTCGAGAAACGCTTTTGAACCAAATTTTCTTGCCTTTAATACCGATGCCGGAGATATTTACTGCGAGAATAACTTCCTAAAGTGACTGTATAGTTATGGCAGGTAGTTAAAAAGTTTTTCTTCCAGAAATAAATCCAGAAAGTTTTTTCGCGCCGTAGTTCTCGAGAATGTCTACTTTCCTCTGCACCTTCTTTCACGGAAATTTAGCGACAATTGTTCCTTTTTGTTCTCCCTTTCTTAATAAAAGTAAACTCTTTCGCTTTCATAGATCACGGTCGTAGGCTGAAATTATAAAGAAGGATTTCGTGTTAACCTTTCTCGCGTTATCCGACAGCTGGAAATACGCTGCAAACGTTTTCTACGTGGTCTCTCGGCGCTTCCCCGGAAAATTTGCCGATGCAAAGAAGAGAAAAGATCTGTGTAAACCGACGATAACAGATAATATTTGAGCGGAGCAATCGGGCGAAATCTACAGACTCGGGAAACTTCAAACTTTGCTTCATTAACGAGCCTCGCCTATTAAATACACAATTTCCATCTTATCTTCTTAGAGGGTACTTACAATTAGTTTGCGAATAAAGAAACGTTCTCGGAGGTTGTTCGATAGTTGAGTCGAGAGTGCACACAAGAGGCCACGGAAAAATCGATATTTCCGAATAGAAAGCTCGTCCAGATTAAAAAGAATTCGGGACTTTGAGTATTCGGGAATACACCGCGATCCGAGCCAGCATGAAAGATTTAATTCATGAATCGGACCGTCGCGTCGCGTCGTTGCGTTAGTCTTTAACGAAGCTGTAGCAGTGCGGAGGAACTGAAACTTACCCGCAAACAGGATTCGAAGAGTTTGAATAACAGCCGTACCGTGAAACTTAATATTTTGAATAACAAGCACGGATTCAGTTTCCTCCGGCAGTTTGAGAAAAAGATTCTATGTTGTTTGTCTGGCTGGGTATTCGTTAACGTTCCGTTGCCAAGCTAAGAGCCCGAGTTTTCTACGGAATTAAGCAATTTCTATACTTTGGACTACTCTGTTTTTAACTCCAATTTACTTCGAATTTTTATCCGGTAATATATAAAATCACCGAGCAAACTTTAAAAAGATGATTCTTCCTCCGGAGAATAAAATGAAATTATCTTGGACACCCTTTCAGCTATAATTATTGTAATATTCCGAGGCGAGGAAAACGCGAAGCAAGACTAGGTCACCTGCATAAATATATAAGGTAATTATCGATTCATCTTATTACGGATTTAGCGATCTTAAAATACCTGGCTAACTAAACATTTACGAGACGGCTCGTGCAGGCCGTTGCTTCGATCGTGCTTGCAAGTTTTGCTCCCGTCGAACGAACGACGGACAAGCAAGAATTATTTACTGGGAAATTCGATTACCGTACGGGGAAAAGTCAAATGAATTCTCGAAAACAAATTCTCGCGCGAAGAGGGAAGCAGCATATTTTAGCGCGAGGTGCTTATCCAGCGTCGCGTCGCAAGGTATGCCGGCAGAGTCGCGTTCCGCGCGCATACATTACCAAGAATGGAAAGTTATCGGTGCCGATTACGGCACGATTTTAAACGGAACACGGTTCGCGTCGTATTTTACTCGGCGGAAAGCGGAAGCGCATCGGGCACAAAGGGGAAGCTGCTTTTCGGATGCATCGGGCGCGAAGTCTGCATTAAATTACGCGCTGGTACGCAATAATGGTTTAGTAACGCGCGTTCTTGAGAAGACGAAGAAGCATCGTCCCATCCCCTTGAATAGAAACGACTCGACTTCCCGCGAGGAAAATGTACTTAAAAAGTTTCCGCGTCTCGTTTATTAAAAATGAATTATCCCTGGCCTCCTGAGGGGGATGAATTTGTTCAAACTTCTTTCGAAAGCTCCCCCAGCCGACTTTTAATTACCTTGATATCATGATGAAGCGAGTTACGTCGATGGCTCATTTTGATAAACTGCGGAACAAATTTTGCACGAGATTTCTTTCTCTTCTACAGGCTTTCGCGGCACTCGTAGCACAAGGAGGATTATTCTACGGGAACATTTCACTATACGAGGTCTCGTTTCGAGATAAATGTCGAGCTTTCCATCGGTGGATCGTTCGATCGATTACTGGAGGTAGCCGCGAGATCTTGCAGCGGTCTTGTTGATATTTAGGAAGTTGTGTAAGTTGCTCGCTGACGATTATAGGATTGGCAAATTGGAGACGAATCAATGTTGAAATGTCACTTGAACACGCGAAGGCTAGCGCGAACGGGATCGGGATCGGGAGAGGAAGCGGGGACGGGAACAGAAGGGCGAATTGGAATGGGAATAGGAACGGGAACGGGGACAGCTTAATGAGGGAGGCTGCAGGGGGCACGAATGCGATTCTTCCCGCTATGAGCCGATCGAGCGAGGGAACGTGAGGGAACGAGAGGGAGAGCTGGCCGAAAGTCGTCCATTTAACCAATTCGAGGTGGGGAGAGGAGGGCCGCGTTTCCCAATGCATCGCAAAGGACACTTTATTATTCCGTAGGAAGGAAGGAAGGAAGGAAGGACCCTTTTCGAACAGTTGACTCCGTCGGGTTTCTTCTCTCCGTCTCTCGTCCATCCGCTTTCTCTCTATTTTCATCGTTGCCCACTTGCCCCGTTCTCCTCGTCGATCGCGGATCTCCGGCTCGTCCGGACTAACGAGATACATCGATTCAATTCAAGAATGAACTTTCTTCGAGGAGATTCGTCAGGCGTGATTAAAGCAGAGAATTACAGGGTGCACGCGATAAGAAAATTTAATTCTTCATTAAGCACCGCTGTTTCTTCCCGGACAGTTAATTATCGTCCGTTCGGAATAATTGGGTTGCCGGGAACACCGTGTAAGTTATAACGAGACCTACTCGATCGGATCCGTTATAATTCAACGGGATTAGAGAACCTATAGCCTGCGCGCGAAGTTTGCAATTACCGTCTCGAGTAATTATCGTTACGCGCGAGCTTCCCCGATGAACTTTCTTAAAAATCATTCCGAAGATATTATATTTAAAAAGTCGTCAGAAACAATTGAATGGTGGACGAGGTTCGAGAATATCTATACGAATTTGCCGAATACGTTGCTCGAGTTCCCTTATCTCCGTTCGCCTGATTGGGCCTTTTCGAAACGAGTATACATCCAAGGGAGCAAACAATCCGCCATTGTTGCACGTGGAGTTACTATTCGCAGCCATTTGGAGCATAAATTCTTGCAAGAAATTCCACGGAAATTCATTATTCTGTTGGCAAAAACGTCAGAAGGAGGCGAACTCGCGGTGCCCATCGAAGATAATTGAGTATTATTGGAATTTATGCCATGCTGCGGAATTTCCGCCAGGAATTCTAAACGTTCTATGGACGAGTGCCGGAGCTCGTTACATGCATCTATTTACACGCGTATACATGCACGAGATTTAATATTCTGGTAAGACAATGTCAAGGAGGAGCGGAAAATCTCTACTCGAATTTTTATACAAGATAACTCGATTTAAACATCGAATCATTTGAATCTCGTTAGTAATCGATTGTCTTTCGACCGGTCAAAAATCTTTTCTCTTTTATCGCTTTTTTTCTAACGAGTTCCCGAAACTCGGGAGTTTTTGTCGGAGCTCCAGCCGCGTCGCTAAATCCAGTTTTACTGGTTCACCGAATTACACCGAAGGCGGTTGACAAAGTTTTCGGTGGACTCATTAACCGAATCACGAGTAAGTTTCGTCGGGCGTAGCCATGGAGCAGAAAATGTCATCGGTCGAATTCCTGAGCGGACTCGTAGCCGCGGACACAAGGTTCTCGGCTACAGAAACATTCGGCGCGGCCCTTAATTTCACAATGTAGCGCGTTCGGGGGATAGTTTCGAGGTCGAACGCGAAAGTTTGGTAAAACTTACCCGGCCGAGCACAGACTGACAAGGACTGCGCTCTCTCTCTCTCGGTCCTATTTAAACTATGGCGGCTGAAAAGTGTGTGAGAGGATGAAAAAGGAGAAGGAAGCGTTTCGTCCTAGGCCCGCTAGAGGACTCGTCGGTAAGGCTACCTAGCGGACCCGTGTCTTAGACGCGGGATGTCGTAAGGACAGTTTAGGACGGTATATATACAAACAGAGGAAGATTCAGGTAGTAGCGGGAAAGGTGTTGTCGTAATGTCCCTCTGTTGACGAGTATAGGAAGTAGCCGCCACAAAACAACTTCCGTTCATCGATTCGCTGCAACGCGACTGGTCATCACAAATGGCATAAACCCGACTCGTTGACTGCAACTTAACACATCGCCGGGATGGTTTGCCGGATGAATTACCCGGAGGGTTTTTCGAGAAAGTTCTTAATGTCGTAATGAAAACAGAGGGGTCGCTGTCGTGCTGGCAGGATAGACGCGAAACCGGAGGGACGGATTACTGAAAAAGTCAAGCAACACGACCATCCTATTCTCTCTTCGTTCTCGATTCCACTTGATCCGGTGATAAAAACAGGATCCTTTTCATACAGAATACTCACCGGCCGTTGTCAACCCCTCGCGCTACGATTTATTTTAATCTAATCTACACGGATTAGAACTCTATTGTCGTTCATAATTTGTTATTAACGCTAAACCTAACACTTTTAATGGTTGGCAGGTAGTTAGCGTTAGGAATGGGACAAAATTTATATCCACTGGTCGCCTATAAAATTTTATTCCGGCTTAAAAGAAATTAACAGCACACGCGTCTAATGGATCGAAGTCTTCGTCGCGTGTCTGACTCCACATATATTCAGGATCTGTCGGAGACACGGTCGAGGATTAATGTTTACCTAATTTCATCGAGGTTTGCTCCGAAGAGTTTCACTTTGTGAATTTTTATCGGCGAATAAATCGAGTTTACGCTCGACGTTGACAATGCGGTAATCTCACTCCGCTAAGAATGATCATGAAATAATAAAGGCTCGAAGTCGCCGGCTCCCGAAATATTGATGAAGTCGTAAAGTGTAAAGCAGCTTGCGTCAAAGTTCTTGGGGATGAAAGAACGAAAATAAACGTTCAGGCGCGCTTCGGAAATGCGGATTTCGGGGCCTCGCTCTACTTAGCAGAGTTTCCTAGTCATTACTTTTTTAACGGTGGCAGCTGGCAAGTTAAAAGCATCTTTGATTTATTAATCGAGCGTCGCGGTTTATTCCTGGTGCTAATAATGTAACGTAAGAGCGCGCGGAACTTTGATCGCATCTGAAAATCATAAAATGGTAATTGGAACGCTCGCTACGCGAAAAATTTAAGCGCGGCTCGAACACAACCGATCGTTCGTTTCAGGAGAGACAAGATTTCGTCGCGGTTACTTGCTTTCCGTTCGAGCGACTTGTACAGCTAGGAAAAAAATACTAGTTCGATAAAACGGTGAGAAAATATCGGGAAACGCCATCGGAGGCGGCGCAGGGAGAAAGACGGTCCCAGCCGGGCTTATCATCGGGTCGCAGAGGCGAAGAAGGATTAAATCATTCCTGCAACATGTGTCATCTATTGTGTTTGTCGGCTCGGCTGCAGAACGATGGCATATGGGGGCGTCGACTCGCGAACTCGTGAACGGATCGTCTTGCCCGTCGCTCGACAAACGTTTCGGGATCGTTTTCACCCCAGGGTGCCTGTAAATCTTCTCACCATAAACACATCGGCGAGCTTCGGGCACGGAGCGCATAAATTGGGGACGTCGCTTGGCAGATCAACCGCGGCGATAACCTCTCGACAGTCTGTCCCTCGTTCGTGCCGCTATTTGCATAAATTTTACAAAAAAATTGCGATCCGCCCTCCACCGATGGAGAGCGCCGTCGAGTGTTTTTCAAGAATATTTTTAAAAACGACGATGGAAACGTAGCGGCGGTGTTTTGCGAAGAAACGTTCGCAGAGAGAAAAGTACGTGGGTTTTTCCTCGAATTTTTCCGCGGCGATCTAGATTACGGTGTTTCGAAATTCGTTTGCGGTTTCTGTAATGAAATTCTTTCAATTTTTGTGTTATAGGATATCCCGGCGTAACGGAATCGTGACCGATTTCTCAAAGTGTTCCGGCGGATCCACCGAGACGGAAAGGTGAGTCGCCAAAAAGTAATCTCTGGTGGAAAAACAAATTGAAAGATTGAAACGTGCCGCGCGTAGATTAGACCAACCTACCCGGTTAGTCTCGCGACCCCTCGGCCAGCTCACCCTATCGTGCACGCGCGCGCGTACACGGACAAATACGTCGAATGAAAGGACACGTGACATCGAAAACCATGAATAGTTAGGGACGAACCCTTTCGTTGAATCAATAGTCATTCTGCCACGGTCCCACGAAGATGGACGTAACGACGGGTCCGGTGCTCGAGTGTCCGTACTCGATCGAGTTTGTCGATACACTCCGGCTACTTTCAATCGAGTTATTCATTATTATTGTTACACCGCGGTGCGATCGGGGGATCCATCCAGCAATTTCTCGAGTTGCTTGCACACCGATCGCTCGGGTCAATGGTCACCATCGAGCGGGAGATATTCGGGTCGAATTCGTATTTAGCAGAGTAATTAATGTAAATGTCTTGCAAAGAACTTTCCAACGACAGAAAACTGTCAAACTTTACTTAAAACATTGGCGTCGGTTCATTTCTGACACAGTTACTAAGCAAATTTTAAATTTCAAAGCAATTAGTGCAATTTCTTCGTTAATTCGTGTGGCGTACGTAATAGAAGGGAAAGATTCGTTTAGGATACTTTCCCTTTTTCCAGAAAGTATGCACTGCGTACGGCCGAACTCGAGTGCGGGCAATAAAACTGACGATTGCCAGAGCTTCGGTCGCCGCGGGAACACTTCCTGATCTTACGCGTTTCTTGGAAAGGACTTTCCCACGATGCCTTTGAGACGCGTACAGTTTTTTCTAGCCTGGTTGTCGTTGGAACCATTTTCGGCGCGTCCACGAAAACAGGCAGAAGCTCTTTGAATACCGTACTGTTCGTATCGGTCTTCGTTTTTCAGTAACGTTAGTCGAGCTCGACACTTTTCCTTACGCGTTCTTATTACGCGTAGTTAAGAGTTTTCTCCGTTTCTTTTATTGTTTATTGTTTGTTGTTGTTAGTACTTGTTAATGTTATTGTTATATCCGTATTAAAGTTTATCGTGTGTTATACGTGAGTGCTAATTATTTTTACCCGGACAATACTATTCCCACAATTCGTTTAATATCGTTTTATCCATGTACTTTAAGTTAGAAGTTTGAAGAATCTAAAAATACAGATATGCGTCATCCGGTTCAAGTGTGTTGAAATTAACAGTCCTAGTATTTAAGTAGTTCTTTTGATAACAGTATAACACGAATAAGGAAGAGAATGGATAATGAACGGAGGTAATGAATTGCTTAAAGTTTCTCGAGGATATTTAATTTCCTAATCTGGAATATACGTTTGCGTGAACGCGGTAGTGGAATGGGGCTGGCTCCGAGTTATCGAACGAGACAAAGAAGACTCTCGACTGACAAGCAACTGAACGCTGCTCGTTTCGTTTCCCGGCCACGTGACCAGCATCATCCCGCTGGTTCGGAGCAGACTCGTCTAAAAAAGATGATTAAACGAGAACCAACCCTCGACGAAGTAGAATACAGTGTACACATAACCCGTCGAAGCCACCCCCGCAGCGGACAGCGGATGCATTAAAAAGCCCGTACAATGAGGCGAGCAAATAGACTGAGCGCACTCACGGTTTGTGGTTTGTCAAGCGTTCAACTTGTTTTTACGTGGCCAAGCAACATGTTTGACGGACAAACTCTCTCTTCCATTAGTTTAAAATAAGTACATTAAGGACCCTTTCAGCCGCGCCTCCTTCTTTCCCCGTGTTTTCTCTCGTTTTCTGCCCCACCGGAGCATTGTCAAACAAATTTTTCCGCCAGTACTTAGGCACCGGCTGGCTCGCCTGCTCGTCCGCTCTTTCATATCATCGTAATCGAAGTATGATTACGTAGGGTGAGCCCGGATCGCCCTCGGTTCTTAATTTATAACCCCGATAATCTCGATCCAACGAATTTATCGCTCGCGATTGAATTTTCGTAAATCGTTCTTCTCGATTTCCCCCGGCAAGCGAGCTCGCGGTTTTCCGTGTCGAAAAATAAGTTGATTCTCCGCAGCGACGTCTGCTCCACGCAGCCTCGATGTAATCTGTCAAATGAAAAGAGAGTCGGACAGCTTTTATCCTGATTGCAATCGGTCCTCATCCCCCGAAAATCGGTCGCGTGACCGTGCAATTTTCGGCGAGCATCGACGCGGACGCTTTTCGCCCCTCGTATCTCCGGGGGTGGCACCCTTCGGCGTCGAGGGCCTCCTTGTACGTTTCTCGTAAAAATCAAGTCATCCTTTATCGCGATCGTTTGCGTTGATTTCGCCCGAAGCTCGCCACTCGAAGCTTAGAAATTTACTGCTGACCGCGGAGGAGCCTTCTTCGAGGAAGCTGAAGGGCCATCGCCGGAGGAAACGGAACTCTTCTTTTTTATCTGCGCCTCTTTTGGAAGCTTCTCCGTTTTATTCGGGCCGGACTATAAACAAACAAACATCGATCTTTAGATTTTTACCCTCTGCGCTACATTAACTCTTTGCGGACGCGTGTCTGCTGACAGTCGCCCAAGTAAAATTGCAACTCCGTGACTAAAAATCACTTTTTAAAAAATTATTATTCTCAAAACACACCAAACAAATTTTTACCAAACACAACACTTGCTCCTTCATTTAATTCTTATGCGTAGCTTTCGGTACACCATTTCATTTTCCAAGGAAAATTGTACATTCGAACCGTCGATAAGTACGCTAAACATATTTCCCGCCCGCAAAGGGTTAACTCTCTCCTAGAGAGATAGAAAATTCTATTTTTGTGTCATCGATGTTGCATCATTAGAGAAAATACAGACACTCGATAGATGTCTCTTTTCTCTCTGTTTTAGAAGCTTTTTGCGCGACCAAGAAGTAGTAACCGCTATAACCGTAAAGTAAATCAGAGTGCAAGGGATTAAGGAAAAAATGTCTGTTAAAAAAAAAAAATATTGGCGATTTATACGTCTGTCGCGAATATAGCTCGTTGCACCGTGAAACTTTCGAAAAAGTATAGTTCGCGAGGCTCGGCGCAACATTCCCCGGAAAAAAAACCGTGTCTGGGTCGTGGTGGTGTGCGTTTCCTTTCTTCGAAGTGAAATTCACCGACACCGGGCGTTACGACGTGCATCGATAAAAAAAGAAGCAGGAGGAAGGATGGAGAGAAAAGGATGGCGAGGAAAGGAGGTGGAAAGTGCGGTGAGTTCGCGTTGGTGGATCGACGTTTCACGTTCTACCATCCCTTTCATGTCAATCCGACTCGCATTTTCCGCTCAAAAGTTTCGCCCGGCAGAAATCCGCAGCGGGATGTCGAATTTTCAAGCCGCTACACCCAAATCGGGCTCCCTAACGCAAGAGAAAATCATTCCGATGCGACGTCACCTCCCTGAACTATTCCCCTCGACGAAACTCTGTGTATTTAGAGTTGCTTTGTAGATACACTCGACGCTTCGCCACTTACAAAACTCAAAAGACATCCGACGGGCGCAAAACTTTCGGCTCCGCGTTCATCGTCGCCTCTCTTGAAAACAGCGACGAATTATCACTCGTTGACGTCAGATAGTTACCTCCAATTTAGAAGGAAAAGCACTCGCATCTGGAAATATTGTCGCGTTGATTCGGATCAGGTTTCCTTTTACAACAGACTGGTTATCCAACTGCAGCCAGTGGATAAAATAATCGACCTAATGGATGATTTTCGGTAGGCTCGAGCGTCGACTAATTGTATCGTATCCGCGCCTATTTTTCTGGCGCTCCACGCGTCCAATCGACGCAGTCGAATACGCGAATCCGTTGCCTTGTCGAAACTTACGCATTGTTCGAGGTCCGATCGAAACGCAGGAGATAGAAGAGCGGGAGCGTATTCGGGGATGATACGCGCGGATCCTAAAAGAAAAAAGAAGCGAGGGGGAGGATCGTGTTATGTATTGCGGGAGGGGTTCATTAAAGACAATGAGCCCCAACAAAAGGACCCCGTTATCGATTGGACGCGAAAGCTGGTCGAGGACCTCCAATGACGCGGATACCGTTGCTGTATAGAATTCAGTTTTCGAACCGGCAGAAAAGATGAATTTGTTCGGCTATAGAAATTTTTGAATTTCGCCCGACAGGGGGACCGAAATAGCTACACTGTCGCGAATTATCACGATTCTCGTATTCGTACTATGCGTCGTGTTCGCCGACGCTCGAGTACCGCGAAGACCAAACGCGTATTTAATATTTGAAGCGCGGTAGTCCTGCGATCCTTTGGTCCGAGCCAAAAAATCGAGACGAGCCCGAGGGTGAACGAGGAATGGACAGAAGGGACAGAAGAACGGAAGAAAGAGAAGCGAGGAACTTTTTTGTCCTCGTGAATCGTCGATCGCGTTTTTCAAGGGGCAAACTCATTCGTTCCTTTCGTCGTCGCTATTCATTCGACCCTCTTTCCTTTGCTTCTCGATCCTGAGAGTGTTTCGCGAGGAGAAGAGAGAGAGAGAGATGGGGTGAGGAAGAGAGGAGAGGAACGAGCCACGGGGCAAGAGGAACATCGGTTATCAGATGTACGGAAACAAAGCGCCGGCAGAGGAAGCTGGGCTGAATTCCGGGAGTGGACGCTCTCAAAGAGTAGATGGTATCCTTCAGCCCCTGTTGCTAGTGCATCGTCGACCCTGGGACCGGACACTTTTCATTACGCTACCTTTTGCCCTATGGATTTATTCTTTTTGCGACAGATCCTTCGTTTCGAACAGTCAAATTCTGCTCGGTCCACGCTCCACGACCAAGACATTTTCCAAACGATTGGAAAATGATCGGTTCCACAAATCTCTAAATCTCGTACCGAGTAATCGACACGTTGATTAAAGATTCAAGGTGTTTCGCAGACGATTATCCTTGGAATTTTTTACTCCTATAGATGAGCAAATCATTCGAGGTACTGGTGTAAAGGTGGATGAAAAATCGAACTTTCAGTCTCCAAGTGTTCGCTCGACGTTTGAATTCCTAGACGAGCAGAGACGCCTGGGTTCGAGAGTTGCATCTTATTACGCTTCTTCATACGACAACCTAATTTTCTGTTGACAGTCGACCCGTGTCTAAAATAATCCTCTCTCTCTCTCTCTCTCTCTCTCTCTCTCTCTCTCTCTCTCTCTCTCTCTCTCTCGACCGGTTATCGTTGGTCATCGAAGACAACGAGCAGCAATCCGGACCTGGTTTATGGCTGCTCGATCAGACCCGCCTTATTTTCTCGTTCGGAAAATAATTACTGCTCCGTGGCTTGTGATAATTCGAGCGTAATGTCTTTACAGCCTCTTCCGACACGTTGCGGTGCTCTCTGCGGGCAGCGCGCGGCCTTCATAATGAGAGCGCGCCGCGCAAATCTATCTCATTGCGGAGGAAACCCTACCTCGAGTACTGGCCGTGTATGGCATCAATCGCGGATATCGCATCATCTCCATCTGCCCATAAAATCGTAGCCGTACCTCGTTAGCTACGCTTGTTACGTTCCGCACCCCAAATTCAGACCCCCTTCGCCCTTCGGCCCCCTCGCCGCCCACTCCTCTCCTCACCCTCTCTCTCTCCATGGGCTGGCAAGGATTCGGGCGGGGGGCATCGAATACGAGTGCACGAGTGCGCCCGTATACCGACGCACGATGAAACGATCCTACTCCCAGGCACTCGTACGTATGATCAGCTACCTCTAATTATTTCAAGTCGAACATCGACAAGAGGAAACCGGCCTACGGAAATACATCGACACCGCCTGATTAGTCTCGAGTTATTAGCTACCAACATCCATAGACACTAGATCTGGACAACGCCTAGATTCCAGTTCACAGAAGAATTCGTCTCACTTGCCAATGGAACCTTCGCGATTTAACTTCAGTGTCCAATCGCGCGAATAAATGATTACTGTGGCTTGCAATTGATGCAGACAATTTTTATTTCGGATAAAGATCCGCAGTCCATTCATACAGGTACAGGTGTATACGGAGATAAGTATACGGAGATAAACCGACGTCAAAATATAAAATGAATCGATTGATTCGATGTCGAGGAAAAAATTCAGCAACGAAGGGGGGTTGAAGTAAATTTATTATTGTAACGTATGAAACCTTGTTCTTAAACTCAGCCGAATATAAAAAATAAAAGTTGGTCTTTGGAAGGGATGCTCGGCCGTATCTCCCGTTGGAACACAGAGCGCTGCCGTCGAGATTTCGCCGTTCGTCTGTTTGTTCTTCTGTTATTAACCTGGGGAAAATATAAACAACGCTGGGAGAAAAGTTGGTAAATTCGCGGCGAAGGTAATTTCAACAAATACGGTTACCAGACGGCCACCAGGCACCGGGCACCGACTACCGGTCCAGCCGACATCCACAGGAGTTGCATATTTTTTTCAATATCGGTAATGCGTTTCCCCTGGTCTGTTCAATCTGCGGCGAAGCGTCCTGGGCCCCCTTTCCTCCACCACCTCCTCGATCCTCTATAAACGATAAAGTTACATTGAAGTGCGCGCTCGACTCGCGGCTTAAAGCTCAACAATCATTCCGATGGGCTATTCGGTTTTAACCGATGACTGACATCCATCGGCCACCGAATTTAATTACAGTTTCCGCCGTGGTCGACTCTACAGAGGGATCGTTTCGAATTAATTGCTGTGCACTCGGGGAATTTTGATTTCGTTCCCCGACCACGCAAGACTTTGGTCGTCCCGCTCTCTCCACCTGTTTGCCAAAAAAGTATCATTCTATTTGTCTCCGATAAACCGGAAAACGTGGTACGAATGGAAATTTTGCATACCTATTCTTCGAGTGGCTTAGACGTTTATTTCCTCGAGGCATGCGTATATGAAATTTGACGAAACACGGCGAATCGTTTATTGCCCACAAAACGTAATTCCTGATGGGAGAACGGAACTTTTACGAGTCGCGATACGCATCGCGCGCGCGCGATCGTGTGGCTCCGTCGCGCCGTGGTTAAAATGAAACGAGAATTGTTCCCGGCCCGGTTTTCTTTTATTATTCGCGCCCCCGACATTGATTATCGCGTAAAAAGAGAAGGAAACCCCGTAGCAATGCTACAGGCGAATTCCTGTCGTTTCTCAATCGAATTGCGCCATTACCATATGCCTCCCGATATCGTTTCCATGTCACAGTCTCTTTCCGATATCCGGATCCGACGGATGTACATGGTGGAAGGAAGGAGACGATAGAACCCTCGCGCAGGCCGGCTTTCCAACGAAAGAAAACGCGTTCCACCTCCCTGGTGGGTTCTACGAGGCCGTACATTTGTCGGGGAATTTCATAGGTAGCACGTGTTTTTATGGTTTATGCGTCTGGCCACCCCATGAATGAACCCGAGGAAACAGAATTGATGTCGCCGGTGATATTTTATTGTGCTACAAACGTTCGGAACCCGCAGTTACGGTAAATCAAGTCGAGTTTCCGATATTTCCGTGTCAGTTCGATCAATCGAAGGTTATCCAAAGTCTTTTCCGTTTAATTGCCTCGTCGATCGTTGCTTTACACAAATTTTCTTTCTTCTTCCGAGTCGACCATTTATTTTGCTAAATCTTTAGTAAAAATCGTGGATTATTCGGATGGTTTTCACTCGTTTTCGGGAGGTTTATCAGGGAACAGCGCGGATAAAGGACCAACTTTGGTTATAATTAGAGAGCACGAGTTTCGCGACGGTCTAAATAATTCTCTGGCAGCATAATCATTTGTACAGGTATCACGCGCTGCTCGTCGCGCTGAACCACAGCTGCGAGCAAAAAGCAATCCGAATCTCGTATGATATCGTTAGTGCACGATAGATAAGATAGGATACTTGGCCGGAATGAATTGCTTGTCGTTTCTTATCGTGAACAGACATAACTCGGCTAGAGTTCTCTTCTCCGTCGCATTATTCCGGTTACCAGCAGTTCAACCGTCTGAAATCCCCCAACTCTCGAGCCGCTTCGAATTTTCCGATCGTGAACGTACTCGGAGAAACTTCGGGATCGATCGATCCGACTATAAAACCGATCCGAGAACGCCCCGGAGTGCTTTGGCTATTGGTCATCGAGCGATATCGATGATTCATCGCGGGTTTCCGGAAAATTTGCAGCCTAACCGAATCGTTCTACGATTTTTCGACGACCGAGACGCTAACGTAAGAAAAATCCAAATAAATTGGAACGTCGCGTGTTCCTTGAATCGCAACGAAGCGGCAAAAGCATTCGGAAAATCGCGGGGCCTCCTTCGCGTTCGTTTAAATTGCGGCGGTATAACAGAAATTCGGACTCGAGACGACAAACGACTTCAACGATATCCTGGACGACTGGCCCTCCAAAAGTAAATGCGTTTTGACATCGCGATCTCGTTGTAGGTTGTATCGGCATCGGTTTCTATGCAGCTGGACGTCTAATGCACTTTCGATACCTCCGTTTCCGGCTAAATCCCGCTCGGTGCTTCTTTGGTTAAAGCTATTCCAATGGGAATTCCGAAAGTAGACAACCTTCGGAATCGGACAACGATATTTCGATTAAACCCGCAGCTCGACCTAGTTCCGATTCGGAAAACGGATCGGGAACGCTCGAAGATGTTGCAGGCAATTCCATTTTCTAACGAGCCGACAGTCCGCAACGGCTAAGTAAAGTACAATGGCGCCTCTGTCCCCGGCGATCCCATCAAAATGTAGATGTCAGCCGACACGCGGTTTCTCCGCGACACGCAGACAAGAAATTCCCAGAGGTTTGCGCGTCGCTGCCATAAATTACGTATCTGGCAACGAATCAAGGAAGGCTCTTCTAGTCGTGCCACATTATTTTCTGCGCCCGGCGAAGTACAACGACACGAGACGATAGTCGGAAAACTTGTTCCGTACAGGCACCGATACGCTTCGACGCAAATCATTTCCGACGTCGACGTGCCGGCGACGGCGACCGATATAATAACACGGAGCACGAGATCTTTGGACTGCCTCCGAAAGAAAATCAATCAACTCTTTGGGGCACGCTGGGATTAAAAGTGTCCCACCTTTTTGATGCACCGTAATGCATGGTGGGACATTTTTAGTCCCACCTCGAAATATTGCAATAGCTGCATGCGCACAGGTTTATATTTCGTTTTGTTTACGTAAAGCAGTTGGTAATATCTTGAACAAATGTTACAAATGTATTCACTTGTGTTGGCAACATTCAACATGCCAATACAGGTTCATCAATTGTTGCAAGCGGAAGATTTATTGCGACAATCTTTTTTTCCTGGTTTTATGTGAAAAATTGTAGAATTAAGTTAATTTTTATAAAAATTAGTTCCATATAAGCTACTGAAGAGCATTATAATAAAAACTAAAGCTTAAATTTGTGGCGGTGGACTATTTGAGTCCCACCCTATAACAACAAATTTAATTAAACTATTAGTATTTTTTTATGTTTTTACATTATGTGATACCTTTATTAATAAAAATATACCAATCTTGTTTCATTTAAAATGCAATAAAATTTCTATGCAACATGGGTCTATTTTATTATCTGAAATCCTGTGCCGCAAAGAGTTAACCCGGAATCGCGAACAATTGCTGTTAACCCAGCGATTTCGTAACCATTTCGTATCTTCGTAGATAAAACATACACCTATATCGATAATTTCTCGATCGTGTGATTCATGGGGGTGGTTTGTTGACACGTTAGCTACCGGTACATTTCGTTGTTCACCTGTAGTGTCAAAAGTGTTTTATCAAATGCCACATACCTCCTCTATGAAATGTTAAAACAATTTAGAAGAAGAAAGTCATAGAGTCACGGAGTATCAAATTAATTTTACTGTCTGTAGATCTATTTAACAGACTGCCGGTTTGATGCATTTATGAGAGAAACGAGCATCGGTGAATCTTAAAACAGTGAAAAGATTAAAAAAACTTAAAAATATGTCAAAAATCCATCGTCTTCTTATCAAATAATGGCCGATTGTCAGCGTTTCGATAAGTTGATCCCGAACTATGCGAAAGCGTGCTCCAATTAATCGTAAGCCGAACGATCCACAATGGTTGGTTTTCGTCTCGACGATACAATGCCGACGACATTGAACCAGCGAGCGCCCTCGAGCTCAACTCGGTGCCTCGAGGAGGACCATGTTCAAGGAATCTGATAAAATTTGCTCGCGACCTGGCCTAGGTTTTCGACTCAATCTCTACGCGGAGACGGTGCTCGCATTTGTATACAGGACTCGTTCGGTCCCCTCTGTCGGAGGAGACTGTGGGATGGTTGTTTCAGAACGGGTTCGAGGTGATTGCGTTCCCATTGACGCGAGTTTATAGAGTGGCCGAACGACGCACCGTCGCAACAGTTAAACGAAGAATCTCGGAGGGCCTTAGGGTAGGAGCAAGGAACGAGGGCGAGGGCGAGGACGAGGACAAGGACGAGGACGAAGACGAGAAAGAGGAAGTGGAAGAGGTGGCGAAGGGTGAGGGGTGAGGGCGAACCTGAAAGCGAAGGCGGAATATACATAGGCGAGCGAGCAGGTGCTCGCCATTTTCGCCCTCTCGACGTACAATCCTTATAGATAACGCGTCGTTTGTAACTGTCACCGGAGTGGAAGAGAGACGACCCTATACGTAAGTACACACGTACACGTAAGCCTGCCGGAAGCCGGCGTCTAGAAGGAGCCAGACTCACGGTGACTTTCTGAACGAGAAAAAGAGGGCTGGCAAAAACTCGTACATAGAGTAGCGCTGGGCACAAGACCGACCGGACGAGAACGAGAACGAGAACGAGAACGAGAACGAGAACGAGAACGAGAACGAGAACGAGAACGAGAACGGGAAGGAGAAGAAGAAGGAGAAAGCAGAAAGAGAGATGGTAGGGAACGAGGATTCGCATACACGCTCCTCGACTTCATCCGTGGCTCCTGCAGTTCCTGGTGTCTACCAGCTACGATATACCTAAGGTCCGTTCTGCTCGGAACAGCGGCGTGTGTCAGTGGAAGCGTCAGTGACTAATGTTACCTGAAGGTGGATTTGTATACCGGCTGAAATCGATAACGGCCTGTCGGAAGTATGGGAGGAAAGAAGGGAGAATGGGTAATAGGGAGGGACGGTCTCGCGATAGATTTTCCGAATAGACTGGGGATGCGGGGAAACGGGGAAACGGGGAACGAGGCACGGGACGAGTAACGGCACCCTTATCATCGCCTTCTTCCTTTCTCTTGCCCTGTTTCGTAGTTTCCGATACATCGATTTGCTTCGAACTAATACTCGAACCCTGCGCTGCTCGATACCAATCGGGACTCTATGAAAGCGAAAGTATTGTTCGCCAGAAAGACACGTGTAATTGCGAGCCAGACCCGGCAGACCTCGCTGTCTAATACGCTCCTCGGCGAAACGATGGGGCGCACCTGGATTTCGCTTCATTCGCGGAAGTAATAAGACATTGTACGAGTCAGGGGGCGCTTCAATTTCTGAAATGATTGTCAGAACAGGACTAATCGCGACATCTATAATATCATTGTAAGACAAGTGTCAGTCACGTGATTACACCTGTAATGCGTTCTTAGCTATGCGCGACGCGAAGGTAGCGTCCCGGCGGCTTCCCGTTTAGACTCTTGACCGAGTAACACGTGCTAAACCAAATTGTATTCTAAATATATATTCAATATATATCTCTTCTAACAACAAGTTGCTTTACCCACTCGCACCAATTCCAGCAATGATAAAACTCCTTTCATCCTAATAACTTCGAATTCCTTTGTCGCGTTAAGCTGGGTATCAACGATGTCGGAACATAAGTTTTTGTAACTTTCATAGAAGCTGACCAACGAACGACTGTATAATCTAGCCGTTTACGCGTAAACTCGATCAAAAGCGCGATTACAATCAAGTCGCCGCACGATTGTCCCTGGGCGGTCGTTCTGCAAATTAAATTGTCGCGCACCTCGCTTGTCCGTCGTGCTTCGTTGTCAGCCAGCCGCCGCCACCTCCTCCTCGTGGAATCAAAGGATACCGGGTAGAGATGGTTGGACGAGAATTTACCGTGGATCGTTTCGGTGTACAAGAGGAGCGATCTTTCTCCGGCATCGAAAAATCTGTCAGCAGAAAAACACCCTGGAGCTTTCAAGCGTTTTCGATTTTTCCCGCGGCGAGACTTTGCGAAACTTCGGTGCTTCGTGGCCGAGTTTCGGGAACACGAACCGGTGGAGGAAGGGTTGTAGAGTAGAGGAGCGAGAGGAGGCGGTTGTCGATGGTTGAAAGCGGAGGAGAGAGAGAGAGTTGAAAGGGCCAGCAATATATTCCATCGTAAAGAGACGGCCGAGCGGTGGGGGGTCGAGTTTCCATTCTCCATTTTCTTTGCTCCTCTTTTCTTTTTCCGTTCATTCGCGCAGTTATTCTTTCCCTTCGTCCGCGCTCCTTCTTCGTTGCTGTTTGTTCTAGCTCTCCTTCGCTCTTCGGCTGGAAGCGTGTCCCTTTGTCGCAGCCTCTACATTTCTCGCCACTTTTACCTTTTTGCCGTCCGTCAACGCCGACTGTCCTTTTCCATCCCCATTCTTGGGCCCGGCCAAAGCGTTCCGACCGGTAGCGATGCTTTTCGAGCGCGTAGAATCGGTGCCCGTAAAAAATGTTATTAAAATGTGTTTCGAGTCGCCACGGGGAAAGACGTCATGAATATTAAGCCGCCATCCCTCTTCCGGCGTGTCTGTGCCCGTGTCCGTAAACAACGGCGACCGTGCGTGCTATCGGAGGGCCGATATCGCCCGAACCAAAAAAAGAAAAGAAAAAAATCCCCGGGAAAAATCGTTGCGGAGTCCGGGCAGCATCCCTTGTTGCAGCTCCGTAAAAGGGTATTACGTAAAATATTTTCCGGTTGTGCTCCGTCGAGAAGACAACGGATGTTACCGTTCTCCTCTGTTTTCGCAGACTATTAGAAATCCTTCTCTGAATTTTATAAATTATCAACCGCGTTGAACAACTTTGATAACCGAGGGAAAGAAGATTTCGTGACCGGACACGGTAAATCGCGCAGTACTCTGTTCGATAGAAGCAGAAGTCGTCTCGTTGATAATAAAATGTTGTTCCGTCTCGAATCGATACCGTTGATGCAAGCCTCTCTCCGCAAGAAAGAGAACCGTCCTCTTGCTTCTAGCGTATCAATTAACGTCGAGAAAGAAGAACTTGGAACTCAGCTGTTTAAATCGAAGCGACGGCGACGTCCGTGAAGATACGAAGGTTTCAGCTCGACGGTGCATTTAGCACGTGTCGCTGGCGCCGCTCGTTTAAAAATTACAGCTGACCTCGACGCGTTACAGGTACACGGACCGTAAAAACCGTAATGGCGAGTACCTTTAGGAACGAATCTGCTCGTACGCGACCGAATTTGTCTTTCTGTCGGGCACGCTGTCTGGAAGGTTTGCTCGTTCGAGAAACCGTAACCCGAAAATAAAGAACACTGGATCAGCACCGCGGAAATAATTAATGAGACAAAGTTTCCGGTTAAATTCGATAATCTGAGATCGTTGCGGACGTTCTGCTTTCTCCGAGAATTCCAAAACTCGCGTCCCTTTCTCGTTCTCTTTCTCAATCTCTGTTTCTGTTTCTCCGTTTCTCCGGCGTTATCAAAAGGAAAGCTCTTTCGCGAAGGACCAAAGTTAATTAGCGCGATCGGTTCGTTCCGACGGAATTTCAGTTTTAAACGGGAGCTTGGCAGGAACAGTCGGCTCTTGTTTAGGGTTAATTCGTTCCGGGAGATATTCGCGGGGCGGAGTGTGTTGTCGGTCCGCCACGGTTTGCCGAGCAAAGTCGAAAGGAAAGATAGCTTTCCCGGAGAGCGAAACTTTCACTATTAAATACTAATTCGGCTCGCAATCTCTTGGGGTATTGCCCCGTTACCCTTCGAAAATAGAAGACGCGGAAGTTGGGCTCCGCCTCGGCCCTCCCCACCTCTGCCCCTCGCACATACTCTCGGGATCTCATTGATCTCGGATACGTGTACAGACATCGGTAATTACTCGCGCATTGTTACCAATTTGCTGGCGGATCAATGCTCCGACCGTATTCTATTCCGATACCCCGAGTCTCGTTCGTTTCGCTTCAGCAACGATCCCGAAAGTTATTACATATATCCATTCATCGTGTTTTCAGCCTCGCTAAAGTACATCGATACGAACCACGTTTTAATGCTTCTTTCAGACATTATAGCGCTCGCTACTTTGTATCGCCATGTATATGTAGGCACCTTGATTAAGGATTATGGTTCGCGTTCTTCAAATTCAAGATTGGCTGCCCTCCCATATATTTAACACGCCCCTTTTTTATGAAATAATTTTTAGATACAATTCTCGTTGATCGAACGTCTCGAGAAAGGTTTTCGCAGCAGCAACGGAACGTTCTATATTTTCTTTTTCGAACGGTGGGTAGCATCGAAATATTTACGAACGGCAGGGTAAAAGTTGAATGCATTAATTCTTGCTCGCGATCGCGGCATTTAAAAGGAACACGACATAAATATTCATGATATTTCGCTGGGCCGATATCAAACGGTTTAGACCGAGCAACACGAGGGAGCGGCTTTGGCAGCAAGCTACCATGATTTCCGCGACTTCTCGTCCGACTAAACAACGCCGCGCGTTGTGGCGCGTACATTCTGGTTTCCCGGACACATACAGCCAGTATTTTTTCGCAAAGCAGCCGACTGACCCGATCCCCAGGCGTTTGTCGATTTACCCGGCGGAGGCAGAAGAAGCAGAAGTTTAAGGGACAGCGGTTACGAGGGAGAAATAGACGAAGAGGCGAAAAAATATGGTCTCATCAGTTCCGGCCGATTTCCCCGCGGAGCTTGCCTCCTGTCCGCGATTTCATATTCCTCAACCGGTAGGCCGGAATGGCGGACAAGCCAGCCGACGCGACGCGACGGGACAACGGCGCGTGGTTTCCGGCAAATTAAACCCGGCACGAAGACGAGGACGAGGACGTGGACGAGGACGAGGACGTGGACGAGGACGAGGACGAGGACGAGGACGAGGCGTGTCAACGCGTTCGATCGCGGGGAATTCCGCCGGGTTCTAGAAGAAGAGCCACGAGGAAAGAACAGAAATTCCACAGTTGGCTCTGGCGCGGTAATACGCACACCTGTTTGGCCCGAGTAATGGATGAAGCGTGGGTGGAGAAACCGTCGTCGGATGCTGCCAAGATTCGCGTCACGCTTATATTTACTCGGGCCGTGGTAACGTCGGGAATTCACGGCGCGACGACCCGGCTTCCAGATCCGTTTTCTCGCCTTCCCTCGTTGTTGTCGCGCCGTTCAGCAACACACTTTCGGTATCGTTCGTCGCTGGCTCGTTACAGCTTCTCTCCCCCCCTCTCTCTCTCTCTCTGTGTGTGTGTGTGTGTGTGTTGACTCGCCGGCAATAATTGCGCGAAAACATTCGACAAACACCGGCGAGACCCCGCAACTCAGAACTCTGCTACGCTGAAAAGCTATGAAGACAACAGGCAATCCAATGCCAAGTCGCTCGCTCGACCCTTACCAAACTGTCTTCGAATCTATTTTTCGCCGCGAAATGTTAGCCAATAGTCCTTACCAGCTACCAAACGATGCGTATACCCCTCTAAATGCTCCCCCCTCTAGCGACTCCCTGCACGAGGGGATACGCGACGTCACAATATTCGCGCTACCTCTGCTATTATATGCTAGCCAACCACTGTTTCATACTCTTCTCGTGCAGACAGACGCTAAAGTCCAAAAACTTTCTCTGACAACGGTGGTCCCTACACTGTAGAATTAAAGTACTATGAATTTGAGCTAACATCGAACACGAGGATATCGCGGAAATTCTGAAGTTTCGTTTGCGTTCGAAACGCAAATCAGCTGGTCGCCTGTCGTTCCCTACCGTGGCGTTTTTCGTATCGCTTCTAACGTGACTCGAGCACTTCGCTACGTCTCTCCGAGCGTGCACACCCGGCGTATTTATTTTGTCTTGTCGCGACTCTTGGAGATCTCGTTAACCAATTATTCTTGAACGACACAATGCGTGATTCAATTACTACACGCGATAAGTAAACAACGTCGGCCGGGGGTAATTGGAGTTGACGTTTCAGGGATGGTGCGGTAGCGGCAGAAACGATTAGGCCTGTCTTGCAGCGAGGCGAATTAAATTCATTAGAGGACGGGCACGCTGATTCGCGTAACTAGCGTTAACGATCCAATAAATCTTTCGGATGAGCCGGTTCGGTGGCACGAACGTTGCCGACAGAGTAGACGTTCTATGAAAAAAGTTAAAATATTTTCAGACCTTGAAGTCAAATATACATATATATTTTTCCTGTGAACTTTCCGCCGAGATCGGGCCACGATAAAGACCCGTAATTTCGTTCGTGACAGAGGAACTGTCAATCAACGGGAGGGCGGTTTCACACGATAATTCCATTCGTAAACGATGGGGGAGAAACGCGCCGGGGACTTGTAAATGTAGTTTTATACAAGAAATAGCTTTTAAATCCGTCTGACTATAATCGCGAAGACATATAGACGATAACTTGATCGATCGCGTTGATGTATCACCGATAAAAGAATGATCAGCCTGAGAACGCGAGGAAAGAAATCTTTCGAAGCGAATCTACATCTTTCAATTTATACGAAGGATTCGACGAATTTTAAAAAACAAGAAAAATTCATCGGTGTGGTGCGCGATCGTAAAGGACGTACGATAAGTTCGTTCCAATCGCATGGCCGGACATGTAGCTGGAGGAACGCGATCTTCGTTGAGACGTGCTTATTGTACGGCCGGCTCGAATTTCGAATCGAGCGTCCATTAGTGTCTCTTTTACGAATTTATTACTTTACGACTTGGGTACCAGTGTCGCCAGATCGCTGAAATCGAGGAGAGTACAATTTACCACCTCTCTGATGACCAGAGTAATACGTGATACGTTGCGCGGCACGTCACGTGACCAGTTTAAGGTCTTAGCGGGGGACGTCGGAGTGTGCTCAGGAGTGGAATGAGATAGTGGAAAGGGGAGGTGGAAAATCAACCCAGTTTTAGGTTGATCTGGCGACACTGTTGGGTACGGCTGAAAAGTATCAGCCGACTTGCTTGGGACAATCAGCCTAGCCGTACCTAGCCAGGGACCTGTACCCCTAAGCCTGGTTTATAGGTTCCGAAAAATAAAGGAACCGAATGTCATCGCTATTTGGCGATATTCATGACGTCTCCCTTAAATTGTATTATTGGTTAAGGCTCCACTATGTTGTATTTGGTGGAAGGAATTTTCAACCCCACGAGGTTTGCTCGTTTCATATGCCTTCGTTGCAAGGCTAGCCGCGAACTAGAGTCGAAAGTCGGGACAAATCGAATTTCATATAGTCAACTTTATATCCTTGTATACCGTTCTTCACACCCGTTTTATTAAAGTTGTACAGTTCAATCCGAAAACCCAATTATGTATTCTCTTTATTTTATTTATTACCTCTCTTTGAGGCATGTATCTCAGCGGCTCGCTAATTGCAGTTTGAGCACCGACACGACACAACAATGTTCGAACAGCGAATCGAGGCTGAATCCTGGAAGAGAACATTGGAAGTCCAGAATATGTTGTTCGTCGTATGATGTTTGCTCGGTGGCCGCGCCGATAACCATGCACATGCGTACGCGTAATGGGAACGATACGTTTCCTCGACACGTAACACGAGAACCATGCTCCGTTACATTATTTATCACTTCGCGGTCATTTGTACCGGCTCGGGGCATCTCCCGTCCGCGCTTTCTCCGTTCGCACCGTCGCGTCGCGTCGGGTTGATTTAAACTTCATTCGAATACCGTGCTGGAGCAAGCTCGTTCGATCGCGTGAAAGCAAAGTTCCCGAATCCTCTTCCTATTGTTGTAATTTCGAATTATTACGCACAATCGAAGCCCAAGTCATTCTAACGAGATACCTCTCGACTAAAAATTGAAACGAACAAAAATATTCATCCCCAGTGGATGCGACGAGTGGGAGCAACAAACGAACAGATTCAAGTGATAAAAGGGATAAAGACGCCGGAGGAAAATATAATAGTCCAAGGCAGGGTCGATGGTATATTTATATTGCATATCGAAGCTCGGATCGATGGTGTCTTATTGGAGAATAAAGAGACAGTGGAACGACCTCCGCGGAACCATCACCGAATAATCCGAAGGCGAACGGATTATATTTGATTATATTTGTAGTATATCGAGAGTCTAGTCGATACTTTCATTAGAGAAAAGCTCGAGATGGGGTTGCAGGAAAGGATGACAGTGCCGCGAAGAAACGATTTGGCAGAGTCAATCGGACAGGGACAATCGGGGGCGGAGAAAGCGGAGAGAGGCGGAGAGAGGCGGAGGAGAGAAGAAGGTTGGAGGAGGACGATAAAGCACGTCTTCCCGTTAGTATCCCAGCGGACAAATATTATTTTCCATCGTGGATGCACTCCACTGAGTGCACAAGGAGAGGCTTAAGCGACTGCGGTATACGTTTTCCTCGACGATGCGATCCTCCACGGTTCACTTAATTTCTCATCTCTCTCCGCGCGCCGGCACCAATGACGTTACGTTATTCTCTTCCGATACGATGCCGAGATACGGAACAGATTTGGTTTCCCTCGCGACCTCCTGCACATTGTCCGCGATAAACATTGTTGCTCCGCTCGCAGCGGGACTGAAACCGGTCCCCGCCTGTCGCGCTTTTCAACGTTCTGCTTGAAATAATACAGGATTTTCTTGACGGTGAAAATATTGCTTGCTCGGGATTCCACGTTGCTTTAATAGAAACGACAACTCTTCCACGGATCCCTAACTTTTTCTCCTCTTCTCAGACAACGACAATCAGTCGGAAACACATCGGAGCGACTTCTAATTCCACTTGTGCCAAGATCAACTTCTGCTCTCGCTGTGTCGCGTTTATCCCCGGTGAAGTAACGTTTATTCAAAGAACTGATCCGTCTCGGAATTTTCCGAATCCTGTGTTGCGCGTATCCCGTCCACGAAACACGAATTTCGATCACGAGGAACGCGGAGGATCGTTGCGGAGACTAACGAGACTCTGGAGTAAGAGTTTCGACTGTAATCTCTAGCAGACTCGGCTGTTCTTCGAGTAGTTGATCGAATTCCGGTAGAATTCCGAAACGAATCTGCTTCGGAAAAGCAGCGTGTAACGCTCGAGGTACACGATTGGCTATATCGGGTGTCTCGGGAAAACGGCGGAGGTGGTAATAAATTTTAGTTAGAGTTGTGGAATTTCAATAAAATCAAAGTAATCTATTGAATGAAATAAAAATTGAAATGTATCGATTTATGATGCCGAGGGTAGTCTTCGAATCTCTAATGTAAATAATTCGGTGATTTTTATTAGGTTACATTTAGCAGGCGCTTTTAATGCTCGGTAGGTGTAGCGTTAACCATTTTCCTTGGGTTCGGAGTCCATTTGAACGAAGAGTTACAAGCTGAAACCCCGCTTGTCCAGAATCGATGACATTAAACGATCTATCGATGTCGCTGGACCCTTCGCGAGGTTGTTGTAATAAAATGGTTAAAAATCCGGGGGCTCGGTGAAAGGATTTTCGTGTAACGAGGGACAGGGGCTAGGGCCCCGTATAAGGTTCCGATCGCGAAAGACGAGAGCTTCTGTATAATACAGGGTCGTTCCATCAAAACGATTCCTCACACGCGGCGGTGCACCACGAACGAGTGCCGGGCATCGGCGGTCATCGCCGGGTATCGTCGACTCGAGTTCTCCTACTTTCGACACGCGGATAAATATCGATCCTTGTCCCGTCCGCGTGCCGCGCGGAGGGATTATTTTTCCGAGAAACAAGGGGGAGCAGGGGTGCAGAGGTGTAGGGGAGCAGGGGAGCACCTAGCGACACACAAGGGGTTATTTGGAGAAATACGAGGCCTCGCAACCCCTTTGGCCTAAGAGAGGGTACGCGCCGTCTCGATGAGAATTGGTCACGGTATACCACGGATCGATGTTTCGATTACTAAACGCTCGGAAATTAAGAATTCCGCTCCGCCGGGCTACTTTAAATAATAGTAACGTTCTATTATCAGGGGGGGGGGGAATCAAGTCAGAATTTCGTAAGCGTTCGCAAGATTCCAACTAGATCCCCCCACGCTGACTGTTTCTCTATTTCTGGTAGACGTCGTGTCGCGCGTTGCGGCCAGTGAAACGGCACACCTACATGGCAACGCAATTAAAGGTTAATACTTTCGCCTAGTCCCGCACTTACAGTGCAAATGCTCCAAACAAACTTCCAATAAAAGGTGGGCAAACATATTTCCCCCGAGCAAATTGCACTCCGGATGGTTAGGAAACTACATAACTGGCGCGCTTATCGAAAATTGTAGAGTCGCCTCCAGAAATAACTATTGAATCTATTTGTCAAAATCGTTTGGGAAATCAAGTCGTAAATAACTAGATAGTAAGATTAAAACCTACCATGTGTCCTTGCACTGTGTACGGTTTTATTGCATTATTGCTCGAAGGTTAGGAGACCGGAGATGCGCGTGGGTGCCAACTGTAAGCCGTAAAGTAATTTTCGGGGTTCTAGTCAGAGGTACATCTGTTTTGGTTTAACAAATAAATTACGGGTATACGAGTGTTAAGACGTGATTATGGTATGGCCGACTCGAATTTCGGTTTGGGTCTACGCTGCGGTCGATTTTGAACAGTGCCATTGTCGAAGAGGTCCTCTAGCGTCTTCTGACGAATTTATTGTTTTATGACTCTGGTGCGGCTGGAAAGTCTAGCCGTGCAGCTCTCAATGGAATTTGACGTAGCGTAGACCCACTCCTAGCGCCAGGAAGGCCTATGGCCCTAGCCTAAATAATGTTTTCCGGCAAAATTGCAGGAAACCGTGTGTCGTCTGTTTAGTGACGTTACGACCTATTTCGTCTATGGGCGTTACCCTTGTTTTGGGAGGTGATTTGTAGCCTCCCAAATATTATATCATTGGCTGGGGTCCCCACTATTTTGTACTTTGTGGAGGGATTTTTCAACCCCACGAGGTTACTTGTTTCTTACGCGTTAGTTGTAAGATCAGTCGCAGTTTAAGAGTCAAAAACTAAGTCGTAAGTTCGTATTCAGTTTTAATAAAGTTATCCGAAACCCAATTACCTTATTACTTTATTTACCTCTCTTCGAGGAGTGTTTCTCAGCGGCTCACAAATTATTGTTTGAGCACTGACACGACACAACAACGAGTATAGAAATTCTCCGTCGCTAGGTAGTAAATCAAACTGTTTTCGAAGCCTTAACACACTGCTTGATCGGTTAATCACCAACGATGATCAAGGAATGGTTCTTACCAAGGGTCCTTTGTTCGATTGCTCCGATTGCGGAGAGTTTCATCGAACAAAATTTGAAAAACTATCGGGAGAGATATAAATGCTGGTCGAACGGACGCGACGCAAGCGGTATCGTTTGGACCGTAGAATTTGGACAGGTTCGGAGGGTCGATTTTTTCTACGGGTTAAACGCCTAGAATTCTACTCATTGTACACCGGAAACTCTAATTCCTCAGGGCTAATCTCCGCGCCACTCCTCGCCGCGAACTTCGAAAAAGTTCCACTCGAAGCGGTAACTTTCCCGTCAACGGCACGCTCCTGGGGGTTAAAAAGACTCGCACGAGGAATGACGCGCGATCGACAGAATTCCGCTGGAAACTTGTAGCCACGGTCGTCGAATCGATACTTGGAAAAATATTACTTCGTCGTCCGATGCGCCGCTCGGCGTTCCAAGTTTCCAGTTCTATCTTTACTTGGCTTCGTGGCGTTCGTTGACATTTTCTATTTATCCGCTCCGTCCATTCACGATCGGCTCTCTCGCTCCTCGACCAACTTGGTAATTTAGTCGTTCCTCTTTAAACGACGTTCTCATAACTTCCGGCTGCAAAGAATCGTTTGAATTTTTTGTTTTCGAACGGACGTCCAAAGAGAAACGACCGACACGATTCCCGTGTTACCTTAAATGATTCTTCAGCACGGTTTCCATCGTTGTTCGTTCGTAACGATGTTCGGCGGTTCTCGTCAATGGACTGGCGATCCGAACGCGTGCGCGTTAGCATAATTGCGATCGCTACACGCATCCGCTTCTCGCAGATGCAGCAAAACAGTTGATCGAAAACATTCGGTTTCTCGGGCCAAGTATACGTATCCACAAATTATCTGGCAACCGATGGCTCTCTCTCTCTCAAAGATCTGTGATTACCACCGACAACAGATTGGCGCGGCGATAGGGTGGAAAACGGAGTACCTTAAGGGTATAAACGGCGTTGCATTGACTCGCGGGCACGCGAGGATTACAGAAGGCAGCCAATATCGGCGCCTGTGTCTCGGTTCGCTTTGACAGTGGCAAAGACAGCGTTTTGCGCTCACAAAACGCAGAGGAATTACCGGGCACCGGTCGCTCATTTGTCCCGACCGTCGCGCGTCGGTCGGACGGATTCTCTCTCGTTGCCTAATGTTCGATTGCTCGTTGAATCCTCTCCGAGAAGCCGTGTATCGTTTTGCATCGTGTATCACTTTAACGACCCTGTCAGCGACGACGTAGATATATCTATAAGTTGGAACGATGGCATTTTTGCGATCGACTGTACCCGTGTACATAGTTTAGTTTCTGTACAGTCTTGGAGCCGCTCGGGGGATTCGGGAAAGATTATCGACGCGGTGCATCGAGTTTACACGATGTTCTCGCGACTGCACGCTCACAATTGTATTTATGAGCGGTGACAATCTGTCACGCTTGGGCTGCCGACTACTGGTAATTGGACCGCCCGATTCCAGGACCGTGGAAGCATTAATATCGCGTCTCCGTGACAAATTTTCCTCGATGACTGCCGGGGCTAATTACTTTTACGAGCGGAACGGAGAAAATAATTGGGACGATCAAGATACCCTCGTCGAGGATCGACCGCGGCGCAGGACGGATCGCGTTCGTCGAACTCGACGAGCCCGGTGGAATCTCTCGCATGTTCCTTTGTCGGATTCTAATTATTGACGACCAATTATCGACGACGTTTAATCGTTTTGGCTGCCGATTACCTCCCCGATGGCCGAGGAACGAGATCAATCGGTTATCCGGAGCGCTCGCTCGGAGATCTTGCCAATTTCGACTCATCGGGATTCGCTAATGAGCCGTGATAACTCAGTCGGTGCGCCGAATTTGAGTTTTCCAGATCCGATTTCGATGGATTAAATTAATTTAGTCGAGCCGGATAATTTAGAATCTGGAAATCGAATGTTTATTCTCGATCGTTCCAAGTCGGTTGCTAAACGCACGGACGCGACGCGACGCGACACCGAGACAGAAAAGACATTTTTGAAATTCGTTTCTCATTCGTTCGTGCGTTATCCTCATCTTGTCGAGCAATATGGATTAGCGGAAAACTATCGAGGGAGAGCACCGGGTAGCGCGCGTGATACCTGTGAATCCATTTTGTCCATCGGACAACGGCATTGTCGCTCGAAAATTACACCAAAGGCGATGCCGGTAGGAACCGGAGCCATGGATGCATTAAACTGGCGAACTTGGGACAGTCGTGACAAATGGCTCTCGAGGCCATTCGCCCGAGTATACTAACATCATAATGAAACTCATTCTACTCGAAAACCTCGCGCAACATAATTAGAGTTCTTTGTACCGATGTCGTTTTTCACCCCATCGCATCGCCGACGCGTCTTATCGATTTTACTGGCCTGTGCGACGTTCGATAACGAATCATACTTTTACCCAAAGTCACCGTGTTCCTTGACAAAGTGTGCAAATGCTCTAATATGCGGTGGTATAATACAGAACAATTTCTTTGTTGATTTTAATTCCACAGCTGGCGCGATTGCTGGTTGTTTTAATCGATATCGACGGACGATACGTTAACACGTGTTTGGAAGACTCCTCGATATATTTGATATATTCGTTTTATTTTTTATGAAAATTTCAGAGGACATAGGCAATTTTTCGTTGATCGTAGATCGTAACATCAATAGACTTGCTATATTGTTATTAAATTGCGGATTTTGGGCATTTATAAAAAATACGAGTACATCAAATTCAAAATGGTGCAACCCCCCAGAGCAATAAAGAACACTGTACTATTATTTTATTCGAATGCGCATTTGATGCACTTATGACAAAAATGTGTAGCTGTAATTTAAAAGAGCAGTAACATTAAAATAATTCTAATACATAGACATATGATTTCCAACGTGTTAAGACTATTAAAGAACGAATGAAATGTCTGACTGGCTCCTGTCTCTAGCAATCGAAGCAGAAAATGTTGATTTTGCATAAAAATCCGCAGTCTACTCACGACTGTGAAGGGTCAATAACAGGGCACGAAACGAATACCTTGCATAAAGATTACATGGACAAGTTTAATCATCAGAATTTCCTCCCCTTCGAGAGCTGATGGTACTACAAAGTACTTGTTCCAAATTTGATTTTAACCAAGCCTAGGCAAGCTACAAAAAACCGAACCCCTATCCCTAACGCGACGTTGAGCGAAATTAAGAAAAACGTTCCGTTCCAAAAAATCGCGAGGGTTTGAAACTCGTAGGTTTCGCGTACGGTTAACATTTTTTCCGACGAGCGTAACGACGACGAATCGATGACGACAAAGGATAGCAGGGTGGATCGGCGAGAATTGGCAATTGGTGGTGATTCGGAAATGACGATCGGATCGGATCGGATCGGATGATATTCCATGACCCTGGCGGATCGCAGCCTCGCGGCGTGTTAGCTCGCGATAGCGAGTAGAAGGTGAAGGAGAGACCGAGGTGGCAGAGACAAGTGGAAACGAGGAGAGGAAGGAGAGGAAGGAGAGGAACGAAACGAAGGAGAGAAGCAAGCAGACTGCTGCTGGTTCTGGGTACCGGAGGGGGTAGCTGGCGTCGTGGCGCTTCCACGCAGGTCTGGTGGGAGATCGTGGAACCAGGGGCGGACGAACGGACACGACGCGGAGCGACGCGGCGCGAGGCAAGGCGACGCGAGGCGACGCGAGGCGGCGTGGCGCGGAGCGGCGCGGAGAGATCCGTCTCTCCTCAGTCGACGTCTAGCCGTCGCGACGCGTGCGTAATATCTTTCGCCGGTTTCACGAAACTCGCGAGACTCGCGTGTACCACGCAGCGTGACTCGTCGTCGGATGTTCGGCCACCTGTTCGCTCCGGAAAGTCGAGCGGGTTCGGTACGGTGAGCGATCGGTGCTCGTCCGATCGCCTCGTGCCTCTACCTGTCCAGGTACCCCCCGGCTGTTTCCGTGGAATTGACGGCCGCGACTCCGATCGGACCTTGCTCGGCTCTGCCGTTTCGTCCGATCTCGTCTGGTATCGTCTGGTCTCGTCTGGCCTCGTCTGGCCTCGCTTCGTCAGCGTTCGTCGGCGGAGCTCGCGATAACGCGTTTCGTTGGCTCGTCGCTCGAAACGGAGAAGTGCCCTCGGTGTGAACAGTCTGTGCCCTGTGAAAATCTCGCTGCGCACCCAGTCTCTACGTGATTATCAGTGCGATACATCCTTGGATTATGACCGTCGGGTAGGTACTCGATCCGCCAAATTTTTTTTTTACACGATCCACAAAGGGGTTACGGTCGCTCCGCGTCGCTGGCAATGTGCTCCGCGGTGACCGAGTGGCACGTCCTCTCGACGAGAACCGTCAGCCGTGTTTAATCCCTCCGTCTCGGCCGCAATTTTTCTTTACGAATCTTGTTTGCCTCGGATTAACACACGCTACGATCGATTGAAAGCAAATTTGGCTGGGTAAACTCCGACGGAACTGCCGACGTTCGCGGAATTTTGACGGGTGGCCCTGTAGGTGGCTGTAGTCGTGTTGGCAAGGAAAGGGTTAATCGCACGGTTCTGTATTGTTCGTATTACTTCGATCGACATCGGGGGCCACTGGTGCTGCGAATGTATTCCGAATTCGTGATCGGAGTAGGAACACGGCCAGATGAAGCGCGGGTAAACAAAGCTTCGTTCTGCCACAATGTCATTCGACTTTTCGGAGAGATTGCCAAATGTTTTGATACCTTGCTCTCTCCCTCTCTCTCATTCTCTCTCTCTCTCTCTCTCTCTCTCTCTCTCTCGGAGGTATGCGATTGGTATGCGATACGATATAGAGCAGAGATTCGTTCGAGCCTCCGCTTCGATATTAATTATTTTCGGCGCGATCGTGTACTTTGAATTTGGAGTTGTCGTGTCGCTGTGTCTGTGACCGTGTCTGTTTCTATGCCATCTATTATCGTCCCTCGGCTCGCGATAGCCTTAATAAACAAAATCCGTTCGCGTAGCAAAGAAGGACGTTTCATTCTAATAAACAAATTTCATTCCAGCGTTAACGGGCTTTGCGGGAAAAAATGTGTTGGTACAACGAAGTTACAAATTATTTATTTCAGACTGCTCTGTATACAGGATCGACCCGTAAATGGGATGACGCACGCGTCCCCGGTAATTGTGGGTGAAACACGGTTTACCAAACGGTGATTTTTATTTGTTCGATTCCGTTCGCTCTGTCCGTTGTCCGTTATAATTATATAATGTTCAATTATCAGTAAAATTGTGACAAAACAGTGTATACCATCGATCGGTAACAGCTGGCGTAGGAACGCTTTTTCCGCAACACGCTTATTCGTACCTCGACGATTGAGGGAAAACTTATGGACGGGAACGAATTATTGAATAAATCTCCGTGACTATTTCGACGGTCGGCGCGCGCTCGAATTCTCAATGGGAAAAAAAGATAAAGATAAGCCGTCCGGTTGAACCGATGTCGTTGTTTACGTTGGCGTCGACGCCGACGTCGGTGTTGGCCTATTCGCCTTGATGCTGTACCATCCACGGTTTCGCAATTATGGAGCCGGTCGCGCTCTTATTATGCATCGCGTCTCAGCTTTTCTTTCAGTTATCGATCGGCACCGAAGCGAGGTGATTATCGATTTAGAATCGAGTAACGTTGAGCGGGAATGATTTCGATGGCCTTGAAGCATGATCGAACGACACAGTTCTGCTTGTTGCGCTCGCGCGATACTGCTCGTTACCAGTATCGATATTATTAGATCGCATTCGCGCGGTCGATTCAGACGATTCTAACACAGAGTCGAGGCGTTCGCGAGAGCGCGCGCATGCTTCTACGGTAACGCACCGACACGCACCCACCAGCGAACCAAACCGTACGTACGACGAACGTGTCGCGAAAATTTGTCAACGTTTGCGTCACGTCAAACTCCGTCGTTTCGTCGTTTGTTTCGTTTGGCAGCGCATGGCTCGCCTCGTTAACCTCCTTCTTGTTACACAATATCGACCGGGCCGCGCTATCGTTCATGCAAGAATTCTAGAAAACGATCGTTTCGATATGTACCGCCCCCCCCACCTCCCTCCCCCTACCACGGACTCGAACGATAAAGAATCGAAAGTACACGCGTCCACCACTTGTGTCAACTGTTTCGCTCTCCGAAGATTATGCGTGGCTTCTTGGGAGCAGCTCGAGAAATCCTCTTAGCACGTTTCGTGTGCCACGTGGCCTTAGTATTCCGAGACCAGGGACTTAATACCGGTATAATTTTCATACCGGTATTACGAATACCGGTATCGAGATTATACCGGTATTACGCCGTGTTGCATCATACCGGTATAATCTCGATACCGGTATTGGGCAAACAGAGCTATACCGGTAACCGATATAAAATACCGGTATTTTTCGGTTTCTCTGTCTCTTTCTATATTACGCGATACAATGTCGTTTGAACGCCACCTATATAACTGAGTTGTCACAGTGTGCGTGAGCTCATGGCGCGGCTCGTGCTCGTGTGTCGTGTGCGTGTAGTCATCTAGCGCACGACCGAGAGCCCGGGACAGAGCGTGCAGGCACTTTTAGTTTATTGTACGCGGTACAATATAATTTTTATTGCATTTAGAGACTTACAATTTTAAACCGATATACTTTGGCTGTCAGTATTACGCTAGTAAAGAAAAAACATGATAATTTAAAATTAAGACGCGATTTTATTTTCGAATCGAACAATAACAATATATGTACAAACTAACAATTTATAAACTTACATTTTTATTATTTCTATGTATTAACATATCGTTAATAATATCATCGGATAAGTTATAGCACAATGGTGATGATACATATTTTAAAGAAGAAAACAATCTTTAACACTAACTTGTGTTGGTGATATTGCTAAAGCAATTTCTGTTATTTATAATTTAAGCAATTTTTAAATAAACAAATTTGTTTAATTTGTTTCTACATTCATTATTTGAAGTATTATTTCAATAACAATGTAGTGTTAAAATAAATGTTTAAACAATGTAAACGTATTTAAATAATTAATATAAAAACACATTTCTATAGATTATAAAAATTTATTTATATAAACAATTATTTTAACAATAAATTATGATCAACATAATAATTCAAATAATAAATATAGAAACAAATTTCTATACATTGTAAAAATTTATTTATTTAAACAATTATTCTCACAGTAAATTATTTAAATTATAATACAAGTAATGAATATAGAAACAAATTATAAAAATTTAGTTATTTGAAAATTGTTTAAATTATAAATAATTGGGTTCTTCATAACTGTTTCGAGAACCGCGACCGATATAAGTTTTCAATTCCCGATTTAAAAAGATAATGAAATTTTTTTGTTTAAATAAAATAAGAAAATTTGAAAAATTACCAGCAAATATCAGAAAATATACAGGTATTTTCATATAGCGATATGCCGTCATACCTGTATTTCGGTTTCTATGAAGGTTACGAAGGTACAACCGGAAAATACCGGAAAATACTGGTATATACCGGTATAATATCGGTATGAGGTCTTGAAATATACCGGTATTTCCACTTACCGGTATCGCGTTATACCGGTATTTCGGTATTTCGGTTTCTATAAAGGTTATGGAGGTAATACCGGTATATACCGGTATAATACCGGTATTTTGTATACCGGTATGAATCCTTGTCCGAGACGCCGGCAATAATACCCACCGTTTCTATCTTTATTATTGAGTCCATCCAGACGTACGCGCGTTTCCAATCTACACCTCGCAATCTGGACAATTCACTCGATCGCATTACTCTATTACTTACTACATCAATTGCAACTAGCAAAAGGCAGATAATAATTTCGTTCTTTTTTTTAATCATTCTTGTGAGTTGAAAGTAATGTATAAATATCCCTAAATTCATTTATTTCGTGTATTTTTCGTCTAGCTATTTTATAGATTCGATATTGGAAGCAGTGGCCAGAAAAACTGCACCATTCCCAAAAAAATCAATGTCTCATTGTTTAATTGCCATCCGAGCAGCAACTGCTCGTATCGTTGCAACGTTGTTACATCATATTGTGTAAAATGTGAAAAGATCGTGTTAGAAAAATCTGTATTGTTAAGCTACGATACAATTTGAATGCCCACTATTGTATATCGAATGATTTAACGCGACGGAAACAGCAGCGCAGTTCTCGTGCATTTCCCTTAACAAAACACAGATTTCGGTAATCGTGACTTACACGCGTGTAACGTGTGTCCGATAACGATTGCGAAACATCTCGACTGCCGCGTAAATTAAGTCGAATCTTGTGTACTGTTTCTCGTAGGAGATCGTTACTCGTCGTAGCAGTGGAAGAAATCAGAGCAATCGAGCGTAGGGTGGGGGGAGTCTACCGAGTATAGTTTCCAGTAAAAATTGAGATTTTTTCAATTGTTCGCGAACAGTAGAGAAATATCGTCCGATCGAAAAATTGGAGATCGAACACACGCTGTTGTCTCGCCGAGGATTGGAGCGTATCCGTTGCGAGAGATATTTTAGGGGTCGAAATGGCCTAGGAGCATCGATGTATCGGTGTAACGATGCGGAGCGTGCTAGAGGGCGGTAACGAGTCCGTGGAAACTGGAAAGAAAGCTGGCAGCGCGAGAACGGAACGGAAAAGGAGCTGAACCGAACGGATGCGATGGAAAGGGAAGGGAAGGGAGGGGAACGGAGACGAGAATGAAAGGGAACAGAGAGAAGAAAGTCGCGAAAGAGGCGGGCAGTTGTTTCTCGCGTTGTTTCGCTAATACAAAAACCTCGTCGAGTTCGTGCCCGGCACTGCAAAGCAGCCGGGGCTGTGTTTTCGAGACAGCAGTTCCATCGAAGGAAGCACGTCGTAGCTTTCCTGACCCTCGACTCGGCCGTGCTCGGTCAAAAGCCCTCGCGAAAGACAATTCGGTTCCACTTTGCCCGTATCGGTCCCTCGCCATCGGGAACACCGACTACGCGCAGATAAATCCACGATACCGATTTGTTGCATCCACCGTTACCCTGATTTTGGCACGAGGCTCACGTGCTCCGATACAGCGACGTGCTGCGAGGGACAAAGACGCGGGCTGCGATTCGATGAGCACCGGAGCGCCTCTTTTCCTGCCACCGCCGAGCCGAGCCGAGCCGATTTTTCCTCCGTGGCTTTTTTTTCGAGTTTCCGGCCAGACAACGCCCGAAACATTGTTCCCGCGGGATTGCTCGTTCTTTCGGAGATGGAAATTCACGAGCCTAGAACTTTATCGAATTCAACGCGAAAATAATTAGCACGTTCGCCGCTGTATGAAGTTCGGTTCCCCCGAGATCTTCGCGAGAAAATTGATCTCTATACCCGATCAATTCGCAAAGTCGAATTTCGCGAGGTAACGTAATCGCGATGCAGAGAGGCTGTTCGTGGAGAAATAAGTACGATTATTATCCCGTGAAGCAAACCATCGTAAGTTTCGTTGCCGGAGACGGAGTCGAATCCCGTTTGAAAATAAAGTAATCACGATAAATGTCCGCTCAGTTATAAAAACGTTGCATCGAGGCGGTTGTTGCGATAAAAATTGCTCGCGCGCTCAGCTGTGCGCTTACGATTATAAATACCGTGTACTGACAATCGTTTACGCGTCTGCATGGAGAAACGAATAGATCGTGCATCTCACCGACGAGCAACGATTATTATTATTATTATCATCATCCACGTGGCGTCGCTGCATTCAGGCAGAATTGGAAAAGAAATTTCTTTTGAAATGAAAATAGTCGACGGTATGTGGGTCAGTTTTTACGACAACGATTATTCTTCCATCGGTGTCACGGAGAATACACGCGCGTATTTTCCTCGCGGATTTTCCGCCGACGACAATATAATGTTTCACAATTATGCAACGGAGAATATAATTACACGGTAATGATAGCGTAATGTCATCGTTTCCATAACAAGCCGAGAAGAAACACATTCCTTCAGCCACGGTTACTTCAAGGCCGCGCGATAATACACAAATAACGTATCGTATTGTAATACACAAAACGTGTAACATTCTCCGCAAAGTATACGACACGCTCCAGTCGAATTTGGTAAAACGGTGACTTTCGCTGGTTCCTCGGATGAACGTACACATGATAAAAAATTCATTTTCGTAAGGAGGGAACCGACAGGCTTCGAAATTAGTGCTCGCACAAAAATAGCCTCGTCGTTCGACGGAATTATTTTAGCTAGGGCGAGATTATCGATTCGTAAGAAATTGCCAAAACTTACCGCGGCGTGTCGATCGTATTTCGAATCGGGGGGAAATGGAAAATAGGAAATTGGGAAATATAGCGATCGCTTAACAGAGGTCCGATCTCGTCGTAGCAACGGCTGGCGGGCACGTGCTCTCGGAAAAGCGTGTTCCATTGGCTGCCGCCTGCGCGGCACGTTCCCGAAGGAAAAGTAAAGTCGCAAGTGGGATATCCGATTGTCGAGAAAGAGGGGAAAACGCCTGAAAAGGGAGGGGACGGCGGATAGAGACGACGGAGGCGAGAGAAGCGATGCCCGCGGAGAAATGACAAAGCTACGGCTTTAATTATTATTGACACGTACGAACGAGGGCACGGGGGGAATTTACTAAAAGCCGGTCTGTTTTTCTAGCATCGTTCCAAGGAGCGGTCCTCTCCGCTCGATTTTGTTTGCGCACGTGTTCGTGCTACACAATGGTATCTAATGTTAGCGATCGGCGGAGACATTTGCATCATTGGAATTAGTTTTTCGGAACAATTTGTTCGTTGTTGGCTTTGCGTCGCGTCAATTGTTACTCGAAGACAGTTCTTTTCAACGGGCAATCGTCGTTTGTATCGTGCTGTGATGCCGTGTGCAAGATTCGACGTCGCCGAAGGTCGTAAATCCTCGACTCAGGTTTACCCGACAACGCGTATTTAAACGAATTCCGTACGACTTGGTCAGGTTATAGGAATTGTAAATTTTTATATGTAGGTACTAGTTTGGTAACGCAATAAAACTTTAATTTATTCTAACAGTTAAACAAAATATAAGGTGTGAACAGTGTTGCCAGATCGGTTAAACCGAGGAGAATACAGTTTACCACCTCTCTGATGACCAGAGTAATATGTAACGCGTTGCGCGGCACGTCACGTGACCATTCTACAGTCTTAGTGGGGGACGTTGGAGTGCGCTGATGGTAGCAGAATGTGATAGTGGAAGGGGAAAAGAAGGAGAGGAAAATTCACCCAGTTTTGGGTGGATCTGGCGGCACTGGGTGTGAAACTGGTACGCTGTACTGATTAAAGACTGTTTGTGAGACCGAGTGACGAGTGCTGTGTGTCGTGTGTTTTTTAAGTATCGGCGTGAGCGTGTACTCTGCCGGAAGCGCGCTGATTCGTGGATGATACTTCCAATGAAGACGGTGATGGAAAATTAAGTTGTTTTCTAATTGGCTCTATGAAATCTATGGAAATGATGAAAGTGACCGCCCTCGAAGACCGCCCCCGTTGATCGGTTATAGGTAGGGGTAGCATCTTTGGATGCAATACGGTTGGTCTTCGCCTTGCGTCCGCGGGTCTCGAGGGCTTGACCGTAACAGGTGATAAACCTAAGAAGCCCCTCGACTTTGAACAATGGCAAGCGGAAACTAAAGAACGTCGGTATTGAAAGTTATTCTACTGGGCAGATGCGACAATATTCGCACATGTAAGGTCTTAATGGCAATATGGCTTCCTGGATTTATCAACTGTTATACAAACGTAAAAATGTTTTACTACAAGGAGTTTCTAAAAAATGAACCGGCTATCGTACTTGATGGATGAAAAGGGGGAGAAGCTTATCTAACTAATAACAATTCAGACGGCTCTTGCCGGGCTGAACAATCACATTCCGTGAAGCTGCGTAAACGAGTTGAACATACGCGACTTCAAATATGGCGGAATAATAAACGGATTGTCTTTGACACCAGCTGCGGAAATGGATTGTACATTTGTCTGAAAAAGGGAGCTACAAGAAGCGGCCGAGGGAAATGGTAATGATTCATGGCTGATGAAAGAGAATCGTGCGAGTACGACAGCAACACGCGTTGTTAGACCTGGCTCGAATCCAATTCTAAGACGGACCGCGATCAAATCGATGGTTTACAAGATACGCCGGCCAGCTTGTAATCAAATCTGTAACACTGATATTTCATCGTCGCGCGGCTCGAATAAAAAAGCTCGTTACGGTGGGTCGTTACGTTTATGGTATGCAGACGTAAACGGCCGTTGCGCGATGCGGCTCCGCGCCGCGCCGGTTCGGCATAGCTTGGCCCGATTCGATTCGTTCTGTTCCGATCCGATCTGATCCGAGCCGACTCGACTCGGTTCGGTTCGTCTCGACGCGGTAGAACGCGACAATTTGTGCCGTTCTCTATTTAGACAATTACAGGCGCACTTGAAAAAAAAAACAATAGCGCTATTTAAATGCAAACTCTGAATAGAAGCCAATAATGTGTCGCGACGCCTGTGCACGTATATGCATCGGTGCAATTGCATCGATACTAAAATTGGTCACAGATATGGTCGTTGAGAAAATGTTTCGCGCGACCTCGTTCGCGAATGACATTCGCTCCGCGTGATCTTTCGTTCGACGGGAGACCGAACGATGGCCAATATGTTCGATTCGCCGGGTGAAAATACTTCGGATTTGTGTAATCGTTAATCCCGGTTCCGCGGGGACTCTCAAATGGATTTAATACAACGCGAACAGACTCGGGGAAATGGGGAACGCAAGCTCGGCAAAATTGGAAAAAAATGACAATTTTTCCCGGGTAAAATTCGAATTCGCGAGAATCAGCGCAATTAATCGGTTTGTACGAGGCGGGACATTGCGTCAAATTAATCGGAGTTGGAGAGAATAATGGCGAAAGTTGAGTCCGGAGAAACGTTCGTTCCGCGCGGGAAGAAAAATTGCGGACGAAATCGGGAATGACAAGTAATTCTCCCATGATCGAATATTTTCTTCCGAGACTGTTCGCGGGAAGAATTGTTTAACCGATAAATCAGAAAATGGCTGCGCGGCCTGGACGCTGTGGAACGCGCAGTGAAAAGTTTAATGGTGCCTTCCGCTCCGAGGAGAGCAAACTGCATCGTTGGTTATCGCTAACTGGCAAAAACTGATTCGAAACCTTGTTTAGAGGAACACGGGAAACCGGCGCGTACGGAGAGGACGCAAGAGGGTGGGGAGAAATTGTAGAAAATTAGTTAATTGGTTTTCTGGGCTCGATGGATGGACGGTCGTGTTGCGGCATAGATTTTGTGCTGTGATCATTTCCATGCGGGGGTGGCTGCGCGTTGTAAGGTAAACTAACAGTAGGATTCGGTACACGGTAGAACTGTAATCACCGTTTCGATGAGAATAATATCGGAATAATATCTCGTCGCGTTTCAATTCCAATTACTCCGTTCGATCGTTTCACGTTTGCGTTGCAGCGACCATTCTTGCCTTATTACCGCGTCCTGTTTTTTCGTTTCAAGTCCCGCGGAAACGTTCGTACCGCTCACCGTTATTGCTATTATTATTGCCTCTACATTGTCTTCTCGTCGCAGTAAGTTCTCTTCCGTTCGTTTCTCTGTTATTGCGCCTTCGGTGTACAGGCTGCAAAGGTAATAGTATTTCCAAATAATTATTATAATTCTGAATAATAATTCGCCCAACCGCGGAACAAGCAACGCTTTTAAGGCTCCAAAGTTTGTTACCGGAACGTTCTCGTTATTACCGTCATGAGTTCTAATTATTGGCCTTATAAATTTTGTATTTTTCCGGGCCAAAGTGCTCCCGTGAATATGCATTAAAATGGATCTTATCACGCCGGCGTTCGCGTAATGATTTATCGATCGCCGCCGGTCCTGATTGAGTAATGCGGTAATCACCCCCGATTGCCGTGCTCCTCTTTTCACGATTCGCTCCTATCCGAACTCATAAATTATGAGTAACAAATCAACGCGCAACATATTAATTAATCGCGAACAACGAGGATTTTGTTTAATGTTCGAACTTGAGCGCAAGGCCGTCGCACACCGCAGCGTACATTCGACCGTGTTACGTACAATTACGTGGCGCGCTTGTAATGTATTTTATGATTGTTTGGACTGCACGCGAATATTATTCCGACAACGTAACCTTTTCATTTTTTGCCGGGCAAATTGTGTTTCGGAAATATTGCACCTGCAAACAGCGAAATATTGCGGGAGGAATAAACACCGCGCCCTGTTAGCAATTTTTTCATTGCATACCGTTTTAATATCGGCCTGTTCGACGCGAATCTCGGTTTACTAGGTTTCAGAGGACCGTTCGATTATAATTTATATCGACAAATTGAATGGAGGTTCGACAAAATATGTTTTTGTAGCCGATTCGAATGCGAGGGATCGAGAATTCGTCGCTTGGTGGTTAGAAAAACGTTGGGGCTTTTCGGAAAAGATTCGATCAAGGTGGTAGGAGGTGACACGCGGGTCCGTGACTCGGAAAACTCGAGGGAACACAATGGCGGCGTACCTAGCAAGGAAAGTGGAAGTTTCGCTGGATATCAGAGCGGAACGCTCGAATCGCTGAAGGTGCTGAAAAATACACGGGTGTCTATTGCGACAAGCAACGCGGTGGCTTGCGGTGTAGCTGAGCGCAAATCCTGTTCCCGATGTCTGACTACAAACGTGGCCGAACCACTTGGTTTCCCACGCAAAAGTGCTTGCGTTGCTCCGATGGAGAATGTTCGGGCAGGGATTGCGGAGCACCGAGTTTTTCAGTCTTCTCGCCGAATCTTTTTGTTCTCACTTTTCTTTCTCGTCTCCCTTCGATCGCCGTCTGCCTTCCCCCCTTCTCATTCGCCTCGTCTCGCTCTTCATTCTCTTTTCTCTTTCTCTCTCTTCGACGAGAACACCGAGAACGAAATCGAAACTCACCGGTGCTCCTTTGTTTCCCACGTGAAAGCGCTCGTTATAGCGTTCCGTGCCACGGGGAAACGTTATTGTTCCTAATTTCGTTCCGCCTCTTTCGATTTTAATTTTCACCGCTGAGTAATTATACGGGGCATTCCAAGAACCAAGTACCGCAACGGCGAACAAAGGGATTCGTGAATGCATCATGCACCCCCGTAGACGTATCTCGAGTTCGGAGGCATTCGCGAAATTCGCCGACTCTCTCCAGAGGGCGGATCATCTGCACTGGCGATAAGTGCCAGAGCCGATATATCGGCCCGCAACTTATAGCGCTTTGCTATTCGCATTGCGAGAGAACTCTATCTCAAAATAAATTTATAATACGTTATAAATGGTCTAATTTCATTACGAGAGAATTAAAAAAAATAGTTTTTCGTTTTAACTCTTTGTGGACGACGACTTTTTTCCTATCGCTTGGAGCTAACGAAATCTAACATAAACACCGATGGTCGCCGCTCAGGCGACATCCGACCTGCGGCGTGAATCGCCGTGGCGTTGGGCCCTTATCGGAACATGTCGACATCGTTTTATAAACAACTGTTTGAAGACTCTCACGAAATAAGATCGCATTGCCGCAGCGAGACGTAGGATCAGTTAGTTTTTCTTCGATCGTTGTCGTGAGCAGTATATTTCGTTTTGTCCCAGTGACAGTCTGAAAGCGTCATTATAATGAAGTATTATGCAAAATTATATCACAAATATATTTATGACAACATAATTTTGTTTCAGCAATCTTATATTACTTATAACAATTGCGTATTTCGGAAGAAATAATCCGCCCGGCGCTTACCATGTACCTTCGAGTTATTTTTTATGTTTGTTATGTAATATTATTTATCTTGTTACAAAATATATCGGAAATGCAAAGTATATACTTTGTAATAAATGGTCTATATAAAATTATGATGAAAAGATGACTTTTTGTATGTGCAGATACGTTTTGTAAGAGAGAACTGGACTTTTACTTTCTTTATGATCTTTTATACCTTTGTTATTTATATAATTTTCAATGAATATGGAAAAACTAGTGTCATTGTTTTGTTCTCTATTTCGTCCTTAATATACTGCTTTTTGAATCATGTAAATATTATTCCTTGTTTGGTTTTTATTACCATTTTCCCAAACCCTAGTAAAACCGTGAAATTCGGCCGGTTATTCTCGCATAGGCACCTCTTTTTCGCCTGGCACTAAAATGGTTAAGAACTAAAATCTTACTGGAAACCGACAATGGTCTGCGATAAATTAAATTTCCGTGCATGTGTAAACCATCAATATTCTTGAGCGCAACTGTAGTGGTGCTGATGCCCGTAACAACGTGTTTCTGTACGTAGCTGATGCTCGCCGGCACGATTCTACTAATGACTTATCGACCTAACTACGCTTGTAACTCGTGCAATTGTATTTTTTGGTAAGTTCTTGATTTCGGAAGCCTAGCACGATCGCGGTGTCCCCGATCCCTGAACTCTCGGAGCAATAACTTTTCATGGCTCTGTTTTTTCTCCTGCGGCGTCGTAGACGCAGCATTATCGTCGGGAACTACCAAATAACGTTTCGAAACGAACAACTCCGGCAGATATTTCGTTGCGCACGCGAACACTTCGGATTCTCACGCAGAAGTGCTTGCGAAGCGACACGCGAACCGCCACTGGCGTTGGAAATTCTGCTCTCCGTTTCCTGTCTCGTTGAATACCGTGCAACCTCTAACGTAACCTAGCGGCGCGCCTTTTAAAGAGGTCCGTCGGTGAAATACCGCGTACTCTCGCCACAAGTTATTTCCTTACTTTCTCGCCTCGACGAAGACTAACGTTGCCGGCACCCTCTTTCAACAGCGTTTTCGAAGTCGTTACTTCGCTCTTGTAATAAATTAAGACCGGCATATCACGGCCGAGGTATACAACAAGAATACAAGGTGATTCTACGCGGAAAGATTAGGTCGAAAAGGAAGAATCCTCCTATTTACCCATAAGACAAATAACCCTTTCTGGGGTGCTTCGAACGAAGAAATATTGTTCTTCATTTTCGCGCGTTTTCTCACGTAGAATTTCATGCTGGCCCCATTCGCGTCTCCACGGTTACGCGACAGCCCCCGCACATCGAAAAATATATTCGACGCGGGTAGCAAGAGCTAACACGGTCCTTTTTGTCTCGACTTACGACACAGTTGCAAAGAAATAGCGAAGCGGGACCGGAACTGGGCTAAAGAAGGAGTAGGGAAAGGTGCAAAAGGCAGTTGGGTAACTAAGAAAGTAGAAGAAACGGGACCGAAACGCGGGCACAGGCACGAAGAGAGTCGCATTCGTGTTAATCTAATCACCGGCGCACGTGCAGCTGACAGAGTGTAGTGCCGCATTTTCCACAGACCATTGCCTCCACACTAAATGTGGCCCGTGCGCGGGAAACTTTCAAAGCCCGCGGCGGCTGTAATAACATTTCCATTTGGCCATTGCAAAAAAAAGAATTCCTCCTTGCAGCGGCTCAAATTCGAAAGGAATATTGCGTTTTCATTCGACACGTCGCATTTAGTATGCGCAAAGGCGGTCGCCCCTGCGAGATTCCATCCCGTAAATGCTGCACGCCGAGGCTCCGCGGCTTTTCTAGCTCGGTTCTCTCGGTTCTCTCGGTTCTCTCGGTTCTCTCGGTTCACCCACCAAATCCTCCGGTTAATATTCCGCTTCGATTATCGACGAAACAATCGGCATTAACCCTATCGCGATCCGTCGGTGTCCGTTGCTTTTTAATGTTTCGCGAGTTATTGGATTTCCCGTCTAGTTAAATAAAACGTGGCAAGTTAAATATTCTCTTTCGCCGGCATGATCGAGCGAGGCGAACGAAGCCTCGGCATTAAATGTACTATCTAGGTAAACGGTAACGTATTAAAGGTGGATTTGATCGATGGGAATGGACGGCTCGTCGTTATCCAATTCTTTTGACGGTCGTTTACGTTGTCGACGAGGCCCGGCGATACGCGAAAATATACAAAAGCATCGGTACACAGCGGTAACGCGGCCACGCACCGCTCGTTTTCCATCCGACGTGGCTAATTTGTAAGCGCGTAACGAACATGCGTCACTGCCGCTCGTTATAACTAACAAGGGATAACGACACCAGGTCACATTTCGTTTCCGAGCTGCGCTTTTTCAGGGGCAAACGGTTCCACATGCCAGTGACAGCTCGCGGAAAAAGTGAAATTTGTTCGGAACGCGCCGAGTATTATCATATTTTGCCTTTCTTCGACGCGCACGGTGTAAGAAATGCACGTTCGTTCACACGCGGCACAGATGGCCTCTCGACTCTTTAGCGTATTTTAAGAAGAGGCCTTCCCTTTTCCCGTCATTTCCAAATGACTTCGGGAAAGGGGGTCGTAAAGTGGCACGCGAAGGCCCCGACCGGCCAGAGTGGGTCCTGCAACACGTGCAAGTTATCCAGGCATTTGGCACTACCCTTGGCCTGCGTCAGGTCGAGAGGCCATCAATTAAGGGGCCCCACTTAGGGGCACTGTGAACGCGCTGCTCCGGGGGTCATACGTTTTAGAAATTCACTAAGACGACTCGAGGGAGTGACTTTTCTCCTCCACGGATCAGGAAGACCCTCCCCCCTCAAAGTCGTCTAGCAAATAGGGTGATCTTTCCCCCGTTAGCGGATACCTTCGCCCAGTTTTTTCCGCATTAAATAGAGCTGACCCCGGAGCAGAAGGAGGATTACAGTACAGAGTTTACGGGTGCGGACTCAGAGTTTTAGATTTTCCGCGAGACATATAGTTCACGAGTATACGCGACACGCGGATAGTATAGTCAATAGAAATCGTACAAGTGTGACGGTTTCCATCTCTGTATAGACCTAAATAATAAAGTATATTTTCTTGTGATTTCGGATCTTCGACTGTTTTGCGAAGTGCTTCTTTATATTCTACCCTCACCGTTCCTTTAATAAAATTAACACACGGCTCTCCAAAGCATCTGTTTAGGAAGTCCCACGATCGAATCGTGTAACAGCCGAGTCTGTGGCGGTCCACCGGAAAAATAAACGGCGAGTTTAACAACCGTTTCCGCGGCGCGTACAAAACCTGGCTAAAGTAGAGCGCCGCGAAATTCCGCGATCGCGCGTCACTCGAAGAAATCGCGGCGTTGCGAGCGAGCAAACAGCGACGAAAATTAAATCCGCCCGGTAAAAAAGCAACCGGTTTGCGGCTCAAGCTCGCCAGCATTGTTTGCGATTCTGAATTTGTTGCACCGTATATCCGTTTTCACCCGGTTTACAAAATAAACTGGTCAAGTGTCCACCGCGCGACGGATGATCACGCGTTTCGCTTCATTAACGCGTTTGGCTCGATATAAAAAGTTTCGCAGTCGCATTCGAACGACCCGAATAACGCATAAATAGCCTGCTAACCTGATCCACTTGTCGCGCTTCCTCGCTTGAATTTCCGACCGTATCGAAATTCGAATATTCTTGCCGATCGTATTCGAAACGAGCTGCAAAATGTATAAACGGCAAAATAGAAGTATGCGCTGTCGCAGAAAGAAAAAGTAGAACATAGGAGACGGCGACGCGAGGTCCGTCGCGAAACTCGATATCCACCGGGATCTAACGAAGCGGTAAAAAAGATACAGTGGATTTTTATTCGCGCGAATTACACTCCTTTTACGATTCCGTTCTTCTGCGCACGGCTGACAGAATTGTTCGTCGCCCTGAATGTAAAATAGTGTTCGGGATTAATTCGAATATAAGTCGTGGATTAAGTGTAATGCGAAATACGAACATATGTCTCACGAGTTGTTTATGGTTGAACTCGTGTTCGACCTCGGCATCGCCGCTTCGCTCTAATTTTGCGTTCGCGACAAAACCCGTGCGCATTGTTTCGCACCTGTTAGACTGCGAGCGCACAGTTTTTATACGACATGTTTGTACAGTCGACCGCTCCCAAGGATTGTCACGCAACTCCCTCTCTTCAAAAATGCTAATTAGGTTAGCCAATCATGGCATTGTCGATAATTTCGGAGGAGCGCGAAAATCCCTGACAACGGCCACTTCGATTCCAGTCTCTCCAGGAAGCAGTCGATTTTCTCTCGCGACCTCTCACATTTCGTTCGGCGACTGCTTCCCTTCAATTCATTGCAAGTTCTGTTTAAGTATATTTAGTTCTTTTATTACTGTTGTTTCATTTGTACATATAGTTCACAAAGTTCGATTAAATCTCTAGTCAAATCATCTCAATAAAGTCCACTCTCTTTGTATTCATTCGCGTGACCGCGCTTCACATTCACCTCCACCTGCACGCACAGCGCTGTGCGATTCCGGCGACGCTCTGGAGCTCTCGCCAAATCTCGAGCGGAGTCCCCAACAGATAGAATTGATCCTCCTTCGATGCATTGAATATTTACTTAGTTATTAAATGACACTGGAGAGAGCGAGAAACCTTTAAATTACACCGGCAAATAAGAAAAGTTTACAACCCTAAAAAATTGCATACGCCGGTATAAAACGCAGCGTCTTTTGAAAATAGTTTTTCAAACGTTTAAATAAATCGCGAGCATCATGGCCGCACTAAAATTTTTTCGACGCGCTCGTTTAATAATTCCGCGTAATCTGATGCGAAAAAAGCACCGTCGTGTTTAATGCGATACAAATTGTGTCGCCACCGGTGACGTATCGTTGACAAACGAAATCAGAGGAAAATTAATAAAAGATGCGAGAAATTACGAACGAGTTGACGCGGAAGTGCGGGGAACGAGAGGACGAAAGTCAATGAGTCGAAGTCGAGGAGAGCGATTCGAATCGATCGGGCGCGTCACCTTCGGCTGGCACCTACGTATTCGTACGTCGGGTAGCGCAGGGCTGGATGCAATTAACCGTCGTAGGCAAGGCAGCCCTCGGTAAAGCGTTCGACGGTGCGTGTGTACGGCCGATAGGGCGACAGGCGAGAGTTCGTTTTGCGAAACTGTCGATAATAATTAACGTCCGCGCACGATGCCTCGTCTCCGAGCACGTATATTTGTGTGCACAGGAAGTGCCTACGGGTACGACATGGCCGTCGTATAACGAACTTTCGCGAACGGACTTCGGCTTCACTGACTTGTCGGTAATTATAGACTGCGCCACGGACGTCAAAGGTACCAGCTACAGTCGAACCCTTTCCTTCTACCCACGTAAACATGATCTTGAAATCATAATTAACATCCGTGCGCACGTTCAGCGCCCGAACACTTGGCCAGGCTTCAGACCCTCGCGAATTTCGCAGTCGCAACGTTCGACAGGCTTCAAGGATAACTCATCGATCGTGCACGGGAAACATTTCATTAAAATGCGCTTCGCTGCCGTTTATTGTCCCGAATAGAATTACTATCGTTATCGAAAAGACGACTAAGTTATCTTTGGCTATCGATTGTTCGAAATAGTCGAACCCGTGTCGCCCGACACAGCTTGCTCGCTGACAGAGCACGAAGAATTCGGAATTTTTTCGGCTCGGATCGATCGGGTATCCAGCGTCGGCGGTCCGTAGGCTGTAACCTAAATTCTCTGTCGCGTCGCGAGATCGTCGAAAATTCGGAGGTGTAATTAGTGCCGGCGAGCTGGGTGAAATAGTCGCGACGTGAAAGGGACGGGCGTCGGGCGCCCGGACGGTCGGCGTAAGCAAAATTCGGTCGAAATGGAATTTAAATTCTGTGTACGATCAAAGGGAGCCTCTATCCGTGAAATACGGAAGTCAAAAGTTAATTTCAATGGAAGATGGTGTGGGGCTGGTTGGTGGCGTCGGAGAATGCTGTTTCGGGGGTGGGGGGGGGGGGGGGGGGAGATGGAGGTCCGATGGGTGGGGAGACAAAGCGAAAAGCTGGCTCTCGTGGGAATTCACCGAGTTAAGGCCGAGAGATACGGTACACGCGGCTCGCCGGCCGATGCGAAGACTCGCGACGCGAATAGAGGCGAGCGTGGAGGCGATGCGACACGCGGTTAGCCGTGCCATAACGGCGCATACGTGTTTACATCAGATATAGCTGATGCGCGTTGGACGGCCCGCGGAGGGGTTGTAACGCGGATTGCACGGCCGCGTTCGCACACGTGCGAGCACGAACACGGGTTTCCGTGGAAATGGGTGAAGGGTATTTTATTACCAGCCGCGGCAGATAATGCTGAATGTGCTCTACTTCGAACGGTGCTCGCACGGTGCAAGCCCGATGCGAGCTCGCCGCGGTGCATCACGGAGCGGCGCGCTAAGCGTCCCGCTGTGTGCGGCGTGGCTCCGCTCAGCGTGTTATTATGCGAGTGGATGGTGGGATGACCACTGTGCCACCGATTGTGCGCCGCTCAATATGCCATTACGAATGTGTATGCACGCGCAAACAACAAGAACGATACGCGCGGCACGGCGCCTCGCTTTTTCCTTTTTCCTTTTTCCCTTTTGTCTTTCCCTCCCACTTTCCCTGGCCTCGTTTTGACGTCGAGTATCGTAAACCAGCAATGATGTTCCGTGCTAATTCTGGAACATCTACCGGGAGACGTTTTTTCAATTCTGTTTCCTTTTCGGTTTTACGCGATTCGCCCGACCGCGCGCATCTACTTTTAATCCGAGAACGCTTTGCTATTCGAGCCGCGCTCATTCAATTATCGAACCGCGTTGCGAAACCGAACGATAATTCCAACAAACGAAAGTGCAGCCGATCGTTTTCGTTTATTTTCGGCTAAACGCGCGAACAAAAGTCTGAGCAGACCAGAATCTTTTACCGTGTTTTCAATACCACGAAGCAAGATTAATTACCATTGAAACAGCTATTCCACTTTGCACCAACTAAATTCAATCGTGTCAGTTTTAGAAGGCGCAACGCATGCCAGTCGCTTTCACCGTTCGGTAGATTTACCTGAAGGGTTGAACGAAAACGGAACTGTATTTTCATTTGGAAACCTTGAGTAATGGAGGAAAGAATGGCGGTCGAGTAATGGGTGAAACGTTCTAAACCGATTTGGTCCGCCATTCCGCGGCGCGTAATTGTTGAATTATTATACAGCGAACGCTCGATCGATACCAATTGCAAGCCTATAAAGTCCTCGTCCGGCGTGTTTCCCGCAACGGCTTATCGATCCTCGAAAGTCGACGAGTTTTTCCAGTGTATTTTTTCGCGTGACACGGCCAGGTTCGCCCGCGTCTGAGAAAACTGGGAGAAGGGCGGAATCCTCGGGGATAAGTAACGAAAAGTTTTCGGAAGATGTGGACACGCTCTCCGGCCGTCGTGATTTCCGGCGGAAATGCAGCGAGAGAGAGAGAGAGAGTCCATGTTCGAAGCTCGTTTTCGTAAACCTCCCCGAGTCCGGTGAGTTTACCTTAGCGGTGGTCGATCTTGCCGCCTGATTTCTGAAACGCCGAACGGGAATCTTCCGTCGTCCCGGTTTTCAGAGAAAACACACGAAAACTCGCCGCGAGTTCGTTAAAGGATCCTCCGGGTCTCTTTCCGCGCTCCCAATGAACTAATGCTACGCGTCCACTTGACGGTTTCGCCTCTCGTATACACAGGACTCGTCGACGCGACAGAAACCTTCGAAAAGAACTCTTCAAAGGATACTTCGTCTTCGAAAAATCAATTTAGGCTAGTGTACGTATTTTCGCCTGTTAAAGCGACAAAACGCCCGAGTAACCTGGCATAGAATATTTGTGCAGAATTTCAAAATTGAAATGTAATTGTTCGATGATAGCGGAGCAAGGAACACGCGTATTCACAGTGATCGTTACTGCTTTTGTAAAGATCATCGACGGGGCCAAAGGTCCGATAAAAGTTGTAGGACGTAATAAAGCACATAATGCTCGGTGTCCATTCGAGAGCCACTCTTGAACGATACTCTAATGTGGCTGGGTAGCGTGGGGATTGGAGTACGCTCGATATAATAAATGGAAGTGCTTTCTTTCTCTCCCTCGTTCGATATCGGATCGGTCCAATTCCATGGAAGAAATGTCGGACGAATTCGTGCTAGCCGGGTCAGCCAGGCGCTTCGATCGGCCAAGTTCGACTCGAGTCCATAACGAACACTGTGTATTAGCTCCGATCCACTTACGATAATTACTGAAATTCAATTTTAGAGTTTCCGCCCCGTGGAAATAAAATTATTACTGAGCCAGTGGCGCATATACTATTAAGTACCGGGGTGATTCCCTAACTTTGCGACGGAGTATCGAACGTTTCGCGTTACATTGATAGGCCGGCGTTCGACGACGGAGAAAAGTTTCCGGGGTGTGATACGAGATGCACGTGTGCGTAAGCGGCTACTCTAAGCGAGACGCTGAACCGCGTCGATGTCGCTCGATTGGCGATAGCGTTTTGTTTTCGGCAGCGGTGCTGGGCCTAGCGTGACGGAACAGCAGTCGCACAATAAAACCCAGAGAGAAAGCATCGAACCTCTTACAGGGGTAAGGTCGAGAATGCTCGAGAACTTGATTATTCTTTCACGCAGAGAAAATTCGTTTTCTCCCCCGTATGTCACGGATTGTCGAGCCGCGCGTCGTGTATACGACGCCCCGTGCACCATAGACGGTGTTACGCGAACTAGAGTAAATCGGTCTCGATTGGTAGTCGTAGGGAATATAAACTAGCCTCGACTATAACCAACCTCATCATTCGCTTGTGTTCGCCTTGAGCTCTCGTCGAGACATAGAAAACGAAAAACGGGCAAGGACAGGGTAGTATGTCAATGGGAGGAACTAATGATCCAAGTTTCACCTCGAGGGTAAAAAATTCATCGAACCCAGTGTCCCCGACATCGATTCCTTCTCCTCGCTAGTGGTTCGCGGTTCGTGGCTCGTGGCTGGTGGTCGCACGCTGGTTAAGAATACCACCGCCACCACCACCACCGATAGCAGATATTTATCCCTTAATCCATTCGAGCCGCTTAATTCACGTCACATCAACGTGAAATATTTACGACGCGCCAATAGGATGCGCGTGTACAGGTGTACACCGCTATACGGATGAACGTAAGCAACCTTTCGGACGGCTAGGCGAGGGGAAACGCGGGGCCAAAGGGAAGCCTTAGCCAAGAGTTGCTAACTCCGTCGGAGCGATATAACGAACACATGTTCCAGCGCAAGTCTACATAATCCGCAACAAGCTATAGAGGCGCACACGTAGCCTCTGTGCAGATTGTTCGTGTGTTCTTCCCATACTCTTCGCCCTCCTGTACTCCCGTACACTCCCTACACTCGTGCCTCGCCGCTCTTTCTATCCGCAACTTGTCTCCTCTCTTCGCGGACTACCTTCTGTAAACTCGAAATTCCCCGGTTCCTAATCGAATCTCGGTCGAATCGCAGCTTCCTCTTCGACCGTGACTGGACCCGCAGCCGGCCAAATTAATTGGATTCATTCCATTCTATTTGGAAATTAACCGGCGCTAGATTCGTTCCCGAGCACCGGCTTAATGGTCGTTAATCGTTAACCGTTAAATAGAAAAATCACGATCGCTGTATCTTTGAAACAATTTACGAATCGTCGGTTTTTATGTAAACCCTAGCTGTTTTAACGCTACGTTCACGGGACTCGTCAAAACGGTTGATGTATCCTTGAGAAATTATTCAACAAATCTATTTCTTTGGGCATGTATCGTGAAAAGCGGTTAAAAATTTCCATAGCGCCGGTCACCGAACCGATCGCGAGATCAACTTCGTTTTGTTTGGAAATCGACGTACGCCAGGACCCTCGTAGAATCGCGATGACTTCCGGAACAAGTCGAGTAGTATTCTTTTCGTTCGTAGTCGAAAAAAGATTTCGACGTTTTTCCGTGGCGTCTCGCCGTCGCAGGGACGAGTCGCTCGTCAAACAAACGCGTCGATTCGTCTCGTCTCGAAGGAGAGGAATGCATTTCTATCGGAGCGTGCGAGGTGGAAAGTGCACACGCACGAACAGAGGTGGTCGCACGTGACACGCAGCCTAATACAGGGTACACCCTATGCACGGACGATTTCGCCCACGAAGGGGGCATCTGTCCCAAGAATCGGCCTTCAATCGGGCCTAATAGCTGGAACTCGTTAACGAAATTGTTTGTACTTCGTGATTCCGTTGCTAAACAACTCCCCAACAGCGGGCCGGTTCTCCACTTTGAAACTCAGAGTCGCGTGTAATCACGTTTCGAGTTGCAAATTCCGTGAACAGAGCTACTTAAATTATTGGTAATACATCAGTGGCACCAGTGGAGCAATCCACCGGCGAATCCGGTCGGCTCTCCGGTTTTTTTTTCCTCGCGAAACTTCCGCGTTTACGAACGCGTCGTGATCTCGTAGAAAGAGTACGCGACGAGAGAAGTACCCGTTACGTTGAAAGCTCGCCGAAAGATCGGTCAGAGAGTTCGCAGGCGCGTGCTCGTGTCACGCTATAAACTACCGGTCGCGTCCCATCCCATGCCATCCCGTCCCGTCGGAAATAAAAACGCAAGAACTACCGGTAGGACCGATATCACGGTAATTCCCCTGTCTTCGATTGAAATTTATCGGGTAAATCGTGAGATATTTAACACGGTCGAATCGGTCGGAGGCCGATCGAGTGAACGGCGGCGTTTCAACCGGGAATGAATTTTCCCTCGGCCTGTCTCGTTCCGACGCGCGATGATATTTCATCTATGGCGCTGGGGACGATATTTTTCGACATTTACTTTATCGTCGATGCACAAAGATTTTTCTCGCACGACTCTGAATGCGAGCCGCTGGGCGAGGGTATATCAGGCTTTTATAGCACGGTATCCGGTTTCAATGGTCCGCTTTTGTAACGAGCTATCGATAGGCGCACAACTTTTTAATACATCGGCCCCTCTATCTCTCTCTCTCTCTCTCTCTCTCTCTCTCTCTCTCTCTCTATCTCTCTCTCCGTCTCTCACGCTCATGCCCCTTCCCTCCATAAACATCGATTTTTTTTCAACGGATACCCGAACAAAGCCCGAAAGAGTGGGAGACGGGAGATAATAACACGGAGACGCGCGAATCTCTACCGAATCGACTGGAATCAAATTCGACAGCTCGTTCCCGTTTCCCGTTAATTTTTGTCCTACGATGCGTGCCCCCGAAATGTCACCGCCGCGAGATTTTTTCGCAAAAACACCCTCTAGCCATTAATCCCTCGACCTAAAATATCTAGTTTTCCGTTGTCGATATTTAGCGATTAATCAAGATGCGATAGATGCGATAGAATCACAGTGGTAGTAGGAACGCGGTAGTCGCGTCTGTCGTTTTCGTTTTCTAGAGAACGGATGCTCTTGAAAATTGTAATCGCGGAGGAAAGAGATGCGCGAGACAGGATTCGGATGTTCGGGGCACGTTTCTTCGAAAGAGGATCGCTGGCTCTGTGTACATATCGTGACCACTTACACGGAACACGGCCGATGACATAGCACGGTCACAGTAGTCACTCCATCGTGGATGCATGAGACACGATATGAATTGCAAATAGCGAACGCCGTCGGTGAGAGTGCCCCTACCACGTAATATCGACGATGCTCGTGGAATTGCTGTTCGAACGACTAGTTTGTTGGACCGTGTCCGGCGCGGTACCGAATGTTTCCTCCCCTTAAATTCGACGAAATAATTTGTAATATATATCGGCCTACGAATTATCGAGAGCCGGGAGAATTACGGCGTCCGTTAAATTATAACAATTGAATATTCGTCGCGGGGAAACGTTCGGCGCAATGTCGCGCCGTGCCGCGTCGATACACCGTTACACAAGGGACGATTCCGAGCCAATTTATCCATTGAGGAGAGATTCAACTTTTCTCACCTGTGTTTCTTCGATCGAACGAGAATCCTCGAAACGTTCCCGTATTCGGCCAGCGTTGCTTCAAAATTCTTCCCCCCGTCCCGTAATCTCGGAAAGAAAATTCCAAGTTCAATTTTCTTTCCTATGCAGTTTTACCGGCACGTACGTGTAATTTGAATTCTAGTTTTATACCAAGACACAGCGGTCTCGCATAAAAACCGCTATTCTCCTCCATGCGCTCGCAATTATTTCCGTCCATTTTTGTTTTGCTGAATTGCATCATAAGTTTGATAAGAAAAAATGATTTTTCAAAATGATGGGGCGTCGCGAAGCAATCGAAACGATAGAAATCGCGCGGAGAGGATCGATTGTTCGAGCGTGGGCATTGAAAATCGTAGGATCGGTGATAGGGGGTCGAGGGAAAATGCGGTTATCGATGCATTCCGGGGGAAGAAAGTCAATAGTTTCAGCCGGGCTGTATTCCTTATGCTTTATAGCTAGGACGGTCCGAAGCGGGTCTGCACGGAACCGTAGCTCGAACCCTGAATCGGAACCCGAACCCGAACCCGAACGATGGCTCTCGCAGTGGAAATTCTTATACGTAATATCGGCGGCGGTCTGTTGATTCGGCCTCTCAACAAGTAGTGCGCTCGACCGAGTACAAATGCTGGAACGCGGTGGTCCGAGTTCCCTCGGTATTTCGGTAGCCGGTTCGTTTCCTTCCTGCATCTCGTCTTACATTTATCCCCCGTTCCCATTCCGGAATCCATTTCCGTAGTTTTACTAGCTACGGCTGGAAAAACCTCGAGAAGGGTCCACCGCCCAGAAAAGTCCGCCGACGAATACGGGCTACTCGTTCGTGTTGCTACGCTCTGGCCGACCTTCCTTGCGAAACTTGCTTTCTACGACCGCCGTACGACCGGTCGTTCGAAACAAATGCCTCCCGCCTTGCTCCGTTTATCGTCCGCCCAACGACTAATTTTCCGACCAAATGCCAAATACTTCTACCGGATTCTACCCTTCGTACAGCCAAACAGCGTCTCAACATTTCTTCTTCTCTCGAAAAATATATTTACGCCTTTACGTTGCAAAGCATTTTCTGCGCTTAACCCGATCTTTAAATTAGTGAACAAGATACCGGAATAAAAATTCCGGCTGAGAAAAAACGACAACGCGTTCTCCGATCTTTGAGTACCGTGATCGCGGCGAAACTTGGAGCTGGCGTTTCCTTGTCGAAAGTATAGCGGCATTACATAATTGGAGCAACAGCGGAGCATGGCCCAATGACGGAAGTATGCCCGCGCCGTTTCGGGAATGCATTACACGTAAATACGGAGGCACAACGCACGATACACGGAGTATCGAGCATTTGGCTTGCACGGCTGGCGGAACGCGGGACTCCATTCATTCCGGCCTTTTCTGTCGCAGTAATAACCTTTCGTCGTCGCGTTGTTATCGCGCTATCGGAAAGGCAATAATTTTTCCATTCTTCCGGCGTCTCGGATCGAGGGGGCCGGCCTGTGCAACGCTATAGGCAATAGTCCGCGCCGCGCCACGCGCGCCGTCTCGAATCTTAACGGAAGGACGAAGATATACGAGCGGCTGGAGGCACGTGGCCGAATCGCGAAAATGTAAATTGAAACGATGACCTGCGTGCAGACAGCGCCGGCCATAATTCTCTTCGGACATCTTCATCCGCACCGGGTGTATTCGCGGTAATTATGTCAGTCTACCGGCTCTCGGTGCTGCCGATCGATGCGCCAGAATAGAAATGATTTACACTTTGCACTCGGTCGCGTCCCGTTTTCCGATCCATGTAATTAACACTTACGCGAAACCCTCCTCTAAATCATCCTAATCTGTCCCTCGCTCGCTATCCCTCGTCTTTTTGGGAACGAGAATCGATAAGCGATGGGAGAAAGGACAAGAACCAATAGGAATGTACTGGACCGGTAGGAGGACAAAGGACTGTGATTTAAAATTAGCGAGTAACAGGTTCCGAGGACGCGCGATTGTATGCTAGAAGCTAACAAATTGAACGACGAGTATATAAATATTCACGACTCTATAACGGTATCCGATGATTGTTATCGCGATGACTCATTCCTACGGAAATAATTAATTTCTAGCAAATCTGCCGTATCCGTAGAATAATTGATCTTTTTTTAAATACCACTGAAAAGTTTATTCGCATTTTCTCGGCGCGGCAAGATCAATCCTTGAATTAACAATAGCCTGCAGCGGTAGCGAGGCTCTTCTATATTTTGATTTTTTATCGCACGAGTACGAGAGCCGGCTCGCAGTATTGCGTTGCATTATTCGCTGTTTTTCGCAAGAGCGAACTCGGAGCGAATATTCCGTGGAACGAGACGTAAAACCGAGGACGAATGGAAGCCGAATACTCGCTTACGACTTAGATCAGCCGTAAAATTGGACACCTTCAGGGGAGCAGAGGAGGGAAGAGGAATCCTCGGTGTTCGGTTTCGTGCAGACCTCCCCGGGAAACGTATCGCTGGACGAAAGGCACGGTTCCGCCGGGGGACGAACAAATTACGCACGCGACGACCCCCGTCACGCTAAAAATGAGTTGCCGCGTCGAAATCGAATCACGGGTTCTTGAATTACGCTCTGTGGTCGGCTGTGCGCCGGCTTGTAATCAATTTCGATTTCATTCTGGGTAATTGACGTAGGCAGGGCAATTGTTTAACAAGCCTGAGACAGTTCGGTCACGGTGGTAAGCGACTGCGCATTAAAATTTGAGAATTCGCGGCCGCGAATGGGTTTTCGCGCAGTTAATCGGATTTGGTCTCGCGCGCGGAAAATAAAAATGACGATGACCGACCAGTTTCATGGTCCCGTAAAGGTCGGGTTATACAGAGTCGTCCGATATCGGACGCGTTTTTCGAGTGTTTATACATTTTCATCCGAACTTTGAGGTAATTTGAGAAGCGTTCGAGATGCTCGAACAAAGGCCAAGAGCCGAAGATCGTGTCATTTGCTACCCTAAGCCCAGGGAGATGCCTATGCTAGAGTCGGACGACTGGCCGCAAAATATTTTCCTCGAGGATATGTGGGATTAGGACCCCCCAGACCAAAAATACCGTAGGAAATTAGGAAGAAGGGGGGAGGGTTCCGTGGGTGAGCGCTTTAGTCGATCGGCTACCACCGCGAGGGCCCGGGTTCGATTTCCGGCGCGGTGCCTTCCTTTTTTCCTGAGATCCTACACTTGGGGGCTCGTCCGGGATGGGGGCAGCACCGATCACCGCACAACGGCGACGATAACGGACGAAGATGAAAACAAAGCGAGCGTAGCGAAGAGATCGCACGTAAGCGAAGCGAGAAAAAAAGTGCGAATTGCGAAATACGAGTTACGAGACGAGTGCGAGAAGTTGTGTTGATGGCGCTGAGGCCAAAACATACACAAAAAGACGATGACGCTGTAATGAACATTCGAGGGCGAATGTCTTCGCAGGACGGCCGAGTGTGGGATAGGACCCCCCAGACCACAAATACCGTAGGAAATTAGGAAGAAGGGGAGAGGGTTCCGTGGGTGAGCGCGTTAGTCGATCGGCTACCACCGCGAGGGCCCGGGTTCGATTCCCGGCGCGGTGCCTTCCTTTTTCCTGAGATCCTACAGATATGCTGTCCGATCGCTGGCGGCACGAAGGCAGAATATATAACGTTTATTTAAAAAACTATTAACTGGAACTTTTCAGAGTTCATCGTGGTAATAGGCGGAGAATACCTTGCTAAGGAATTTAAACGTTATAACAAAAAAAATAACAATTTCTTAAATCCGGTGGAGGTTCAGAACGTTCTCGTTCGTTCAGTACGTTGCCGTCCTAAAAAACGTTGACGGTGGTCGCGCAGAAAAATATAAAAATAACATTGTTTACTAGTAATAAGAGGTATTTAATATATTCTTATTGAATAGTTACGTCATCTACATATTTAGTATTGAGATTTACTAAATGATTTTAAAATGAATGGATTTGTTAGCGCGATATTCGATAATACAGTCCGCATCTGTGTTTACGTTTAAGTATGTATGTTGTTCGAGACATATGCTCTACCTTTAAGTGTGTATGTCTGTTCTTTACGTGCGCTCATCGCCTTTAAACTGTATTGTCATAACAGTCTATCGGTTTAAGACCTCCTTGATCGTTATGTATCGTCTTCGATCAGGCAGTCCAGTTCTCGACGTTGAAATAAACGGTCAAAGTCATTGTCTCGAAAACCAAATCGTGTCAGTCGAACTTTTTACATCTGTTCACATTTCAGCTGCAATATCCTAAAATAACTAGCTTTCGCTCTTAACAGGATTAAAAAGGATAATATTTAAAATAATGATTTAAATCTTAATCATATCCCTACCACTAACGTGGCAGGAACGTTCCCTATATTTCCATGTTGTTGTAAAGGAGAGCTACCGATGGTTTACCTAAAGGAGGTTTGGAGCCCATAGAAACCTTTTTTTGTGCCACGCACAGCAGGGAGCCGTCACCCGCTCGAGCTATATGACCTTCCGACTCGAAGAAAAAGAATCGTTGAGAAGTCGGACGCCGATTTCCGTGTGCGAACACTCTCATTTAAACCTGGGTTACAATATTCGGTCTGATCCGAACTTCGGACATGTATAATCCAGACCTAAACCGTCGAACACAGTTCGATCGCGTGACTTGCGTATCCGGCTGGTGCGATTCGAGACAACGCGTCGCGATTATTATTTAGCCCGTTCAGCGGACTATCTTGCGTCGGATGATTCGACGCGCTGGGTCCGTTGCGTGGCGTCGCGTCGCGTCGCGTCGAGAGGAGGACAACACAGCAGCGACTCGAAAAAGGTGTTTGCCGTTGAAAGGTGGGCGTTCGCGAGCCACGCACCGTGCATCGCATGGGGGAGCCTTATCTCGACTATATGGGCGGATTGTGCTTCGTAGATTATCATTGAAACCGCACCATTCAACGCCATTCCGGGCACTGTTTCTCTCTTTTCGTTTCGGGTCAGTCGATCCGCTTCCTCCTCCTCGTCCGTGATAAAACATCGATCTCTTGCTAATGGTACCAGGCCTGCATCGGATGATAACGGTGACAGGTTTTTATCTAGTGTGCACAAAAGTTCTCGGTAACTATGCGCTCATCCTACTATCTCCTCGCCCCTCACCCCGCACCGATCCAGTCTGAACGGTAAACACTTCATAAATATCTGGGATTTAGAAATGTAATCGTACAGGCTGTTTCAAAGGGGAATCACAAGCTTACACGTTGTCGCGGACAAGGGAAATTGACATATGTTCCGGTGATCATGTCCAGATGGCTTCTAAAGTTGCCATTAATCAAACTTTCGTCGTCGTTGTTCCGACAAAAATTATTCTTCTTCCAAATATTTATTTATGTAACGCGATTGTTGTAGGATAACATCAAGGAAAATAGTATAGAAAAGAATCGTTTTGCGCAGGACTTCGTTTTCGAGAAAATCGGACAGGAAGATTCGTACAGCGTGCATCACTAGATGCAGCCAGCAATAACCAGACATACATACTTTGGGCACAATTTTTCACGCAGAATGAGAAGAACTTAAGAAAACTGTTATTTCGGAATCCACTTTTTACAATGATTAAGAGAAAAAATAAATTTTAACGTGACTCTTATTTGCTGCAGTCTATGCAGAAAATCTGAAGTTTGCACGAAGATCCGCAACTTAATAATTACTTGTATACTTACGTTATATTCGAGCGACTCGTCGGTCGAGGCATTAGCAGGGAATATAAAACGGAAGTTGCCGGTTGATCCGATAAAAGCGTCCCTCCCGCGAGCGTCTCGGGCGCCGTCTAGATCCCCAAAGTGTCGAGACACCAGCAGGCAACCCTGTCCGCAAAATTTCGAGGGTGTTGGCGATAAGTCGGCGGTTCTCCTGAATCTTTCACGCATCGTAGCATGGTTTGTAAGTCGGTCGAACGCCCGCGAGGAACCGAGGATTCACAGGTTGAACCGCAGACGCGGCCGCGTAAGAGTCGGCGGTGCTATTGAGAGAGAAAGAGAGACGGAAATAGAGGGGAAGCAATTGCAAGAGAAAGAAAAGGAGATAGAGCGAGAGAGAGAGAGAGAGAGATAGAGAACGGAAGGATAGGGTGTGAGAAATGGGTGGAGGAGGGCAGAGTAGATTGCTATGAAGTTAGCTGGTTAACTCGACGAAACAACGGTAGCAAGTTAACGCGAGGAGTTGGCGTCAGTTGGCACCAGCGTTGCAGCTGAGAAGCTCGTGGGCTCAGGCGAGAGAGTGAGCGAGCAAGCGAGAGAGAGAGAGAGAGAGAGAGAGAGAGAGAGAGAGAGAGAGAGAGAGAGAGAGAGAGAGAGAGAGAGAGAGAGAGCGCAAGAGCGAGCGAGGCGGTAGGGGAACAGACCCCGAACCCAGGGATCTAACTATTTCATTGTTTCATAATTGAAGCATTTGCGGTCTCACCGTTATGCATATATATATCCATTAAAGGGGCTGAAGCGTGAAAACGCGGCGACGTCGGTGCTGAAACTTACTTCGTTACCGAAGTAAAACGGAGCCCTGTCTTCGAGGCTGCGCGGGCCTCTCTAACGAAGTCGAAGTCAAAGTCGAATTTTGATTTCCTTCCTATTGTCGCCGCGGATGTAAACGGGACTCTGACCTGTCTATAAACTCGGCGAAGACGTAGCTGGTAGCTTTGCGCGCACCGTCCTCGGACCGGTTTCGAATCGTTTCATATTTCACCGGGTTTGTTCGGCAACTTCCGTGGAGACTCGGCTTAAACGCGCTCTTGATGATGACCGATGACGATAGACTGCCGCGCAGTCTAACTTGCGCGGCCCTCGTCCTACTTCGGTCGACCGTGTGAGAAGCGAGAACTGTAAGCGGTTTTGCTCCTTGTTCGGGACGTCTCGTCTTCGGCTTTCGGAGAGAAGATTGTCGCGAATGCGAGCGTCTTTCAGCCAGGCGAGTTTACAAGTGGCCGACGACACCTCCTCGAGTCGCATTTCATAGTCGAAGCGACAAACGTCCGACCGAGCGTGTGGAAAAGGAGGAGGAAACAATTTTCTGTTCCCCGCGCGATTAGTGGAATCAACGCGACACCGATTTACGATAAAACGGATATGCCGGAGGTTCGCGGAGTTCGATGGGCCCGCAATTGCAACGTTTAAATTTCGCAAGAGTTGAAGCCGGCAGTTTCATTCGGGCTATAAATTAAATCGGAAAGCTTAAACTTCTACGCGTTATAAATTGCAAGTAATTCGGTGGAATCCGATGTGTTCGAACACTGCATGTATTTATTTACTTTGTAAAAATATGGTATGCGTAACCTGCTGTGACACATTAAGATTTTATCGGCGTTGCAGGCCGATCCCGATGCCGATCGCTCTGCTCGCTCGCTCTTTCACGAAACCGCGCGCGCGCGCGCGCCGGATTCCGCTGATAATGGGGTGAATTTTTCCGCGTCGTTGGCAGCGGGACGTACGGGCAATAAAGTGGTCAACCAGAGAATTAGTTTGTGACACGATCGCTCGATTTATGTAAATCGGTTTAATGTCGTCGGGCATCCGTATATTTCGTATTAACGTAATACCTATTCCCGCGTACGCTTCCGACAGATTTGCATGCATTGTCGGGACGGTCAATTAAAATATTCCGGGACAATTTATGTTTCGTCTGCGACCGTTTTCACGGCCGAAAATCATTCCGGAGAGTTTGCCAGCGGAATTACACAGCTTCGCGTATTCCGTCTACTCTCCGTAGCCTAACGAACAAAATATTTTCTCGCGATAATCGAACGATTCGCGAAAAAAACACGTAACAAATTGTAATAATCTTTATCCGAATCGATCTCGCCGTTGATTAAGAATTTGTTTGCTCGTCAATAAAAAGAAAGGAATGACCAACAATAAGCGAACGTCCGATCGGCACGCGCACGCGCGCAATTTACACGCGCGTTCGATTGAAATTGGAAATTGGAGTATGTAAATAAATCTGGCTTTGTCGGTTGTTAAAATTTACGTATCGTGCAACCGTGTGCTTTCGATGTTGCACAAAACACGCTCGGCAACGGTGATGCCGGTATAGTTATTGGCGAGCGGCGTGCTTGAGATACGTAATCACCGTTGTGCACCTGACTGGACTCGGTGGAATAATTTTGCGGCGAAGATCATCTCGGTAATATAGATCCAAAGGAGGCAACGTTGCTGCTGTTGCTAGTTCCGTACGCGGCTTTCACCATGCGAAATGTAAATGTTTCAACGTTAGAACCGTCGCACGTAACCCGAACGACATTTTCAAAGGATATCTTTGCGCTGCAATTATTTATACGCAATTGTCAACATTGTCTAAGAAGCAACTTCGCGCTCGATCTATTCGTTGAATAAAATCTATTCGATCGAAACACGCTAATAAATATTGTTTTACAAATAAATCGGGTTATTTGCGAAACCAAGGACGGGAGTAATTAGTGTAACGGGACTTGATAACGCAGCAAACATACGCGGCTGCGAAGCCAATTATGCGATACGTGTGCGGTATAATCCTGAGGAATTGCCGACAGTATTGCTGATCCATATTCTGACTTCCGACGTTGTTATCTTAGCACTCTGATACTAATTCTTGACACAGCTCTCCTCCCGGCCAACGGAACGATCGTTCAAAATTCTTGAGACATTAATTAATATCCAATTCCATCGCAACGTTTACGAGAGAACTCTAGGAAATTTAATTAGCAACTTGTTTCATACCAGGGGCAGGGAAAGTGGATTATTTCGACCCGAATACAACGCGATGGTACAACGCAACGTTTCTCAATTTTTGGCGTAGCAGTTTGGAACCGAGCAATTAAAAAGGATCAACGAGTTTACTTTCGGTGCAAGATGGAAATTACGCGATCGGAGACACACGGTATTAGCAGACCGCAAAATCGTCGTCGTATAATCCCATGCTATCCATGGTAACCGAGCCATACTTGCGCCGTACGAAACCAAAGTGGTAGTATACGAGTATGGAAGCGACGCATTAGTGAATTAGCGTTTCCTCCCGTTGCAATCAAGGTAATGTGCCAGTACGGTCCGTGCCTCCCTCTCGCTTCCCCGTCTTTTCGTTGGTACACACGAAACGGGTTCCCTTTTCTGTGTGCCGACCGCACAGGACAATTAATAATTCAGGATTTTCGAGGACTCGACCGATTCTCGATTGACGGCGAATCGATAAATCTATACAACCACCGGATTATCCGAGGACGCGTCTGTCTACGCAGAAAATATTTTTTGGAACATCTCCCACGTCTTTCTAACCTCTTTCATTCGGTTGGCGAAACTATAGGGATTAAATCAATAGAAATCGCAATTTCCTTTTAGAAAAGAGGGAAAATTCTAATTGTCGTAGATAGATGCGAGGAAAATTGTAGCGCAAGGGCTTAATCCTCAGGAAAGGCTGCGGCCCGGACGAGTTATCGCGTCGAAACACTCTGGCTGCCGGCAAGCCACGAGCCTCGGCAAAATCGTGTTTCCACGCCATTGATGTGACCCTGTAGCCATTTCGTCGCGCCAGAAAAAAACGTTTCATTTCCCGCAACGTACAACGGGAACGGTGATTGAATTCCACGTTTGTCAAAGTGCACAATGGGCCGTTTTTCTCCCCGAGAAATTCGTTTTCCAGGAATTTTAAATTGATTTCAAGGGGGCGATATTCCATCGGCAATCGTTTGTGACGTTGCATTCCGCGATGCAATACGGATCGCGGCGCGTTTCTATTTAAGGGAAGCTTCGAACCTTTTCGCCGAAACCGCGAACAGAGGGTCGGACGCGCGTCCGGAGGACTATTTTGATTACCGTTCTAGTTTATTTTCCGGGAGCAGACGACGATGCGTGGCAACGGTCTCTCTCACGATCCGCTGGGTTTACGTAAGAGTTTTCTAACGCGTTGTTCATTGTTACCACTTGTCGTCCGCGTAATCGGTTTGCGCGTGCCTCTGCCATCGAGCGAGGGAACTGCAGCACAGCCGTTCACGCGAACACACGAATAGGCGAGTCAAATAATTTCGCCGAGCCACGCCGACCGACGCCAGTCACGCCGATGTGCAACGAACGCGTTTTCCCACTGCTCGCGCAATACGTCCGCTGCCAAATTGTTTTTTTTTTTGCTGCTGGTCGCCGTGAAATCAGTCGAGAAATTGGGTTATCCGGAGCAAAAAAATGGGTTCCGGCTTGTGTTCCTTGGAGCCGATCGGCCGCGTCGCGCGGCGCGGCGGTTCGCTTGAGCATGAAAATTGGTAATTTTTATCCTCTTACGGTGATTCGGTTGACCCGGAAAATACAGCGTGTAACCAGCCTAAACGGATTTCAAATTTCTCGAAATGGCAATCTATTTTCTACCAGCGGATCAGTCGCGGACCGATTAAAATTGGAAAATCTTCGAATCCGGGACAACCAGTCTCGAATCAGGCTTCCACCTTCGTTCGATAGGGTCATTATGTACCGCCTACGATCGAGGAAAGTCTCATCCGATTCGTCCGTCTTTTCTGTTGAAAAATGTCGCGGTGTCTCGTTACAACTTTGCTCCAAGAGCATTCGCGGGCCTGTTTTATCACAGAAGACCCACATTCTCATTACCATCAGACGGAAAAACTGTGTCGGACTTCGCTAGAAAACAAACCAATGACAACTCTACTGGTAAATTTTGAGAAAGCAGCGAAATTAATCTGAAAAATGTATAGATCTCCATGAAATCGTACGATCGACTCGCGAGCTCTTAGTTTTTTCGAGCAAACGTTGTTGCGGTATTGGCTCTCGGCTCTGTAAATATTCCGATTTCATTTCTCGACGGTCGACAATGCGTCAACTCGACGCCGATTTAATATTCGAGCAGTCATCCAGAATTCAGGGGACGAGGTTGCCAGCGGAATGCTGGCTCGCTGCTCGAGCGGGTCTCTTCTCGAGGGACAAAAACCGTCACCCAAGAATTACAAGTGTAAAAATTCGCCCGTGCCGGTTTTTCATCGTGTCCCGATCGTGCACACAACGCTTCCGCCATCTTCGTGCTCGATGTAGCGGACAGGGTGGACTTGTAATCTCCCATCCATTGTGTCGATGCTGCGACGCGTGTACGCAGATAGCAACGATTCGACCGGTGCAGCTAGCGAATATACACGCCCACGCATACCTACCTGCTCTCGAAGTTCATCACCGGGGTCCAAAGAATTCATCTTGTCCGGGAACGCCCGTTTCTTTCGGAAACTGTCCTCCCGGAGTCTGCCCTTTCAAACTTGGACTAACCATTTTTAACCAATCGTAGAAATGACAATTGCGTAGGATCTATGGCGGCTGAAAAGTGTGTGAGAGGAGGAAAAAAAGGAGAAGGAAGCGTTTCGTCCTAGGCCCGCTAGAGGACTCGTCGGTAAGGCTATTGTGGGGAACTACTTTATGCGTGACTCTACGCTGGGATGAAATTATCACGCGTTTCACTGTTTTATATATCGATGTATTTACACTATTGCGATGTTGCCCTTGGGCGATACAAAGGTCGAGTGACCGAGGCTTTTCTCGGTCCTCCGCTTCCCGAAGAAAAGATGCGCTACCCTTAAAATCAATCTTACAACCTAAAAACTTAAATCTAACTATCCTAGTGACTATTGACCTATGCTAGTTACATCTAGATGGCGCAATGGTTCTGTGTGCGCGTGTCGCCACACTATCTAGCGGACCCGTGCCTTAGACACGGGATGTCGTAAGGACAGTTTAGGACGGTATATATACAAACAGAGGAAGATTCAGGTAGTAGCGGGAAAGATGTTGTCGTAATGTCCCTCTGTTGACGAGCATAGGAAGTAGCCGCCACAGATCTTAGGAAAAATGAGGAATTCCGCGCCGGGAATCGAACCCGGGACCCTCGCGGTTGTAGCTGGTCAACTCTTACACATACCCACGGAACCCTCCTACTTTTCCTAATCTCGATACAGCATTTGGACTGGGAGGTCCTGATCCCACAATTGGTGTCCAGTAAAAGTGCCATTTTTTAGTACTAAAAGCTTTGCCATAATAATTTGTACATCGCATTACCACTCATTGCATGGAGAAGTGAATTTCAGAAAATTTCTACCACTCGTCTCTCTTCCAGACTTTCGTTCACTTGTAAGTCTTCTTTAGGGAGTTACGTCTACTCGGGCGTAGTGCATCTCGCGCAAATTTAATTATCATTGAAGTACAAAATTTGAATTGTTGTCGAACGTGTGCTCTATAGGACTAGATAGCCTTCGCTGCGAAAAGATTCCTGCGTGTTTGCGTATGAAATTGCGATAGACGCAGGTGTTTTCGAGGCTCGTCTCTTAAGAGGCTTCCGCCGCGCCGGGGCAAGTCTTGGTTCGCCTCGATCACCCCACGGGATTGTCGAACAGGATCGCGACAAGTTTGCGGTACACGGGTTGCGCGACGGTTACGCACACGAGTATTTACATCTGGTACCGATGTACAACACGCGGATATCAGCGCAGCGGCGGAGAAGGGAAGCTAGTCGGAGGGAGAAGAACGATACCTCGAAGCTTCGTGGCTCGGAGCCGCTTCAAGGAAGCTGCCAGGTCTGAACATTGAAAAGTACGTAGGCGCTACGTATTCGCGGGAAGATGTATCGAGGCGCAACACTCTCTCGAAGTCGTACAGCTATAGACACGGTCCGGGAACGGGAACAGGCACGGGAACGGAAGCGAGAACGGGAACAGACTGTCCCTTCCCGTACGTGTCGTTTCGTATACACCGACGATTACGTCCAAGTGTTCGCGTAGCTACCACTCATAGTTTTCCCTTGGCGGGTTTGTAGGAGCGTGGCTATACACGTGAACTCCAGGCGAATTCACAATGCAGAGACGTTGTCGGTGGCCTGCCTTCCTTCTCGCCCTCCACGTCCTCCTTGTCCTCCACGTCCTCCTTGTCCTCCATCTCGTCCTCATCGTGTCCTCGTCCCTTTCCCGCATTGCCGTCCTCGCGCAGCCTGTGTTATTGGATTTGTTTGAAACTTTTCAAATTCGACCGGCGAATGTGTCTAACCCGCGACGTGCCGAGACAGCCGAGACAATTTTTCGAGTGCACCGACCGCGCCGGAATACTTCCTGCAACGTCTTCGTCTCCGAGCACCGGCCCGCCTCTTACAAAACATCCCCGAACGATGATGCATCGAACGACTCGGGAAATCGGGATGCATGGGGGATACTGTTTTTCTCTTACGGATGATCGACGCGACACGCGGTGAATTCGGTTATGCACCCAAATCATACAGTCGTGGACAAAATTAAGTGGACAGGTCTAATGATCAACAAAAAATCAACGCAATTTAAAACATAATTTTAATAAACTAGAATTGTACGGTACATTTAAGTTAACAAAGTGTACTTTAATGAAATAAACAACAGTATCAATAATAAAAGTTAATATAATAGAATATATTATCATTGATCAAAATTGTATACAATTTTTGGTGGTCAAAATTAAGCGGACACTTTATAAATATTTAGAAAATAAGCAATTAGTATTTGGTATTGTAACCTCTTGCTTTAATTACTGGTTCTAATCGTCGTGGGATGATTTCCACAAGTTTTTGGAGGTAACTTCGATCAATTTGTTGAAATTTTATTTGCAATTCGTTTAAAAATACTGTTTTATTATGACGTCTTCCTAATGGTATTTCCGAATCTAATAAGCTCCATAAATTTTCTATAGGATTAAGATCTGCACTTTGTGGAGGCCAATAAAGAACATCTATCCCACAATCTTATAAAAATTTTTTCGTTTTCTTCGCCGTATGCTTATGATCATTATCCCGTTGTAGCATCCATCCCTCATCGATGGTTATCGTCCGGGCATCCGTCAAAGACGCCGGTGTACAGCGAAATAATTACTCGCAAGATGTAAGCCGACATTCTTGTTTACTCTTTCGCCGCAGGTTAATCATTTAACGCTGTGTGGACGGTCGGTTAAGCGAGTTGAATAGTCATTTAGCCTCGAAAGGATTCTTCCCCTCGGACGCAGCCACACCGCGGCGTAGCGTCGACGGTGTCAGGACGCAACCAAAGAGTCCTTTCAAGTCTCTCGTGCCCGAATCTGCTACTTCTTTCGTCTTGTTTACTTCGCATAGAAAGAAAGCACCGCGAATCTCTACTCTCCTCTGCCGGGAGAAAAAGGCGAGCGGAGCGAACGAGAGTAGCCTTTGTGTCCTGACGTAACGGTACCCGTCGCACGCGCGCGTATGTGTGAATCTGCGTGGAGGATATTTAGCGAAAAAACTTGAATCAAGCTCTACCAGATCGTCGACAAATACCTAGTCTTTTAAATTACGGTAGACGAAGAGGAGCGGCGCGAGGTGGCGTTTCGCTCGAAACGAGCGCGCGTTCATATTTCCCCCGCGCAACTGAGAATCGCAAAAGTGTATCTCATTATCGGGCTAAGCGGGTTCTGTCGTGTTACGGAGCACTTTGTTCGCTCGATACTTTACACTGAAGGGCCTCGCCGGAGAATTGCCGGCTTAAACAGCGGAAAGTAGGCAGGACGCGTCGTTCGTCGTAACGCGACCGATTAACGAGTGTTTTAGTACCCTTGTGATCTTGCATCGTCGTTGTCGTGTGTTTAACTTGCAGTACCAGGTCAATTTTGAATCGATAGAAAGGAAGAGGTGGAACGCGAAGCAACTTTTTCAGCTCGGGACCGACGGGGACGCATACTCGCGCGTTTTAATCTCGCGTTTTCTTTTTCCGGGCAGTCGGATAATGGAAAAATCGAGCTGCTGGCGAGAAGGAAGCAACAGGGATTCGGCCACGGCGTGAGATAAAAACCTAGCTACAATTGAGCAATCTCATGATTGGGGACCTTCCGCGAGAAACCTTGTGCGAGAGGTCTTTGGCCGTGTCTCGGTTGCTAGCTGTCCTCCGAGATAAATCCGTCCAATCCTCCGAGGAGCACCATTCGCTGTTTATTCACCGGGTTTTCTTTGATTTCGTGAACGACCAGACTCCCACTCGTCTTGGTTGCTCCTTTATAAGCTCTCCGGGCCACTATATTGATTAACGTTCGGCTTCAGATTGTATCCAAGCTAAATCCAGCCGATACCTTAAAAGCCGCTACATCTCAATTTTCCTACGCTTTATCGTGGAATTTTGTAATAAACGTGACCGAGATAGATAGAAAGAAAGAGAGCGAGAGAGGGGGAGAGAGAGAGAGAATGCGGAGGCGCGGGCGGTTGGGAACCGATCAATTATCGACCATCATTCTTACCGTTTCGGAGAATTCGATTTGAAAGTTTGCCGCTGACCTCCCCGCTTCGCGGTTTGCTGGCGCAGTTTGATAGCTGCAATCACTGGCAGTATAGAGAAGTTGCGCCTCTATAGTAGTTCATGTTCCGGGTTCGCCGATGTGTAACTAGAGAAGCAGGGCATCATCTAATTGTCTCGGTGTTTACTTCCAGCGGCTTGTGAAACTCACCAGGAGGGTTTGCGGATCATGTACGAACGATCCGAGAGAGTTCGCCTTTGGACCATTGGATAATCAAAATCTAACCTCCCCGCTTTTTCAAACTTGTCCCGAACGCGTGGTTCAACTCGGAGACCCTGAAAGTCGAGCATACATATTGTTTCGGCTTGATCGAGAATCGAGAGCCTGATGCCGGGACCGCACAGAATTGAACGCTGAGGGAGCGATGACGGTTGGAATCGAGCGAATGACACAATTTCACGTTCAGCAACTTTAATAACGTCACAAGGCGATACACGTCGATACACGATAACAGACGACACGAACAATTTAAATAGAAAGAAAACTTAGATTCGAACGAGAAGTGATCGTTCGACAGCGTACGGTAACGCACGGACGTTGGAAACGATCGGTTTGGGGTTGCGTTGATTGGTAGATTCGATCCAACCTTTGTTCTTGACAAGAGATTCAAAACGGAGGAGTTTGCCGTTGGTGACGATGTTTATCGTACGAAGGAGAAAACGGCTGAGCGGCCGCGCGCTCGCGATACAAAACAATAACGCGCGAACAGCGGCGTTCGACTCGGTGTCGATAGCGGTCGAGCTGCCTCCGTTTCAACTCTTACGCTAATACAATACCGAACACATATTTTCGAGTCGGTTTGTTACACCTGCTACGAGATTCGCGCGTTTCGTTTCCACCGCGAAGATAATGCTTCTTTATCGTCAATGACTCGTCGTGAACGGTTATTTAGAACAAGTTTTCATGTGGCGTTAGCTCCTCCCCGCTCCGCGATGCTCGCACAACTGCTCGCTTTTGCGCAAATAAAAGACCGGTCATCCGGAGAACTGGCTTGTTTATACCATCACCGCCATTTGTAATCGGCTCTGATATCCTCCGCGTTCATTTAGTTTTGCCCCGATCGATCGCGAATACAATGGCCGCCGCACCGAACGCACGAGATATATAAAATCGTGAGAATTTGATTCCCTTCTTCGTGACTTTGAGTCGCGATCAGATAAACGTATGCTCGTCGGGTCGTGTAAGAAGAGAAATTATAAGTGTTTATGAGAACGCGCTAACGAGCTGAAAATATACGTGTTCAAAGTCGAATATTCGACGTGTGTCTTGGTGCGACGGTACGCTTCCCACTTTGGGGCAGCGTTTGGCGGCCGGTCTTGCTGGAGCGTGTAGTAATCCGAGCAACAATTACGCGGATCCGGTTCTCACGTCGAAAATTGGTAAATACAGGAATGTATTCCCTTTACATTGCGAAATCCGGCGAGCGACTCTCATTACACAGGGCTCACTGGCAGCGTGGAACGTGTCATCGATAGTTTTTCTTCCGTGTTCGTTAACAGGTCCGCGAGCCGCGCAGCGCCGTTAATAGGAGCGAGCACTTTGATCGAATACCGATCGACGAGTGTTGCGAATGAAAATGAAACCGGATATCATACGCGAGCGAAACTGGCCGGAAATAACGATCCGTCGAGCGTCGACGGTGGTGGGTCCGGTGTCCAAGGTTAGTCGATAATTAAATAGGTCCCCTGCTTGATCCGGGCCAGCGCGAGCTAAACGCCACGGCGCTGTAAACCGGCTCGAAAAATACATAGAGAAGCGTTTACCGCGAAATTAGCAGCGAGCTCGCGACCACGATATCGTGGAATGTATTCGCGTATTATAGCCGGCGGTGCAGCCGTTCGAATGATCAACGGGTATGATTGGGATGCGCGGTAATACATTAGCAAAGCCCCGGCGTGGAACGTGCGTTCGCATGATCGCGTGCATCGTGTCTATTTGGTTTTGTAATCACTTTCGAATCGCGGCGCCAATAAAATTGATCCCCGGCTAAATAATTCCCAGTTGCCGTTTCGCGATCGGGCGGATCATTTTCTCTTCGGTTTTCTTTCATCGATCACCGGTATCGATCGGTCGACGAATCGAACGTACCCGTTGCATCGTTGCCCCCGAACGATACGCTCCGAGGGTAAATCTTCCAGTCGGTGACGGACAACGAGGGGGCTCACGGGCCACCGATTGTATCAGCGACAGCAAACCGAAAACAGTAATTCATCAACGCATCCGAACGAATCGCCGACAGTCTACGTCGCTAATCACTAATTAGCCAATTAGCTCACGCAATTTTGCTAATAACGGCCGCGAATATCGAGCGGATGAATGGCGCGATGCACCTGCAGCCACGCTAAAGGGGTATTCAACGAGCAACGATGCTGCTGCCGGCTCTGCTCATTGCCGGCTGCCGGCCACCGTCCTGCGTTTCGATTATGGCCCGCGCCGTAATTAGTATTCCATCGACAAACTTCCCACCTTTCGCGGATACGCTAATCAGGCTGATCGCGTTTTGCACCTAAACAATGATACTTGGATGCCGTCGCACCGTGTCGGTTTCGTTAGACGTGCCGCGGATCCGCGCGTATCACCCGTCGCGCCGCGCCAGCGCTGCGACAGCGCTGCGCCGTATAGCCATTGTTCGATGTAGCACGACCGCGATGGCAACACGGTTCAATTACGAAAGATTTGCTTGCATGTGGGCGAAAACTAACCAAGTATTGTACAGAGATCATAAGTTGCCAAGCGATTATGTACAAACTGAATAACACAGGGACGAGGGGACTCGGCTGTTAGCTCTATCTTATCCCTTTCAAGGTGTCTCGTCTGCTAGACTATTTATAATCACAATTTTATACCATCGTTTACTTGATTGTTTACAATATTACAGGGTGTCCCACATAAATGGGAACACCTAAATATCTGTTGTAATTTACAGTCCTATCAGAAAACTTCAGAGGACAAAGTGACACTATTGTAAAGGGCAAATATAATAGTAAAGAAAACAATTTTTTATGTCGTGTTTTTTAATGAAATTTCGAGGTCACCGATGTTTTTTTAAATGGAATAGTATATATTTTTTACAATATCACGATAGACAATAAAAAACTGAATTTAGTGGATACCACCTTTTTGACCTTGAAATGACCTTGAAATGACCTTGAGCAAGAATCATCAGGTTGGAGCGGATAAAACGTTGAAGTTTAAAACTTACGTGTTCCAGCAAAGATTACGCGTTGTTTACGGCGGGTTGACCTCTACATATCATAATACTTCATACCAGTAAGAGTTCCTTGTATAAATTCGTTCGACGTTCAATTACGTCTCAGGAAATCGACAATGCCTACAGATCATTTAAGATTGCAATATTGCATAAACGAGGATGGTCAACATTTCGTACATTTATTACGATATGCGAAGGTCAACCCGCCGTAAACGACGCGTAATCTTTGCTGAAACACGTAAGTTTTAAACTTCCACATTTTATCCGCTTCAACGTGATTATTCTTGCTCAAGGTCATTTCAAGGTAAAAAAAAAGGTGGTATCCACTAAATTCAGTTTTTTATTGTCTATCATGCTACCGTAAAAAAAGTATACTATTCCATTTAAAAAAAAACCGGTGATCTTGAAATTTCATTAAAAAAACACGACATAAAAATTTTTTTTCTTTACCATTATATGTGCCCCCTGCAATAGTGTCGCTTTGTCCTCTGAAGTCTTCTGATAGGACTGTAAATACGACAGATGTTTAGGTGTTCCCATTTATGTGGGACACCCTGTACATTAACACAGTTGGTAGGAGCTTGGGAACTACGAACTCTGCTCAGTGCGCAATCGTCGAATCGGTAAACAACTATGACTTTGGTAGATGACACCAGCTTTATCGGACGATACGTATTCCTCGCTAAATGCTTCCCCCTCTACCACTAAATTTGGCTGAATTCCTCTCTAGCGACTCTCTACGCGAGTATATTAGTGACGTTACATTATTCCCAGTACCTGCTGTCCAACCACTGTTACATACCCTCCTCGTGCAGGAGTCGCTGGGGGGGGGGGATCCGACAGTGAAGTGCAAAGACTTTTTCTGGCAAGGTTGGTTGACACTCTAATCTCTCGAAGGCGAAGCTAGAGACGACCTCTGTAACGCGTCATGGTCCGAGATTCGCTGCGATGTCTAACCGACCTGCAAAGGTACGCGGATGACAAGGTTGAAACGTTGAAACACACGTTGCTAACGCCACAAACAATTAGCGCAACAGTTCCATAGGGATGTAACGGCGCATTTCCATTTCCGTTGCGCATAATCTGCTCAAAACCGCCGACTTTGCTGGGTGGCGGCGCGGCGTGTCAAATGTGGATGTCATCGGGCCGAGCTAAGTATTTTCGAGAGGGAAATTCGATGTGGTAGGTACCGACGCGAAGTTCTCGACATAATGTTGAGTTACGCGGTGCAAATAGCAGCCACCAGCCGAATTAGATGGATCCCTCGGCTGAACAATACGTCTTTGTCGAATTGCAAATGGTTGTTCCGCGCTGGCAAACAGCTGTTGACGCTTAGCCGCAGCGATACCGCCTGCGACGTCTGCGTTATTATTTCCAGCGAAAACTGAGCTCGGTTCCTTCGGCCTTATCTAGGCGCCCGTGTTTCACGCTCGCTCGCTCGGCCCTGTCCCTAAACTACGCGTTCGTTTCTAAGTGGAAGTTCGTTCGCGGGAGGGCGAACAAGACGTTGACAATTATTACAAAAATTGTTCGTACCTGTCCCGCATCCGTTCGTTTCTCCTCGGGAAATTGAAAATGTTTTAGTTCCGCGCGACACTGGTTGCACGTTGCACGGTCTTCTGTAATTTTCGCGTTTCGGCGTATACCGTAGGTGTACACGAGAAAACTCGGTTAGAATTCGTCGGGTAAACAAAATGTACACGCGTCGCGGATATACGTAGCCTGGCTTTTTTAAATAATGAATAATCTTACGCGCCGGGAAAACGCGGGGACGCGAAATAGAAGAGAATACTCCGGGTATTTGTCTCGACATTAAGAATATAATTGCAATATCCCATCCGCTGGCTGTGCCTTTCAGTCGACGCTATTTTGTTTGCTCCTTCTGTTGGCGTATGACGCGTTTTCGTTAACGATATTATCGCGATATCGCGTACAATTCGTCGGGAGGAGAGAGCGAGAGAGAGAGGGAGAGTAAGAAACGAGAAGCCGGTTACCGCGCGCTCGCCTCGCAGCTCTGGAAGCCGTAATTTATGCGTAGCGTCGCGTATGTGCGACTCTATTTAATGTCTTCTAACGCTGGTTTAGCATCTATTGCGCGCATTGTCGCGCGTATTTGCTTATGCAATAAACGTCAAATACCTTTCATACGGCGCGGCATTTGTTCCGCGTTGGATGGAGCGCCGCTCGCCACTCGTCGCTCGCCGTTTGCGTCTCGAGGACGTCGTGTCGCCGAGTTGTGTAAGTCGTCGGTACAAAACGTTCCAACTGTTATCTAATCTCGGAGAGTCGCCCCGTGTCTTTGCATCGTCGGTCGGTGCTGCTTGCGGAGAAATATTTACTCGCAAACAAGCCTTGCCTTCCTCCGTGTATCCGGCTCGCGGCCGAATTCGTTGTCGCGAGTCCTGCCACTCCGAATTCCGTTCGTATCGCGTTTCGCGCGGAACCTTTCCCATCTCCGGCTCGTCTCACGCTTTTCTACAAACGGTTAATTATTAATTAAGGATGAGGTCGAGTTCAATGTGTACTTCCGAATTCAAGTCAATTTCAATAACCGCAAGTTTCGTTTTCGAAGTACTCGTGAAACACTCGAAACGATGCAGCTCGATTCGAACCTACTTGTATCAGCCTTTGCCTATTATGGTTCTGAGAACAAATAGAGTTGGAAGGAAGCATTGGACGATCGAGGTTCGATTATGGAATTGAGATCGATGCGCGGAGCGATTGTAACCCCGCCGTTGTAGTCCGGGTGAACGAAAGGAGGTTGAATTAAAGGATAGTGTTTGCTTGCAGATGACAGTCGGCATGCCGCCGTCGTAGTCGACGCAGCGATTCGTCGCGATAGGATCGCTCGATCGCCAAAAATGAATAGGATCAAGCTGGAGCAGCGACGATCCGATTAGTGCGATCAGAGGACGCAAGGAAGACGACGATCTCGCGGGGGAAACCAATTGAAAAACATCGAATTAGCGAGGTGACCCGTTGTGGCGAAAGGGGGGGAGGGGTAAAGAAGGGAAAGAGACCGTGGAAGTCGTGGAAATTGTAGAAAAAATTGAGCGTATATGGTGTCGAAGGGACGGTTAAGCAGGTTTACGAGCGAGTAGTAGTCCAGTACGGTCGTGTAGGCCGGATCAGCTAGAGCAGGAGAACGCGCCGGTACGATCGGTGAGGGATGCGGCCCACGGCCGAAGGGTGGGGTCTTTGGGCACCGATAAGGCTTATCCGAAGATACGATGGCCGACTGCTCGGCTGCTGTCGTCAGTCGTAGTGCTCAGGTGGCGTCGACGAGATCGTCGCTCGGTTTAACTCACGCCGATACCGCGGGTTCGCGCCTCTTTCACGTTCGAGCACCGCAATCGCATCCCATCGCTGATCGAGTTCGACCGAGACTGGTCGGCGCGGAATTAACGGCCGCCACGGACATACAAGAGGATCTCGAGGAAGAGGAAGCCGTCTGAGCGACCAGGACGGAAAACAGGTTCGGAACACGGCCACGGTAAAGCGATGAGAACACTGTCCGATCATCGGTGTCACGGAAGCGGACCCCTCCTGCCCTCGTCAGTCCCCTACCGCGCCTTCTCCTTCTCCTTCTCCTTCTCCTTCGCTCCATCGAATCTTTCTATGGTTCCCGTCAGGAAAGAGTAAATTCGCGCAATTACGTAGGGTTCTATCGGGTGTTGCCACATAACGATTTCTGTGTTTAATTGCATGTTAATCTGTACCCCTGTCCTACTATTCTTTCATTGCATACATTAAACTCGCAGTCAAGAAAGTGGGAGTGCGCAGTGGAAGGAGAGTTAACCGGCTCGTTGCGCACCCTATCATCTTCCAAGCTGCGCGAAACGAATTTATTCTTTCTTGACGGCTACTATAGGGTGTGGACACCGCCTTTGAAGCCGCGATACTGGGATAACTTTCTCGACACTTTACACACCGACAATTTTCTAATAATCTTTTTAAAACGAACGAACTGTTAAGAATTTCTTAATAAATTTGTTCAAAAGCGATTCAACTCGTAAATAGTGTGAAAATTTCTTCTGATTATTCGAAAGAAGGTTATCGAGCTTCCTTTAAAAGTTTTGGAAAAATTGCATTCAATGAGGATCGTCTATAGTGAAAATGTAAAGAACACGGTTTAGAGATTCGTGTAGTGAGAATTTTGCAATAGCAGGTGTACACTGGAGTTTGCAGCCAGTGTTGTTGCAAAAACGATTTCCACACCCCGGCGCTCTCTCCTAGCAAGTCTTGTTCTCTCAAAGCGTCTCGAGATTTTAATTTGACGTTTTAACGCGCGAAGTGGTCAACGGTAAAGAGAAGTCGAGGAGAGGAAGGAGAGAGTACCCAGAAGTCGGTTCGAGCAAGGAGCCTCTCTACGCGTGGAACAGAGACAGAGGATGGGGGAAGGAGATAGCAAGCGCGAGCGGCGCGAAGGACAAAAGTGTTAGAGGGTAATCCGAGAGAGCAAGGCTCTCTTTCCTACGAGCTTTTCCCAGCTCGCGGCCCTTCCATTCTCTCTCTCTCTCTCTCTCTCTCTCTCTCTGTTTCTTTCAACCCCTTGCTCCAGGAGACTCGCAGCTCGCGTGCTAAATTATTCGTGACCCCTTTGACACTTGACAGTGGTGGCAGTTCCGGTAATTGTATGTCTATCTTCGCTCTCCAGACTCGAGTTTGACTTGCTTGCGTCCTCGTCGCCCTCCGTGTCCCCGAAAAACTTCAATTCTTCGGTCGTTCCGTAAAATTCTTGCCGCTGTTCGACGATACCAATTCGAATCCCGCTCTCTTTCACTGTTCGAATTTCGCTGGGTTTTCTTTGGCCGAACGATTCGTCGGTATTTTGTAGTTTATTTTCGAGTTGAAAACAAAAGAGTTTCGACCCGCCATAGAGGGAACGCAAACAAGATATTTAAACGTCTTTCGCTGAACGGTGTCGACGCGAGCGTGGCTCGCTCGGGTTAAAGCGGCACTTGCGCTCGACGCTCGTCGCGTTTAAAACCCCGATCCGCCAAAATTCGAGCGTTTCGTTTAATTCGTTTAATCCGCGCTCGAATCCGCAAAAATCGTGAAACTATTCGGAAACACGGCGATGAGACGTTCCGGATCTCTCTGGCCGCGTCTCCGTCCTATTTTGGATTTTGGACGAGTTTCGGACGAATTCCGGGAATTCGATCGTTTCGACGAGGAACGAGGGAACCTAGTCGACGAAACTGTGAAAGCGGAAGAGCCACGAACTTCGCTAAGAAAACGGAGATCGCAGTGAGAGCCCGGGGGTTGGGGGGAGGTACATGAAAGCAGGAATAAAGGACGAGGGAAGAGTAACGCTATTGGAGATCAGCTGGTTCGCCTATACGAGATGAGTTTCTAATTAAACCGAAACTTTTAATTGACTCGTTGCGAAGCCGTTTCGCGCGCTCGAGGTGTTCCACGTACGCGCGTTCAGCTATCTACGTTCCTCCGATTTCACTCGCTTACACGGGTGCTCCGTCTTCGTGGACTCGCCTTTCCCAGTTCCTTCCACAGTCGGAGGTCCGAGGAGGACCTTCTTTACGACCACTTCGTCGCCGGCTAATTAGAGATACGGAATCCGATCGCGTTCCTACGCGGAGGAAGCGTTCTCCGAAATATCACTGCTTCCCGCGGAATTTTTTACTTCGCCTTACGAAAGCGACGTTTAAGCAATTTCCAACTGTTTGAAATCTCAATCGATGAACATAAAGTTAAAGTACGACGAGTAAACTTGTTCTCCGTATGCTCGGTGAAAATTTTTTTTAAACGTCGCTTCCGGAATATCGAGCTTAGAGATAACGTTGGTCGCTTTTACGATGATTCAGATTAGATAATCCCCGGCTGACCCTCTTGAACCGAGTTCTTAGACATTTTAGCATCGCCGTAATGAAACTCGACCGACGTTGCCCGGCGTACGTAGCGTTCGAACGATTATAAACATATCGGTATGGACATCGCGAGTCGCGCTAATCAGTCGGGAGTCTATCCGATCGAAGATAACGCTTGTGACTTCTGTTTCTCTTTTTGTAGCGATTCAAGGAACTACGATAACTGGGATCCGTCAACTTTCCGATCGTCGATCGACTCGTTCGCAGTCGACCCGTAGCGACCAGTGTCCGTAAATCCGTGCGTAAGTCGGTGTCCTTGGATGAACAGTGCTCGCAAAATATTATATCTGTGCCGAGAATTCGGGAAATCTCGAGAGTGTATCGTGAAAATCGAAAAGTGTGATATACAAAGCGGATATAAAACGGAAAAAGAAAATCGGAGGATAAGGAAAAAGTGCGTACCGTTCGATCGATCGATTTCCGGGAGTTGTTCGTACGCGTGAACCGGTCGAGTTTGAGGGTTGACGCCTTCAAACCGGAAACGACGAATAATCCTGTCTTCCTCAAGGATAAGCGAGGCTGAGGGAAGGAGGCACCGTGATCCGGTCGCCAGGAGGACTCCTATGAAAATGTTACAATCGTTGACCGCTTTGGCGGGAAAAATCTCGCCGGGCTCGCCGACCGACAGCAACGCGAACAAGGTACACATGCATAACAACAACAACAACAACAACGTGGTGCACCACCATCATCCGTACGCGAAGCAGCAACCCCAGCAACCCTCGCCGTCTTCGCAGTCCAGCAACGGCGACCAGAAGGAGAACACGTGAGTACCATTTCTTGTCTTTCACCTGTTTATTCTCCGCGTTCCGGAATACAGAAATTGTTTAAATACTTTCTGTTGGTCTGAAACATTCAGGGAAGTTTAGTGTTGGCGGTTTGTCAAGAATTGGTTTTGCGGTGAATATACGAGAATTACTCGGGGAGGTGTCACCATTCTAATGTGAATGGAAATTAAAGCTCGTTTCTGCTACTTATGTTTTATACTCGCTACTTTTACCCATTATCTTGTTACTCGCAGCAGCTTCGGAGCAAAGCTTCGCTTTAATGGAGAGGCTGACCCTCGGGAATATGCGAAGCGGTTCTTTCCCGCTCGGTGGAACGAACGAACGAACGAAAGAATAGAAATACCTGTGGCAGTAAAGAATCGCGACAAGACTTCGAAACGTAGTAGCAGCCTCGTTCCGCGGAAATATTTTAATTTACTAGCTACGCTCAGAATTTAGAGCTGTCTTTGATACCGGCGCGCGCGACAGCATTCCTCTCCCTTATTTTTTCATGGAGACCCTTCCGTTCGTTAAAATTCCAAGAACATTCTCTGAAATTGAAATGGAAAAAAAAGCGGTAAGAATTTCCTCGGGAAATATTCGAACCTCTCGACAAGCGGCGCGAACGTATTTTTAAATATTCGGAATTTTATAGATTACCCCGTGTAAAAAAAAACCGGATATATTTATTTTATAGGTTAAACAGTTTTAAAAATTCTGCAGTTGGTCGCGCATTTTTCGCTCATGAAATTATTAACATCGCGCGATGTAAATATTTACAATTCTGAATCGTCGATTACGGGTCATCCGGCGTAAATGAATCGTTAAACAGCGTTGTAGAAAAACGGTTACAACGGCGTGGAATGATATTCTCTTCTTCTGGACGGTCGATTCCTGCATTCTTAAGCCGATGCCTGCGGAGAACCTGGGGAACCTGGTCGCCGTGGAATTCAATATCATCCAGAAAAAATACGATCGAGAAAGAAGGTGTGATGGCGCGGCTGGTGTGAGAAATTAATTTAGACGTACACCGAAACTCGGATCCTTATGCTCCGTAACGGAACGCCGTTACGCCTGCAGAATTCTCCGGTTCTCGGTTCTCGGTCCACGCTCGAGGAATTCCGCCCTTCGAATATCGCGTTTTACGTTAGGCGGGTGCATATTTTAGAGAGATCTGCTCTCGGTGGGGGGTAGATGAAGGAGATTGGGGAGGAAAAGGTGAGAACACAGGGAAACGGCGCGAACAGAGAGACAAAGAAAGAAGAGAGAGAGAGAGAGAGAGAGAGAGAGAAAGCGAGAGACGTGCTCGGAGAGAAATGTTGCACGGAAGAACCGGAGGGCTGGTCTCGGCTAGGTCTTCTCCCACATCGAGGAATGTCGCCAAGTTATTTTAGGCTTTCGCTCCCTTCCTGCTCCACGGAGACCATCGTACGGGTCGCGTTTACGCGATGTAACGAAATAATGAAGAAGGGCACGACGACGTATCGCGTTCTTTACTGTCTCCGCCAAAGAAGGAACACCCACCTCCGCTCGCAAACCCCTGCCAACACCGGCGGAAGAACGCTGACGAAAGGCGACCGTAATTTTTCTCCGTGTCTCATCTCGAGCCTCCATCCGTTTCGTCCACGTTGATTCCTTCGTAAGCTAATGCCATCCGTTTCGGCGAACTTTGCGCCTGAAATGTACCCGAATTTTCGCCTGCTCTTCCCTCGTCGAACCCATCGAGATCTTTTTGGATTCCTGTGTCAAATTCTCGTCAGATGACTCTGCAAAACTTTTTAATATGTTCGAGATTCGAGGCTTTCGCGAGCAGTGTCCTGGAAGAATTATTTTCCCATCGTTTCGCAAGCATTGCAGTTTGCTTCGACAGGGTGTCGAAAACACACAGATCAGAAACTAGCTGCATTTACTCTCGAAGCGAAGGTGTCGAACCGGTTCGAGGGATACTTTGAACGTCGACGGGAGCGCGATACTTTCCCATTTGGTGGTCGCGAGGTTAATAAGTGTACAGTTTTGGGCAGCCAAGCGCACACGCGTTTACGTTCGATGCAGGAGGGCGAGCACTGTATCAAGTTGCCCCGTAAATTCTCCTTAATAGCTAATACCACGGAAAGCCGCGCAGCCGGCTCATGGAATAATAAGATACTGGCGCGATGAGTAGTTAATTACGGGAAGTGTCGGCGCGATCAGCGAGCTGCTCTTCCCGACGCGGTTGCGGAGCGTGTAAGTTCGCGAAGAGGCGCTTAACGCGTGTAGGGAGCACGATAGGCGGTACGGTTAAGCGATATGTACGGCTCGAGGGTGGAATACGCTTAACAAAAGGGTCACCGCAGACCCTAGAGGTCCTGCGACCCGGAGGGTCTTCTTATCTTGATCCGAATGCTTTACTCGCTCGGGGAACTACATCGAAATTAATTTCTGTCTGTCGGCAAGAGAGTCGAGCTTCTATCTACCCAGCGACGCTGAACAGGCACGTTTGCTGCGTCACGAATTGCGCAAATATTTGTTACTCGTTCCCATACGAACGACGTCTTACCTGTCGGCCTTATCGCGGTGTCGTGACGGATCTAGATCCGCGATTGATAAAGCCACTCTCGGCGATCGTGCGCGCTTCCACCTCAACGAAACACCACTCGCATCTTCTATTATTGTATGTTGCATTTTTCTATCACCTTCGTCAGAAAACTGGCACTATATTAACCCTTTGCACTCGGAGGAATTTTAATTCTGAAAGCAAGATATTTCGTTCAGCCTCGAACATTTTTATTCTATGTATCTTTTTTACATTGTGTACCTGAAACTAAAACTGCTTTTTTATACTACAGTTGAGTTTTTAGCAATTTATAGAATAGACGCGAATTTAATAATATCAAAGCTCTCTTGAATAATTCTATGGCAATTTTTACTGGTGCCTCGGAGTCACCATTCGAGTGCAAAGAGTTAACTGTATCGCTTTGAAAATTTTACTATTGTCAAAAATGAGTTGGTGCAATTCAAAACGGTAAAAAGGTTAAAAGAATTTCAGAATGTCGATATGACATTTTCAGTATTCGAGGATTATTCAAGAGAGAAAGGGGCTTCTAAACCACTACTGTGTCCTGTAGTTGATCCAGACAATTTTTATTTTCCATAAAGATCGGCAGTCTACCGATGGATATTAATCGGCTTTTAAATAACCGTGTTATTACAGCTTAATAAATAATGAATCTTACAAGTAAAGCATTTCGAACCATCAGACATTCGTTTCTCGACAAGAAGAAGTAATATCACCGAGAAGAAACTTTTGCAACTTTGATTCCCGATTGTCCGATGATCGATCATGGTACAGAAAGCGAATCATGAGTTAGCACGGTTGCAAGAAAAATGAAATCCGCGATCGTTGGACAACAGCATCGTGGACCGATCTCCTTTTCTTCGGGCGGTCTCGAGCGCAAGAGGAATCCCGCAAGCATTGTTGTCGCTGTCGAAAGCAGATACGGAAAGCTGTTAAAATCCGCGTGAACTTGCAACAGCGCGATTCCGCCGGTACGGCGCTCTCTCCAAAAGATTTCGAGAAGCTATTCGCGAGAACGAAGACGTCTCGGGAGAAGATCTCGCTAACAATGTCCGACTTGCCGCGTTTTCTATCCTTTCGAAACTTCGCCCGATCCCTAACTCTCGTTCGCCGATCATCCCGGAACTTCGGGGATTAGAACCGCCGCGCCGCGGCGCCGTTAGAAAACTATGCGAAACTTGGAAGGCGTCGGGCTCCCGGTTACCGGCGACGATTCCTCAAACATTTACAGTTTCGTCGAAAAGCGACTCTCGTCCGTAGATGAACTTTACCGCGTTTACTCGCGGGTTCTCTCGTTGTATTTAACCTTTCACAAAATGGCGGAACGCGCGTTAATCGTTCGCCACAGTTTCCAGCTAGTTAGTCTTCTGTCCGCGAAGAAGTTTACGGTAGCTGTGCCGCAAAGACGAGAGATCAACCGTAAAGAAGTATCATCCAAGAAATCCGACAAATCCGACAAACGTGCAGAGGATCCCACAGTAACTCGCGACTATTTACAAACCTCGGGACTGGCTTCTCTCGCAATTCTTTGCCAATTCTTTCCCGAAGGATAGCCTCGTAACACCGGTGTCAGCGAGCCGCGTGTTCGTGGCCTGTCACGGGACACGTTCCGCCGCGGTATTGTCGGATGGCTCCGGTGCAAAGCTCCAAATTGTATTGTCCTCGCGTGTTCCATGTGCCGGCGACCAACGACCGTTCTACTCCCTCTCGTTTTCCTCATTTTCCCCACGTATTTCCACCGCCGTGCCGCTCGCACCAGCCACCGACAATAATGTCCCAACACGCCCGATCCTTTTTCTCTCTCGCGGCGCTGATGCGTCTGTAAGCACGTTACGCGATCGAGATGTGTCGCGTCTGGGGCCAGGATGCGCCAAACTGTTACTTCCCTAATCGAAGATTTCGCCGCGAAATATAGAGGGAAACGCCGAGGAGACCGTCTTTATTGCAACCCGTGAACCTCCGACACCGTTGCGATTCTCCGTTTATATCCTTTTTCGTCGGATAGAGCACCCTAGCTTGCCCGACGGTGCCTAGGACTGCTAGACAACTATCGATTTTATCTCCTTAAGGTCTGAATTATTTTATCGTTACTGCTCGACCGCTATTTTTATCCCGCATGCTTGAAAACACCGCCATATAATATTTTACAGTAGAATAGAATTATAAATCGAGGTGTTGGTCAGAATTGTGAACTCTCAGAGAAACGGAACGGCCAAAGAACACATGCCGGCTGCACATGACGTAACCCTTGTCGTTATCGCTTAAATCTAGCTTGCCCGAGCGTTGACACCATACTCGACGCTTTGATAAATGTCAGAGGAATGGCATATACGACTTCCAAACGAGTTCGAAACACTTTTAGCCCGCAGCGGTGTAGTAAATTAGACGACGATACAAACTACCATTACCGATGAGCTTTTGGCATGATTTATTCGGGCAATCGGAATTCCAATAAAATTTACGAGTTTCTAGAACACGAAAAGATTAATAATTCCCAGGAATTTTCCTAGAAATAGATCGCTATGATCTCGGAGGATTTCGCGAGGGATGATTCTTGTCAGCGAGCACGTTAACGATCAAAATTTGATGTTCCGACGGTCATGGAAAGATGGCGACGGGTCGAATGAATTCTGTCGATTCCGATGGTGGTTAGCTGTGGACGATTAGAACGATTCGAAGATCTGGTAACGCGGTAATAGGTCGACGATAATCCTTTGAGCTGGCCGGGTTGCGTTATACGATATCGCGAGGCGGAACGAAACGCGATAGTGCTAGGCAACGTTGGCATAGTAGTGCAATTTGTCAGATCTATAAAGCGACCACGAAGTAGGTAGAGCCACTGATGGATGCTCGACTTGGGAACGCGGTAATGTGACTCGTAACGCGTTCTCCCGGGCCCTTCGCCATCGCCATCGCCATCTCCATCGCCATCGCCATTGCCATCGCCATCGCCATTGTCATTGTCATCGTCATCGTCGCCATCGTCGTCATCGTGACAACGTAAAGTCGAATAACTGACGGGGCTGAGCGGGTTACGCTACCATGCTTACGTCTGCGTGTACCTATGTGCGAATGATATTAAACGGAAACGAGAAACGGATCGATATCGCACGCGAACCGGCTCGACGCGACCATGTAGCTCGCTCGGCCACTGGGTGAGCAAGCAAGCGCTGGATGCCAACCTTCGACACTCAAAAAATTGATTTTTTTCTTCCATTCGACACCCTCTTCACGCGATACCCATTACCCTTACTCGTCGATAAGTGTTCGTTTGTATCGCGCTGTGATGCCGTTCAAGACTCGACGTCGCCGAAGGTAGTAAATCCTCGACTCAGGTTTTCCTGACAACGCGTATTTGAAACGAATTCCCTACGACCTGGTCTAGTTATAGGGATAGTAAAGTAGTAAACACTGATTTTGTAACACGAGTAAAACTTTAATATATTTTAACAATAATTAACCAAAATAGATGGTGTTAAAATAGAACGATGAGACTGTGTTAAAAGAGGCTGTTGTTTGCGAAAAGACGCTGAGAGCTTGTGTCGTGTGTTTTTAAAGTGTCGGCGTGGGCGTGTGCTATGTTGAAAGTGTACTGATTGGTGGGTGATATTTTCAATGAAGATGGTAATGGGAAATGAAGTAGTTTTCTAATTGGTTATGTGAAATCTATGGAAATGGTGAAAGTGGCCGCCCTCGAAGACTTGTTGATCGGTCACAAGTAGGGGTAGCATCTTCGGTTGCGCTACGGTTAGCCTTCGCGTCGCCTTGCGTTCGCGGGTCTCGAGTCTCGCGGGCTTCACCGTAACAGGTAATAAACCTAAGAAGCCCCTTGACTTTTAACAATGGCAAGCGGGAACTAAAGAATTCGGTATTGGAAGTTAATCTGCTGGGCAGATGCGACAATATTCATAAACTTAAGGTCTTAATGGCAATATGGCTTCTTGGATTTATTAGCTGTTATAACGTTTTAAGGTAACTGTTTTACTGCAAGGAGTTTTTGGTGAATGAACTGGCTATCGTACGTGACGGATGAAAAGAGAGTGAGGCTTAACTATCTAAACAATTCAGTCGGTTCTTGTCGGCTGAACAATAAGCTTTTAATCGAATGGCTAATAACGCCGATAAAGTCTCCCGTAGGTTTTCACACTCCTGTTTTTCACCGTACACCGAATCCACTCAAACACCAGACCCATCGAACCAGACTGCTTCCAGATTTCGAGCTACGACATTTCGGGAGCTCGCGCTTCGATCGCTTGTATCTTCGAGATTTATATTGCAGATTTCAATGCAAAATTGTTTGCATCGATTATAGCGAACAACAGCCAAACAAGGATTTCTTTTTTTCCATTAATAATTTTTATATGCTGGGACTGATACATTGAAACTTTTACATTTTTTTTTTATCTCTCGCTTTGTATTTCACCTACATATTTTTACCATGAATGTGTGGCGGCTACTTCCTATGCTCGTCAACAGAGGGACATTACGACAACACCTTTCCCGCTACTACCTGAATCTTCCTCTGTTTGTATATATACCGTCCTAAACATCCCGCGTCTAAGGCACGAGTCCGCTAGATAGCGTTACCGATGAGTCCTCTAGCGGGCCTAGGACGAAACGCTTCCTTCTCCTTTTTCCTCCTCTCACACACTTTTCAGCCGCCGTAAATGCATAAAATCTACTAATGATCTTAGACGAACGAATCGCGAGTCGTTGGATAGCTTATGGAATTCAGTTGATAATAAAACAATTATTTCTTGGACATGTATCGTAATCAAAATCTCGTGAAATAAGAGAAGACGTCGCTGCGAGTGACTCCAGTTTCGAACGGTTCCCGTTCTCGAATAAATAAACGATATTGGGCAGCCGCATTGAAGTCGGTCGGCCTGGAAAGCCTGTTCGGTGGTCGGAGTGGGGTACGTTATTAAGCGAAAGAGAAAAAGGAACTTTTGACCGTTTTAGAGAGGAGGAAAGCAGGTAGAATTCATGCGCTTTCCTGGCACTCGACCGCAGCCTATCAAAGGCGAGAGAAATTCTTCTGACAAAAGAGAACGCGCGTCGGCATTGTTGCCGTCCATTTCCCGATGTTCCAGCTTCGGAATTGAGTACGAACGAGGTTCCCCGTTGTCGCGGCAAGACGTAAACGAACACTAAAACCCGAGTTCTCGGCTCTCTCGACTCTCTCGGCTCTCTCGACTCTCTCGGCTCTCTCGACTCTCTCGGCTCTCTCGAGTCTCCCGGCTCTCTCTCTCTGCTCTCTCGGCTCTCCGCTCCCGGCTCGCAAGACGGAAGGGTGTCGCGGGGTTGAAGACGAAAGGAAAAGTTTCTTGTTCCCCCGAGCGACCTAGTTCTCGTGTCCATCATGTTTTGTCGTCGATTTCCTCTCTCCACTCCTCTCCTCTCCTATCCTCTGTCTCTCTCTCTCTCTCTCTCTCTCTATGTCTCGTGTTCGTGGGCGTTGTTTATCGTGCGGAGGCCCTTTCGCAAATGGCTGGGAAGGTCTTTGTTGCAAGGGTAGCGATTATAATCGAGCACCGGTGACTATCCACTCCAGCTTTTCTTGGATCGATCGATTCGTGCCGGTTTCGCGCTATACGCGCAGAAATAGTGCCGACGGTAAACACGATTAATCCATGCCGCATTATCGTCGATTGTCGTCGAAAATTCGACCGTCTTCTTCAAATTATTCAACTCCTCGAATCGGCCCTCGAACCATCGATCCCGTATAAGTAAGTCGTAATTATTTTTGCTCTCCCTTTGTGTCTGCCCGAGATAGTTACCGTATAATTTGCATTCGGCATCGGTGTCTCGACGAAAGGCGATCGATTTCGCAGAGGTTGCGTCGTTTTGTCCCCACGGATCATAAGAAACAGAAGAGATATCGGTCGATGAATTATCGGCGACCGTTTCGGGACCTCGATGTTTCCCCGATTCGTCGATAAACCGGGAGAAACGGAGAACCAGACCGAGGTCAGAGCTAAAGTCTCTTTGCAAACTGGTACCCACCCGTTAATAAGAAGATTTAACTTTCGCCAAGTATGTATAGTGGTAGGCATCGTAGCGAAAGAATGTCTGGCCGAGACAGATGGCTGAACCGACTCGACCGTGTTTCGCGGCGCGTGCTGTACGAATAAATGATAAGAAGCGCATACAACTTGACCTAGAGGAAATACGTACGTGGTCTAACGTTCTGCAAACACGTACCGACGCTCGCTATCGATCTCGCTTAAAATTGCCGCTTCCCTTTCCGCTCAGCCGGCCGTTTATAAATTATTTCGCCCGCACATTTTCCCGCCCGCGCCGTTTCCTCATCACCTCCGATGTAACCATTAACGAGACACGTACCTTATTGCCCTACCTCCCGTTCATAAATTATTATTCGCCCAGAGAAAATATATCTGGTCAGTCGAATCCAGCACCTGGTCGCTCGTCGCCCGTCCGCCAGACGATGACGCGAGAAATCATCGTTACCACTGTCTAATGCATCATGATTAACGAGAATGTCGACATTTCGTACGTGATACATCGCTGGCAAAGTTTTCCGGGCTCGACCTATCGCCGCGGTATAACAATGTAGCGTTTCCATGACTGTAATCATGAGTAATCGAGCCATTGCAAGGTCTAATCGATGGCCCGGTGATTCGCTCGATCAACTCTTAATTAGCGTTGTCGATTCATCAAATTTCTCTACGGTTTATACCGGGCGGCGAACGAACACCAATGGGAATTTATAATTAATTCTTCGACCAGACTCGTTGAAATTGTTTGCGCCACCGATTCTCTCTCTCACTCTCTCTCTCTCTCTCTCTCTCTCTCTCTGTCTCTGTATTTTCCTGGAGGAGACGCGAAGGTAATTTCTTCGGGGATCAATAGATCATAGTAGAACCCCGCACGATCTGCATGAAATTTCATCTTTGATTCTCCGGCTTTCGCCGTAACTCCGACCACCGCTCTGCTCCCGTTCGGTTGACCCTGCTATCCGCTCGCATTAGCATGTTATTGGGCGGTTGTTTACTCCGGGTTAATCATCAGCTAGGCATCAACGATTTGCAGCCAGCTGTAGGAACAAGCCGCCGCTCCAAGCGAATAGAAGCGATCGCCCAATCCGATTTATCTAACCGGCAGGTAAATTCGATGACAGGATCGTTCTGGTGAAAAAAAAAACGACGCCATATCGAACGCGCAATCCGTAGCGTGCCTCCAGACAAGCGTTGCGCGCATCTCGCGCATTTCCTCTTTCGAAATGGAAACAATGCCACCGGGGAAAATAAGAATCGATATATCGGGCAGCGCTATTTTTCTCTCGGACGTTTCGCCGAAATTCGACGGTGTAGCTAACGTCCAAAATATTCCACATCTGTTCAAAAGTACTGCGAAAAAATTAAGAGATGGATAACACTCCTGTTTTCATGTCCCAAGTTTGATTTCGAAAGATCCCATAACGATATAGACATTTTACTTTCCAAATTCGTCGTTGAAATTTTGTTGACGTTTGATTGTTCGAAAGAAATCTCGGATATTACAATTTACGATGAAGCCATTTAGAATTGTAAGAAAATCAGAGGTCGCATCGAAACATCGGTTAATTCCGATCGATAGCACAGAGAAGAATTAGAGGGTTTTGAATTAGAGGGGTTGATTAATTCGAGTCGATTCTAAAATGTATTCTTGTTGGAATATCTCAACGTTTGAGAGCGCAAATTAGAGGTGGAAGTTCGCATTTTATGATAGAGGCATTTTGGTTTTTAAAAATCACGAAATCGTGTCGAAGTATTTAAACCCGATTGTTTGCTCGGATAAAATTCACTCGATGTCGAGGGGATACTTCGATTCAATTTTGGAATGTACTCTCGTAGGCATTTTTTAAGGTTCGAGGGCTCGAATGAAAGGTGGAAGATAGCACTTTATGACGAGACTTCTATTACTTAATTAGAGGGCTATTTTTCTGTTACGAGGCGACAATATCAAGAATGAAGAACAATATCGTGGGAAAAAGAAATGAAGAGGTCGACGGCATGACGTCTTAAAGTCGTCGCGAGAAGAATTAATGAACACGAAAGGGAGGGTTGTTACGAGCCGGATAGCGGAGCGGTCAGTTTTAATTCCAGATGGCAGCGTCGCGTGTCCCGGCAGTGTTAAAATCTGTAGAACTAAAGGGCAGCGCTGTCCAAGAGTTTATTGGAAGGATGGAGAGTTAATTAAACGAATAAATAACGTAACAGAACCTCAGCGTGGGGCGTAAAGGGAGTCGCGCGGTGGAGCGGCGCAGCGGGGCACGGCACAGCGCGGCACGGCACGGCACGGCATGGCACGGCGCAGCGCGTCAGAGAATAGGACAGTTTCGCGCTCCTCTTTCAGAGACATTGCTCTGCAAATATACATTCGTATATTCTATGCCGGCGTTCCCCTTCCACCGTTCTCTCGCCGGCTTATCCTTTTGCTTTCCGAAAGCGTGCCACGTACCCTACCCTCGTCATTTTCTCGCTCTTATTGTTTCCGGGTTTTTCTCCTCGCACGCTGTTCGCACGGGAGACCGGCGCGCCGCGACATTAAATGAATCGGAGTTCAAAGTTGATTCAACAAACGCTCTAAACGAAATGAAACATTTCGGTAAAGAGGCCGCTGTTCCGATTCCACTTTCGCGAAAGTTGCTGATCGAATACGGGCGAATTTGGTTTTTCGAAAACTGTGAAAATTCAAATAGTGCTTTACGGAATATTTTATCCGAGAACGCGTTTTTTCACTTTTTGCGCTAGAAGCTGTTTTAACTGCAAAACTAAGACATTTCTTCTGGCCTAGAATATTTTCATTGTACACGATTTATTACCTTTTATGTTATACGAAGTGTCTTACTATTACTCGTGCTTATAATAACTCTTAAATTTTTATCAATTTCTTAGAGATAAACATAGATGTAAAAATTGTTTTAAATAACAGAGCGGAAAATTTTCCGTGACGCCTTTGAATCGCAATACGAGTGCTAACGATTAATAATCGCAGCTTGATCAATTTCATCCTTGATCGGAGCAGTGTTCCAACCACTCTGGAGAAAATAGGGAAGGCTCGTCGATTTGGTTTGCAGTGCGTAAATTATTAGTTTTATCTCGCTCATCCAGTCCGTACCGTCGCTTTATTTATCGGGATAACCGGCAGTTCGGCGAAAAAGCCAGCAAAAAATGTTTAAAACAATGGCCCGATGGCGGCGTTAGGGTTCGTTTCGCCGGTTGCGCTGTTTTCCCCGTCGAAAATAGCCCGGTAACAATGGCCGCCGATATACGGACGGCTAACTCGATTGCGGATGTCGATCGAGCTAACGAGAAAATGACGGTCTACGTTTCGCTAACTACGTTGTCTAAGTGCAGTATCGGCTCGTTGATGTTTATTGCGCTTTCCCGGAAATAGTTAGAATAACCGCGACAAAAATACATTATCATGTTCACGGTCCCCGCGCGCGGTACACCGAAACTCTAAATAAAAAGTTACTTATTCCAATATCGAAGTTTTATTGCAACTTGTGTGCCAGACATTTATAAATTGAGAATCAAATTGAGCCACGATTAACACGCTGTACGAACTGTTGATTTTTAATTAATTTATACAGGGTGGCCCACATAACTCTGAACAGCTCAATATCTCGAAAACTATGCCATCGATTTTAAAGTTCTTAGTCTTAAATTGCATGGAACTGAAGGGCCTTTCTGACTACATAAACGTGAAGTGGCCTCCCTTCCCCTTTAACGGGGGAGGGGAGGTACCTTTGTAATTTTAAATGGAACCCCCTATAAAATGTTACATATTTAGATTCTACAGGAAAAAACAAGTCAGTCAGTCATTTAAAATTACAAAGGTACCTTCCCTCCCCCGTTAAAGGGGAAGGGAGGCCACTTAACGTTTATGTAGTCAGAAATGCCCTGCAGTTCCATGCAATTTAAGACTAAGAACTTTAAAATCGATGGCATAGTTTTCGAGATATTGAACTGTTCAGAGTTATGTGGGCCACCCTGTATTTCGGTCAAAAAAATTGCAATCGGAAACAACACGCTGCTTTCGGGTCAAAATGCAAAATATTGCGATACGATCGTGGTCGATACGTGTATTCATCTTTTCGGAAGTGATCGCCGAAGGATCAAATTCGACAGTCGAAAGAGACGATCCCGGAATTTGTGAGCAACAATGCCGTCGGTCGGACAAAACATTCCGCGCTGCACAGCCTAGAGTAAATACACTCATTGTCGGGGCATTCACGCGTACGTAACCTTCTTTCCGGAGATTCTCGCCGGGGCCATCTCTTTGTTTAAAACGGCAATGGGAAACCCCACTGGCCGGGCAAATCCTCTTTCCTCGTGGTTCGGAAACGTTCCGAGCGGAAACACTTTGGCATTGGGTGCGCGGACATCGTGGTAATTATGGGTTGCAGTTGCAGTTGTCCTGCGATGCGTTTCGTCGATGCCCGTCGACTATCTTGTAGGTGTTTCTTTAGTTTGCTTTGTCGATTCGAAAAAGGAACACGCCGAGCATGCATGGTAGAGGGGGGCTGAATTATCGAATCTCCGGGCGAAAGAAAATTTCAATGAGCCAGTCAGGGTCCGGCGCAAACAATAGTTAAATGGCAGTCAAACATTCCGACCGTACCCGCTAACAAGCAGAAAGGGGAGCAGCCACTCTGAATTTCATAGGCGATTCAATAAATTAGGTACGATTTCAAGTTTCCCCGGACGTGCAGCAATTTACCAGTAAACTTGGAAGTGCTTGCTAAATGCGAATCAGAAATAAACGTGGAATCAACGAACCGCTACGCACAGTGATTGTCTTACGGTTAACAGCGAGAGGCAGAGAGAGAGAAAGAGTAAGAGGCAAAGGAGACGGAGGAGGAGTAGGAGGAGAAGAACCGAACTGTTGGGGAGCGGAAAGAGAAACGGTCGACGGGGGTTGGTGTGGCGGTGGCGGCGGCTCGAGTTTGGTAAAAGTTAAATCTAAGCAAAGTTTACGTTCGCAGGGTCGTTAAAAGTTTTAAGGGATAAAGCACTCTCGCTTTATTGAAAGACTCGTTACAACGGAATTTCAGTCTGGAACCGTTTTGCGATTCATACCGCGAGCGTATCTTAAAGTGGGATACGGGAGAGAGGGGAGGGGTAGAAGGAAGAGGCGGGAGATTGAACGGAACACGCTCGAGGAGTTTCCACGAAACCGGCCTGGATAACAGCGTCCTGGCTGGCTCTGCTAGCGTACACAATTAAAAATTCGTTACCGTGGCCCAGTTCCGGCAGTTTTCTGCCGAACGCGACGCGCGAATCGCGAGCATCGCTTCAATCGAGTGATAGCGCTGCGAATCAACGCCTCAAAAGCTGAAAACGTCATAGATCTGTTTTAGGCGCGATCACTATACCGAAACAACCTTTGCATCTACCTCGATCGGAACCTACGCTCGCTGGATACGGGCAAATTGGAGAAATGTCGATAACAGGGAAATAGAATTTTATTTGATTAAAGTTTGTTTGGAATTTTGATCGCGACTCTGACCGGATGTTACAGAGCAAGGGGTAAATCGATTCGCGTCGGCCAGGTGAGATTTGTTCCGCTTCTGGTAGGTATAGTTCATCGGCGGTGGCCCAGTTCCAGAACGGATCACGGGGGGTTGTCTTTGAAACGGTGAAGCGACTAGCCGAATCGGAAACGGCGAATAAACGGAACCGGCTCCAAAATAGGGGTTAGGATTCTCGAGAGCTCGACTCGCGGACGAATAACCCGAATGCGCGCGTACTTGTACGTGCATACAAATGCGTTCACTAACCGGTAGAACGTATGTGGCTCGAGTCAGGACAGTGGTGTCAACTGGATCTCGGTTTTATGGGTTACCAGGGTCTGCTGGTATGAGGGACTGCGAATTGTAGACGGTCCGGAACCATTTACGCGTGCCGGGCAACGTTCAACTTTGCCCGAGATAGCGTGCTTCCATTTAAACTTTCGGGAAACCTAAAGTATTCGCGAAAAAGTGTCCTCTGTATCGCGTGGAGGTTTATTTAAATTTTCTAAAGGCTCGTTTAGCCTCCTGCGCTTTAATATCGAGTCCATTAAATGCGAATGTTATTTTTGTAATTGTATATCTCTTTTAGGCACGCAATTCTGTTGCTTGTAGAAAATCGTAGGGCAAGGGGTTAATTGCTCGTATTTTATCGGAGGTCGTCATAGGGCCAAAGTGGAACGTTTCAGGCGAAAAGTCTGGGAACGCGATCGAATTTTCGCGGGTAAACTCTGGGAAACGGGTAATTCGACACTTACCGGGAGACAGCGGGACTAAGGTTCGCGCGTGGGTGGTAGGGATGACACGCAAATTCCGGAATCTAAACATACCCTCGCGGAGAGAGAAAGGGAGAAAGCTCGAACGTCGCGTGTCTCGTGTTTCGAGTGAGTCACGGGAGTCACGGGACCCAAAGACGAAAATAGCGGGGTTGTCCACGGTTTATGAGCCGATTTTTCGCGGGCCGAATAATAATATTGGGCTGATTCCGTTCGATGGAAATCGAGAAAATCCATTCTGGCATCCCGAAACTGTCCTATACAAAATTAATAACGCGCTTAGTTTTCTGGTCAACAATCCATCATTTTTACGAGAGATATGTAATAAATAAGATTTTCCGACTATATTATCTGACGTACATATATGCGTCGTGACATTATTAAAGCGTACATTTAAATTAGACGTAACAATGTTCGCTTAAATTCTCCATGATAAATTTTTGATTAGAAACGTGCATAATTCACACATTCGCATGTAATTTGAGTATATTATTGGATCGAATTAGTCAATGGCTTTTCACATTTTTATTCACGTATTGCCGCACCGTATTCGCGTTATATCGACCGACAGATCCGCGCGAATCGAATTTATCGTGTCCCGGCTAGCGGTCGCGTATCGACGAACGTTTCATTATCGCGTGGAAAGTATTCCTGATAATTGCTAAGCCGTTCGTAAATAAGGAGCAGAGCCGAACGATTATGGCGAGGTCGTTCGAGGTATATGTACTTGCATGCGTCGCGATCCAACGGAGCTGGCTGGGGAAGTTTGCAGGTTCGTTTCTTTGATTGGAAATAGTCGGTATCTCGATCCTATCGATACGCAATACCGAACGTGATCCTATTCTGCCTCCGCGTAAGCAAAACGAATAAACGAACGGCTGTGTCGTAGCCACCGTTGATACTAGATTTCGCTGAGGCAACGGGAACTGACACGTTTTTATATTTACCTGCCGAGAGAATGCTCGCAAAACCCGATGGAATTCGGAATTGAACTTCTAATGCTGACGCAACACTAGGCATTTTGCTCTAACCGAATCGGACCCTTTTTTTCGCTACACCATAAAAATTTCGCCGAAGAGCAGAGCAGTTCCGTTGGAAGAGATTGTTCAGCCGATATGCCTGTCCTGTAACTCGTCAGTTTCGATAACAGGTCTCGATGTCCAAAAAATTGAAGAGCGTTCTACGAAATCCGTACTTTTCCAGCTTTTCCCCCGAACGAAATTGCAAAGCAGATTCTGCGAATCGTAAATGGTTCGTAATTAGTTGAAAAACTATTCTACTCAACCGAAAGAGCGTTGGTACGCGCGGTAACAACAATAACCGAGACTGCAGTCCATAGTTCGGATAATAAGCTCGACCACGAGGATGTTCGGAACTAAGCGTTAGCTTGTTGGTAAAGTGCAGATAACTGGAGTTACACCGTAGCTCATTTACAAGCTTACGCGCGCTCGAGACGAGAAAAAAGCATAGAACGGAGCTTTGGTTCATAGCGAGATAGAATCTGAACAAGTTGGCTAACCCTGACGCGAGTGTACGCAATTAGGAGAGTATAAATAGGAAAAGTCAATCTGTAGATCAGTTGGTCTGTCACGGTGAGCGACAGCCTAGCTGGTAAAAGCAGACTCGGGGCTGGCTTGCTTCATATCCGATCACGGGATCTGTATGTTCAAATATAGTGTGTATCTAGAGCATCTTTCTCTGTCCTGTTTCGGACCATCGTTAACCAATCGCGACCATTCTTTTCCGATCGCGAATGACAAACTACCAAAGCATTTCTCGCTTTTCTTTTTTCCACGATCTCTTCTCTTCGAAATCGCAATGTTTCGAGCGCACGCAACAACGATTCCGGCACCGTGCCGCCAGCTCGATTTTCTGGAACACATTTTCCGTCGCGTTTCAACGTTTTCCGCTGACAACGAGCAATCGTCCAGTCTTTGACTCGTCCGATGACGGAATTAAATTGAACGATGCGCGGCGCGTCCTTCCACGGATATTCAATTATAACCAAACACGAGCGACCGCGTGTAACGTTAATGCGTTTCGATGGATGTACAACGGATGCGCCGCACCGTGTCGATGAAACATATAAAATTCTTCGTAGCAGGAAACAACGTTCGAGTGCAGGGAGGGCGAACATTTTTGCGCTTTCGGAACTCATCGCCATAAAATACAAAATACAAACGTTCCTCGAGAGGCGTACATAGAGTCGCACATACGACGACCCCGATTTTTTTCCCAAACCGTTTGATTTCTGTCCATCGTATCCATGTGCCTGCCACCGATATATGCATATACAGTCGCTCGCAAAAGTCTGCACGCCGAATTTTGTAAACTTGAAAAAACCGACAAAGATTTGCGCATTTCATGGACGTTGATTAACTCGATCAAATTGAACAGATGTCGGAACGAATCGCAAAATTAAATATACAGCTAGGAGCGTATATTAAAATTCATAAAATTCGGTTGAAAGCAATTTTTCGGGAGATTTTTGTACGTTCTATTTTATATTTTCAATTTGTGTAAGAAAATATAAAAATGTGATTTTCTTTGGGATTCGTCAGATTGCAAACCAATAAATTAATCGATGGTCGGGTATGTTGGCAAACTATGTTTCTACGTGGCGCGTGTTTGGAAGATAAAAGGTGGTAGAATTTTGCGAGCGACTGTAGATATACACATCTTGTCCCGCGAGTTGCAAGTCGAGCTCTTTTTTTATTATTTTGTTGGGATTTTTAGCGTCCACAAAATGGTCTCACCGTGTCATCTCCGTCGCACGGAGCCCCGTTTCGATCCAAAATGGGTCGAGAGGACGCAACCATTGCTATTATAACGCTGTTCGCTCGTCCACCTCCTCATCCTCCTCCCAATCATTTGTAGTTGACGCTCGGCCAAGTTTCGATATATCACGAGGCCCCTCAATGAGGTGAAGCCAGCCAGTACGAGCTGCCAAAAGGGCGGGAGTTCCGCGCCGGTTTAATTAAGAATTAATAGTTCGTTCTACCAAAACAAATTACCGTGCGTGCGCGTGGGGAGGGATTGACGCGCTACGCGGAACTTGTTTTCCCGGAATCCTCGATGTTTTTGTCGCGATTCAATACCGCCTCGCGTCTCTGCGCTTCCGGAAGAGCGAAATCGTCGTCTACACGTGGAACTAATGTATGTGAAATTTCTGTACCGGAGAGGTTGTCGCTCGAAATTAGGGAAACCCGGTTCTTTTGCTAAAATAGAAGAGCACGCTCGAGGAAAAGTTGAGCGTCGCCATGTGGCTCGAGCTTTCGCATCGTTGTTCTCGGCGCAGGTGTAACGAAGAGCCTGCAAAGCGCGATCGCCAAGCTCTGCTTACCATTCCGATAAAGCGAACGCTCGAACCGCGACATATAATAACGATTAAATTGAATGTTTTTCAGTCGCACGACGGAACCGCGCACGTGCACTGGTGGCGTTGGTCGAAAAAGCATCGTTCGGAATTTTTTTACCAACACACACACACACACACACACACAAACGTAATAAAATATTTGCGAGAATTAAATATTTCGCTCGATATTCACACTCCCGACCTCCGTGTTCGATCAGCCCGGCCGCCCTCATATATTTGCGCTTGTCTGTAAATAATGGCCACCTTTTTTCCCTTATTTTCCGCAGCAGCATGATCAACGAACATCCGATAAACGCATCAATGGACCGAGTACATCAATACCATACAATTGCGTCTGATTATTAATTTTCTGGTGAATAGTTCCGATAGACAATATTTCGCTCGGCACTCCGCGACGGCGGAAAATCGGTTGCACGCGCTCGCTAGGAGTGCAGATATACGTGTACAATGTGTAAAAGCGTTGCCTGGGCGAGCTGTACATCGCGACGATAAGAATTCGAATCAAATAATACGTAAAACGCGGACGAGTTTTGTAAAAATGTTTATCTAACTCGAATTTATTCGACGCCGAACGGAACGTCCGGTTCGATTTCGCTGGTGTTTCTCCTCGAAGATGTTCGCGTTTATCAGAAAGAATCTACTACGTTAAATGGGACACGACATATACCACGGTGTATTTTTTATGAAACGTAGCAGCCGGAGTTTTTCACTCGCGTGTTACAACTTCGTCGATCTTTCGAACTTCGAACATTACTATAGAATGTAACCCTTTGCAGACGCGCGTTTACTGGCTGGCGCTCGAGCAATTTTTCAAACACAATACTTTCCCCTTTGTTTAATTCGTATACTTGGCTTTGCAATATACAATTCCCTTTCACCGTAAAATAGATACCTTCGACCCATCGAAAAGTATGCTACAAATAATTCTCCGTTTGCAAAGGAGTAACGCTATTCGATTTTGATTCGAGTGAAATGATCGATCGAAAGAACTGTGTAATTAGTCTATAAATCGGTAGAAACATAAAGCGCATAGATCCGAAGCGATGTAGAATTAGTAATTATGACAAGATGGGAATATCTACTAAGGAATTACACCCTGTAGCGTGATATTGCGGTTGTAGAGCAGAAAGAAACATTCCGGTAAAAAAGCGGTGTTCTATCTGGTAGCTAAAGATGAAAGATTGAAACCATTATAGGTTTTTTCTTGAAACCACGTACCAGCCGTCCCCGGTTCCGGTTGAGAAACAATCCTCGCAATAAGGAGACCATGGTTGTTCGCGGGGAGGATGATTAATCTAGGAGGAAGAGCAAGTGGCGGCGGAGAACGCCTCTTTATAAGAGGCAATTCGTCCCAGGCGTGACGCATTAAAGGCTCAATCTCGACCGGCGGCGTTTAAAGAAAAAAACCTGGGGAACTGTTTCTGCCTTCCCCGTCTTTTCCCGTTTCTACTTCCCTCCACGCGTTCTCCTCGCGAGATCTGGAAGCGTGCAGCGTTGAATCGCGCGGGTAGACTCTCGTGCTATCGGCGGCAGGCGTGTCGAGGGAAAAAACAGTGCCGTTTCCTCCCGTCCTGGATGAATAACCAAAAGTTAGAGAAAAACAAAGCGGAGGTGGTCCGCTTTATGAAAGGTAATTCGCGGCAGCCGCGTCGGCGACGAACCTTCGAATCCTCCCCGACAAAGCAAGAGGGAAGCAATCTTGGCCGGCTGTGTCTCGTTCCGCTTTGACGGCTTTATGCCCCGCACGCTCGTAAAGTTATTTTGACTCGGGCCGTCGCAAGCCGAGCGAAGCCCGAGCGAAGCTCGAACGAAGAACCGATCACCTGGTTCTTGCTCGACCGAGTTCCAATCCCGTTCGGCCCTCGTCGAGCCCCGGTGACTTAGCAGAATTTACCGCCGAACGGTTAACGGGCCTCGATCGCGATTGTTTCAAGACGTGTCGTTTATGCTGTCGTTATGTTCCTCCCTTGGATCTAGCGGAACGAGAATGAACCATTAATAGACGCGCCATCTTGTCGGAGAAACCCCATGAACACCGGAACAGCAGTAACCAACGCTACTTTCATCCAGTACTAACCCATTCATAAATGAATTTAGGCATCATGATCCGTGCAATCTCTCTTCGCTGAGAGATCACGAAAAGGCAGATGAATTATCCTCTTTGCCCTAAAGATCAGCTCCTTGTAATTCAATATTTTCATTCGAACAAAGAACAGGATTCGCGTTGCTAGCAAAATGTATTCTCGTACATCATTGTCCTTCGGAGACGACGAGTAGTCGTTGCGACGCAGCGTTCTAGCTCCGCTCGAATAACAAGTTCGGAATGGTACATTTTTACTCTTCTTGGGAATGACAAGTAAAGAATCGCGTCTTGCGTAAGAAATTTCCATTAAAGGGTCGACGTGGAAGAAAGAAAATCGTAGAAACGAATAAAAGAATTTATTTGCAACACGCCATTGATAAAGCGTATTCTTTGATACCTGTTACGTTGCGCGATGGCCATTGTTTGTCCAACAAAGGGTGTGTCATAAGCAGTGATGTAGTATCCGCAACGATCCTCATTATCCCTTATTGTGGGCCAGAATCTGTACAGAATGGAAACGTTATCCTCTGATTTACGCGGAGCCATAAAGAGAATGGAAAACAAAATACATGTATCGTTTCCGAAAAGTACTCTCGTGATCGTGACGTAAAATGTTGAATTACGTCGTTTCGAGTATGCCCGTAGAGAGACGCCACATTTACATTTTTGCGAAAATTAATTCGCAAAGCACGGAATATTGGATGGCGAATGAAATTACATTTACTTCGGTCGAACATCGATCGAGTTGAAAATAAAAAAATGAAACTAATTGAAAATGTCCCTTTGAAATGCACGAAACACGCATTCCACTGGTTTTATTGTCCGAAAGAATGCTCTTGACGTTTTAACTTGACTTGCGAGTACGTCGCGTTTCAAACAACAAGTAGGTACATCGCTCGGAAAATATTTTGAATAAAATTCAGCGGAGAATCTCGCGACGACGATTACCGATGAAAAATGGACGACAGAGTTCTGGAACGTTGGACTGGCGAATCTTTTGAAAGCACGGCGTCGAGCGACCGCGCTCACGATCATTCCCTCTAGCCTGTTTCGCTGTAAATTATCGCCTAGTCGTTGGTCGCTGTCTCCGTGGTCGTTGTAAAATCTACCAAAGCTGCCGAGCTTATATTAGCGACGAAGCTTTCAAGCAATTCCGATGGGCTTTGCCGACCAGCCGGAATGCGGGAGCGCAGTAGCATCGGCCTCGATAAACTCGATTTCTTGAGAGCGTTTCGATGTTTATTCCTACACGATTTTTCATCCCTCCGTTTCGTCGCGCTCCCCTCGCCGCGTTGCTCGTGCTTCGGGGACGCTTTCAGGGAAGACCGCGAACAAAAATTTTCATTTGAATTCGATTCGCGAGCGACCTCCGCCCGCAATAACCCTCGCACTTCAAGCAGAATGCTCAATTCTTTTTTTCCGATGCTGGGGAAACGTTAATACGCTGCGATCTCTGCAACAAATTCACCCTCTCCTTCTTCCCTCTCTCTCTCTCTCTCTCTCTCCCTCTCTCTCTCTCCCCCTCTCTCTCCCTCTCTCTCTCCCACTCTCTCTTCCTCTCTCTCTCCCTCTCTCTATCCCTCTTTCCCTCTCCCTCTCTCTCTCTCTCTCTCTCTCTCCCTCTCTCTCTCCCTCTCTCTCCCTCTCTCTCTCACTCATTCTCTGTTTCCCTCGTGCTCCGCATTTCCATACGCAAAACTGAATTGCGGATAGATGAAATATCGCTGTAAATAAAATTGATGATTTATAAGCGGCTGGAACAACAGTTTAGTAGTGGTGCACGACCGCGTTGTACGTGAACAGGTTTTCATGATTCAGCCAGTGGTGTTTGCTGAATTATTCTTTTGAGCTATCGCAGAATCCATACGAAATTAATTTCAACGTTAAAACGTATATTAATTCAGAACGTGGATGTTTATGCATAATTATGGGATTGCGAGCGAGCGAACGCCACAGCGGTTTTTTTTTCCCGACATAGAATTTGCGCGCGGCCACTCTTTCGTCGCGTATCGTCGCTCTGTACCCTCTGTACCCTAGAATTGTTCGATCGTGAAAAAATGTTGTACAAATTTGATATTGATTTCCGATTCGATGTAATGCGATAACAAGTGTCCTGCGATCCGTGCCGCGTCTACCGGACCAACAGCATGAAACTTGGAAAACGTTTAAATGGGAGCAAACGTACCGTTTCGACGAGCGGGTATCAGGCGAAAATTTGCGTTCTTCCGGGAATAATGGTTGCCAGCGGCCGCGGGGTATGGCACCACGATAACAGACACAATACATTAGTGTAGGAATAGAATGTTTTAAATGTATCTATCCGTTTATTCGGAGTCAACGAGACGATAAAGACGGTACAAAAACTGAGACAATAACACAAGTATACTAAATGCGCCGTAATACATAAAAATCGTGATCCGTAATCCGTGTTCGTAAACCGTTTGTCGTAGCCCTAATCGTATTAATCCGTATCGTATCGTATCGTATCTCGTGAGCAACTCCGAATAAACGGATAGATACATTTAAAACATTCTATTCCTACAACTGGGGGCTCGTCCGGGATGGGGGGAGCACCGACCACCGCACAATGGCGACGATAACGGACGAAGACGAAAACAAAGCGAGCGTAGCGAAGAGGTCGCGAAGCGAGAAAAAAGTGCGAATTGCGAAAATACGAGTTACGGGACGAGTACGAGAAGTTGTGTTGATGGCGCTGAGGCCAAACATACGCAAAAAAGACGAGATGACGCTGTAATGAACATTCGAGGGCGAATGTCTTTGCAGGACGGCCGAGTGTGGGATTAGGACCCCCCCCCCCCCCGCCCAGACCACAAATACCGTAGAAAATTAGGAAGAAGGGGGGAGGGTTCCGTGGGTGAGCGCGTTAGTCGATCGGCTACCAACACGAGGGCCCGGGTGTTCGATTCCCGGCGCCGGTGCCTTCCTTTTTCCTGAGATCCTACATTAGCAAAAATAAAGTCGTGTCTCGGGCATGCTAAAATTTGCGCTTACCGTAATTGCTTGCCGGTTAAAATAATAGAGACTGCAAAGGTTTCAGCCACGGCACGGAAACGTTAATCTGGCCACTGTTTAGCAGTCCATGGAGACATAGTAAGGGAGATGGCGGCGGCAGTGGTGGTGTTGGCGGTGGCGATGGTGTGGTGGTCCTGGGTTCGCATTAATTTGAAGTATTCTCATTTTTCCAGGAGCGCGAACGCGGCGCGGGGTGGACGGGCGTCGCTCGTGAACGCTTTAGAAAGTCGGGTTCCACCGCGTCGTGCATTTTGATAAGGAGAGTTAACGCGGCGCGATGACTTCTCCACGTCCCCGCCACGCCAGCGCATTCCGCGAGTTTAAATTCGTTCCGTCTCGGCTGACAGAAAATAGAGATTTGTAGGTTCAAGACCGCGAGCGGTCGAGAGGAACCGAAATTAAAGAGCCGGCGAGCGAGCTGTGTTTGGAACGCAGCGCCACGGTTCTCATATCCGTTCGCGGAACGAAATTTTCGACGAGTTAGAACGAAAGTACGGCTTTTGTCCCGAAATTAAATCCACCGCGGAATATTCGAGCATTCTTCGAGCACTCGGGTGCCATCGGATGCGCGTTAGATTTCACGGAACGCTGGCAGAATCGCTTTCCTGGCAGTTCTCGCTCGTCGTCGATGCATCGCACCGCCCCGCACCGACTCGAACTCGTGTCACTCATCCTTCGATCAATCCTGCCTAGGCACAGGCTTCGTTAATCACTTTATCTGGATATATTTCTGATCATCCACGAAGCACGACAACCTCGTCGCCCCGGGTCCAACAAAAATAAACTTCGACCAGAGACAAATTGGATGAAGCTGTTAAAGAGCTCCGGATTCATTAGAGATTTTAATCCGTAAAGGGAGAGAGAGAGAGAGAAATTTCTTGAAACAAGGCGGACACTTGGAGGACCGGACGACCGACCGAACCGTGCGATAAACACGTCGGTGCGGTGCGAGAAAAATCTGGCGTAGGTTCGAGCGACAGGATTTGGTATCGGCCACGTGCGACCCGGATCAGCAACGCGTGGCGTTTGTTATCATAAATAGCAGACCGTGCGTATTTCACGGTGAAAGGTGGCCTTTCCCGTGACGTCCGCATGCGATCCGGAAATTGGCCCCACTGATAAACAACAGGCATATGCAATTCTCGGGGCCGGCGTTTATTAGCTTTTCAGAAAGAGCAAATGCAAACCTCGGAAAGCCGAGCTCTGTGCCAGGTCTGGGATTATTTATGGAGAAAGGAGCGGTTGAAAAATTCATAGAGGAGAACGAACGGTACGCGAGCGCACTCGCACCCGCAACCGCTTTCTCGCTCTCTCGTTCTCGCGCTAGCTATCCTCTATCCGCAATCCGCTACCCGCACCCGCGGGTGTCCACCTTCGCTTCTCATATCCGTCGTAAAACGAATCTCGTAGACACGTGGACGGCGAAAAACGTGATTCAATCGTCGCGCGAACAACGCCGGCCATCCACTGGCGATCCGGAAATTGGATCCACCAATAAACGGTCTGCGGAGATCATTTTTTCCCCCTCTCTCGTAGCTGCCCTCCTCTCAGGCAATTCTATTTGGTTCAAGCGAGAATGTCGCCCAGGATTGTTTGCGATGCGTTAGCTCCGCCGGAATTGCCAACTCCACGCGTCAGGTCGATACAAGTCCGTTCAAAAACACGGGACACCTTTCAACGAGCCGATGCGCGATGGTCGACGCAGAATACCCTCTATCTTCAACACGTGGAATGCCCCGCGAATTTTGTGTGCTTCGCACAAGTTCCATTTATTTCGGTCATAGAGGCTAATCAGCATTATTAAGAAAAATTGCTACAAGAGAGAGGATTTTTAATATAAATTAAATAATCTAAAAAACCTATAATAATAAAGTCACAGGATAATGAAGTTCTCACCTTACGATATAATCTAGATAATTTTTGGAGTAATAAATAAACGTTCGATTTTTAAGCAATTGGTGCCGGTCACCGGTGACCACCATGGGCGTTCAATGTGTTAACCAAAGATACCTCCATGTACCAGTCATTGTTAGCGTTTGGTAGGATTAATGTTAATTCCCCGAGGGGCGTGGTTTCGAAGCTCTACACTTTGACAGAGCCAGAGGTCAGTGTCCCACGGGGCAGTCGTTATGGTCTGTCTGCGAATTGTTACATTAACGTTGATTTCTTCGATCCTGTTTCATCGAGCAGCGCGCATGCGTACACATGTTTTCGGATTCATAATCTTTCGAAGAACACGACGAGTTCGCCCCGGGAAATTGTCATTATCGGGCGAAACAACGATCGAAGTATTTCCCGAATAATCGGAAGAGCCGCGGCGGTCGATTTGCAAGTCAGATGTTGTAATTTTGTCACAGCGATCGGTGGTGGATTTCCATTTTTCCGATGGTCGCTCGATCCGAAACGATACACGCAGCCGCAGCCGCGTCTTTAACGGTGTCGCAGTCGCGATCGCAGTTGCAGGGATCATGTTCGCTTCGTTCTGCACCATCGCATCGCGTCTAGTCGAGTCGAGTCGAGTCGAGTCGAGTCGAGTCGCGTTCTATTGAATGTATAATTCAAATTTCGTGGTATGAATAATGTGCAATGATGCAGCCGTTCGGTGGCGGATTCGGAGGAGGGTGGAAGACTCGGGGAATGGAAGATCGAGCTATGCGACTACCGGAGAGAGAACTTTAGCCTCTGCCGCGGGGGTAACGCAATAAATAATAGAGGCGGGGTCGTCCGTTTCTCAGTCACCCCTCAACAACCATCTCTCTGTTCAAATATTCAGGGGTTGTAATGGCCTGGAACTCGCTGCCATTCTGTGATTCACCTGTCGTTCGACCAGCAGATTCGAGTGTTCTTTCGATTTTTGTTCCATGCCCGTGTTCACCCTGGACTCTTCCGACCCCTCGCAGATACTCTGTACAACACCGCCCGCGTTTGATTAATTAATATCGCAGAGTTTGCTGTGTCACTGCTAGACGCGGTTTGACCAAAGCGCTATTACAAGTGAGCATGAGAAAGAAAATTCCTTGCCTTTTATAATTGCTATTAAGCTGTGGTGGCGATATCACCACGTACGCCAATGCATATTTTTCTTCTAAGAATTTCTTTTTCCTTTCCAACTCTGTTATGCTATTATTCTCCATTTCCTGTCTGCTAGTCGCACATTTGATGTCCAGCCCTTCACGTATTTCCAACGCATCCTTGAGAACGTCGCCAGAGTTCTGATTTTCGTTAGTCTCGGTCCTTCGCCTACCTCTTAGCTTTCTCTATTTATGATTCTTTTCCGCTGTCCCTATCGCTGTCACTGTCTTCTCAAGTTTTCCTTTTCTATTCTCTTTTCTTTTTCTCTCCTATCTTTTTGCCTTTTCTAACTCCGACTTGTTTAAGAATGCAACGAAAGTCGCCAGTTGATTTTAAACCTCCGAGACTGTAACACCAGCACTGCACTGACATTCGCGCTTACCGATATTGTAATAAACGAAGTGAGGACAATCCTATTTATTATTTTATACTACTTTATCCACTTCAAAGCGATTACGATTTGTAAATCCAAATTGTTTCGAGCGATTTTAAACTGTCTGGAAGGATCTTGCATTTTATCTGTTATTTGCGTTGCTATTACTTGTTGCGACAGTTGGAAAGAGAATCGACAAATGCGTAGGTGTCCGAGAACCGCAGTTTATGGTTGTTTGACTACGTTTGAGTGTTGGGTCGTGGCAGTTCGAGTTCTAAAGAGTCTGGGAACGTGGTCGTAGATCGTAAAGTACTTCGATCGATCGGGACTTCGCAGCGGCCTGTCGCGTACGTAAAATGGGACTTCATAGACTAAATTTCTCCTCGAAATCTTTTCTTTTCAACGACAAACTTTACGACTGTTCGTTCACCTCGATCGCCAACAGCCCACTACATTTCCACGAAATTCTAGATTCTAAACCGGGGAAGCTCTTGCCTCGGATCGGTGGCCGACCAACTTCGTTGCGCTTGCAACGGTACCAGGCATAATCCTGCCGAGAGGTCCTGAGAGGATGAGAATCTCGCTATTTCGATCGATCGTTAAGTTTTCCAAGAAATCCTCGACGCTAATCCCTCACGCTTAACGATCGCCCCACTCCAAAATAGAAATTGTTTTCTCTCGGGGAAAATGGAAGCGCCTGCACGGAATACGGAAGACTGTACTATGCGCCGTGGTGCCCGAAGCAGATCTTTTAAAAATCTCCGTACGCTTCGGCGCTCTGTAATTCGCAACCAAATTTCTCTGTCCAACCTTTGATGGATATTTTTCGCTATGAAATTTTCCACCGTAGGAATTTCAATTTTCCCCTGTCAGTTTTCTCTCGGTGTTATTAATTCGTTGACCATCTGCTCTTATTTGTCTTGTCATCAATTATGGAAGCAAATGAAGTCAAAATAGGGAAATTGAAGCCCGTCGAGCGGTGAAAAAGCGCTGGTCTCGACTCGCGCCGGGAAGAAACATTTTTCACGGTAATTCGAGCACGAGTAAATATTTAAACGGCAGTGCCGGGATCGATCGTACGGATACAGGCTCGCGTTCGGAATTGTTCTTTAAATCATACGCTCGGCATCGCAAAAATGTCGCTGTTTCGTTTGACTTGGATGTAATCCGATTATCCGGCGAGTTACGAAGGGCGCTCGCGTTCGACCATCTATAATATGACGTTCATCCGTTTACGCCCCGCCCCATCCCCCTTCCCCCCGAGTTGATCATTTTCTCGCGCGAACAAACGAACCGCGTTAAATTTGCCGGTTCTTGACCGTAATTTCGAATTTATTCCCCTGTAAATTGGAGAATCCCCCTGCACTTTTGACACGGACGAGAAAGATAGGTTGGTTCCTATGATAAATAGACGCGCAACGACATTAATCCCGGGCCCACCCGCAGCGGTTTCTCGGTGACAATGATAGAACTGGCAGCTCTAACCGCGAGGCAGAGACATAAGCTGCTCGCAAGATATGGCACGATCATTAAACTATTTTCCAGTGGAATCGATTTACGATTATATACCGTCCGGTGCTCGCCGAGCTCGAAATTTAGGATAAGCTTCCATCGACGCTCGGAAGCTCAGACAAAACGACGCCGCCAGTATTTTGAATTTTCGCCTCTGCACGAAATTTGCTGGGTTTACCTTTACGAGCATCTCACTTTCTCTCTTTATGCTTCGTGACCTGTCGCTCGCGACGATATCTTTTCATACACGCTGAAACTCGCGAAAGTTGTACAAAGCAGAATATTCCATGGTTCTACCATTTGTAACGATGAAGCTTGAATCTATTCCTATACGTTATCCGTGCTCTAATATGGTAATTTGTTTTAACATTGTATTATATACTATTTCATCAAGATTTCAATTTAATATCAAAGAGATTACGATTTGATTTGGAGCCTGGAAGATACAGAGGGGAACATGGGTAATCTCTAATAATAAATTCTTCTTAATCCAGAGCGAGTTGATGCACCAATAAGTACAAAAGTTGAAGCGTTATAAAAGGCTTTACGGAGAATTATAAATAAATGTTGCGCGCGTGGTCATTACGAGATCTCGCCTCGCTTCGAGGATTGCCGCGTCATTAGAAACCATTGTTGAAACGCCAAAGTTTACGTTGAGCTCCAAAGAATCGTGCGTTTCACTATAGTAGTTCGGACATGGAATTAGCCGTAGGAGGAGCCACTCTGCTTGTTCATGGTTGTTGCATGGGTGGTCACCCTCTGTCGGCGTCAGTGACGCGGCGTGTAGAGATTCAAAGAGAGAACGTGCGAGAGGGATAGAGGGAGAGAGAGAGAGAGAGGATTCGCTTGATGATCGACCGAACGGAATCAAAGCAACCAAAGTATGATTGGACCGCGGCCAGCTGGCCATATAATTGAGCATCGCGTTCCCCACGGATTGCTCCAGTGTCTCCCATCGGCCGGCCGACACGCGCGACGCGTATAAATCAGAACAATTAGTTGCACGCTCGTACCTCACCGTGCAGCAAAAGTGTTGCGGCACATTTACCACGTGCGAACTTTATGCGTCTCGTCAGAGCCTCGTGTTTCTTGAATCGCGTATCAATCTTTCTCCCCTCGGCTCTGCTGTCCCACCGTTTCGTGTCCCTTCGATGGCGCGATCATTCTAATTTCTCCTCCCACCAGTGCCCTCATTGTTTTCCTAGGAAAATACAGAACAATTCTTCATCAAAATTCAGTGGCGAGCGAGATCAATAATTTTTATATTGTATTACAAGCGTAGGAACTACGCTGTTGATCCAAATTTTATTTAAACCAGGGACTTAATACAGGCACTTATTACGAATACCGGTATCGAGATTATACCGGTATTACGCCGTGTGGCATCATACCGGTATAATCTCGATACCGGTATTGGGCAAACAGAGCTATACCGGTAACCGATATAAAATACCGGTATTTTTCGGTATCTCTGTCTCTTTCTATATCCCGCGATACAATGTCGTTTGAACGCCACCTATATAACTGAGTTGTCACAGTGTGCGTGAACTCGTGGCGCGGCTCGTGCTCGTGTGTCGTGTGCGTGTAGTCATCTAGCGCACGACCGAGAGCCCGGGACAGAGCGTGCAGGCACTTTTAGTTTATTGTACGCGGTACAATATAATTTTTATTGCATTTAGAGACATACAATTTTAAACCGATATACTTTGGCTGTCAGTATTACGCTAGTAAAGGTAAACATGATAATTTAAAATTAAGACGCGATTTTATTTTCGAATCGGACAATAACAATATATGTACAAACTAACAATTTATAAATTTACATTTTTATTATTTCTATGTATTAACATATCGTTAATAATATCATCGGATAAGTTATAGCACAATGGTGATGATACATATTTGAAAGAAGAAAACAATCTTTAACATTAACTTGTGTTGGTGATACTGCTAAATCAATTTTTGTTATTTATAATTTAAGCAATTTTTAAATAAACAAATTTGTATAATTTGTTTTTACATTCATTATTTGAAGTATTATTCCAATAACAATGTCTCGGAAAAAGTGTTCTGCGCGAGCCGTGACTGGTTAGCATAAATTTCCGATGCGGGTTCCGAAGGGAGAGGATCGCGAGGCGACGCGGGAATTGGCTCGAGCGTACTCTCAGGTGGCAGACACGTGTGCGTAAATCATAGCAATCGGTTAAAGGCGCGAGCTTTGAGGTCTCGCCGCGACGCACGATCTTGTACTATATTTATCATGCTGAGACTTTCAAGGCGTTTCCACGATGCATTATCCGATGGTGATCCGAAAGCGACGACATCTGCGAGATTCGTTTGCGGTCTTTCGGTAGCTCGTCGGAAACTGTAAAACAATTCCGGGAACTAGAGAGAGCGAGAACACTTTAATATCGTGGTTGGCAAATTCTCAAGAAAACTTTGAAAGATGCGGTCATAATTTTCCGTCACGTTGAAAGACGAATTTCGGTGCTAGCAAGCGTTTGCAGAAACGCGGAACGATCAACCGGAGGAGACGAAACTCGTCGTCATCGGCTCTTAGCGAAATTGGTGAAAAACCGGGCTTTTCGTTTTCTACTGGGGGACGTTAAGTGACCTGTCACGTGTACACGCGACGGACGATGAAACTGTTATTTGACGACCTGTATCAACCGAAAGCGTCTCGTCTCTGTCGCTCTCCATTCCCGCTGGGAATCGGACGAGTTTGCTCTGTACACGCCGAATGTGCGTACGATGTTGATCGTTTGCCAGACTACTAGGAATTATCATCCCCCGAATATACCCGGTGCATAAACGATCGTCGGCCGTGCGCGCAAGCGGCGTTTACCGATGTTACACGCCAGTGAAAATGGCTTTGAACGGCTCCTGCCGTGCTGCGGCGATAGCCGCTCTTATTTGAATACGCCCCGTCGATTCCTTTAATCGTTTTTTCATCGGGAGCCACGCCACTTTCGGACCCGGGGGAATTGGCCGAGTAGGTCGCGTGCAGCTGCAGTCGCGATACAAATTGTTTCGTTTCTGGAATCGTTAACATCGAGCGCCGATCGAACGATACGCGCTGCAACCCTAGAACCATACAAGTCTCGAGTGTCAACCCACAAAATAACTGAACCGAAGGTTATATCCTTTTGAAAATAAAATAGGAAGCAATAAGTGTGTCGAAAAAATGTTGGGATCCAGGTGAGAAACGTAGAGACCGATTTGTACACTTACAAATATATTTCAGACGTTTCAGATATACAGCTCTGGATACAACGTATACTTCGCGGAAACTAAATAACAGACTGTCGCGCAGAAGGGTCGTAGAAATAAAAGCTAGCTAGTTCTAGGGATTCGCGTACTTGTACCTAGAAAAGCGGAAGGAAGAGGGCAAGGATAGAGCTGAACCCTGGACGTCGTGATTCAGGGTTCGGAGGTGATTCAGAGGTCGGAGGTGATTCTGTCGAAGGTGGTCGAAAACATCTTACTCGCTAAGACAACGCGGTGCGTTGGCGGCAGGGGTTTTAACCGGTATACAAAATACCGGTATTACACCGGTATTACCTCCATAACCTTTATAGAAACCGAAAATTTAAATACGTTTACATTGTTTAAACATTTATTTTAACACTACATTGTTATTGAAATAATACTTCAAATAATGAATGTAGAAACAAATTATACAAATTTGTTTATTTAAAAATTGCTTAAATTATAAATAACAAAAATTTTTTTAGCAGTATCACCAACACAAGTTAGTGTTAAAGATTGTTTTCTTCTTTAAAATATGTATCATCACCATTGTGCTATAACTTATCCGATGATATTATTAACGATATGTTAATACATAGAAATAATAAAAATGTAAATTTATAAATTGTTAGTTTGTACATATATTGTTATTGTTCGATTCGAAAATAAAACCGCGTCTTAATTTTAAATTATCATGTTTACCTTTGTATATAAAGTATATCGGTTTAAAATTGTAAGTCTCTAAATGCAATAAAAATTATATTGTACAGCGTACAATAAACTAAAAGTGCCTGCACGCTCTGTCCCAGTCGTGCGCTAGATGACTTCACGCACACGACACACGAGCACGAGCCGCGCCATGAGCTCACGCACACTGTGACAACTCAGTTATATAGGTGGCGTTCAAACGACATTGTATCGCGTAATATAGAAAGAGACAGAGAAACCGAAAAATACCGGTATTTTATATCGGTTACCAGTATAGCTCTGCTTGCCTAATACTGGTATCGAGATTATATCGGTATGATGCCACACGGCGTAATACCGGTATTCGTAATACCGGTATTAAGTCCCTGGTTGGCGGATATCGCGGGTTGGTCATCCAACAAAAATTTAAAAGTATGTAGAATGCAGTGCTATTCAATTTCTGGAAATGATGAAGAAGTCTATAGTTGTACTACACTTGAATAGCATATACAATTTTAAATGGACATGGTGGATTCATAAAAGAAGCACGGAGCAAGATCGCGATTCGCACGACTCGATTCGTATCCGTAGGGAAGGTTGGATGGGTGTCAAGACCGCGAGGCACGCACGGCAACCTTCCAGCGCATATTCGTGTAATTGCAAAAGTTATTGCTGCGCGCCGGCCGATGCGGTGATGGACCGAAAACGCGAATGCCCGCCGGAAAAGCCCGCCGCGTTATTACCGGTCAAGTATTTCCGTCACGACGCCGCTGCGAGAGCACTGCGATAGCTGCGTGGCTCCCGGTTACGTAATTGGTCGCATAGAACGCGACTGCAACTGCGATCTGCCAATTTCGAGTGACGGATGACCTCGTGGACCACGACTAAAGTTAGCCTCTGACAGATAGACGCTGACGGATCTCATCGACGAGGGGACGCGCCCTCGAATTTTTCCAAAATCAAACGACAAGAATAATTTTGTTTTTATCAAATAGATACTCGCCGATGTAAGATTGTCTGGTAGGTATGAATCCTAAAAAGACCTTATCACCGTGCCACTGGTTTTGCGAATTTTACGAACGCGCATCACTGCTCAACGGATTTTATACGTGTGCGACGGAAATTAATTGATCAAGTAAATAATTTTTATTTTTTAAACAGAAATTTTACTTAAGAAATGTTTTGAATTAATCGATTAACTATCTTGATGCACGCAACTAGGCTGCGTATCTTTATGCCAGGGATGGGCACGGTAGGGGCCCCTCAAACGCCTGCTTTTCCCACCAATTTCTCTTTCATGCGCGAGGCCTGCGCACTGTTCGCAACGGGCGAAGCACTTTCTTCCTCTTTGGTAACGGCGGATGCTGGTGGGGGACAGTGGGCGCTATGGTGGGGACGATTTTGCTTCAATCGAGGTAAAATTGCTTCATGTATTTATAGTAAAAGCACATTTTTAAAATACCACAAACGTTAATGACATCTCTACTTTATGCGTACGATAAGGAATTTTCTAGTTAATAAATTGAACTTCATCCTGAGAATGTAGGATTCGCATAAAGATGTACATATAACATATGACGTAGGGGGACAAACAAATTGGTTAAGATTCGATCGTCGTTCTAGTAATGCGATGCAAACGCTGGAAATGTCTCCTTGCCATGAGGCTGGGTTTTTTTACGTTTTTTGCGAATTGAGCGATCGAGGGTAATTGATAAACGACGAAGAAAATTTGCCGCTGTACGTTCGAAAGTTCCACGCGATCGTCGGAGAATATCCTTGTCGACTGGTTCGCGGATTGAAGAAAATCGATAAGACCGTCGACATCTCGTGCACCCCCAAAAGTCCCATAGTAATCACGTGGCGTGAGGTACAGTCGTTAGAAGAGCTTTGTGGTATAAGCGGAACCTGCGAGAGAGCGAGGAGGTTCTGAAATTAGGGGGCAATTCCCTTAGTGCTTTCGGTTCAACTTCCACCGAGGGGTACTGCCTCCTTCTACCCGTGAAGCCAACCGACAGGCGCATGCATATACATACACGCTCCGTTCCGTTCCGTTCCGCTCCGCGCCGCGCCGCGTCGCGCCGCGTCGGTCAAAAGTACCAGCTTCGAGACAGTCGTATCTATGCGAATTGAATGCTAACGAGCGCGAAATTGCGACCGCTCGGCGACGACCTCTGTGACGGAAATTTTAAACGCCCGGCTCGCGCGTTTACGCTCCCGAAAATGTCGGCCAACCACCCACCGAATAGACCAAATTAGTTACTGACTACTCCCAGAGCCTCCCACGACGAAACGCCTCGACGCTCGCGCACATTCCATCTGGAGAATCATCGATAATTCGACGTCGAATTTCCCGACGAGAAAAACGAGCTTCTTTTAATTAGGTCACATGTCACTTCTCAGATTATTAGTGACCACACTGTAATTGCAACGTTAATGGTTCAATATGGTGCTTCAGGACTGTTAGTGTTCTAGCACATTAATGTTCATCTTATAAATTTGATATGTTTTTCGATCGAAATTTTAGAATAAATGTGTGATGGTTTCGGCGCACAGGTTCGATCAGTAATACAATAATAGCAATTTTGCAAATTAAAATCTCGACGTTTCGATCCAGATGTGGATCATTCTCAAGAGTGAGATTTTTTTGCGTCTGTAACATAATTTAACTGCAGTAAACATTCAATGTAACTTATGATGTGGTAATGTTCATCTTTTAGTGTTTTTTCTATAGTAAGTTAATTATTTTATATTGTTGTTGAAATAATCAGCAGAGTTTGCTTCCAAAGCGACAAAATGGTTTATTAAATAATACAAAGTACAAATTCGCGTATAAATGTTACTCGCCCGCACAGAACACAGAACTAACCTGTACTTGACAAAAGGTCTGAAACACACACACACGAGGGCCCTATGCTCACGCCGCCTAGGAGAAAAAGGCGCTATTTTGTCAAAGACGCACACCAATGGGTGGCAGGACCTTCGGGATTCACATGAAAGAGAGTCGATGGGAAAGCATTTCACATCATTCAAAATACAACCATGCATAAATCCAACAATTGTCTTGTCTTAACTCGATATTCGAGACATTGTATTAAAATATGTTCGATGGAGATTCCAATGTTGCATGCATCGCAGATCGTTGTGCTTAAGTTCGTGATGAGAAAAGAATGGTCTAGGTTGGTGTGACCTATTCTCAGTCTAGTTACTATTGTTCGATCTTTCCTGTTCATAGAAACTGCTGGACTGATATCATATATATGATCGCGAATTTGATACAAGTTACATAGTAGGTCTAGCATTTTTCCAGTCTTGATTCCAGTGGTTTGTAAGGTTTGAAAGAAGAAAAGACAGGTTTTGTTAAGATTAAACTGTCCCGATAAGAAAGCGAAACGATGTCGGCGAAAGAGAAATGATACTGAACTAGATAGCTTTGGAAAAATAGGAAACAGCTGTTTATCGCGAGGTAAGAGGAATTTCTGCGCGAAGCGAGCTCGAACGCGTTCGTTTCCTTCGATAAGGCCACGTCCTTATCGATCGCGTCACAGGGATCAAGTTATTTGATAAAAAGGTGTGCCAGGCGATTAAACGTCGCGTCGCGACGCGTTTCCCCGGACTTTATGATTAATTCGCAAGCAGCGTGTTCCTCCCCTAGATAGCACGCTCGCCGCTTCGAACTCGTCAATTCCTCGTGACCGAAGCGTATTTCCCGTCAGCCTGTGCTTATTCCTGTTACAAGCGATACGTCTCTCGGTGTGTTTCTGCGTTCATTTAGATGGCAATCGTGGCCAGAGACATTTTATTACGAACGATCACGAAGTTCTCCCCCCCTCCCCCTTTCCGCGTATTTGCCGCGCACGGTTCTACCCTCTTTGCTCGTAATGCGCACGCACACACCAATCGGCTATATTAATGGCTTCCCCTCGTGGCTCTTCGATCGCCGTGTACGCTCGAGATTAATTAGGACATTTCTTTCCGAGGTCTAACGCGCTCTCGAAAAAAAATGTCGACTGCCAGAATATTTCGGGGGAGAGAAGAATGAATGCGGAAGAGACGTTAGTACGTTGACCCTTTACCGCTTCTGTTCAATCGGCGTTGACGAATACGTTGCTATTTTTTTTTCTTCGTACTGGACTGCGGATCTTTGCGCCACATAAAAATCTTTTTCTTCTTCTCTCAACGCTATGGATGTGAACCTATCAGCCTTGAAAATTCAAGCGGAAGTAAAAATTGAAGTGTTAGTGTTTATTCCAACACTCCTGCATTCGGCATATATTAACGCAAAAATTCATTTGTGAATCTAAACGAACAATTATTCCGTCTCGCATTTCTGGAAGAAGCGACGCTCAAAGTGTTAATTATTTGAATCAGTTGAGGGTAATACATCGGTATCCGTGGAACGTTTTAATCTGCTGATTTTTGTGTGACGTTGTTTGAGAGCGCTAAAGTGGCCTTGGCACTAGCTGGAACTGAAGGAGAAAACTTGCTAAGACCGAAAGTTGCGAAGGGTTAAGAATAGGACAGGTACGTTCATAAAAGCATATTTGGCTCGGTATTTCTGCGCCGGTTTCCGTGTACAGGTGCACACGTGTAAGTACGTGTACGCCGGAACCGCTCGAATTTCTTCGCGCCGCAACATCGTTAAGGTTCCCCCGAGAGTCCTCGAAGAAACGAGAGGAGACGCAGTTCCGCCGGCGCTGTTATAACGTCTACCATGGGTTCTTTATTCGCCGGTAATGGTATTCCCGTTCGTTCGTCGCGCAGGAACCCGCCGCGCTGCAGAATCGCGGCCCAGAGACTCGCGATCGACCGAGAAATTCCGTCGGCGACAATGTTATCGAGAAATATTTCCACCCGAGCCCGGATATATCGGGAACCCGAGAAAGAAACCGGAGACTCGTCCCTGACGAGCTCCACGGCCTACTCGTTATTGAAGCTGCTCTATCGACGCGAGCCTCACTCGACGTTACACCGTCCCTGTTCATTTAAAATCCACAGATCGTCTCTCGTTCGTCTAAAATACCATTCCATTTATTTATCTTTGCGTCGCAATCATTCATCTCCGAGGAACCAAATGAACCCGATCGAGTACTTCGTATTTTTTACCTTTAGCAGTAAGTACAATCTTACCGATCTCTTACCGACGTTCTAAAGATCCGAATGAATTTTGAATTGAGAAAATAACGGTAATCGATGCTTCACTGAAATTGATCAATTAAACCATGTGTTCAGGATTCGGCAGAAACCTTCCAAATGGGCGCGCGACCAAGTGTCGCGCTCCATTTAAATATCGCGCCGCTTATCAGGGACATCACCTGTAATTACCTCTCCCGCGAATCGGGCCACCGCCCGCGAGCCAATCACGGTGGTCGCGAATCGTCACCGCCCGCGGACGATTCCCGGAATCGCCCTCCGTCTTCTAAGAACCCTCGGTGCATCACCACGTGCGCTCAGAACCTTTTATCTCGTCGAATAACCCGTACTCGTGTTACCGCGTTTAAAATTAAATTACAATCACGATTCCAATTTATCGCAGATTTATTTTCAATTATACAAGTGTTCCGTTACAAATTATAAGTGCGTTTTTACAAGTTGTGGCATAAATCTTTATTCGATCCACCGACCACGTGCTCGATCCCGTTTTTTCCGCTTATAATTCCGTCGTGCACTCGAGTTCCTCTCTCAACTCGTTTCCGACTTCCCGCCTTGATTTTCCAAGCCTTCCGATAAGGCTGTACCAGCCATCCATTCCCAAACACCATGAAAGCTTTGAGTGCGACATCTCCGAGAAATGGGATACAGAAATATTAATATTAAATATCAATTTTAATATTATTTGGAGGAAATGTTTAGGATGCACAAAATGCAATAGGGTTGCAACTTTGACCTCAACTTTTTAATTTTTATTTCGCTAAATAAATTATTTTGATTTTATAGATTTACCGAGGCAGTTACACTCGGGCATTCAAAACGTTGAACATTAGAATTTGTGTTGCACGAGTGTAAGATCGAGGATATAATGGATTTTAATTCGATGAGCATTTTAAAGAACGCGCGTACAGGTTTTCAAAGTTATCGTCGCGTTGCGTCGCATCGGCTTGATTCGCCCGGTGCGGTGGGTGACTCTGGGAAGCCGCGATACAATTACACGGTGGACGCCATATGGTGTACAAAATGCTCTCGGTGGTGATAAGATAAGGCCGTGCATTCGGTCTTATCGAGGATACGACTACATCGGGCCGTGATGGAACGTAGCTGTGTCTTTTTTTTTTCTTTCATTTTTTTATTCCGCCGGTATCAGGTTTTCCGTTACGGTCTCTTCCCTTTCACCGAGGAGAATGAAAACGAGTTCCGATGGCGCGGGCTCGACGCGAGAATGGTCATCCGTTCCGTAGAAATAAAATAATTGATCTGGTAACGCGCATGCCTGTCGCATAGACGTACGCGACGTCGGGTCTGATTGGAAAGCGCGGTGTCGGTGTTCGGCTTTCTATCGAATTTTGCTAGATTAAATGGCAGTAGGTCGAGAATAGATTAATTCGTAATTAAGGATTAGAACGCGCCCGGATCTTCGCCGCGGATGAAGGAAACATATTGGAACGAACGAATTCTCCGGTCGCGCGAATTCCGCGACGATGAAATAGACGATGCGCAAATACTCTAGCTGTTCTATACTCGTTCCATCGCTGATTGAAATTCCAAGTATCGCTGTACGTATCAATCGAACGCGCGGATGTTTCTGGCACGGCCCACCGCACCGCCGCGCTATTTTCATATATAAGATCTTGGCTTTCCCGCCAATCGACTAATCAGCGTGACTCGCGCTTTCACCTACCTGCGGAGGAGCGATCGGTCCATCGTTTTTAATCGTCTCGTTCGTTCTCGGTCGCCGGGTTCTCATCGACGCATTCGTAGCAACGAGGAGTCCGGTTATTCGAGGATGGAACCGATCAAATTAAAATCGTCCGTCGACGAGCAGGACGTTTCGACAGGATCGATTACGAACGTCGTTTCCATACCCTGAGCCCTGAGGTATCCAATTTGAGGAGCACTCGTCGCTCGGAACAACGTCGTCCTCCGATTAGATATTTTTCCCTGTTATTACGTTCATTATCGCGACCGCTTGTTCCTTTTTTTATCGCCTCTCGAGATAAGATATTCGGTTCAGCTCTAATCTAACAGTGGTATCGGTGCCGAAAGAGGGCAAGGAGGGCAACAATTTCATACGGTTTTATCGTACCCCTCTCTCTCCGATCCAATCCGATCCGATCCGATCCGAACCCTACTAAGACGTTTCATTAATATATAATATATTCGAGAGGTGAAATATTAAATATTCAAACGACCGATCGATCACCTGCTCGAAACGCGCCCGAGATGATTGAACATCATCCCCGGACGCGAGGCAAGAAGTACGGTCTGTCGCGGTAAAATGGAATCAAGTCGAACCTAATACGGCCCTATCTCCAATGACAAACTCATTTTTCACGGCTTATCCTTGCTCGAGATGCCAGCATGATAGATCGAGGTTTGCTCGGTCAAGACAAATTTAAATTTAATCATCTATCAGAGGCGGTCTGCGATCGCGCGCAGGACGTGGGATCACATGCGCTTGAATGATTACGCATTCAAAAGCGTGTCGGCGCGTTGGCGGCGAGCTGCCACCGATGCCGACGCTGACGATGTCGCTGTCGAAGCCACCCTCGATCGTTAGCCTCCACTTAGCAATTACAATCTCTCCCAGATTTGCAATTCTCCCGCAAAAACCTCCACGATTCTTCCAAACAAAAATTAGACGCTCTCGGGAGTCTCGATGCAGTTTCTTTTATCAGATTGCTCTGTTCGATTACTACAATTGTTCCAAGTCGCCGAAGATGTCGCAAACACAACAAATTAAAAAACTACTTTTCTACGAAGAAACAACCCTTTCGATTCTTGCGTCGGTTCAAAATTGGTTCCGTGAACGGTTCAGGGTTTTTGAATTGTTCCTTCTTTTCCCGTAGGTGGCGCGCCTGTGATCGTCGATACGATTGCAATTTAGTGGACGATTACCAGGTTAACGCTAAATTCTCCCTTTTCCCAGGATTAAATTTCGCTTGTATTATTTCGCCGCGAGAAAGCCTTTTTGCGTGTAAGCGCGATTATAATTCCGTTTGACTTTGATTCCCCCGTTTCATAGTAATCGGCGCGTCGCGTTCGCCGCGGGAATTCGTTTGTATTAAACAGAGGATTTGCTCGCAAGAACGCGACCTGGAAAATGATCGTCGTCGATGTTGCACCGTTTAGGGCGAGTCGACGCGACATTCGCTCGGATTGTGTTATATGTACCGCGATACCGCTTATCGGGGAGCTAGGCTCCTCCGGCTTGTTTGAGTGGAATTTTCCGGGGTTGAGTTATCAGTGATCAAACATCGATAAAACTCGACGAGGCGTCGAGTAGAGCGTCGTCGATCATCGAGCGACCAAAGTGACGAGCATAAAGTGTCCCCGGTCATTTAATGCTCGTTTTATGTAGACGCGAATCGTTCGACCTCGAGAGACGATGGATACGTACGGAAAACTCGGAAAATTTGTTTCTTGGAAACGTCGACGCACGGTTTTGTGCTCTGTCGACGAGTCGAGCGGACAATATTTCGACAACAAGAATTCGTTATTTAGAACGGACAAGAGATCCCGCTCTACTTTCGTTTATTTCCGCTTTGAAACACCGTTTAGATTTTCATCTAAATGGCCATTGGCCGGCAGGTTGAAACCAGCTCCGCGAGCGAACAAAGGACCACGACCGGCAAAATGGCGACCGAGCACACCGTGCTGGCAATCGAGCTCGGCAACGTGTTTCGGGTTAATTTTCGAAATTACTATTAAGGATGAAAGAAAATGGGGGACGGTGGAGGAAAGAAGCTGGAGTTCGCGAACAATTTTTGTAAATGCGTGGGCGAAACGAGGCCGGCGTGGCGCGGCGTGGCGTACGCATAGTTGGATAGTATCACGTCCAATTTCCAGAGAGTAAAATTACTCGAAGCCAGGCCGCGAAGCGTAAAGCAGTAATTGCCATTTACTCGTACCGGCCAGTGGTCACCGAATATTCCATTAATGATTTAGGGCGGCACTTTCGTCGGTACAGACCCCACTCGTCCGACAAAATTTCCGGAACGATAATTTATCGAGCATTTAACGATCTTTCAATAAAGAGTGAGTCAGCGGCTCGGCAAACGAAACGTTTAATTTACGTTAATGACGTACCGCTGGGAAATTAATTAGAAATTGATACGGCCTGCCACTTGACAACGTCGAATCTATAACGTTGTTCCTTTGAAACGAATTCATTAAAATTTCGCTGGCTCTCGTCTCGATGACAAATTGAACCGATCGCTTCCTCGATTATTATTCTCTCCGGGAACGATCGGTTCCGCGCTCGATTTGTTCCATGAACGTTCTCGCGTTTCACCAGCACGCGAAACACACAGTAGTTTACAGGATCGTTTTCCACCAAGGAATTCCGCGCTTTTTAGCAATGTCGCAAAAATGTCCCGAATCGTTTTCATCGTTGTTATTCCGAGCCGAAGCGATTCCCGGTTGTTGGAGCCCGTAAATTTCTCGAATTTCGAGCGCCGTCCATGGAGAGCTGGCATTTTTAATAGGTGGCAGCCGCTCGAAACTGCACCCGGAACGAGTTTGATAGCGGTTTAGCGGACAGAAAGCGTATCGACACGTATTCGCGAAGTTGCATCTTTCGCCGGGACTGCTTTGGCGGTTGCTGAATGCGCATTCATCGGCAATTTCGCGTGGAACAGTTTGCGAGGCGGGAACGTGAGGAGCGACAAGTTCTGCATACTCTCCATATGCAGCGCGAAACGTGCGGCCACGAAGAGCTATTCTTGTTGTTGGTTGAATTACATTTCCAGAATTTCTAATGCGGCCACCGCGCAACTTCGGCGACGAATCGCCGAAGATCGTTTTTAGATCGTCGATTTTTCCATTTTCCTAACCATTCATCGTAGGTAGTCATCGTTGGATTAGATTTAATGCATTTATAGAGAAAATGAGTAGGTGTCGTTTAAATTACAAAAATTTAAGGATATTGTTCGATTATAAGCTTTCATACTCCACTTATACGTAGAACGCGCTCTAGGAGAAAAATATAAGCGTTCGATTTCGCTATGATCTGTTGTTTTTTCTCCTCCCATCTCGCGGGAGCGCATCGCGTGGGCAGTTGAACTCTGACTGAACAGCCGATGCGTCTATTCGGTTTGCCGAGCATTTTATTTTCTTGTACTGTTGATAAATAATAATAATACACTTTTATTTGTTATAACGATAAAAACCTCGTTATTTCCAACAGATATCGATACAATTTTTAGAGTAAAGAAGATATTTCGTGTCCTGTTTCTTACAATTGATGCTGACAATTTTGATTATGCATACAGATCAGCAGTCTAGTCACGACTCATTATAGATTTTAAAGAAACGATGGTGCAAGAGTTTGGAATAAAGTAGGATTTTTCGGTTGAGGGTTTAGAATGAGAGTCACTGGCTAGCAGATCGTGTCGGTGGAACGGCTCGGGGGTGAAAGAGAGGGTTGGCTCGATCGACGACTATAAATCAGGAAGGACACGCGAAGCTCGCCGTTCTTCCTGCCTCAACCAGGACGAACTCCTTCCAGGAGCGCGCTTCTACGGAAGTATCGACCAGCGGATAGAGAAAACTGAACTGCAGGGTGCATTCCTTCGTCCCCGCGGCGCGTTACCGGAGACCCTGCGCCCCTCAACATTAAATTTACAAAAGGAATGCTTAACGTTTCCTGTCGTTCACGACATCGTTATCGCGGGACGAGCGACGTAATTGCTGCAACGGACGTGTCTCGATCCTGCGATACACCCTGGGGGGAACAAGACTGTAGAATTTTGTAGCATTACACCCGCTCTGTCGTTCCTCTTTAATACCTTTGCCGAAAAATCGATCGATTCTCTCGCGACTATTTTTTCTCCGCTATCAATGATTTTTACCAAAAAATTTCGAAGTCTCGTCCCCCCGATTCAACGATAGTCGAATGTATCGATACAGGTTCGAAATTGATTGACGTTGGAAGGATTTGAAACGAAGAAACTATATGAGGCGCAAACGGTCGAAACGAACTCGGCACAGAATATGTTGGGCTGAAAGCGTTCGTAGAGTCGGAAAGAATCGAATCCGGCAGCAGCTAAATCCAGAGGCTACGATTTTCCTTCGACAGACTAAAGAAGTTAGATCCCACGGTTTTACGTAGCTCCGTGTAATAAAAGGCGAACACGGTGAACAACGGGAGCCGGGCTTGCAATCGTTCCAGCATGCAGCAAATTTTGGAGCGAATAACAAAAGCCGGATAGCGCGTTTGGCAAATTCTCGTGCACTAACACAATGGCTCGATTCATAATTTCAATAGCGGAAGTTTCAGCGCTTGCCGGTCGATACAAATGAACTGGTGAAAAAAGTTTTCGCCGTACTGGTGGCTCGGCTTTGGCGTTGGCAAATGGCTTTGTTCACTGGATTAATTAAATACGTGAGTTGAACTCGTCACCATACGTTCCTCCCATTAGCACACCCGGTTGAACTTGTTACCTAAGCAACGATGTTCACGGCTCGCGGATCCCGCGGAGAAGTTCGAATCGTTGCAATTAGTCTGGGAAAAGAAACCGACCGGGGCTTTACGTGTCAGCGAATCACGGAGTGCACGGATCCGTTTCGTTTTCATTAATTGCTTAACGCGATGCCTGCCCGCCATTCCGTAATCTTGCTCGACGCTGCGGAACCGGAGTGGCTGATCCGACCGATCATCGTTCCCCTGTAAAAACAATCGATGAATGATTTCATAGGTTTTTCGATGATTGCGGCTTCTTCAAAGAATTGAACAATACCAACATTTCTTACAACTTAACAAACGTCTACGTCTCGCAATGAGTGCAAACAATTTTTATTTTGTATAAAGATCCGCAGTCTGGCAATTACTCGTCTTATTTGTGAAGATATGTATGATGCGACACATCAATGATATTATTATATTCACAGCGTCGTGCTCACAATATATCTTATTCTTGTACTAGTATGAATACGCGCGAATATAGCGTTCTATATAGGTTAAGAACGAAGGAAGAATTGTGTCAGGCGGGTGTGATCAACGCGCTAAAAGCTTGGTGGTTGTAAGGATAGGATTCACGGAAGCTGTAAATCGGCCGCACGGATCAGAATGGTAGAATCCCGGCGTAGATCAGTCAGCAATGGCTATTCTCGGACCGGCTGGCCATTCTCGGTCGGAATGCCCTGGCTACCTTGGGCAGCCGGGTCTCTGGTTCTGGGTTCTCGGTTCGTGATAACCATTCGGATACGGTGGTCCGACGACAATGACGCATTACAGTGTAGCCCTGGCTGGACTACGGTAAAGCGCAGTCCGGGAACCGGGGCAGGGTCGTATACCATCGACGCATAACTGGTAATTACACGAGCCAAGCGTCATTACCGCGTCCCGGCCCTTCCTTTATTACACGGCAGCGGCTACACGGAAACGATGGACCGTAGAAATGCCATTTGTACCGGCTCGCGGCTCGACGAGGCTCGACGAAGTTGTGCCAGCCTCCGGCCGTGAAGTGCGAGAACGATCGACGAACTCGGTCAACCGACGAAGGAACGAGCCGAGCACGCCGGGAATACCCATTCTTTCTGGCCACCTGCGTCCTCGAGTGATCCGATGTAAAACCTTGAATGGTTGTACTCCAGAGGCACGCCGAAGAAATACTGCGCTCGATTCGCCGCGCCTTGCCGCGCCGGCATGCGACAGCCGAGCTTCGAGCTCCTCTACGAATCCGCCAGAGCTTTCCATGCGACCACTAGACCTCTTCGCGAGATCAACGGTTTGCGCGCCAACACTTATCCAAATACCGGAAATATTTTCCTCGGAGAACTGAAAAATGAATCGGTCATGTTGTCTCTTTACGTTACGGTTTATAGCGGCTGAAATACGCTGAAAATTAAACGGTCGGTCACAGAAACGGTACCGCGGTGGCCAACGTTTTCCGGTATCGCAAGGAGCGCAACGGGGATGTTCGACTGGATTTTTGGAAAGTCCCGCGAAACACCGAAACGGCTGGCTCGCTGGAGGCTAGCCACGGCGACGGAAATAGTCGAAATCGAATCGCAATTGCCTCGGAACGGGGACACCGAACGTCGATGATAATCAACCGATCAACGGCCGGGCTAGCTCCGCGACGCCTGCTGCTAATAAACGGCCGTATGATTTGAATTCTCGTGCGACCAGTTCGGCGGTGGCTTGTGCCTTGCGGTTTCCAATTACAGTATGCCGGGCGACGTTTCAGTGACCTCTAAGGCGGACTATCCCGTTAGTTGCGCGCTGCGCGGTGTATGCCACCGTGAAGGAAGGACAGCCACGGGGGCGGGAGAGGCAGGGATGTAATTAACACGACCAGCTTGCAGCAAGACACTGACGTATCTGTCTTCCAGCGCCCTCCAACCCTCCTACGACCCTTCCTCCCTCAGACCCCTGCCACCTCCTTTTACGAATAATAACCCTCGCTGCCATCTAATACGCGGTCGTCTAAGACGCGTTGCCCCTCGGAAGCCACGGCTTTCGAGAAATCGATCAGGCACGTCTGGCTTTTTAACCCTTCGGTCCTGCAATTAATCTTCGTATCTCATATATTGGAGACACGGTTCAATTGCTTAGTTACAGTTACTTATACACACATACTATTTCTTACAGAAGGGAAGTTTCGCACCGATATTCCCATTTCTTCTGTTTAATTCTACGGGGTATTCTGCTTTTATATGTCATCTTTCCACCAATTTTTAGGAATTTATTTCAGAAGAAATACCAAACTTTTTGTATTAGGATTGGGCATATGCATTCATGGGTATTTGAAGTATACAGGGTGTCCCGCATAAATGGGAACACCTAAATATCTGTCGTATTTACAGTGCTATCAGAAAACATCAGAGGACAAAGTGACACTATTGCAGGGGGCAAATATAATGGCAAAGAAAAAAATATTTATGTCGTGTCTTTTAATGAAATTTCAAGGTCACCGATGTTTTTTTAAATGCAATAGTATAATTTTTTTACGATAGTATGATAGACAATAAAAAACTGAATTTAGTGGGTACAACCTTTTTGACCTTGAAATGACCTTGAGCAAGAATACGCTTACGTTCTGGTAGGAACGGTCGACATAGGCGCTCAGCGTCACCACATCTCTCTGTTCCAGTCACACTAATACGCGCGTTTCCGTCTTTGTCGAGCGATTCGGCCAATAGCAGCAGACGTGTAGCGCGTAGAGGGGAGATCACGTGGTACCTACAAGTATCTCACTGCCCTCTCCTGATGGACGGACGGTACATGTATTCGTGAACGTCTCTCTCGTCGAATACAACTGAATTTCCTTTGAAGAGGGTTAATAACACGTGCAATTAACGAGTAGTTGTAAACGAAAGAATGCATCGAAAACTGAAAGTAAAGTTAATATGTTGATTCGACGTTTGGATCGGTCTTTGGCGAAAGTAGAAATGGTCGACCATAATCAGATGCGCGTTCAACTGCCTTTCGAAGTTAATCCACTCCGAGCAGTGGCTTTCCGTAAAGTTTTTCTTATAGAATCAACTAATCTATACGATACAACCACGGATATTTTAACTAATCTTTATCGATTTGTACATCAAATTGTTTTATTCGCAAGACAGTAACACGACGAATATAATCGTTTATGAATAGTACCTATTGAATTTCGTTACTAATGCAGCGAGTCCGGCAGGGCAAGATCGATTCGATTTCACGCACACTTTGAGCACGAATATTTTTCTTCGGGATATTACTCGGCACTGTCTGCGGCCGCGATCATCCCGCCTTGTTGCCGGGGCGAGCAACACGGTCGCCGCTCGGTGAATTGCAAACTCGAATCGTTATGCGACACAGAATTGCATTCCTTAATGAACCAGTTCGCGTAGAATCATCCCCGGAGGGGCTTGTTAACAATCTCCTCGTATCTTTCTCTTAAAACAGAGGAAAGTGTCCTGGTGCACCGTGTTTCCGTGTGTGCTGCCTGCGGTGCAGATGCAACGATATCAACGCGCGGAAAGAAACACGCGAGAGAACTGCAATTGCTTTTTCACCGCTGCGCTTAAATATTCGAATGTTCGTGGCGACCGCAAATTTCAGATTACATTTCGCGCTGGAAAAATACTGTTCTATTATTTATAAATTTCAAAGACCCCGCTTAAACATTAACTACCCGTTCCGCTTTACCAGAATTCGTTTCGCCTAACGACAGGTACCGGTACTTCATTAAATAATTGAAACATTAACGATTTTCATTTAATCTTAGCAAATACAGAAAACTAGGACAAATCTTAAAATAGCAAACCAAAGAAGATTTATGTTATTAATCCTCTGAACTCGGAACTATTTTAACTCGAAAACCAAACATTTCTTCCGAACTAGAATGTTTTCATTCTAAACGATTTTGACGTGAAATGGATACAATTTGTCCATACTTACATGTTTCGCAATTTATTATATGTATATACAAAAATTTAATGATATTAAATGCGTTTCTGCTGATCATTTTGTTTCATTCGTACGTAAGATCGTCGATGCAAATAATAGTAGAGAAAATGTTTGAGGGACCAGTAAAATATTATACATTCTAGAAAAACCCGGAGCGTTGGTAGCAGCGTGGATCTTGCCGGAAATGCATGGAAGCTTCCCTCGGCGAAACCGGAATTGTATTTGAAAGGTATCCGAGGACATGTATCAGGCTCCTCTCAGATCGTAAATTCGGTCTCAGTCTGGAGACTACAAATTAGAAGGACGGAATTATATTAAGTGGAAGGTTCGTAAACTCGGGAGCAATAAATGTAAGATGTTTCCGACGAATAGATAGGAACCACAGCAGCTAAAACCTGCCCCGGTGTCTGTCGTAAGTTACAGCTTGCCACTAGCGTCTTAGGTGATGCACGTAAGGGTCCCATTACGTCGAGTTACGATTACGAGTCGAGCCGGTCGTAGTTCGTTTGCCATTTGGGAGGCTCCACGTTCAGCGTCGTCAGTCATTTTGCGTTGTGTCTTCCCAAACTTCGGACCGTTAGATCCTTCCGCCCCGAAACAGGCAGGTTACGGCGTGCTTGCGAACGAACGTGGTCTATCGTTGCATCCTGTGCACCGAAAGAATTGCAGCCAGCATCTTGGAATATCTCCGGACGAACAGGTAGAAGCCAGAGAAGAGTTTCAGGAAAAATGATGGCGCGGCGATACAATGGCCATCTTCTGTGCATTGGCCAAGGCCAAGCCAACAGAAGGGAACGCGTGTTCGAAATTAGCCGGCTAGGTCAGGTGCCACGACTGGCAATCCTTTGACCGCGTTCGTTCGTTGCGAAACAGCAACGTCTCTCTCCCTTTCTCTCTGTCTATCCAGGAATTTCTTTAAGGTTCCGAAACGATTTAGGGAATTATTTCGATCGGAACGAGTTTCCGGCTGGGAATGCTGATACACGGAATTCCTTGATACTTCTTGGCACACGTTGGACTACTTGTTCGCTCTGTTCGCTCTGTTCACTCTCTGTTCGTCCTGTGCACCGGATCGCGCTCAACTTAGGCAGCCGGCTGATTGTGTACAAGCTACGCCCACGCATCAGGAAGATCTAGTGTTTCTCGCCTTCTGCGAACGATGCGTTCGCCGTTCCGCCGCCGAAACTGCCGCGCTGCGAAAATTTATTTTACGACCGAAAATTCGCCGGAACCGTTCCTTCATAATTGGAATGACTTACGCCGAAAATTCCTTTCGTTATCGCCGAAAACTCGTTGGTTTTTCCCTTTATCCGCCGTACATTTCCAACAGCATTTCCTCCTGCCGTCTAAATCTGTTCAATATAACAAGCAAGTTTCTCCCGTAGACCCGCCCGGTTTCCTCGGAAATAAAATTACTGCAGTTTAAGCGACGACCAGAATATTCGTCGGGTTTTCCACTTATCCGGTGGAGAACTGCAGACGCGGTTATACGTTTCTACAAAACATTTGGCGCAATAATAGTAAAGCCCGGAATGGGTTGGCTCGCGTTTTACGGTGCTCAAATTTCGCAGCTCGTAAAGCTTTCGATTTAAATTCCAAGAGGAAGGACTTTTGAAGCGGCGCGACGGCCGGCCGGATGCCCGGCGTTATTGATGTTTTCGTGCCGTATGAACGCGTAGTTAGTGTTAAATTTAACCGGGTTCTATCCGGGTGTCGGGCGCGAGCCCTCCGCTGACGTGACATATTCGCATGTCGAAAGCGAGCGTTTCGATATAAATATAGGGATGCGCTGTCGTTCGCAGAGGATCGATCATAAACGCTTCCAGGCCAGCCGTCACAAATAATACACTTTGTCGTTCCGAAAATACGCGGAAAGCTAATTTTACTTTTCCCACGCCTCGTCGGTTCTCTCCACGAATTGAAACGTTATCGCGGTTAAGCGTCTTTCTAGCATCGCCCTCGCACGATCAACTCGTTCGCTACCAACGAGCAACGGTACGTATTCGTGACGATCGACATTCTGTATTTCGAGCGCAGAAATCCAAATTCGGTTTACGTTTGTACGAGCGAGCGTTTGTTTATCTTGGTTCTATGCACTCGTAACCGAGTCTCCACTATCCGAACTGGGTTCCAATGGATTTTCAAACATTTGTACAAACGAGACCGGAGTCGAGTAGGCATTTCCATCCTTGATTTAATCGTTTTATCAAGCTGAAAATTGTAGATTGACATTCTTAAATAATTTTAACATTTCTACCGTCGTGCGTTGCACCATTTTTGTTATAAATGCATAAAATCCGCAGACTTCTAATACGAGTGGATGCTAGGAGCTATTTTCCTGTGGGTTCAAAGGATGAATGGAGAGTGGCGAATACAGGCCAGTACACCGTCGACGCCTCAGCTGTTTTCCTGACCTTTCGCGCGAACGATTTCGCGCGATAAATATTCGTTGGCATTGCTCGCGAGCAATACCGTGTAAGACAGAGCTATTTATAACCAGCTACCGTTAAGTTCCACCGTAGTCGAGTTTACGCTAACTGCACGCCGAAGTTTCATCCGTGTCTGAGAGTCGAATGCTTAGAAACTCTCGAGTAAGAACTTTCGAAGCGTTTCGAAGGGATAAAAGAACTTTCCATTCGGATAAACGCTTTTAATGAGAAAATATGATGCACCGCCCCTCTCGGTATTCCCCACGACGCCAATTAGAGGAGAATGCCTCTCTCCCTCTCTCTTTCTCTCGCTCCGTCTCCGAGCACCCCCTCAATCAACCACCGCCATCAACGCCGCCTTTCTCCTCGCCCCTGGTTATTTCTCTCCACTGTTCTCTCTCTTTCTCCTCTCCTCCTCTCCTCCTCTCCACGTTCACCAGCATTCCGTATTATCGCGCCGAGAAGGAAGTAACCCGGCTGGGTATTTTGATGAAAATCGTAATGCAATAGGCATGTAATACAAAAGGGGATGGAAGACGCCCCATCGAAGCCCTCGATAAGACGATCGACCGACCCTTCTTATTCGTGTTCATAACTGCGTACCCGCCGCGTTGCGTTCGTGGAACCGATAGGGTGCTCGGACCCGAACCCGCGGGTCGCGAGGGTCCCACCGTCCTGACAACTTAATCTTCGGATTTCGAGATTGATTTCCCGACGAAGACGGACGTTGCTCCACTGTGCGACGAAAGACCTCGTGGATACTTTGGGAAAAGAAGAATCAAATTACGAACAACGGACCGGGTAGCCTTTTTGCATCAAGCTCATCCTGTGAAAGTGGATTTTTGGGACGACAGCACTCGTTAACGGCGTCTTAGACCCGTCCTTTCAAGAGCATCATCTGCTACCTCGGATCAACGTCAATTTTCAGTGATTCGTGCAGGACGAGTGGATTTATGAATATTTGATAGATCAATATTCCCCTAGCTCCGGTTTTAGGAATGTTTTTTACAGATTAAACGCGGAATCATCTATTCGGGGCGAAAGCGAGGTAACATAGAGGAAAGTTCTGATTCGGTGGATCCCTGTACGAGCACCGACGAAGGAGACAGCCGATGACCGAACTTTCGTAGAGATAGCGGGAGAACACGCGCCCGTCCCAAACGCCCGTCGTTTTCCGTATACGAGCACGTCGTGTAAATTTTCCCCCGCCCTTCCGCTGTCTATCTCTTCAGCCCCTAACTGAAACTTCCTTGCCCCTTTCCGCCGACGTTCTGACAAATTCACGAATAAAACATTCGCCGGGAGCCCCGAGACGCGCGTACATCCTCCGCTGTATATGACAGACCGGATAATTTGATGAGCGAGCTGCAATATCTCGGAGAAAAACTACCGGAGCCACGAACGTTTCATTACAGCTTCCGTTAATCCGCGACGATGTTGGCCGCTCGAAGACCGTCCAAATTAGTCCAAATAAAAAATGCAGCCAAGATAAATTGCGATTCTATTTGCAAGCAAACTCGAGAAGTCGAGCGTTGGAAGCGGTCGACTAGCTCTCGTCACTCTGGCCCGCAGCAGGAGAAAAAAAACTCTCGAGGGATCATAAACGAAATTTATTATATCCCGTACTGTGCTGCACATCGGACAACACTTTCCATTATCTGTACAGACGTCAGCTTGGATTGGCGTTCAGATACATTCTCGGCATTATGGCGGCTGGTGATTAATGGAAAGATGGAAAAAGGAGAAGGAAGCGTTTCGTCCTAGGCCCGCCAGAGGACTCGTCACAGTAAGGCTATCTAGCGGACCCGTGCCTTAGACGCGGGATGTCGTAAGGACAATTTAGGACGGTATATATACAAACAGAGGAAGATTCAGGTAGTAGCGGGAAAGGTGTTGTCGTAATGTCCCTCTGTTGACGAGCACAGGAAGTAGCCGCCACATTACCCCCTTGCCAGGGGTCAACGATATCTGGACCAATTTTACCTCTTTACGGTGATCTCCGCCGGAATCCAAGAAAGTCGCTGGAATGTGTGCTGTCAGTGTGCCCCGCCAGTGATGCCGTCGAATTGACGAAGCTGAGTGGCTCCCTAAGCCGCTTGTAGGACTCATATAGTCGCACAAAACAATGGATGAACGTCGCACAAATGTAGATACGAAAACGTCGCACAAATTTAGGTGCGGAAACGTTAAACCATATAATGCTGCGAAGATGACGTCAGAAGCGCATAGTAGGGAGAAGTCCTCGCTGTTGGTCGGGCAGTAGTTCAGGCAAGGCAGTGACAGAGTAGTCACCTTCCAGTCCTCCTGATGTTGTCCCGTGGTTTGTTGATGTTGTCGTCTCCTCTGCTCAGAAGGTAGCGTTGTTGTTCTTTTGTCGGGGTCACCAATTATGGCGGCTGAAAAGTGTGTGAGAGGAGGAAAAAGGAGAAGGATGCGTTTCGTCCTAGGCCCGCCAGAGGACTCTCGTCACATTAAGGCTATCCAGCGGACCCGTGCCTTGGACGCGGGATGTCGTAAGGACAATTTAGGACGGTATATATACAAACAGAGGAAGATTCAGGTAGTAGCGGGAAAGGTGTTGTCGTAATGTCCCTCTGTTGACGAGCATAGGAAGTAGCCGCTACAGTATTCTTTGGTAAAACAACGTTGCAGTCCGAGTTTTCAACTCATTTTAGTCCGCGTTTTCTGCATCGTTGCATCTGCTGGCTCAGAATTTGCTAAATAAAGGGGCGAATGGTTAACGACGTTCACAATCTTCGGAGGGAGTTCGCCGACGTCTGATTCCCTGTAATCCGCGAGGAGAAACAACCTGTTACGGGTGAAAGGACTCGCTGGATCGGATGAAAAGGGGGATGAAAAAAGGTAGCTGTAGTCGATGACGAGATTCGAGCAGTCCGTGAATATTTATCGAGAGCACTCTGGACGGCCTAAGGCTAGGACGTCCGAGCGGAGGGCATCGAGAAGCAGAGGCTCTCCGAAAGGGGACGGGCAACACTGTGAAAGCTACGGGGTGGAACTGCGGGGGGAGGGAGGGTCGGAGGAGAGATATAATCCGAAGGTAGTCGTGCAAAAGTCACCGAGCGTCGGAATTGAATCGCCACGGATTCGAGCAGCCCCGGGCAACTGCCACGCGCAGAGTCGGTTCGTCGACTTCCTCTTTCCATGGCGTGCTCTCGCTGCTTGCTCGCACGCATTCTCCTGCTTGGGGAACGTAGCCTGGAACTTCGGCCCTTGCAACCAGACCTCGCCGGTTCACGTCGGATCTCGCCGAATCTCAACGGACCTTAACGGACCTCAACGGATCTCAACGGACCTGACCGGACCGGCTAGACCGTTTTCGAGGAATGATCGATAATTGGAATTGTCCCGTCGTTAATGCGAGCCTCGGCGAATTTGCTTGCGGTCGCCGTAAATCGTTTGCGATGGCCACCGAACGGAATCGTTATTAATAATTCGATCGTCCCCCGTTAGCTCCTGTCAATTTGCGGGCTGACGCATCTTTAACCTGACGGAAGCGATACCATCGGCAATTCCGAAACCGACCGATCTGCGATCTTATTACCGGGTTACGGATCTTCGGGCAATATAAAAATTGCCTGCATCGTATACAAGAGACAGAAACTTGATAGACATTTCATTCTCTCTTTTACAAATTGAGTATGATTCAAGGATGCTATCACTACTTATTTTTGTCATAAATGCATCAAATCCGCGGTACACTTATTCCAAACTTCTAACGAAGAGACCGAAGGCGTATAAAAAATTTTAAACTGCAGATTAACCGGAGTTTGAATAATATTAAAACCTTCTCTATACGTTCTTTAACCCTTTGCGGACGGGAAGTATGTTTAGCGTACTTATCGACGGTTCGAATGTACAATTTTCCTTGGGAAATGAAATGGTGTACCGAAAGCTACGCATAAGAATTAAATGAAGGAGCAAATGTTGTGTTTGGTAAAAATTTGTTTGATATTTTTTGAGAGTAATAATTTCTTTAAAAATTATTAGCAGTCGCAGAGTGAGAAAATTGCTTGGGCGGCTACCTTACCGGAACCCTATTAACGGCCTTTTCAAGAATAGTGCTATACCAGAAGATAGCTCGAAAATCTTCTTTCATATTGTAACACAAAGTTCGTTAAAAAATTATGTGGGATTAGGACCCCCCAGACGACAAATACCGTAGGAAATTAGGAAGAAGGGGGAGGGTTCCGTGGGTGAGCGCGTTAGTCGATCGGCTACCAACACGAGGGCCCGGGTTCGATTCCCGGTGCGGTGCCCCTTTCTTTTTCCTGAGATCCTACAATTGGGGGCTCGTCCGGGATGAGGGGGGGAGCACCGATCACCGCACAACGGCGACGATAACGAACGAAGACGAAAACAAAGCGAGCGTAGCGAAGAGGTCGCACGTAAGCGAAGCGAGAAAAAGTGCGAATTGCGAAATACAAGTTACGAGACGAGTGCGAGAAGTTGTGTTGATGGCGCTGAGGCCAAACATACACAAAAAGTAATCACGCTGTAATCAACATTCGAGGGCGAATGTCATTGCAGGACGGCCGAGTGTGGGATTAGGACCCCCCAGACCACAAATACCGTAGGAAATTAGGAAGAGGGGGGAGGGTTCCGTGGGTGAGCGCGTTAGTCGATCGGCTACCAACACGAGGGCCCGGGTTCGATTCCCGGTGCGGTGCCTTCCTTTTTCCTGAGATCCTACAATTATTCAAATAATTGCCGGTAGATTAAGGATTCAAAAATTGTAGGAGTTTGCCTGGTTTTATTTCACACCTACATGCAGATGGGGTTTCTAAATTACAACAAAGAATTGTAAGAGGCGGAATCGATCGGCGATCGATTCGAGGGTTAAAAATGCACACGAATCGCAGTTTGCCAAACTCCGAGGGTAGTTTCGCTTTCCAGGGTACCCACTGTTCGCACCGTCTGCAGCTTGCACAGTATTTCTAGCGGAACAGCAAACGTATCTCCGATTATTCCGGCACGATTCGAAATTTAATAAACGTAGCTCCGCGAATGCTAACATTCCGAGGACATTTCCTCGGCTCGAAAGCGACGCGTGTAGTTGTTGGACCCGCGCATCAGGAGACTACTGGATTTCCCTGGAAAATAAAGGAAAACCGTGGGAGGAAATGGGCGAACGGGGAGTTGGGAGGCAGGCAAGTTGGTAAGAAAAGAAAAGTCTGACGACTTTACACACTGCCGAATCACATATTTCCAATTCAATCTGCCTTCGCCCCGCCGACGAGCGATCGAACGAAAAACCATCGTTCTTTTCTTGGACGACTTGGGAGAGGGTGGGAGGAGAATAGGCTGCACAAAAACGGAAGGAGACGAGGAGGAGTTTGGGGGTGAGAGAGCGGGGCGGAGAATCGTGGTCGTGCCGCAAGTCCAAAACGAAGCGAAAGAAACGGAGAGTGAATCGGATCGTGAGAGGGGACATTGGGGATAGTGGGGACAGAGGGGATACGAGGTTCGCTCAGGAGAAAAGGTCGGCCCGATAGCATTGTCGGGGTAGCCTCGGCCACGAAATATTACCGGTGATTCCTATCCCACCCTACGCGGATCCAGGGGTGCAGTCATCCACTGATAATCGTACCGGATATGTCGTAGATCTTGCCGGTAATATTTACGAGCGACTCCCAACCCTCTCGCGCTTTTCACCCTCTTCCTGCCTTCTCCCACGTGGCCGCCGCGTTTCCTCTCTTTCTTCCGCCGATGTCTCGAGTACGCGTCATCGTTACACCCTAAGTATTCCTTCGCCGGTTCCTTGACCGACTTTGTTAACCCTTCTGCGATATTCAGAACATTGTTGCGGTAATATTTTCTAGATTAAACCGTAACCGGTGTTGTTCAGCTTTTGTTGCATAAATGATGCCGTGTATTCTCAGGGACCCCTCCCAAAATAATTCGATATCATGGAGTTGAAATTTGTTCCTAATACAAATTACCATCGAGAATATCGTTGATTTAAAGTTTCACTTTACTCGATTATAATACTATAAGGCAAATTGTTGTCGGTAAGTTGACGAACATGCTTTCATAGCAGATGCTGTGAAACGAGGGTCGATGGAAAGCCGCAGAACCGAATAGAAGTTTTCTTTTATCCTATTTGTAGTTCGTGGGGCTGGAAGGTTTAATTAAATTCAGTTGGATTTGTATGTTGTTCGATTTCTTTTGGGAGCCACTTGGAAGAGAATTCCGGCGAATCTGTTTTGTTTATTAGATCATTTCGATTCTCCTCAGCCGTTCGGCCCCTCCGCTACGGCGTTTATTCACCCTTCTTCTCGCAGGGAATATTTCGTTTCCGAAACTGCCTCCAATAATCGGCCCGTTATTCTCTCTTCGTTGAACCATAATCTGACGATCGAGCCCGACTCTCCGACCCTCCGAATTCTATCGGCGCCGAGTAGAAATTCCGTCGTTGTTCGTGTCCACCCCACGCCGGTGTGGCAGTTTATAAACGATAACGTACATGCCCCACCAAATCTCCTTTTATTCCTCGGAACAGTTCCGGCGAAATGCGATCAGTATTTCATTCGGAACGCCCCATCTAATTATGATAATATTCCAGCCTGTTTTTAGCTCGATCTCGAATTTAATGTAATACACGAATAAAACGTTAATGTCAAGTGCTAATTTTACAAAGTGTGCAGAGCGAACACGTTTCCACGAACAAAAATAAGATTCAATTAGTCAGCAGGGTAACTTGATCTCACATATTCTATCCCCTAATATCGCGATTGCCATATCCCCCTAATGTAAAATTCTCTTAATCTGCTCCTTCTGTAAATGAGACTCTCGTCTCCATAGTCTGCTTGCGACGGAAGTATGCACCGCGTTTAATTAATTAAGTACCGAACGGTGTAACCCGCCAATTTTTCGATTCAATTAGCAGAAGGGAGCGTTAAAACGTTTCTCATTCTTTTTCGGCACCGACGAATGACTACCGGTTCCCAGTGCGATTCGACATTCAACATTTCTATTTAAAAATTACAGCTCTAGGATCTTCCGTTATTTTAAAATCGAATTTCTAACGCGAGATATAAGTACATTTGAAAATCTGGACTGTAAAGGCACAGTGGGGGGGGGGGGGAGAGCAGTCGATACTTTTCGAAGAAAAGTGTTTGCGTTGGGAACCTTCCAAATCGGTCGCGTTTTTCATCCCCTTACTGTCGCTCTTATCCTTTGGCAGGAGTACGTGTTTAATCCGCAAAGCGTGCGCTGCAAAACACAGTCGCCGGACCGAAAAAGCTATAAAGGAAACGTATCCGAAAAAACAGAGCTCCATAAAAAGATCGGGCGAGGGTGGACGCCGCGCCGTTCCGAGCGCGGTGCTCGCATTCAAATTCACTCTGACAAGAACAATATAGAGAAGGATTGGAAAGAACGGGCGCCGTGACAACAAAGAATGTTTTTCTCTCGTGTTTCCGAACGAAATCGGGCGAAATTCCCGTCGCAGAGACGAGGAACTAATGATAGGTCCGACGAGCGCATCGAAAACCTGTTAGTACGCGTTTCGATCGACCGCGAGCGCTTCGAGAAGCAACGACAACGTCCACGGACAAGATTCGGCGACCAATTAAATCGCAAAATTGAATTCGAGAGTTCGTGGGAACTTCTCCTATTTTTCGCGACATCGTCGAGAAATTGTTGGTAATGATCCCGCGAACTTCCTCTCGTTGGGAATGCGGTCGAACTGGCATATCGGTCGAGGCAATGTTTGATAACACGCAACTTGCAATTAATTTGCTGTTATTTAAATCATAAACGTAACGAAGAGAAACCCGAATTAACCGATGTTTTGGATCAGTTTTGCCAAGGGGAAATTCCATGAAAATATAATGAGAAAATTTGATGGTGCATTTGTAACCGACACATTGACACAGTTCGCGACGCGGCGGCTTTAATATACCGGGAGCTCGTGTGACGAGTCTCTCGCCGCGTTCTCATTATGTTTGCTCGTTCCTCGTCCGCGCTCACGCTCGCTTGAACTGCTTCTGATAATTACAAAATAGTTACATTCCCCGGTTATTAGATTCGGGACGAACTCCGAATTACAAGCGTTTAATCGACATATCGTAGACCGCCGAAATTACTGCTAGGCGGCTGCAGGCCCAACTTATTTCGATCCTCGGTTCGGAACGACAATCGACGCGACAGCGGGGTGCGAAAGGAAATTAATCGGACATACGGAAAGAGATAGAGAAAGAGAGAGAGAGGGAGAGAGAGAAAGAGAGTGCATATCGATCTTTCGCTGGCTATTAGATATACATTAATATTCATGTATGTTGATCGTTCAAACTGCAAGGTACTTCCTCCGGGTTCGGGTTTAACCGGAACAGTCGCGTATACGACATCGGGCCGAGAGTAACGCAAATTCGTGCCGATAATGCCACTTTGCATCAGAGGGTTGCGACCAAGTGAGAGACTAACTAAATTGCAGATGCAAATAGCAGAGGTTGCTTCTTACCGAGATTTAATGGATCGAACGTTAGAACAGCTTCGTGCCACTTAGTGGTCTATTAATTTGCCTGCCAACTAGACCCAAAGCTCACTCGTTTCGACAGACACAAAAATTATTCGACCAAAGGCTTTCTTAACTGAAAGTCTAATTTGTATGGCTATTGGTTCTTACAACCGATGCAGACAATTTCAGTTCTGCATACAGATCCACAGTCTGCAAATAGTCATCGAACAAGCATATCTATAAACACATAAAGCGTTGCCTTCGAATCTATTTTAAGTCCAAAATCAAGACGTTTCTTTTGATCTGAAACATATTCATTTCATATGATGTTTGTTCCAATGTGCGCGTGATATGAATTTTTAACAATATTTGTATCCAGAAGAATTTAATAATATAAAATCTGTTTTAAACCGCCATTCGCACGCAAAGGGTTAATGTCCCAGCTCTTTTATTTGTCTTTAGTGGAGTTCGCGCGATCGTAGCGCCTTGCTCAGCGACTCAAAATGATTTAAACGTCCTCGGGGCGAGAATGAAAGAGTATAGAGTGGGATAGAGTGGTCGACGGCTCGTGTTAACATTTCGATGGTGTCAAGCGAGCTTCTCGAAGATATCCGGAGCGTCTCGACGGATGAAATCGGTGGTAAACAGACTGCGAAGGCGACGCGCCGCTGGTCCCCTTCGAAATTACTATCGGAAGGTATTGATAGCGTCGATTTTGGTAAATCGATTTTGCGGGATGTTCAGTTCGGAGGGCAGGAACACGGCCCAGTGACTTTAGTGCCGCAAACAATTGTGGCACCGGCGAAGATCTTCCATGACTCTTCCTTAGCTCCGCAGCCGCCGCGCCGCCGCCGTCTCCTCGTCTCTCGCAGCCTCTCGCAGCTTCTCTCAGCCACTCGCAACCTCTCTTGCAGCCTCTCTCGCAGCCTCTCACGCTCAACCGATGTTGTTCCATCCAAGTTTATTGCCCGGAGATAACCCCGGTTGCCGACCCTTCCATTCTTATCGAGGATTCGCTATGCGCTATCCAAGTGCTAACTAACGAGTTGCCGCGCAGCGTTCCGGGCTGTTTGGTCCACCGGGAAGATATTACTCGGCCCCAGGAATCTCGACCTTCTTCGAACACTTGCTCGGTCCCTCGTTTTTCCTTGCCGCAACGTTTTCAAATCGACCCGACTTGTCGCTATCGATACCTGTCCTGTTTACCGTTTCCTTCGGAATTTCGTTACACGGCTTATTTCGCACACGATCGCCATACGCCCATCCATTCTTTACGATTTCCTCTCCCACAGACAGAACTTACGTCCAACTTTGTCACATCGATTCCAAGACTCGTAACACGTTCGACACCATCGTCACACGTACCTATGCGTGTATCGTCCAGGATCACGTAATTTACTCAAAGATAGTCTAATTAGTTTTATGCACTTTACAATTCACAAACGTAGTACACAGCACAATATTCGAATGCTTCACGACTGTCTTCTATTAAATTGTTTTCATATTTAATAAAGGAAACGCGGTATATTGGGTAAAATATTTATGGTAGACAACGATAAAATGATTGTGGCGAACGTGTTAACACATTGCCCACCAGCGAATGTTTATTAACACGTTCACTGTCACGTCAGTCATACGTGACTGAAACAATTCTTTTACTAGAAAAAATTTTGTTTGGACCTACGAATTATAAGAACGTTAGAAAAGCAGTGACTGTAATAAATCATGACCTATTAGTTACGAGTTTCATTAAAAAATTGAATTCGATGTGTTGGTATTTTGTCACGTGCTGGCGTGGCGCTTAACGTGTTAATTTTTAATAAACTATGATTTGCAGCAAGTAGTCACTCCCAGAAAAGATAGCCTGGGTACTATTTAACCTGTAAAACAATGCCAGATGATCCGTCAAATGTAAACATTTCATTTCATGTATTCTGCTTTTCTATCCGGTAAATGATTTTTCTCGTTCAGTCGTACTTGTGTTTTAATTGACATCGTTATTCATATTTTGAAGCCGCTCGTTGATAAACTGTCAGATGCTTCACTCGAGCGGTTCTAAGTATATATTTAGTTTAATAACGTTCGCAAGAAGGAACTCGAGAATGGCAATTCGTGTTTGATCCCTTTCAAAAATAGCCCCGTGCTCGAGCTTCAATCTTTTCCCACCGAAAGTACAAAGTAACGTTTCTCCTATTGTAAATCGTTCAGAAATATACTGTACATCGGTCGACCTATTTCCATCCTCGGACCAAAGCAGACACCGTTGAATCGTATCATCGAAGTGTGAAACGCTCGTTGTAAATTAATTTTCTCCCGGGGTTGCTTCTACTTCAGCAGTCTGCCACGGTTAATGATCAACGAGAATCCTTCATAGCTTTCATCGCTGGGGGAAAGAGTTTCTTCACATTGGAGTGCTTGATTTTACCGAGGTTCTCTTTCTGTCTGCTCTGCTCCTTTGCAAGCTGACTAATTACTAGCGTATATCTCCTGTAATTGGTTAAAACCGAGTCGGTCCGCATTAAATTATGCGCGAACTTTAAACGAATTTAAAGAGCCCGGGTGTTTCGATTCGAATTGTAGTCGTCCGGATCGCTTTTCTCGACTCTGAACTAATATTGCTAATTTTTCTGTTTCAGGTAAGTAATTCGAGATCTTCGCTTCGATCGGACCTCGTTGACTCGGTGATCGGTCGGGTGAGTGAATTGCCAAGATCGATCCGAATGTAACCGGTAATTCGAGCTCGTTTTTTCCATCCATTATACCGATAGGAGATCAGCCGGAACTGTGTCGAGCTCCGCGCAGAGAGATATTTCATTTTCAAACGAACGGACTTAGGTATTCGTCAAAACGGAATTCTATTATTTGCTTGCCGCTGCCTCTCTCGTTCGACGGCAGCCGCGAAATTTAGTTCGATCTCTGTTTCCGCCTGCAAATCAGCCATTAGGGCGTTCTCGTTAGCCGTCAAATATTCCGGAAGTATTCCCCGCAACGCTAAGTTGCAGCGCGATTTGTGAACGCGAAACGGACGCGAAAACGTTGCTGTTAGGACAGAGTGGCCTAATTCCGACCTACGCTTGGGCCGAGCCATGTATCTTTGAGAAAAAATTAATTTGCATCGGTTGCCAGTGGCACCAACTGCCTGTGAATTGTAAATTCGGTCGAAATTTGGCTATTCTCCTCTGTTTCAACGGCAATTTTCTGTTCCACTTAGGCGGACACGAGGCGCAAGGGGTTTCTGGGAGCACGACACGGCGAACACGATCAAAGTTACGGATAAACGTCGTTGTCACGCACCCTTTGCTATCCGGTCGAACGTAATTTTTACGAGGAAGCGATTAAAGCACCTTCGTAGAAGTTTAGTCGCAACGATGTCGTTCGTTCGCTGCTGGTGGCCGCGCCGAGCTGGTCCGAGTCGAGCCGGTAGTCCACGGTCTACAGGCTGGAAATTATAACGGCTACGTGTTTCGCGGTTATCGATCACGAGCGACACCGGCCGGGACCAGTTTCGAAACTTTTATTAAGCCGTAATTTCAGCTAATAAAGCGCTGCCAACTTGCGCCGCGGCGCGGCGGCGTGCATCGATGGCGCGTAAAATTCTGCCGGCTTCGAACTGTCTCTCGCGCGTAATTGAATATCCCGAGGAGGAACCAATTTCCTGTTGCTTCTTTCCGATGATCGTCGGCTCGATCTGGACCAGATATTCCCCATAAACTTTTATCATTTCGCTCGCTGTCTGCCTGCCCGTCTGCCAACTGTTCCCGCGACTCTCAATTTTGTCGCGCGCGCGTTAACCTCCAAGCAGGAGCCATGGAAGATCTTCCGGGATTAGAGGCGTATCCTTCAGGTTTTCTTGCGGATTACAAAGGACCTCGATACCCGTGTATGGACCGTCGGGAAATTCTCTCTCCGGATCTTCGAGCATCACCGATAAGTTAGACCTTGTTAGAGACCCTGCATCCCGAGCTTATCTATAATGTTTGGGGACCATTGATACAATACCGCGGCCGGGTCTAATAATCCGTCGAGGACATTGGAAATTTCTCGTGCGGCGTCCTTTGATCTTCGAGGACCCTGCGGAAAGTTCTTAGGGTCTTCTTCGCTCCACGGCGACCACTGGCAAGCTCCCGAAGTTTCCTTTAATCATTCGAGACCACTGGAAAATCCTTAGGGATCTTCGCTGATCGTTCCGGATCTTCGAGAGCTCCTCGGAATGTTCGTTTAATTCTGAAGGACTATCGAACGATCTTTCGAGTGCATTTCAATAATTTTTGGGGACCATTCGGACCACGCGCCGACCATTAAGTCAATTCCCGAGACTTTGACCTCCTTCCGATTCCGCGATTTCCAATCCACAGTATCCGGACTCTGTTTGATCCAGCTTTCTCTATTCCCCAGTTAATATTAGACGTTATACGACAGATTTTATTTTTAACCTGTCGAGGCAGGAGTCAATTTTTATTTCACTCTAGTTCGATGTAATCGTAGAACAGAATTTTTATGTTAGTTTCGATAGGGTTTTACTCGTTGGAAAAATTTGCAGGTTTGATAGGCGACAGGGGCGGGTTTTCATCACAGAAATGGAGTTCGGAGGGTAAGGCCATCGGACATAACTAAATCCACGCGTCGAAAAATATTTGCTTTCCGGTTGGTGTGCGGTCTCGACGAATCCGGATTTAAACGGAAGCCCTTTACACAATGTGTTGCGAGTCTGTACCGAATTGTTTGAGATTTACCTCGACACCGGATGTTCTATTTGGGTTCGATTCGAACTTGAGACAGCTCGCGAACAAAGTTAGAGGAATCATCGAATTTCTGTTCCGCTGGAAATGGTCGCGCGTCAGGTAGAATGACTCGTTCGTATGACGTCTATCGAAACGCGCTGCATCCGAGCACTATGGACGAATTTTAATAAAATACCGGGGCCAAATCAAATTAGAGAAAATAGTTTTCCCCAGTCCGTTCCAATATTCGGTTGGGAGTTGGTTGCGTCAACGTTGCCCACGTGTTCCATAAAATTGAATACCTGTCGCGGAAACTGCGGCAAGTTTACAAGTACGAGATGGAAGTTTGTTTAAAATACTTTGTATTAAAATCTATCGCGTGAAAATAACATGGCGGCGAAGCCAATGCAACGAGACCGTCGCTCGCTCGAAAACGCGAAAAGCGTTACAAGTGCGCGACGACTGTTTCTCGAAAGGAGAAACTTTATCGGGACACCGACACGGAATACTATCGAATCTCTTCTATTCCTCTTCCGCGCTAGAGGAACGGCATTTCGAGAGATTGTTTCTCGCAAGACCGAATTATAAATCACAGGCTAACAAATTTCGCGAATCCGAAAAATTCCTCTGTCCTGAGAATATCCAAATACGTTGGCCTATGGGATTGTTAATGAGTCGCTAATGAACGCTTGCGAGGCTACTTTCGCGAAACAGTCAACATTCTCGGTGCCCTGAATTCCCTCGTAACAGCTGCGCGTCTGTATGTTCAACAAAACTTTGTCTCCGTGTTCAGTTTTAACGATTTCGTGGCTAAACTGAAACATGTTTCGCAACCTATTTATAGGGTGGTCGGATAAATAGCCAATATTTTAAATTGACTGCTAGAATTCGATGGTTAAAAAACCTGTAGAAATTTTTTTCGAAATGGAATCGAACGTTCTCGAATTTTCATTCTTGCAGAGGATAAAAGAGACGGCTGTGCATTTTGGGATCGGTGGCGTGGGAAACGAGGGGTGCGGGGGTTCCGGTAGTTATCGAGGAACGCCGTGGCACATGTGTATAGCCGCAAATCGTCGGTATCTGGGTCAACTCGAATCAAACGGTTATTGTTATTCGCTCTTTCGGAATAATTTGGAATTTGTAGGAAAATTAATAACGCCGCGTCGAAATACCGGTCAACGAAGATGCCTCCAAATCTCGCCGATTACGCGCCATTTTACTGTTATCGGTGTACTTCGCGTAGCGACGAGTGAATTACAAACTTCGCTGGTTTCATGACTGACGTTAAACCGAATCGAGGCACCAAACGGTAGACTCGCGTTAATGACAGATTGTATCTGCCGGCCGTTGAGTCGCTAATAGATTGGCATTGGCTCTTATTGCACTGTGGCTTTGCCGTGTTATGACGTCACAATGGAACCAATTTGTCCTGAAACGACCGAAATTTGTCCAACGACTAGGATCCATCTCGATTCGCCGCTCCTGCATTTTTCAAATTTCACCCGCTATTACGAGACTAAGAGTCATTTACAGTATAACCTCGTTTACTCGCAAGTATGCGTATTAGAGATCACAAGTTTGAACGCGTAATGAACATTCACGGGTACACGTGTACTCGTGTAACGAATACATACATGTATTTTAGGTACATGTGAAGTGGGTATCTCTAGTTCGTATATACGAGGCTTAGCATTAATTCGTTCGTACAAACGAGGTTCAACCGTATTCGGAAAATCAAGGGGAAACACAGATTAGCGAGGTATTTGAATTTCATATGTTTCAGCATTCACACACTTGGATAAACGCGAAATTCGTCAACGTTGACGTACACGTTGATTTACACGCAATTGTTTGCATTTTAATCCCGAAAAATTTGGAAAAAAGTGGGTTTAGTTTTAATCTCCGCGTGTTTCTTCTCCTTCTTTATTCTCAATTCAGTCTGTTGGAATTGCAAATTCCATTCGCTTTGCTCAATAATATTGATAATGGACGTAATTTACTCGATGGGCGCGCTGAATAAAGTAGACATTCAAAAGTGGTCGGGAACACGAATCTACTACTTTTAAGAATGATTTCTTTCCGATTGAAAGTTGCAGAAGAGTCTCCGCGCGTTAGGTGCACGGTTACACTGTCCCCTTTACGAGAGTGATTAAAGTAGTCGAAACGGGGACGAAATTGAACGATCAGAGGCTAACGACGGGATTGCGATTTAGCATTCCGATCGCGTATCAGAATCCAGAACGGCACCTGATCGGCATAAAAGCCACGGCGCTCGCGATCGTTCGCGTATTCCGGGGGTAATGCCGCGACGATGATTTGCAGCCACGCTATTTGGAACGCATATGCGAGTTATGTCCCGCGCGACGCCATTACTTATCCCCGGAATCGGTCGCGCACGCATTACGAAGCTGACCGACTAATTGAGGGGGCCGGTTCCCCTCGCCCCTAACAAATTTCTAGGCCACAATTACCAACACTTTGACTCGTCGTTCGTCTTTCGTCGGCTCTAGCCATTTACGTTGTTCCTCGATCGACGCTGCAACGTTCCTCGTCGACTTGTTTTCCCTCCGATCAACTCATCGCAACTGTACCGAGGCATGCTAATATATTCAACCGAAGACTATACGCTGCTTCTATTTATTCTGCATTTGAATTGGATCGTAATTGATTTTTCATCGATTTAGGTCTTCTGGCCACCATTTTACAGCTTCTTCGCATTCATTTTCATTCGATTACGTTTTCGTACCTTTCGTCGAAGATCGTAGCAAGAGGTTTGCGAAATCTGGCGATACTCCTGAACTGTCTAGCAGTACAGGACAGGTATTTTGCACGTGGTGAAGGTAACACTGTTTGATTTTGACAGGCTCCCCGGTCGGTGTCGCCGCGACGAGACGGGTCCGCGGTGATTTATCGGTGTCCCACATTAGACAAGAGCATGTATTACAAGAGAGCCGGTTAATTGGAATCGCGATTAATATAGCTGCACGCGACGCTACTGCCTCCGCCGCCACTGCGTCTGTTGCTTCCGCGAGAATAACTTGCGCTTCCTGTCCAACTGTCGAAAATACTGCGGCGAGCCTGGTCTTCGTAGAAATGAGTTACGCCGTGGTCGGATGCCAACCTGGCGAATACAACGTTTCATTTACGGTACAGCCTCGATCGTTACGGCATGGCGGAACGGTTCCGAAAAAAGGGAGCCGATCGAACGGCTGCGACACTCGGTTTCCGTTGCCGTAGCATTTTCTCTCTTTCGCCGTATGCTCGAAAGTTTTCCCACGCGTTGCTAGGCAATTACGTCTAGCTTCGCGATGGAACGTAACGAGCCAGGTACGTCAGCGAGCCGAGATTCTACCGCACTTATTTGTTAACGCTCTGACAGCCGATTCGGCAACCACAAAAATCAAGTAGAACCGAAGCAATGCATTTAACCCCTCGCGCTACGAAGTATGTAACAACTTTCTGAAAAAGCAATTTGTGTCCGTATTAAACCTATATACTTTCTGTTGTGTCGTGTCAGTGCTCAAACAGTATTAGTGAGCCGCTGAGATACACACCTCAAAGAGAGATAAATTAAATAATAAAGTAACTTTAATAGAAAATGTGAAAGACGGTATAACAGCGACGGTATAATTCACGACTCTTAGTTGCGACTCTTAAAGCACGACTGGCAGGTTCGACTCTTAAATCACGACTCGTAATTTCGACTCTTAAATCGCGACTGATCTTACAACTAACGCGTGAGAGACAAGTAACCTCGTGGGGTTGAAAAATCCCTCCACAAAGTACAAAATAGTGGGGGCCCCAGCCAATGATATAATATTTGGGAGGCTACAAATGACCTCCCAAAACAAGGGCAACGCCCATAGACGAAATACGTCGTAACGAGTGTCGCTAAACAGACGACACTCGGTTTCCTGCAATTTCGCCGGAAACCATAATTTAGGCTTTGGGCCACAGGCCCCCCTTGACGCTAAGCGTGGGCCTACGCTACGTCAAGTGCCATTGAGAACTGCACGGCTAGGCTGACTTTCCCATGGCCAGCTGATACTTTCCAGCCGCACCAGAGTCATAAAACAATAAATTCGTCAGAAGACGTTAGAGGACCCCTTCGACAATGGCACAGTTCAAAATCGACCGTAGCGTAGACCCAACCCGAAATACGAGCCGGCCATACAATAATCACGTCTCAACACTTTCTATTAACAAACTCTCTTTATGTTACGAGAGAAGGGGTTTAATATCAAGAAAGATAGAGAACCAACGATTTATGACGATAATAATTTTCAATTCATTTCGTCAATCATATGTGTACGAAATGATATGCTCTCGTTTAACTTCTGTTTCTTACAATTGAGTTACAACATTTTTATTTTGCATAAAGATGCATAGTCTACGCATTAGCTAACGAGTTTAAAGGGAACGTACTCCTCACCTGGATCGATCGAGTTACCGTACGAAAAGTCAGGTGACATTTTCCGAAGTGTACGGGTTTTGCATTGCAGAGGCTGGAAATAGCATCGTCCACGTCGACAACAGTATGCACAAACTGGGAATAGCGTTTCCCATGCGGCGATTGGCTTTCCACATGTTGAAAAGACACAATGTTGATAATAACAGCGGTGCGGTGACAGTAGATCTTTCAGATCGGCCGGCAGTTTCAGTTCTCTGTCGAGCAACGTTGGTTAGAACAGCACAGTTACCGCGGTATGGACGTCAATTGTTGTGCCTATAGAGTCTTTAGAAATGTATGGTGCAAACTCCGCACACGTGCAGGCTATCACGAACTTTATGGAGTCGATTATACGTTGCAGCTATTCGTAACGTTTGGCGGAAGTGTAAATGAAACCGATCGTTGCGCGCCGGTAAGTGGTCTCCGACATTTCACCGTTCGCGCACTCGTATTGTGCCGGGTTTTCGGAAATAATAGCTTTTGCAACCTGAAACAAAATCGCGTAGACAACAAAACGCGCATTCTCCCCTGAAATAAGGTCCAAAAAATATCTCGTAAAATCAGACTGATTTAGTCGATATTCGTTTGTTGATCGTCTCGCGTGCGCCACAAATTCTAATAAAAATTGATTCGTCCGATAGTACCGCGATCAAAATTAATTTCTGTTCTTGAATATGGAATTTAGTATAATCGACGCTGCAATCAGTGCTCCAACACTTCATGGTCGATCGTTTGAAGTCTATTAAGTTGCCGCTGGTAGATGAAACTTGAACAACTTCCCGAATACCGGTGTTCGACGAGCTCGCTGGAACACCCTGTACATTTATCGGTGTTGCCAGCGTTGCAGGCGTTCGCGGATTTGTTTCGCGATCCGTGCAGTGAAAGCAAGTCCTCTTCCAATCTCAATCGTGTCCTTTCCCCTTTTAATCTACGGTGCACCGGCTAAAAATAAGGGGAAAGACGGGACTTTAATCTATGGCTTGATGCATCCCCTAATGCCGGCTGGGATTATTCGACAGGTTATCGAGCACGGTCGAGCAAAAATGACGGTGATTTCCGGTCTGGCGCAGCGCTGTGCAGCGCCGTGCAGTCGCGGTGCATCGCGACGAGGATTTTCGAAGCAGGACACCGAGCCGAGCTTTATCGCTCGCTCCGGAAACCCACGAAAACTGGCGAGCACGTCGTAAATAATCACGGATGCGAGATGCTCTCGATGCTGACATCGCGATCCAGCATTTTTATTGTCCGACCCGCCACGTTTTCCCGCGTTGATGGAATATTTTCGTTGGACCTGCATTTCTATCGGGAATTCTCGTATCGGTTAATTCGCGACCAAGATTCCCTGCGTTACAAGATATTTCTTGATAATTTCGAGATTGTGGACACACGCCGCGGGCCAAACTAAACAGAGAAATTCATCGCTGGACCGCGAATCTTTGTTAGAGTCAAGATTATTCCTCCTGGAAGTAATCGAGTAATTAATTTTGGTTGATGTATGCGCTCCCCTCTATTTTAATATTACATTACAACGCGACGAGTTTAGTCGTATCGGATAATGCAGAGAGGTCATTTGGTCCTCTCCGGTCATTCTGACTTTTTCAATATTTCCATCGAAAACGTATCTAGAATATCGCAGTAATTTTCGTTCGGAGACGCCACAGCGTATTGCGTTTATCGCTATCAGAAACGTTCGCAATAAACCTGCATCTCCGCCGACGAGAATTTCTGAAAATGGTGGCGCGGCAAGCAGCCCTCGCGGTGATTTATTTGTCCATTTTACAGCGTTCGCAGGGCGTCAGTCGCATGGATGTGCGTACCAGCGAAAGTACAGGTGCGCATGCAATGAAAATTCGATTGCAAGCTCGTCTGGGTACAGGGTCACCGTGGCTGAAACACGCGGTTATTTACGGCGTGCTTCGCGTGCTTTTTGCCGGTGCCGGTGCAGTGCAGTGCAGTGCCGCGGTTGCCTGTGCTCTTCCAGTGCTACAGCCGCTGCAGCTTCCATCCACCTTGCCCGATAAAACTCCCTATTTCCCTTTTCTTTTGCCCTTCTCTTTCTCTGCGTTGTCACCGAGCCGAGTCTAGCCAAGGGAACCCTCTGCACCACCAGAAACCGCCGCACGGCTTCCGCCCTTTGTTTCCTATAACCTGATACCGCGAATCCGACGTCGAATTAAAAATTGATCCTCGGCAAACCTTCATCCGATCCTAAAACGCCCCGACACCTCCGAAACGATCTTCTTTTTCTGAACTTCGATTTTTCACAACCGAAACTCACCGAGAATTTCTATCTCCGGAACAGCTAGCCAACATTCGCGTCCTCTGTTTCCAGTCGTCATTGGAAAATAGACCTGATCGATCGTCTCGTTGATTCCGTACCCAAATATCTACCGTAGATCCTTGCAATTCATTTTCTCCGCTTTTTCCAATTTCTCCGGGACCAGTTGTACAGCGTTCTCTCTGTAACTGTGAAACTGTCTGCAGAGTCACAATTATAGAAGAGTTGCTACATTCTTTATAGTATGCCGAAGGTAGAGGGGGATAGCGATTGTAAAAGAAAAAGTGACTGAAGTTCGAGGCGTTCGAAAGCAGTTTTTAAAAATCAAAAATATGAAATGTTGCAATCTTTTGCTTCGGTTGCGATAGTGTGAATCTCGCCGATAGTCGACACCTCGCTGGCACGGTCACAAGAGGGATTTCCCCCAGTTGTAGGAATAAAATTTGAACAGATAATTTTACGGAGAGAATACTGTACTTACTTTGCCGAGCTCGACTACATTGAAACGTTGCAATAGCTTTCAGCTGCAAGGGTTGGAACGTCTCTGTCCGTGATACTTCCCAAGCGGAAAGAGGTCTACGTTTGCTATACTGCTTAATCATTGATCCCAGACATCGAAAGGCTGCATTATCGAGCAGCAATGTTAAAAGGTGTTTGAAATGCAAGTAGAACGGACAGGGTTTGCTGTTATTGGTTCCATGGTGTTTCGGAACAGTAGAACAAGATAGGATCAGTAATGAACGGACGAGTGTCCCTGTCGACTGGTTCGTTCTACCGTAGTTTGACTGTCGGAAAGTCCACGCGGGAGTAGCATCGCGCCGCCCCGCTGTGTTCCAGCGTATATAACTTCACTGGCAGCATTTCAAGATAATTCAAGATAGATTTGCACGGATCATGGGATATACGCGACGCGGGGTAGAGAATCCCTTTTGACGAGTCAAGCTCAGTCGAATGCGTGCCATTCGTTGATAACGGGTTTGCCGACAGCTCCGCCGTGTTTCGTGAAATCCAGAGATTCGGACTTTTCAATTTCGTAGCGAGAAATTCGGCAACCCGAACGGGGGAACGTTCGAAAGAAGGCATTAACGCGTTAACGATACGTCGGCACGATCGACACCTTGGCAACGAATTCGACGTCTCTCCTTCGATTGGAGTTTTCGAAACCGGTGCTCCAACCAGTCGGGATAAACGTTGCGAACAATCGGGGGTAGAAACGGCAAAAATACTTTACTTAACCCTTTGCGCTAGCTGTGCAACGATCTATCAACATGGAATCCATCAAAAGAGAATATCTTTCGAGTCCGCAGTGGTGCAGAATTTTTAACCCTTCGCACTCGAAGCTGTTTTAACACCAAGACATTTACTCTGACTCAGAATATTTCCACTGTACCTACATGATTTAATTCCTTTTATGCATATAGGGTGTACGACTAGACTGCAAATTTTATGCATTTACAGCAGAATCGAGCAGATGAAAAATTTATGTCATTACTTTTCATCTATTAATATTATTAGGAGAAGAAATTACATTCTATTTCATTTCTATTCCTTGATTTATCATTTTTACCAATTCACTAGGTACAAAGATAACGATGAAAACATTGTTTCAAATAATAATAGTGTGGAAATTTTTAGTAGCGCCTTCGAGCCGTCATTCGAGTGCTATGGGTTAACTATTGCTATTTTACAATATTTGAAGGGTATAAATAAATAAACACGGATGTCCCCTGCGAGAAGAAGATTCTGGTTAAGATTATGGGACTGACGAGATCTACAATTTTCGAGTCATTACTTCATTCCAACTTTCATTGAAATACATTAACTGTTTCCGTAAATAATAAGCGTTCTACTGGTGAGCGATCAAAGACAAGACTCCGAATGCGAAGAGTTAACAGGGAATCGTGCTCGCAGTTTCTGCAGATACGCGTTTCAAGAGTTGTTTAGAAGTTGCTATTTTCATGGCACGGAAAGATCCTTGTCGGCGATGATCCTTGATGTTTGTGCAATGTCTTGCAGAAGTCAGAAGTCACGCTAGCGCGAAACAGCCAGGTGTCTGGCCGACTACTGGCTGCAGAATTCCATCGAGTGAGTTTCGGCACATCGTCTGTTGGAGGTCCGTCTGCCGGAAAGATAGACATTGCCTGGATGTCTGGAGATCCGGGATCCGACCTTCTGGTATGTCCGGCAGCCGGGTCTGCCGACGAGCACCGGTATGCGATCAGGTGGCGCAAACGGTCAACGAAGTGTTGCTACGGTATGTCGACGGTTTCCACAGCCTTTGAAACGATCGACCTCGTCAATTTCTTATACTATATAGCGCAGCCAGGAAAGTACGAAACCGCGTCGAAAAAGCCAAACAGCGAATGATAAAATGTGTACCGTGATTTATAAAAATACTTCTCTAATTTAATTGCTGGACGAAGCGGGAAGCACCGTGTCAAACGTCGAGAGACAATTCACAGGAAATAGTCAATTTTCTGTCTCTTTGATTTAAATGTAAAATTAAGAAATCGAAACCGTGTCGAGTGTCGCGGGGAAATTGATAAGAACTGCAAGAGGAAACATCGAGCTTAGTTAAGAGGATATCCGTTTTCCGAGAAACGCGTGCCGATTCAAGACCGGCGATTCATCCGTTGAACGAGATTTTCGTCGTGACTCGTTCACTTTTCCTCGTTACACGGTCGCAGGTCCCGCGACGAGCATGGAACTCCCCGTGGTGGCGACCACGCGCCACGAATTATTAAGGAGTCTCGCAATTAACGACTACTTTGCCGGTTAGTTAATCACAGTATGCAGCGGTGAGTGTACCTGGGGATTAAATCTCCGAAGACGGTGTAGAACTCTGCCGTTTGCTGGTCCGTTCTGTTTATTACTGTTCAAGTTTCTGGTGTCCGTGTTCCGTAGAATTGTTCCGCACAGTCTCTGCCGCGTAGGGACATCTCTCTCTCTCTCTCTCTCTCTCTCTCTCTCTCTTCTCTGCCTTCTCTCTCGCGCCACACAATTTCCTTCGGTGAAAACGAACAATCCGAAAGTTTCTTTTGTCGTCGTTAGCACCGTCATGGAAGTTGGATCTCATCGAGCAGAGTGCAGGTCAGTGCATCACCACCCGGAAGGCGACTAGCAAAACCGAAAGAGGCGTCCTACGGTCCGCCGCCGCGCCGTTTAGAATCCGCATCTCCGCCGGTGTTCGGAACACGCGTCCGTTTACAACTAAACAGAGGCTAATTTATGCGGTAATCAAGGACCGGCCGGCGACCCTCGTTCTTGTCCTTTGTATGCATACGCGGTGTAGTGCCAAGTGTATTTCCTGGCTTCTACAACCACCGACCGGCTGGACCCTTCTTCCCCCAGTTCTGTCTCTCTCTCTTGCTCTCTCTCTCGCTCTCTCCTTTCGCCAGAGCTTTTGTTTTACGACGCTCTCTATGTCTCTTTCATTGGTTCGTGGCAACACGGTCCTTTGTTCCCGTGGACGCTGATTCCGTTGTGATTCTATCGAGGCGCGTTCCCTGCGAGCACACACACCCACCCTGAGATCGGAGACACCTGTCCCTGCAGTTCTTGCAGTTGCAGATGCCGCAGATGCTGTTGCAGTTCCAGTTCCAACAGCCTCTCGACCATACTTGCGAATACGGTTACCGTTCGTATTTACGCTGCCTGTAAACTTCGGTTTTCGTGGATACACTGTTCCAACCGCTGCGACGACGAAGCCGGACCGACGCGCGGCGTCCACGACACTGGCTATCCTACGCTTCTATCGGTTGCAAACGTCAAACTTCGAAATACAACACAGGAATTTGCGGTCCAGCGGAATCGCGAACATCTCCGAAGGACATGAAAAGACAGAGTCTGTTTACGTATCTAGTGACAGAAGGTGGAACATCCTAGGGAAATCCTGAGAGATTACGATAATGGAATATACAGGACGATCAACGTAGCTCGGTCACGTTCAATATTTTTCTTGTCTTCGACCATCTGTCAAAGTGGTAATTTTTCAAAAATTTCTATCGATGAGTTCCACCAAATGTATACACTTGTATGTCTCCTTTTTAATTGTAGGGTCTATCTGGAATACTTGTATATCTCTTTATTAATTGTATTTTCATCTGAAAAAGAGCTTTTATCTCTGGCTACGTTGTACTGCTAACACAAGTTTCTTGAGATGTGCGGTAGCTATCTGTTCAGGGACCCGGGACTATTGTAGGATTGGTAGTGGACTGTATGGGAAAAATGCTAGTGGATCGGGTATGAACACAGAAGGGAGTCCGGAAATGGGAAATCGAGTAGGAAGCGTGAGCGGGAAAAGAGATGGAAAGAAATTGAGATTTTCGTTGCAACGACTTTATTACACTCACTCGCGTAAGCGACAAGAAACGGCACGATCGAGAAGCGTGTACTGGCAATCCCGAACGGCAGAAGACAAAATAAACAATGGGCGCGATGTAGAGCATGTAAGGCGTCGGAACGTTAGAACGAATCTGTTCGATACGGTGATGCGAGCGATTAACGGTGGTTCTCGGTAATCACGTGACCACGCATCGCGAGCGCGATACCGGGAACCGCCAAAAACAGGTGTCTCGTGCACAGGTGATCCTCAGGAGCGCATATCCTGGGTCCGTGTAACGCGGGGTGATACCGAGGTCTATAGCGCTCGCCTTCGATATCTTACGTCTAAACTTAATTCTAAGCTTAATCCTAAACACTATCTCCTCCGTAGATCGTACAATCCGAGACCTGGAAATTTGAAACGATTCGTCTCGAGGCTTTAGAAAATTGTAGATTTGAGAAGCGTGGAAACACAGTGGAAATAATTTAGTCTCGCGATTAGGCAGTGCCGTTGGCTGGCGAAGCGGCGGCTTCTGTCATTACCTGGTATATAAAATATGTGCACGTTCTCGGTACGTGTATGACGCGGAAGAAGTTCGGTTGTACGTACGTTACCGCGGACAATGTAACTGGCGAGCGGCCAGGACTACCAACCCAACAAACCGTTCTATTGTCCAAGGTATGCGTTCGCGCGAGCGCGAGTAGGAGAGGGTGAGCCAGAGCAACGAGCGCAGGCAGGCAGCGTCTACTATGCGGGTCATATCAGATTCCTCGGTGTACGGGTTTTCCCACCGGAAAAGCTGCCGTTCCTAAAATTTCGCAAAAAAGGAGGGATCGCGTGCCGGATGATCTATTCGATCCAGCTCGCCGAACTCGTACCAATGGACGACGTCGATCGAAATTCCCCAGCGATAGATGTCGGAGGGGAAAAAGACGTCTCTTTTCATTCCCGTACATGCAATCCCCCCGTATTGAGGCCGAACAAAGGGCCGATTGTTCCTTTGACACCTGAACATCCGCTTCCTCAGAGTTTCCCCGACGTTTGGCGACTGATTCTCGGAGGAAATTAAGGTTTCACTCTTCCCCCGTTCGCGTTTAATGAATTCCACCGGCGATCCCGTTAATTCGCGTCTATGAACGACACTCCTCTTCCCACGGATCGGCTCGTTTGCTTCTCTTTCTCTCCCCGGTCTAATTTTTCATTTATGCACCGCTCGAAGTCGACATTTTATTTCCTTCCACCGATGATCGGTCGATCGATCGATCTTCCCCTTCGGCCAAAGCTGAACACGCGCGAATGGAAATGATTTCTTTCGAACTGCGAGCGGTGCTATGCGGCGTGGCCCGGTGCGGTGCGGTGCAATGCAGTTGCGGCGACGAGGCCGCCGATCGGATTCTTCCGGTTCCGTTATTGTTACGGCACACAATTTATACAACGATCGTTCTCGATTCGCGAGCCTCCCTTGACTTCCGCGGAGCCAATAGCCTGTAGAACAAAGGCGGACAACTGATATTGCACCGCAGTTTGGCAATTTCCCAGCGCCGACGGTCCTACGATTTCCACCGTTCCCGATTTTGTTTGGCTGCTTCTGGACACTGATGAGCTTTCTCCCGACAACAATGACGGCCATTATTCGATCGTTCTCATTACCGTCGGTCTCATTATTGGCTGCGCGCGAAAGATTCGAAACGAAACGAGACGAGACGAACCGTACCGATTTTCTCGGAATAAGGGAAATGGGACGCGCAAGGAGGAATCGATGGGAAAATAGAAGAGACAGAGAGAGAGAGAGAGAGAGAGAGAGAGAGAGAGAGAGAGAGAGAGAGAGAGAGAGAGAGAGAGGAGGATTTCAACGCTGCCACCGATGAAAAGTGTCCGTTAGGCTCCCGGTATGGAAGCGTTTCCCGGCTCGAATCTTAATTTACCTGTCTAGTCGGGTTTCAATCGATTGCAACGCCGAGGCGGCACGCATTTCTGCTCCTCCGTACACGCGATGCGCTTGTCCATGGTCGAAAGGGTTCGTTCGTCTCGCCGGGAATACTTCGAAAACTCTTTCGTGACAGCTCGTTAATTCCCCAATTGCGTCGGCGTGCGACGCCTCGGGATAATTGGAAACGTCAAACTAATCGAACAATACACGTTCGCCGGGGGTATCTTAAGGGGAAACGAGCCGATTCGATACGAATGACACGCGCGTCGTACGAATAATGACAAGGACGGCGGTGAGCGATCGAGGAAAAGATGATTGCCCTCGAGATAATGGACCGGCGCGACGACGCACCCCTATCGAGATGCCGTTCAAAAAACTGGAACGGGTATTCCGTAAAGAAATATGTTAGAAAATATACGGTTCAGAATGCATCGGGTAGGTGGCGTTGCATGCGGTATCGAGTTCCTTGTACGCTTATGCGGGGCCTGTTCACCAATGCGGTAAAAGCGTCTAAGGTTATACGGTGTAAAGAATATTCCTCATTTTTGTTATTACTAATATATAGTGTGTAATAAATATTAATGATACATTAAGCAATCATCACTAAGTGTTTTAGCTACGTATGAATAACAGTTCTCCTTCTACGGATTCCATCTCGTAAAGTCGATTTCTAATAAAATATATATCCTCCACGACCCATTTCATTTTTGTTGGGGCGGTTGCGTCCGCAGGAGGTAGGGAGCAAACCGCGCGCGAATTGCGCCACCTGACAATAGGGAGTAGGATTAGCGAGTCGCTTACTAGACGTAGAACTGTGCACACGTCCCGGCGTCACTGTATATTTTATATTATAGCATTGAAACTTAACGAGTTAAAATATAGTGAGTAATAACGAACTCTCTGTCTCAATTCATTTGCTCACATACACAACCATTTTTATCTTCGATAAATAGATTTGTGGTGGTTTTCGTTTTTCCGTCGCGACTCTGAATGTCATAATAAAACTAAGCCCGGTACTCGAATGTGGAGCGCGGACCCAGAAAAAGAAGGCGCGGCTCTCTCTCTCTCTATATATATACATATTTCGTTGCTCGGAAAGTTTCTGCCGCCTTCTCAGATAAAAGTGTGAAATTAGTTTTGAAACCGTCCTAAGTTCTCCGAGACCATTACAAACTTTTAATTTTGTAATATTTACCATATTTCCGGCGGCACGCTCGTAGCAGTTTCAGCTTCTCGAGCTCTCTGGTATATGTACATATATTAAGCGTCGCGTCGTCCAAATGAAATCTCTCTCGCTCTCTGGCCCCGACTCGGATCGATTTCGTCCAACGGAAAGATCGATGTATCGCGTGCGCGCGTTCGCTTCTCCGTGGACATAATAACGAGTCACTTTTGACGCATTGTTGTAGATCTAGTCGTGTGGGTGTAAAGTTAATTAAACGTTTCTCTGTGTTGCCGGCGCGAAGACTGGCAGACGCGCGACGCGTATTCGACGCGATTCGACGCGACGCTTCGCGTCGTCACGTTCACGCTAATTATTTCGGATATTTCATTACAGAGCGTTACGATAAATCAGCGGAAAATTCACAGTTGGACGTGACTACGCCTTGTCAAATATCTGACGAGGTCGCGTGTACATGGCTCGGCCGTTCGATCATCGGTCAATTTCGTGGACGCTCATTCATCGATGGAATTCGAGTGGCCGCATTCGCGTGTACGAAATTTTAATTAACGAACTGCCGCCGCCCTGTGCAAAAACGGCCGAATAAAGTTACCCTTCGTGAAAGGCTATTAGCCGCGCAAAACGTTCCCCGCGGAACGTTTCGCAAAAAGCTACGAACGTGGTGTCTGGCTGCTCTCTCCCGCACCCGCGCCCGCTTCCGCCCCCGCGTCTCTCCATCGCGGCCGCCCTTACACCCGTCACCCCTTCCCCCACCCCTTCGCACACCCCTTTGCCCCTTTTACCCGTCCTCGACAGCCTCGTTCGGGCTCAGCCTCATCGAGAAATTAACATAGAGTAATTATCCGGTCAAATCATATTCCAACGTGTAATAGAGGCTGACAACGCGTGCAACGCGGAATCAGCGTTTTATTGGGCTCGCGCATTCTGCTTCGCGCCGATATAACGAAGATCGTTGAACCCTCGCAACGTTGCACACATCAAAAAATACTGCCCTCGAGAATTTTTTCGAAACCGTTCAGCTTCGCTCGTTTCGCTCCACCAACCTTTCCTCGGGCGTCGTCCAACGCGTTTCCAAGCAGCCACTGCCACTCTTAAGTCTCAATTAATTAATTTCCCAAGCATTTATCAAATTAAGCTGACACGCTGCCACGAACTACGCAAGCAACGGACCGCCGTACCGGATGTATCGATTTAATGACCGGCTCAATTTCAGCTCGTCTTTTGTCACCGTCAACGAAACGACCAGCTATCCCGTCCATGCATGTTGAAGTAGTTTAGACATTGTTGTTGTCGGCGCTGTTGTTTCAGATGCAACCGATACGGGAGGGTTGTACCACTGAAGACGTAGATCCGTTCTTCGATATTATTCCTCGAGTACTAAACTAAACAGCTCGATTTCCTCCGCGGTTAAACGTCTCGAAAACACTTACTCTGAAATTAAACCTCTGGGCATCGTATTTGTGCTAGTTCGTTCCACGAGCCGTGAAGTTTCTTATTGTATTTTATGCAGCATCTTTTCGTCGATCTAAAATGTGCACTCGAATCATTCAAATTCGAAGCTCGAATTTTGGCGAAATTTATTTGCTGGCATCCCGTGCCGTATGAATTAAAAAGAGGGAATACAAACGTTTGATTCTGGAGAATTAAAAGCTCTTCAATTTAAAACCTTAAAATCTTTTGAAAAATGAAATCAAATTGGCTCGTACGTGAACGTAATGTGAGCAAACGACACGATTTAGGCAGCGACATGATATTTCCACTAATTCGCGAGAAAATTTCGTTGAGGGCATTATAACGCGGGCGAGGCGCGTGCACCGATTAAATTTTGTTTCTTTTGTTCCAGGTAAGTAGCCCGCGCCGATCTCCCGGCTACGAGTTTGTAAATTTGGCAAACTACCCTAGCAAGTAAGTGCCGAATCCGTGGCTAAAGGGCGGCGCCGCCTTTGCGAGCTTTCGAGCGCCCCGCAATTTCTGCTTCTGCGAGTCGAGATATCGTCCGAAACTGAAATAGTAACCGAGGTTTCGGTCGCCGGAAGAAACGATTCTTCGGACAGCCGATCGCGCTAGTACACGCGAGAGTACGCGCGGGTGCGACCAATGGAAAAAAGAAGTGGCGGCATTCATTTCGAATTTTTTATTTGACGGGCATTGTTCCATCCAGCGAGCGGTTCACCTCGCGCCACGGCCATTTTACGGGCTTCACTTTGCACCAGTATTATATTCGCTCGCATTGGAAAATGGATTTCGTCGTTGCGCCGCCCTCGGCCCTGAATAGGGAGATTCAAGAACCACGGCCCTTCGATTCCGCCTGTATTTTCGACGTCAATGTATTCGTATAATCCGGTTTACCAACGAGAATGACTTAACCCTTTGCGGTCCTATGTCCAGCGGGCAAATGGACTTTGTATTTCGTTTCTGTTGAAATAAAGTACTCACATTGTAAGTAAAACTCACATCCGGGAATGTCGGCGTCGCTTTGGCTGTTGCAGTCTTAGACCATATAAACCTATAGACACGGCACAGATAATTTTCCCTGAAGCAAAGATGATTAGAAAGTGCGACTCACCTTTTCAAAAGATGTATAAGCTATGCTCATCGACAGTGCCTACGCTTGACTTATATGGGTGGTGAGGGGGGTCAGCGGGTGCGTCATGGAAAGAATAATTTCAAAGAATTCGGCATTTTATCATGAAATAATCAATATATAAAATATATTTGAGATAAAAATGTTTATTCTATATGTTTTGTTAAGGTATTACAATGAAGTATGAAGTAATCATAGTATTATATATTAACTATTTTAGTAACCGATATTTGATTCTGATAATTAACAACTTTCGCATATAATATTTTAAAAATTGAAAATGTCAATATATGATTTCTGCTCTATTACAATCATTAAAGGAAGAAATAACGTTCAATATAGTTTATTACATTTATTGATTACAAAATAAAATTGCTTTTGTTAACTTACTGCGTATTTTCTTATGCTCTACTGTACATTTCCCAATATGATACAATCACAAGTTACAATACTTAAATGCTACTAATTTTATTAGTAAGGCTGACATAGCGGTCTGCTATATCAGCCATTTTGAAATTATCTAAAGACTTTTCTTATGAGTCACACTTTCCGTGGTCTTTGCCTCACTGAACTCTCGGCTTTCCTATACGCATACTATACCTATGCCGGGTCTATTATGTGGGATTAGGACTCCCCAGGTCACATAAGAAATTAGGAAGAAGGTGGGAGGGTTCCGTGGGTGAGCGCGTTAGTCGATCGGCTACCACTGCGAGGGCCCGGGTTCGATTCCCGGCGCGGTGCCTTCCTTTTTCCTGAGATCCTACACTTGGGGGCTCGTCCGGGATGGGGGGAGCACCGATCACCGCACAATGGCGACGATAACGGACGAAGACGAAAACAAAGCGAGCGTAGCGAAGAGGTCGCACGTAAGCGAAGCGAGAAAAAGTGCGAATTGCGAAATACGAGTTACGAGACGAGTGCGAGAAGTTGTGTTGATGGCGCTGAGGCCAAACATACACAAAAAGTAATCACGCTGTAATCAACATTCGAGGGCGAATGTCATTGCTGGACGGCCGAGTGTGGGATTAGGACCCCCCAGACCACAAATACCGTAGGAAATTAGGAAGAAGGTGGGGAGGGTTCCGTGGGTGAGCGCGCGTTAGTCGATCGGCTACCACCGCGAGGGCCCGGGTTCGATTCCCGGTGCGGTGCCCCTTCCTTTTTCCTGAGATCCTACAATTAGTACATATGGTCTAAGGTTGCAGTGTGGCAACTTGAAAAGGGGCTAATGGAGTGTGCGTCATAAGTCGAAATGACGATCGGCACTAGACGAGAGTGGGGAAGACGTTAGTTGCACGTCCGCCCAAGAGTCAGTTCGACAGAAGAGTCGGTTTGGGCAGGAAATACCTGGTATATATAATAAGTTCACAGTTCCAAGTTTTTTATATTAAAAAAAGATCCTTATTCACTAACGCTGTACTTTATGATAAGAGAAACACCATTCCTATCATATCCTCAACAGTTTCGATAAAAAAAAAACGCGACTTTATATTGTATTTTTAAAGCTTATTTTGAAAAAATATTCTGCATATCTTATAGCAGAGTATTGTTCAATTGTAACAGAGTCAATGGGAAGTAAATTGCAAACGGAGCGTAGGCTACGACGGGTTAAGGATTCTAGAACTTTTTCGACAGCCATGGATGTTCGCGATCGCGCGAATTCAAACGGGCTGTTGACGCGACGCGCCCTCCTCGCCCCGTCGTGACGTCACCCCCCGATCGCGATCTCCTGCGAAGCCGTTACGCGACTCGCGTTACCGCGTCGTTCCTCGACAGGATCACGCGATGACGGTGACCCAATCAGCGGGCACCCCATCATCGGGTAATCCTCGAGAACCAATCCCCATAAGTCTATTGTGTGGAATCTCTCGATTCCCCGAAATTTCGTCACTTCGCGCTCATTATTCGCAGAAATCAGTTGTCGTCTCTCTTGTTGTACTTTCTCAACTACGCGCTGATTTCTCTCTCTCTCTCTCTCTCTCTCTCTCTCTCTCTCTCTCTCTCTCTCTCTCTCTCTCTCTCTCTCTCTTTCTCTCTCTCTCTCTCTCTCTCTCTCTCTCTCTCTCTCTCGTACGCGACGTCGCTCTTCATATTCAAATCGATCTAGTCTCACCGCATTCAGTTATTGTTCATACATTTTCTTCTTGTTCTACATTTTCAACCTCAAAACAAATACAGTCCACTTTGTTCTCGTAAGAAGCAGTGTTTGTCGTGTCGCTACAGTTTTTCAACCTTCGCGCACAGAGCTGTGCGTTTCCCGTCTATTCCTTCGCTAACGGAATACGTGACCGTCGGTCAATTCCGCTACAATGGAAATTGAGCATCGGTGGACCGAAGAATGAATCAACCTGTACGCGCGTAACGAGTGTACGTTACGATCGGCTCAGGCTCTAAACACAGAAGGTATAATCCTGGGAAGGTTAATGGTGAACATAACGGCGTTACCGTATCCTCTCGCAACGTAAACTGAAACACGCTTTAACCATCCATTAAACTGGCACGTCTTTAACTCGCTGGACGAGCGATTTTACGCGCGTCTAGATTTCCGGCTTATCTCTACTGTCAGGGCTGTGGTTAAGGGCCGATCAGCGCGATAGTTTCTTTCAAATCTCACGGGGCGAGTGAAAAAACTCATGATCCAACCCCGGTCATCGCAGAATCGCGATCCGAATTCCGGTTGACTACGTTCCATCGCGTTCTTCATTTTCCCCTTTTCGAAATCACTGAACCTTCAATTCCCTTTATTTCGGATAGCAACCGGAGCGATGATCAATAGATTTTACAATATTTTGAAGAATTTGAAATTATTGATAAAGATTTGGTAATTTTATTGTTGTCGTTTGGTTGAATTTGAGATCGAATCGAAACGAGTTCAAAGGATTTTTGAACGGTTCGATTCTCGCGTTTCATTTCGCGGATCGAATTAATCGAGTTCACCCGTACGGCATCCAAATTACAGAGCGGCGGCGAGTTGTAAACGCGTCCTTGACATTTCGTGTATCGATTCGTTGATTAATCAATTGAATTTCAACCAGCAGCCCTTCGATCGTGTTCGAATCGCTATAACACACGGTCGGGCGACGTGCTCTTAGAACAAACGATTTTTGTATCTCGCCTCCTGACCGTGCACACCGTCGGGCGAGTTTTATTAAATTCCGATGGTTCGACATGAATCGAGAGGAAAACCTTTGTGCCGGTTCCACCGAGGAATAATTGATCCGCGAGAGACACCGGAATCCAAACGCACGAATGCCTCTGAAACTGTCAAGGAGCTACCACCGGTGAACGTTAAAACCACAACGACGACGGTGGCCACCGTGCTGTGCGGCAACTTTCTAATTCCAATATTTCCCGGCCGATGTTTCGACAACGACCGATATCCGAGACGGTCTTATTTAACTCCGGTGTTCATTAAGCAGACGGCAAAACGAAGCCCCGAACTTTTTCATTGCTCGCTCCGCGAAAACTTTGCTTGGGCGAGTCCTTGAGTTTCAATTTCAATCTCCTTTAATTGAACAGTTAAAAAAGTTCCTTCGACAGGGATTCCTCTTGTCGCGCAACGACGCCGTCAAGATTTAGGGCGCACCGTTTAACCCAGCAATGTTTTCCGAGACTTCACCTCGGAGAAGGAAATGCCAGCACCCGCGTGAACCGCGATACAGTACCTACATAGAGAGAGAGAGAGAGAGAGAGGGAGAGAGAGAGAGAGAGAGAGAGAGAGAGAGAGAGAGAGTGGGAGAAGGAAAGGGAGAAGTTGTGGCCGTTTTAGGTGAAACATTAACGAAGGAAGCATTTAAAACTTGAAACTCGGTCGAACTTCTTACGCGTAAACATTAAAACCATCCGGCTAAGTGGCACCGCCGTCTACTCACCAGCAAGAACAACCGGTTATCCGCGCTTCGAGCGCCAGTTTACTGTTGATGGCCGCGTTTCTGCTTGGCATTAAGAAACAGGGGCGCAACCCATGAAAATTATTGGCTCGTGCCCACCATTCACCCTCCCCTATTCGTTTTATTCTGCTAGCTTTACAGCGCATAGCGGATTCATTGTTGCAAATCAACGAAACTGCTCGGTCCTAACCGGGCCTAGTCTAGAATTAATTGCGACAAAATGAAACGGATTACAGACTTTTCCTTTTACACTCGGCTTTCTACCATCTTAGAGTGTACGCATAATTTTTTTGGAGGTGCGTAGGTACTCGCATATTCGCGGTACGGAGTGATCTTTACAGATACGTTCTCTGGAAACTTTCCTTCGTTTCGCTTGGGATTAAAAGCTTCTCTCATTTTTTTCTCTAAATTATAAAATGACATATTCGTGAGATTTTATTAAAGCAGAAAGTAGAGAAAGGGTCTAGCAGGGTAAGCATAGGAAAACGGTCCCAGCGCCGATTTTAGTGTTCAAACTCTCGAAATGAGGCTGTTTGCTTGAAGAACCACTGTGAGTAATTTCAGACCCCTACCCCCTTCCTTAAGGGTGATATGGGGATAACAACCCTAAACTTTATATTTTTTTTTCTCAAAAACTACTTGAGATATTCGAATGCTTTAAAATGGAAATTGTACGTACCTTTAAGCTCTATTAAATATATTTTTTTCCAAAATTGTAGCTCAATCATGGACGGTAGAAATAAAGGAATTAATTTTTTCGGTGTGGTTTTGGTAAACAACCCCTCGAGTGACACCTCTGAAAAAATATCAGGAGTAAAGCTTTATTGTTAGGCTATAAGTTGCATAAGTTACACGGGGGTCGGATTGGGGGAACAGACTTAAAAAACAATAAAACTAGTGTATAGCCTCCTTGCGAAGTATACTGAAGTGGCCGCATGGCCGATCGAAGGGTCAATAAAAACGTTCATGTTGGAGAATTTTTTATGAAAAAACTTAATTGTATTTATGAATGTTATTACCTTGCAAAAATTACGTAATTTATTGATGAAAACAGCGACGACGACTAAATTACAACGTGTAAGTTAAAAAATTACTTCTTTATCAAGGTGTAAACTACGCACAGAACATTAAACACATTATTCTCCTAAATAATCCGATATACTATCTAAATATTTTCGAATTTTTTATTTCAGGTAATCCATATTTTTAAGCAGCGATTCATGTAAAATAGGTTTCATGAGTTTTGTTATTGTCGGATAAAAAATAATTAAATAATTTTTGCAAGGTAATAACATTCATAAATACAATTTCTTAAGTTTTTAAAAAAACAATTCTCCAACATGAACGTTTCTTTTGACCCTTCGATCGGCCATGCGGCCACTTCAGTATACTCCGCAAGGAGGCTATACACTAGTTTTATTGTTTTTTAAGTCTGTTCCCCCAATCCGACCCCCATGTAACTTATGCAACTTATAGCCCAACAATGAAGCTTTACTCCTGATTTTTTTCAGAGGTGTCACTCGGGGGGTTGTTTACCAAAACCACCCCCAAAAAATTAATTCCTTTATTTCTACCGTCCATGATTGAGCTAAAATTTTTGAAAAAAATATATTTAATACAGCTTAAAGGTACGTATAATTTCCATTTTAAAGCATTCGAATATCTCAAGTAGTTTTTCAGAAAAAAAAATATAAAGTTTAGGGTTGTGATCCCCATAACACCCTTACGGAAGGGTGTAGGGGTCTGAAATTACTCACAGTGGTTCTTCAAGCAAACAGCCTCATTTCGAGAGTTTAAACACTAAAATCGGTGCTGGGGCCGTTTTCCTATGCTTACCCTGCTAGACCCTTTATTGATGCAGAAGCAAGAAAAATCCATTGTTCGACAATCTGTTCAATTACTTCGGGAAAGCAGGGAAGATATGAACTGTTACAATTTTTTCTTTGGAAACCAAGATGCCTGGCGGATTGGAACGCGGCCGTAGATGTTAGAGGAACCTGTTTTGTAAATATTTCGAGCGGATAAACTGCGAGGGTGGCAGGGAGATCGTGTCGGATGTTAGGCAGATCGATGATGGACGATTTCGAGGTAGCCGGAAATCGGCGGCGATTACGTCGGCGCGTGTACAAGCGGGCAACGTATTAGCGAAAGCAGTGATCCGTGGGAAACTCGAAGGCGGTAAACCTTTCGTAGGAATCTAATAGAGTTACCGTCGGGGTACGAGGATTACTGGAAAATACGTCAGACCGGCTACGGGTCGGCGCTGCATTGCGGTGTACTCCACCACACACGAGGCATGTATGATCCGCGTGTGTAGGAACGATGCAACGCCGGATACGTCGGGGTGGTGAGGGTTCGTTCGTCGGTGAGGGTTTTATCGGCGGATTAGCATTGCTTTACATAGTTCCGAACGGGTTTGCATAGGTTTCAGACCGCCACGCCGTCTGCCACATGCCGCAGAATCGAATGGAAGCTCGACGAATCCGCAAACCGATTTTCAGTCGTTCTAACCAGAATCTTCTAATCTGCCGTCGAAAGCTTCGACCTGCGGAGACTATCGACTTCCTATCGCGCGATCCCACTCGCCTAGATCCTTCGCCTGTGATCCTCGGAAAGTCCCTTGGCTCTTTCAACGCGTCTACTCGCCGTAGATGAAAATAAAAATGCGAGACGGACCTTCGGGTAGTTGGAGAGGGCCGAGCTTGTACCTTGGATCACGATTGATCGGCTTATGAATCTCGGAGTCGCCCGACTCTATAAAATTCTACGGTTTCTGGAAAAATCGTCTATTACCGCTGGCAGCAAAGCGCTAAACGCGGCATGCCTGCTTCCCCTCCGATGGAACGAGAACGATTCTTTCGGGATATTAATCTTCGCGCTGATGAAAGTACAATTTACACCGGGGGCAGGCATAAATCTTCTTTTTCATTACGGTGTAGGCCCCCGGCGGCGGACAAAGGTGGGTCTGCTTTTAAAATATAGCGTTGGCCGGCTTCAACGCGTAACGAGGCCCGGGGCAATAAATATGAGCCACAATGGATAGTAATTAGAGTGTATTTTAATAGAGGAACAATTAAGAAAGTGGGTCGCGTTCGGAGGACGGCTACTAGCGTTAGGTAAGAACGGCAGTCGAGTCGAGCGATTTACGCTCCGCGCGGGGACGACTGTGGTCGCGCGCCACTGCTAGCAGGATAACAAGGCAAGGGATAGCATGCGGGGAGTTTTACACGGTGGCTTTCATTGCCCATCTGCATCGGTATAATAGCGGCTCCTTTAATTAGATGTGCGACCGCCATGCTCTTTTGTCCTCGAAAAAAAAAAAGGAACGAGAGCTGCGCGCAGGTCCGGGAAGGATAATTCCCTTCCTTGTAAACGGGCACTTGGCCAATGAACCGACCAATCAACCTTAAACGAACGAACGCACCACTTTGTCGAGTCATCGAAATTACGCTCGCTCGAATACTGACTCTCAGTTGCGTTCGAACTTGACTGCTCTTACGCCTAATTATTCTCTACGTTCGTTTGTTTTACTCATTACACAAAATCGAACCTTCGGTGAATTTTTTTAAATAAAACGTACCGCGCAAACACTTCACTTTCCTGGATAATTACAAATTGAATATACATTTGCGGCATTGGTACGCTGACAATTTTGACACGAGGATTACTCCGCCAAAGCATTGTGGGGACTAGGCGATCGCTTTAACACTAGAACTACCAGGCGGGTCAAAGTGACTTGTTACTGATTTTTTCTTCCACGGTTATTGCAATTATAAGAATGTTTCGATGCGAACTTTTTCGATGCACTTTTTTATTGAAGCACATATTAACCTAAAGATTTCACGAGATATGAGTAACTGTAATCTTGTCATTATTATAAAGCAATGTATATTAGTGTGATTTTGAACCCGGTAGTTCTAGTGTTAATTAGTTTCAGCACATACTAACTTTATAAAATATTGAACAAATTTAGCAAAATAATGTGGGATTGGAAGGTTTTGCAAGAACAAGCTTCAACGTAACGTATTTATTTAATAAAACTTATAACTAATCTAATGTTCTACGGTACGGCTTTATCTCGCACGGTCTACACTACTTTTACGCTAAACTTCGCTGTACTTCATCTACGTTATCCGACTTCACTGTTCTCGCTCCAAACCCGGAATGCCTCGACTTCGCACTCCCCGCTTGCACCTCACACACACACTCTCTCTCTCACTCCTTCGCTCTCTCTTTCTTTCTTGACCACAGCGAAAAGGTAAACAAACACGGGCCACCTGCAGACGCTCGTGCGCTCGCTGAACACCTGCAAATCAGGCGATCCTACAACAATGTAGTGAGAAATTGTAGACGTTATATACCCGTGACAGCGATGGCGAACGTGTTAATAATATCGTAAATGCTGCAGGACTCGCGATAGCACTAAAAACCGATGCAGGGAGCCGCAATGATTTTCCGTTAGCTGTTTAATGGAAAGAATTAGAACCAGGGTCGAGTAGAGGGGATTTCGAGGAGCGAGCGATGCACGGAGGAAGGAACGAGGAGGGAAAGAGTAACGAAGGAAATGAAAACATTTGAATAAAGTCGTCCTCCGTTTCTCCGAAGACTCCATCGATATCCTCTCGAAGTAAATTAAGACAGAAAGGATTGAAAGTTTAATTGCATGCAATTTGACCCTCTCTCCGTTCCTTTTGCAAGCCGGTCGGCGTGTTTTTTTTCTTGCTTACCCGGCGCGTCTAGAATCTGGAGTCTAGACTCTAGACGGAATCAACTGAGAACGCTGAACGCGGGGTTCGGGGCTCGGGGAATCGATAGGGGCGCCTAAGGAACGCGAAAGAAAGGTGGAAGACAGCATAGATGGGAAAAGGAATTCGACGGGGCTCGATAGTGAACCGGTGAGGGGAGGGGGGAGGCGGACAATGGAGCTAGAACGTAATCAGAATGAAACCAGAATTATGCAGATGCCGGATATCCGATGGAAAAACCGGGTAGCCGTGTATTCTTCACGGAGCCGACCCTTTAGCCAATAGACATCTGGGATTTCCTGAATTGAATGTAAATTACCATTTGCCCGTGTTCTCGAAACGGCGATCTGTCGTTAAGCTTTTGCAAATAAGCTCCACCCCCCCCCCCCCCCACCAGTCCGCTCCACTTTATGCATCCTTTTTTCCCTCTCGATAAAACCCCCGACGCGAAAGGGGGACACGGTTTTCGATTAGCGCTGACTGTAGGCAGCCATTTTTCTCCCGGTTTTAAAAGCATGTTCATCGCCGTGGAAACGGCGTCGTTGACAATTCGTTAATGCTTCAACATTGTGGCGAGCCTCGATTAGAATATCGCGGCGTTAGGCGGTAAATTCTATTTATTTAATGCGCAAAATAATCCGTGGTTAAACGAGGCGGGCGCGTACGTATAATTGTCGATGAAACACATTGATAGGGCGTAATTGATGAATAATGAAATGCAGTACTATTTTCTCGCCCGCGCGTCAAATAACCTCCCGCATCGTACAGTCAATTTTAGAACTACAGTGAACGATACGAGCAACATTCCGTTATCCTGGTTCTCGTCTTTCGACTTTCTCGAGTCGATCTCGAATCATCGTTCGGGATCGATCGTTGGGTCTTCATCGTGACGGGAGCGTTAATCAACGAAACGCAACGGTGTGACCGCGAGTTATTGTTTTCGCGAGGAATTTGGAAACACGTGATCTCGGCCCTTCGTGTCGCCGCTCGCGGCGAATAATGCAAACGTTCCATTTTCGTGGCCGCGACTTGATCGATGATCACCGATGACAAGCAGTTTCATGCGCGCCTCGATTACATACCCGGCAAATTAATTGGTGAGCGCCGAGTGTACGGGTTACTCGTATTTGCGCAACCGAAACGCTACATTCCGCGTATTGTGTTCGTTATTACTTGCGTCCGTCGCGTCGATTCAGTATCGCGATCAAAGACTGTCTACGATCAGAATCGATCGGATCGGCCGCTATGGATCCGAGTATGTATGTATGTATTTGGTTTATTTCAGCCTTACGGCCAAGAAATGTGACTTGGTTTTACATTAACCTAACTGTACAAATCTATCTTATTTCACGCATTCGGTCCATACTTCCTCTCACACTTTTTCTTTGTCTCCCTCCTTCCTACACTGACCTGCTCTGGTTGTCTCCTAATTCCTGCTAATCCAACCATTGCACCCTTCCCCATTCCCTAACATTTGTTCATTGGTTTGGTATATTCTCTGGTATAGTCTATTTTCTCTCTTTCTTCTCAACTTCTCCAACCACTCTTCGACATTTCTATCTTTCCTCCCACTCGCTGCATCCTTGGGGATCCGAGTATGTATCAGAGTTAAACGTCGCGTCCACCCATATTCCTGATTCCTGATTCTGTGCTCATTCGCGCCTAGGTCGGATCTGGTCTAGAAAATGTCGTCTCCTCTGGCCTCAGATTTTTCCCTCGAAAATTCGATGAAACTTTCGATCTACGGATAGATCCATCGAAGGTAATATTTTCGTTACTATATTCAAATATTTCGTCGATAAATTTCGTACGATATTTAATAAATTCCGGGAATTTCTGTATCGGCGTTTCCAGACGCGTGTACCATGGAGTTTCGTTTCTGGTTCCCGTGTGCTACTCAAAAACCGTGGGCGCGATCTGTAAAAGTTTTTTTTTCCGCGTCGCCATGATATAATTAATTCTCACCGAAACGTCCGCTTAGTAAATTACGAGTGGATCTCTCTCGGCCGGGGAAACTTCCACATGGTTTCTTGGCAGTTTTCGCAAAACAAAAATAAGGTAGAATTCGCCGGGAAAGAAGAAGGGACGTAACTTTTAGCCGCCCCCGTGGCGGACTAACTTGGACACGTTTCTGTTTCCCTTTCTGGCACTTTGAAACTGCGAGTTTCAACTTTCTGTCGTCTGGATACAAATATAATTTCACTCTTACCTTCTATCTCGCTCGTCGCGGCGGTGGGAGGACATGGACGGCAACGGATGCCAAAAAACTGACAAAAGAATACGGGAACGAGAGAAAGGAAAAACCATCACTGTCAAGGGACAGGAAACCTCTTATTGCGCGAATTCGATTCCCCCGGGAACGGAATTTCACGTCTTCTTAAAAACGGTTGACGGCACAGAATCCAAATTGAATATGGTAACTCGAACTTTGTTATCGCTCTGCAAATCAATCGATTTATCTACGGATCAAAGCTACGCCCGTTCACCGGAGTACAATAAAATTGCATCGCGCGATGGAAATGCAGTTTCCCGATTGTTTAGATAAATTCACATTTACCATGATATCCAAATGATTATAGTATACGTCTGGATGGATTTACAGTATGTATCGGGTTTACAAATTAATTCGTGGCCGCCGCAATCAATCATTAGTAACGTTATTTTAGATCCAATTAAGCAATTATTTATAATAAGGAATGAATTAACTGAATGTGGTATAGATTGTTTGTAAATGATCAACAGGTTCAAAAAGAAATAGCTACGAATTAATTTGTACATCCAATAAAATGTTTGAGAAAGAAATGCAATGTAAAAATGGAAAATCAAGTTATAATGAATTTCACGTTGTTGTTAAGACAAAAAGAAGAGTGAAGCAATGCAATTAGCCTGGCTGTTGCAATAATTAAATTAGTTGTTGCAGTGTCAGAATGATCGATGCCATTTTTGAAACCGCACGGACGCCGCGATATGCATTGTATTGTACAAACGGTGCAGAAGCTGAAATAGGAGGAAACATTTGTTGCTAGGCGACCGTCCATTCGGATAGCGGAGGGTTCGAATTCCAGGGCGTTCGGATACGAAGGGGCTTCACTATACTTCCATTTAACGGGACTCGCAGCCGCAATTTCTATGGCCGAGCAACACGTAGTCTCGGTTTACCCATTACTAGCGTTACGCGAGACGCCGAGGCTTGTTAGTGTTTAATTATTTGGACGGAAAAATAAGTGGCCGCAAAGAACGTACGAATTCCCATTCGTTTCTTCGTTTTTCCTCGCGGAGGGCAGAAATTTTAATATGCAGTCGGACAACGGACACGGGGAATGAATTTAATACTTCATTTATTTGAGAAGAACCCGGCGCGCCAGTAACATTACGCGTACGCTCGCTCTCGTCCAACCGTTTCTCCAGCTTTCACCAGCTTTAAAAAACTTTTAACATTTCCGAGCGTTCAGGAGAGACCGTGCGGGAGATACAGACAGACAGACAGAGAGAGAGAGAGAGAGAGAGAAAGGAGGGGAGAGAGAGAGACTATTACCCTAACGAATTTCACAGTTGTTAACGATCACTTTACCTCCGCTGCCGCGCTACTCCTCTAATTACGCTGAAACATCGCCATTTCGGCGGATGTGTCCCAACCGGTCTTTTTATTCTGAAAAATAAATATGTATCGGCCAGAAGTATCGAATAAATATGCACGATTTCGTGTACAAACTCGAAATCCGAACCAACGTTTCGTGGGCTTTGCGTAAACGGATCTTACTGGGATTCTATCAAAATACAGTCTGTCGTGAATTAATAAATTTACGTGGAATCTCGATGCTTGTAGTAATCACTTGAAACCTCCGTGAATATTTGAAGGGCAGCGAAATCCATTTCTCCTTGAAAAATACGAACGGAAATAGTCGACGAAGGTAAGAGCAGGAAAAATACGAGCTCCGCGCGTTAACCAAGAAAGCATCGGGTCCCCGACTTTTTGCTCACATTCCGTCTCGTTTGCTGTTTACAAGCCAAACTAACCCAGTACTTTCGAGAACCCGGGGAAGGACACGATTATTATGTTCCGAGGATGTCAATGGATAACCAAGGACGTACTTGTTTCTCGTGGAAACACGTGCGTCGAATCAGTATCGTTCCGAGCGTCGGACAATCTCGACCTGATCCTCGAATACCGAGTGACTCGGATTTTCTTAATTTTTCGCTCTCGCTCGTCGATTCTTTTGGTTTTATCGTTCCATTCGTTGGTATCGCGCGGCAGTCTCGTTCACGTTCGATAGTTTCTCGATTTTATTCGGCCAGCGCTTCGCTTTTGTTTTCCGGTTCTCTCGCGTTGGTGAACTTTCGTTTCCTGTTTCCCTGTGATTTCGCGAGCGAGCGTTGCACCATGCAACAGCAGAAATTGCTATTCGACTATAAGTTGTTCAAGAGCTCCACGATGCAGCTCGATAACAACAACAACAACGTGCAACAGGCGGACTGGTGAGTCTTTGAAAGAAATAAAAGAACGCGCTTTGCTATCAACCGTTTCACCGAAAAGAACCTCGACTATCCGAAATAGACGGTAGATTTTTCGAACCTATTCATTTTTACGGAATTTCAAATGTAAATATTTCAGCGATCTAATTTTCATTATAATTTATTACGCGGACAAACAGAATTTCCGACCATGAATATTAATGCGAGCGTAATTATGTAATCCTTTAAAGGACGGTTCGCAGCGTCGGGCAATGTCAGTGGTGTAAAATGAGTTTGCCTCGTTTCATAGTGAATTTAATGGTTTATTCTGTAATATCGAACGGTTACGATGGTGTATAATTCGAGTATTATTTTTTATCAATCGAATCAGGAGCCGGAGAACGGTTAAATAAATAATTCTAAAGAAGATCGGCAAAGATAAATGCGCGGCAGATAATAGCCGAGACCTGGTCGCGATTTCGACGAAGTTCCTCCTCGGCACGACTTGATTTGAGAATCGATTGTACGACCGTCTTTCCCGCTCAGCTTTTTTTCCTCTGTGCTCAGCTCTTTTTAATTGGTTGCCTCTCAAAGCAGTGTCTCTGCAGCCAATTAGTGCCTCGCGTAAAGTGGCTACGGTCTCTCTATCGCGGTTAATGATTTTTCTGTTTCGAATTTGCGTCAACAATTTCCCGGGCTGGCATTCCTCGACCGATTAAACGATCCGAACGTTTCGAGAGGTTACTAATCCTACGGATTCGATCAGTTAATCATGATATTCCATTTTTTCATCGGAACAAAGTAAATCGACGACGAATCTCGACGAGGCATAATAGAATTTTGATCGCCCATCGCCGACTGGGTAACGATCCGGCTTAAACGAGTCGATTATATTGCCAGCGAGCATCGTGAAAAACGCGTTCGGATAGAACATTGAGAAAACTATAAGTGAAAGTTATTTGCCGCGAGCGAGGTCGCGGAAAAGCGGCTCGCGATAAGCGGTTATCGGGGTGTAATTCAATTACTGGATCTTCACGGTGCCCGGAGCACCATTGTTCAATTTTGTTCGTTCCCTTCCCAGGTCGTAGCCGGGATAGGAACTGATTCGTTATCGCCCTTCGACCCGGCCAAACACAATGGTGTTAAATAAGAGATAACCTGATATATCGTATCAACGCTCTTGACTTCCCTGGGATCGGCTGGATAATGCTGATCTCCCTACACCGAATCGTTAATTAATCAATTAAACGTCGCGTCCGACAATTTAGCACCCTACTTGCCTCATCCGTCGCGTTCGGTGAAATATGGATAAATCCCTAGGTGGAACCAACCGTAAATTCATGGCAACACGACTCGCAAAAATCAGATAATCCCCCCGAGAAAAATGATGTTTTAAGAACCTTTTATGGGGAATAAAATGAAACGAAGGGGAAATGTAGAAGGCGGTTTAGTCGTTGATTTTTTAAGCACAAACAACTTTAACCTTCTTCGCGGAAATGGCTCACGCCACTTTTAACCCTTAGCATTCGAATGGCGACTCTGAGGCGCCGCTACAAATTGTTACACCATTATTCAGAATATTGTTTACATGATTAAATTTGTTTATATGAAATAAATTACGAAACATTTAAATATTGTACGAGGTGCTATATCAGTTTCGTACGCATATAATGAAAAAAATTTATGTACAATGGAAATATTCTAGGTTAGAAGAAATGTTTGATTTTTTAGTTGAAATAGCTCCGAGTGGAAAGGGTTAAAATAAACAGCGATGCGATCAAATGCAGATAGACGACTATGAGTGTGTGCTTATTTTGTGGCAAAGAAACCACTAAAGAGGAGGTTATATCGGTGACTAGAATAAATCCAAATGAATAACGTGACCGAAACGCGAGCCGAAACTTTGTACGGGCCAACGAAAGAAAATTAGCGGAACGAGGAATAAAGGAATGGGCAGGAAGCAATTAGCATTCTCCGGGAGAGCGGCCGGGACAGAGCAGCAACGACACAATGGCAAAAATAATCTCTGGGAGATAAAGTTTTCAAGCCGGGCTCAAGCGATAATACCTCGGGGGTTAAACTGGGTCCTCCCTCTCTCTCTCTCTTTTACCCTCTCGTTTCTCTCGTTCTTTCTCTCTCTTTCGCTTCCTCTCTCGATTTCGGTCTCTATCTTTTTTCGGCGCGACCTCTCTTCCCCTGACGGTAGATTCTTAGCGCGGCATATTTCGCGAGATCGTGGTAGCAGACCTTAAAACTGCGATTCCCTGGTGAAACGGCGGAACACTGTACACGGTGGTTGTTAGGTGGGCGGGCGAGGTCGAGGGTGCAAAGCCGTGGGGCGCACTAAACGGCTGATTCGGGAATAATCTCCAACTATCTGAAACTGCCACGCTGCTCGGTGGGACGCGTGCTTTTTAATTGCCGAATATACTTACATTTTTCTTTAGCGCGGTCCTCGAGCGAGCTTCCGGTTAATTAACCCCTGACGAACCTTGGCTCCCATTCATTTAACACGTTGAATGCCACACCAGTACCCATAAAAATCGCAAAAGATTAAAACAACTTGTTTAATAATGCAAGAATGGAGAAGACAAATTTTATCGTAACTATGATCGTTGTAACATTTTCATGTACTTAATAGATTGTACGACACATTGATTTCCAAGTGTGGGGAAAAATGTTTACTTTACATTACTTTATAAAAATATCGTGAATGTGACCAGATCTACGTCGGATATATGTAAACTGACCTACTCGTTTCTGAATGACTGTAAATTAAAGATATAAGAAAAGAGTTTCAACTATTTGTTTAGCTGGCATACGAACGTTTATAAAGATGCTTATTGTATTATGATTGCATTATGTAAAGTATTATAATGTATTGATACGTCTGTACAGTACTACAAAATAATCTCTTACTTGAGATTCAAATTGCATAAATAAAAAAAAAAAAATCTAGTGTAGACAGCAGCCCGGCCGATTTCTAGAAATTTGTAGTTGATCGGTTCTGGAGTTTTAAACGAGTATAGAGGCTCTTCCTTTTCATTCGGCGCGACGCGAAGCAATCGCTGCCAAACAATTCCCGAGCTGGTTTTCAATTTCCAGGTTGTCGGACGAGTAGAATATCTCGCGCGCGGCGCGGCAACCACTCGAAGGTCGAGACGAAAATCGGCGTCGCGTACGTTGTGCGAAAACAAAAGAGTCGTAGCTCGTGGGGAGCAGGAACGAAAAGGCCCAATGGACAGTCGAATCGCTTGGCGATCGAAGATTCGATAATCGCAGGGAGCTCGTTCGCGGGAGCGATACGCCTGGCGGCGTCCAATTACCGATCGGTAATTGGGGCAGAATTTCTGCTGAGCTTAAATTTGCGCGCCACGCGGTTGTCCGGCCCCTCGGTCACTCGCTAACGCCGCCTCGCTGCTCTTCGTTAATTAAACCGATTAAGCCCTGCGATTCCGAAGATGAGATCTTCCCCTTTTTACCGCGCGCGCGCGCCCGCGCAACTCTCGATTTTCTTCCTCGTTTTTCTCCTCGCACCTAGCGATCCTTAATTACCGATCCACTTATCCCAATCTTCGTGGATTTTACACGCCGCAGGTATCATTTCATTTTTCATCCGCCCCGAAAAACCTATTCCTCGCGCTATTAATTTCAAGACGCCGCGTCTATCCTCGGCTACGTTCATTTTAAATGTCTGTCCATCGGTTACCGTGAGAATTTTTTAGCTACGATAATTGGGAGAAATATCGTTACTCCTATGCTTTAGAGCTTCTCTCGTTCTGGTATCATGATGTACGTGCAGATGAAAATTAAATTCCTCTCCTTTGATCAATTAATTGAAATTTCACCTATTTCGCTCTCGATAGAAATAGAGTGTTGAAACCGCAGTATTATACGACTTTTGTTCACAAAGCACAACTTTCGGAATTCCCGGGAAGCCCGGTAACAGCGCGACACGGGTTAATCCGATTGCAAAACATTTTTCGTGTCAAGGTGGACGGGATTAATTACATTCTGAGAACGGCAACGGATATCGGCGAGTATTCGATTCGTCTGGAATCGATCGCACGATATTTCATAGACGAATTCGTATTGAATCGCCGTCACAAAAGAGATCGCTGGCTTTGGCCGGTGCCGAGCCGAGCCGAGCGAAGTCGAGCCCAGCCGAGAATGAAAGAGATGGAGTATCGGCCATATCGTAACCGTTGTGCGAACGAACGTCAATGTTTCTCATTTTCCGATCTCGTTGTCCTTCCTTTGTTCTTTCGCCATCGCAATTAGTTTAGCGGTGAGGTATTCTGGGCTGAGAGTCTCCCGCCGGTTTGCTCCTTTCCGCCGTACAATTAGTGAAATCTTCAAGGCGGATCATTTGCAAGCTCCAATTTGCCGAGTTGATTCGCCGGAAGAAGATCGCTCTCCAGAAATCGCGGCCAGATGCGGGGGTGGACTTGGATAAAAAGAGCTCCGGAGTATGAGAAAAGGGCAAAGCCACCGCCACGGAACAAATAATAGATTCCGATGATAAATGGCGCATCGAACGCTGCCCTAAGCGGCCCCGTCTAATTCTTCCGGCATCTCCGACAGTTAGGTTCGCTCCGACCCTCGTCGCTGTCTCCTCTCTCAATTTTAATCGTCGAAAATATAACGATGAGAACGTCGAGGTCCTTTTCAGTGAGCTGATATCATTTTCCCGGGTCGACATTTTTGACAGTCAATCTTCTCCTTAAATTTTAATCGTCAGAAATATCGTCATGAAAATATAAAAGCTGGAATTAGTAAATAATAATGAGATTTTGTACGTTGAGGCCAGTTCGGGGGCAAGAAGTTTTTCGATCGAAGGCTGAAACGGGTCTCTCCCATCACCGGGAGGTTTGCAAAAGCTGCCGAGCCTCCGTTTAACGAAGGACTCGGGGGAACTGGATGAAAAAAAAAAGGAACGAGAGCGCGGATGATTCTAATGAAGTAAAACCTGATAGACCTAGAGAGGGAAATCGACGGAAATAGAATAACGGACCGTGAGAAATATAATGAATTACGAGCAGCGCGAGAATAAAGGGACGGTGTGCGGAAAAGGGGCAGGAGAAGGGCTAGGATGAGAGGGGGAAAATGGACAAGGAAGGGGAGAGGGAAAGGGGAACGCATGAATAAACGAGCAAGCTGACGAACGAGTAGAACCAACACGGACAAATCAGGTTGCTCGAAGTCGACGAGGATTTTCAGTAATTTCGTAGCACTATCGGCTGCTGAACGTGCTGCTTCCGAAGCGTTTTTTTTCTTCTTTCTCTTTGTCCCTTCCACTCTTCCACCTTCTCCTCTTACTCCTTCTCGTCCTCCAGCTCCTCCCGCACCCGCCCTCCTTCTCTCTGCCTACCTCTTCATTTTCGATGTCGCTTTTTTGGTCTGTCTCCTTCAATCTTCGTTCACGCTTGTTTCACGTCCTCGTAACGAACGTATTCCGCTGATCACGAATAATTTCTTTCGAGAGTCCATTAGGGGACATTTTTCCCGCTCCTCCGACAGCCTGACGCGCCACGCCGAGCCCAGGCCGCGGCGGAAACCATTTGAAGCCGAAAGACTATTAAAAACTTTTGCGCCGGTTCGATATTTCCGGAGATTTAAGACGATGTCAACCGGTAAACATAATAACGAGACGTTTAAATGTTTCCTCGATATCTGTTCCACATTCTTGATTGTTGCCGTTCCGTTGTCTGTTTGTGCTGCTTCCCACACTGATTATTCACTGATCCTTTTACGTTAAATTGGCGCGCGGCTTCGAAATCGGGACGCTCTAATTAGATTGCGGTTCTGTCTGTGAATTCTCGTTTTCATAGGTTACTCCGCAAAAAATCGGAATAGAGAGAATATTTGTTCACGTAAAATGAATTTCGATCCATTACTGTAATTTCCAAGGTGGCTATTACTTTTCCGATGGAACCTGGAAAACAAAGCGATATATAGGGTTCGAAGTTTGCCAGAGAGGTATTTCAGGCGTCTAAATTTCAATAAAGGCGGCACAATAGGGACGGTCGTCTCCACGGAGAAATATACCCTGTTAATTCACTTTCTGGCCGATCAAGGGACCGAGGAAAAGAGAGAGAGGGGAGGGGGGATGATCTTTGCGCGAGAAGAGAGAAAATTGCTCGCCATTACGATTCCTCCTTTCGTCCGAAGGAAATCGCAGGAGGGTGCGGACAGGGCAAGTTCTGTGTGCGAAAGGGCGATTGGTAATTTCGAGCAGACACCACGAGGAGACTAATCTTTGGGGCAAACCGGGAGCTGGATTGCCACCGCAGGCTGCCAGGCGAGCAGAGCAGAGCAGAGCCGTACAGTAACGTGGACGTGCAAAATCGAAAATGTCCATCGATTTTGCGTCTCTCTATACCTACACTTTACAGAGAGGCCCCCTTCGTCCCTCTCTTGAACCACGTTTTAAAACTCGACCGGTTACGCTGGTCACGTGTACTGTCCGGTGATACGAAAGCCGCATACAAAAGTTTTTCACCCCTTTCTCTGCGACCACCCCCGCCTCTCATCTCGCAGCCACGCCGCGCTACTACGCTACGCTCGGACGTTTCTCGTTCTACGGTTCTCCACGTTCCCGTCATGTCCGTGCTACTCTACATCTACACTGCCGGCTAAAAGTACACGGCAGTCTGAATTATTGTCTCCTTTCTTGGCAATCCTGCTCCTGCAAACGAGCGTCGAATTTCTGATCGTCCGTCCCTCCTCCATTCTAGTATCGTTACCAAATCATTAGATTAAATTCCATCTCTCCTTAAAAATACTATTCTTTGAATACTTAACGCGTCAAGTGTTCATTCATTTTTATCCTGATACAGCCGCTTGAACCAAATTTTATGTAGATTTTTTGAATGCGAAACGGTCTACTATGATCGATTTGAATTTTCTAGTTTCGGTTCCATTAATCAGATTATTTTGATTCTGTGGGATTTTTTGGAATTGATATTCGGCAAATATATTTCAATAGTTCTTTAACGATCTGATGCTACAGTGCTGCGTTAATTCTTTCAAAATAACCGAAAAAGTTTTATTGAATTTAATTTCATAATTAAATCCTAGGACACAGGGGTTAATAATATCCCTCTTAAACTGTTCTATTTATACAGACTAGTTGGACAAGAATTATTGTATACAATTTGTTTATCAATTAACGAAACGAGATAGAAGATAAACCTTGTCCTTTTTCAGTGAAATACATTTTAAGCCAAATTCGAGATCCCGAAGCTCAAAGTTGAAGCTCGTCAAAGGAAAAAGGAGAAATGGATGTCGGAATTTCGTGGCAGCAAATTCGATACTTTTGCGAGCTAGTGTACTCGCGTGCTTTTATATTCATCTCGACCTCCCCAGGTTCCCGTTCAAAGTGCACGTTCAAAGTAGACGGTTCAAAGTAGCTCGTGACGGTTGTCCGGTGTCACCAAAAAATAAGAAAAACCCGGAGGAACATTAGGGCAGCCACGTACGTGATATCTTGTTCGCAAACAATTTCTTAAAGAGAAGTATTGCTCGGCTCCGTCCATAACACCGGCAACGGCCTTTCTTTTCTTTTACCTTCCTGCCGCCTATCACTGCAAGCACGTTTTCTGTTCCATTCCTTTCCACCCCGTTCCGTTCCTTTCCCGTAATTCGTCTTAAGAAGAGGGGCAAGGTAAAGGGTAGTTTTCCGAGGCACCTTTGTGCTTCTCGAGCTGAACTCGACGTTCCATTTCTTGGTTTGAGAGCATTCGGAGCCGCGAGGATAACGTTAACGCTCGGTACAAGGGATTATCGACATGGAAGCTGGAGGAAAATCCATCAAAATTGAACGGCAGCCTTTCCGATTCGTAAGGTCAATGTCGATCAAATTTCGTGTTCGTTAAAACGAGTAAATACAAAGGGGATGTTTTGCGAAAGGGGTGCAAGGCGAGGTTGGACAGAATGGCTAGAGGGAAACGAAAATATGAGCGTGAACGAGGCGAGAACAGTGGCTGCCAGAAACATCTTCGTGTCATCGAAGCGACTGAATTTTTGGGATTTGTTCCCTCGGGGGTGCGGCATTCTACACCCCTCTATCTCAACGCTTTTGGGAGCGGTCGTCAGGGGTGGTGAAAGGTGGCTCCAGCGGTTCTCGCTTAATTTCCTGTGGCTAATGAAAGCCCATACGCGTCCCCCGACAATACACGCACCTGCAGGTCCCACCCGCTGCGCTGTCAACCCTTCTTTCGGCGTCGAATGTAAGGCTACGATAACAGGGGAGCTGTCGACAGCACTTTTCGAACGGCACAGTCTACGAAACAAATTCGATATTATTTTTTACGAGTCGTGTAATTTCCCTCGTATCCGCGGAGGTAGAAGGATCATGGAATTTTCGGATCTCTTCGGGATGGTTATTGTCCGAGCGAGTTCCGGCTTGTCGCAACGAGCAAACGCCACTGGGAACGCTATTCTTAATTATTCCCGGTGAACGGAGTTCGCCAAGTCCCGAAGAGCCGCAACAATGTACCTTTAATCGGGAAGGAAAATTTGCTGGGGAAACGGTCTCGCCAGCGGCCAAGAACCGACCGGCATACTTCTGCAACTCGAATCGACAACGAAAGCTCCCTGTGTATTGTAATACCACGGCTACTCCATTGTTTGATTATACACCGATCGATGGGAACTTGGGATGACAGTTGGAATGGCTATTACGAAGTTGAAATCAAAGTTTCAGAGTAAACATGTCCCCGGTGGACAGCCGGGGAAGCCGAGCTCGAGCGCTAATCGAATCTTCGATTTTGATAGCGACCGTACGGACGGGTAATCGCGGCCAGACTACCGTGAAAATATTCCAAATCCCGTCTCTATCGTTTCACCGTTACCCCTCCTTTTAAGAGACGAGGCTTCGATCCTTTCGGCTCGAAAAGATCGACTTTCAAATCGCATTAATCAATGTGTGCGTAGATTACAGTTTTCGTTAAAGTTGAAACGCGTAGGCCATTGCAATCGACTGTAATAACTCCGCGAAATAGTTCATATCGGAGTGAATCAAAATTGATTTTTATCTTTTGAGACGTATACGAGAACGTACGAAAACTTTTCAGGCCTTTTCAACGAGCTATCTTTTAAGAGAAAAATTCTCTTATTTTTCGGGTTTATTCGAGTCCCCGTCCGAGTGGAATTTGTGAAATTTCCAGCGAGGATATAGTTGAAGACCGATGTTACGAAATAAAATTTGTCGAAAGAATCGTCGAGGGAGAATGGCGGCATTCGGGTAGACCAAATGTAATGTTGTATGCGCGATGAATTCAGTTTGCCGTGGTACATTCATTTTCTAATTGGCAGCGCACACACGAGTTTAGTAGCCATTAAATTTAGGAGCTGAGATCTCGGGGTACGCGTAGAGAGGAATACTCGTCGAATAGTTTCTTGAGGTGGCTAATAATCCTCCATAGCGATAGTCCATTACGTATCCAGCTCGTGCAGCCGGGGCATTTAAACTGTGTGTAAATGGGTTGTCAGGGGGATCGGGGATTCCAGGCGAAGCCGGGTTTCTCAGGCTACGAGAATCCAGAATGGCCTCCATAGCTTCTCCGCTACTCCATGGTCAGAGTCAATGGCCCGGCTGACAGTAACGACAACGTCCTCAGACCCAATTACATCCCAGCTATGCAAATCGCCCCACTTTTCATTCACCGTCGTTTTCTTTCGACTTAACCACTCAAACTGGCAATCTATTTTCGCAGCATCACACCGAACTGATAACCGACGCACCGTCATTCCAAAATTATAATGAAATTCAAGCGGAGTCCCTAACCTTTTAAACTCTCGACCACGTCGAGGATTATTTACTGCTTCGATTAATGTGATATATATTAATTTTTAAAAGTAGTTCCAATTTTTGTGATTCAGTTTGGTCAAATTAGGAGGCGTTTCTTGTGGATGGTTTGACTTTTCACTGTTTTTAATAAAATAGGATTGAAATGAAATTAACACTAAACCTACCACGGTCAAAATGACCGGGTTTCTATTTTACAATTATTGAAATTAGAAAAACGATTTCATAGGGAATGACTGAATTGACTTCTTTATTTAAGCACATATTCTTATGGAAATGGTACAAAGTTTAAATAAATTCAATCTTCTCAATTCTGTAAGGCGTTTTATCTTTATCTGTTTTGTGGTTGGTAGGTTTAGTGTTAAAAAATTCTTAAAATCGTATTGCATGAACTTTGTGCATCGATTGTTCGTACATGTATATTAACAGCCTAAAAATGGTTTCTTTAGAAAAGACCGGTGAAACAAAATGGACGATCAGGTGTCGTCCAACATTTTCCACGCTAACCTGCTCGTTTGGAATTGTATTTCCCGGTTGTATTGCATCGTCGATTATACGCGTATCGTCCCAAATCGCTCAGAAACGGTTCAGCGAATTTTTTAATTTGCTCCGAATTCGGTGGTACATTTAAGGCAGGAAAAACAAATAGATTTTTGTTCGATAACAGCATGCGAAAAACCGCGGTCACGCGTTGTTCCTTGGCAGGTGCGTCTGTTTGGCGGGGTAAAAGTACGAGGGCGCGTTTGGAAATGAAAAAAGCGGTCGACAAAGGGCGCGCCCGAGCGTCCTGCGCCCCCTATAAAATTACAAGGCAAGACTCCTCTCCGAGTCTAATACGGGCCGCGGAGTCAAAGGGAAAATGGCTCGACGAGCAAGAATGAGACCATAGGGAGATAGATAAAAGAATAAAGGGCCGTGACGGTGGTGGGGGTGTAGGTAGGTGCGAAAATCGTGGAGGATGGGAATCCGGCTGGGCTAAGAAAAAATATAGAGAAAGAGATTCTTTATTTACGCTGTCGCTCGTTATCCATCTCGAAAGTGTCGACGGGATCGTCGTCATCCACGCTTCGCTCTCTACAATATTAAGCTCTCTTATTAATGGCCCTGGTCGCGGAACCGCTTAATGGTCCACCGATCGATTAATCGAAATTCGATACCGCGTTACGACCCATACGTGATCGAACGAATAATGCAGTTGCGCTGGTCGCGATCGCGAATAACGCCGGTTGTTTGACGCCCGCCGCATTCTTCCGTCGCTTTGGTCGTTTATTTATTTACCGCGGAGCCCCAGCGGTTTCGCCATCGATTTTATCAAATGCCGGGGCGAAAGTAATCGTTAAGTGGAACTGGTTCCTCGTACTCTTTGAATTGTCAACCTTTGATCCTCCTTCGACTCCTTCGGATTAAAGGTCACGAATCAAAGATAAATCTGCGGATAATTTTTGTTTCGATTGGATCACAGGTTTTCCGTTGTGGGAAGTCAACTCCCTGGCCGATTGTACTACCAGTTAGAATATCCTGGTGACAGCGTGCGCGCTAATGATGCGAACGGATTAAGAGCGATTAGCGTGTCTCTGTAGCGATCGAAGGAGAACAGTTTTTGCCGCGGCCGCGCGGAATATTGGGTAAAAATAATCGGGGGGAAAAAATGTGTTCGCCGAGCACGATGAAATTTCGTACAAATGAGATGGGGGGTAGCGGGCATGATCGCGGAAACGATTTCTCCCTGTTTCTTCTCCGCGGATTCTCTCGCGGTTGGTTATTAAATTCATTCCTCGAGTTGATTAACGCGTGCGCCCGGCAAAAACGGTTGAAATATTGGAAGGTTATATAAAAACGGAACTTCTCCTACCCTCCTATCCTCGCGAGCCGTACTTAATCCTCTTACCCCGTTGGGCAGTTAGGAAAAGAGGGGAGATAGGTGGGTGGGGTGGGGGGGCACGGCAGGGAGGTTGGAGGCTGGAATCCAGCTCGGGTTCTGGACTTGTGCTATATTACGGACTTACACTGTTAAATTGATGGCCACAGTACCTACCACCACCACTACCATTAGCCGAAAACCCCGTGCGTTCGGAATTTACATTGACCGAGCTGTTGGAGGGTTAGCTACCAACACCCTGAAATTCCACGGGCCCCGAGAGACTTGGCCGGCTGTTACGCGCTGCCTACCCAATTGCGTATTTTATTACTTCCGTGATCTATATTTTGTTAAAGATTTTCAATTCCCCGCATACCGACGAATTTCGTCTGCTCTCCCCACCCTCCGACTTCCGAAATCCTCGTTACTTTCTTCCTATTCATATTTTTCAGCGAATCGCAGCGTTGCCTTTAGACTTTTTTTCTTCGATCACCACCGTTCATTTTGCGTTATTTCGCAGACCCCGATGCTATCGAATTTAATAATGTAATTACTCTAATGCTATAAATGATTCAATTATTCCGCGGAGTTTCCTTCTGTGATGGCTACAGTCGTATTAACGGTGAAATTATTTATTCATACGCAAGTTTATATACCGGAAATTGTTTGCTCGTAATTCAAATTTAATTAAAGTATACGAGGTGCAAGGAGATGAACGTACTAATTATTGTACGATCTATCTTTGTTTTTCGGTTTGCGTTTCGCTTAAATAAATTGCATCGATTTAGCCGAATTTTTATGGCTGCTCTTTCGACGTTCGTTAATGAATTATCGATCAATGATATTCCACTGTAGTTATTCTCACAACAGACCGCCGGGCCGCGGCAACTATTCCGGCGTGCCTCCTGCGACAGGAATTTTTATTCGAGCTTATACAAGACAAATATGCTCGAAATATAGAAAATTCCGGGGCGAGAATTCCGCGCGAGATTCCGGCGCGTTACTTTTCCAAATAAAAAGCGTCCGGAGATTAAGGCGCAGTGTTTCCCAACTTCCGGTCGCGTGCGACAGAGCCGCGATCGAATTTCTCTCTCTTTTCGGCGTTGGAATTAGAACGCGACTCTCGCGGGGTAGGAAAATTGGCGTGCTTCGTTTTACGATTACCAGAGATCTCTAAACGACCGCGGGGCGAAGCTTTTCGGTGAGAGTTCCCAAAGATTACCGCGTGGACGTAAATCAATGCCGGGAAACAACGCGTTTTCCGAGTGCCCGCTAATATCGAGAGATGTTTTATCCTGCATCCGACTGACTCCATTAGCTTAAACCATCGCGGTCTCCTCGTCAACATGTTTAAAGCCAAAGCGAATAATACGTTGACTCAAACTCGCTGCGGACCTCCCGCGCGTGTGCATCCACCGTGCAACAATGTATTTTTACACGCGCGGACACGGGGGAAATGTATTTACTTAATGCGGCTTACAACGGAATTACAATCTTGCGTAGAAAACTCGACGTCGTCTACGAGCGCATTCCCCTTCGCGTTCTTCCACGTGAAACGCTGCTAACCGTATAATTTCTCCCATTGGTCAAAACTGTCTTTCTCGCTGCACTTTGCGCCATTTTACTTCCATTATCTTTTATTTTTTTCCAGCAGATTTTACGCAATTTTATTCGGCTATTTTTAGTTTCCCTCCCATTATTGGTAAACATAAAACCGAACTACCATGGTGAAACGTGTGCTACACTCTTTCGAAAATATCGTTAACTCTTCTCTACCATTTATTCTCCGATCGATCGTATTCACGATTGTCAACGATTGCTTTTCCTTGGTTAGATTTTATCCTCTGCGGAGAGATTTTATGCAATTTTATTTCCCTGTCGTAGCTGGTAAAAATAAAAAGGGTATTACTATGGTAAAAGGTACACTGCGCCCTTTTAAAAATATCCTTAACGCTTCTCTTCTATTTTTCACCGGTCGGTGATCAACGATATTGAACGGCTAACTTCTGTCAGGTGTTGTATTCCGTTAATTAGTATTTTATTCGTAAGATACAACGCAACTTAATCGGAAACACGTTGACAATATACAGGGTGTCCCAGCTAACTTGACTACCTTGAATATCTCGCTTAGTGTTAGTAATAGAAAAAAACGATATAGGACTATATTAACCTAACCGAGGGGGCACTATAATGATTCGGAAAAAACTTGTTTCAAGGTCATTTTTTTCTAGATATCAAGGTCATCAATTTTTTTTTTTTTTTAATGGAACTATATATTTTTTTTGTCGCCATGTAATAGTAGGGGTGAAGACCTCTTCAATGACATATTATACAATGACCTTCGTGTGACCTTGGGTATGAAAAATCCAAAAAGCATTACACGTATTATCAGTGATTAATTTACTACACTAATTGGTTTGATTGTACTACTTGTATTTCAATAAATGTTCGATATGATAACCATTGTTTTCAATAAATTGCTTTATATGGAAAATAAATGATTCTCTGGTATACAACAATATATTGAAAACAATGGTCATCATTTCAAACATTTATTGAAATATAAAAAATTTATTTTTTCAATTTAAATTTAAATTTAATTTATTTTTATAAGTTATATTAGAATATTTTAATAAAATAATAGTTATTATTAAGTAGTTCAATCAATCCAATTAGTGTAGTAAATTAATCACTGTTAATACCTGTAATGCTTTTTGGATTTTTCATACCCAAGGTCACACGAAGGTCATTGTACAATATGTTATTGAAGAGGTCTTCACTCCTACTATTACATCGCGATAAAAAAAATATATAGTTCCTTTAAAAAAAAGATGGATCACCTTGATATCTAGAAAAAAATGACCTTGAAACAAGTTTTTTTTTTCCAATCCTTATATTGCCCCTTCTGTTAGGTTAATCTAGTCCTATAACGTTTTTTTTTTCGATTACTAACACTAAGCGAGATATTCAAGGTGGTTAAGTTACCTGGGACACCCTGTATTGTACGTTAGCGGAGTATACAGTAGACTACGACAGTCGAACAAAATGAGTGTGTGCTCGGGAGAACAGAGAATCTGAGAATCTGCCCTGTTGAGGGAAAATGAGTATATATAAGTTCTATCTTGAATGGTGGGGATTTAGGTATTGTAAGGGTGAGAATGATAAGGTCAGAGTTTTGAAGGTGACGTGGCCAGGCAAAGGTTCGAATATGATGCGGCAAGGACAGAGGTCGAGGATGAGGCAGAGTTTGAGGACGAGCCAAGGATGAAATCACGAGTTGTGTAGTATTTTGGGTGGAAAACAGGAAGCCGGGTATTTATGTAGAATGAAATGACGTAGGTATACAACACAGGCACGTAACACTGTACACGAGTGGGGAATCTTGTCTCGTCCCGAATGATTTCGGTGTCAGTTATCCTTATTATTCTCCTCCGAACGAGTTGGGCAATTTCGCTAGATCCGCCGAGTCGGTAACTTGTTTTAAACAAAAGCTGTTCTAACGACGCTCAATTTACATTATGTCGCTCGCTATCCGTGCACTATCTTCGAGTATAGAGATAAGCGCGGTCCGATTTAAAGTCACGAGGGCCCGAGCTACCGCGGCCTCAACTTCCCCCGACGTTGGAAACTTCTCCTATGTTCGAGTTATCACGGAATTACCTTAGTTTAACGTTAGTTAACCCGAGCTTGGTGGCTGATCGGTACGGAATAAAAAGATACGCGACGATACTCGCGCAGGCAATCTCGTGTTATGGCGGGTCTGGGATACGCGATCGGAAATATGCAGCGATTGAGCCCACTTCTGTCCGAATCACGCCAAACCGGTCCTACATGACTGACACTATTATTTCACCAAGTCTAATAAATTAATTTTTATTGTGACAGATTCGAGTAAATTAAATTGGATTAAGATACGAAGAATGTAGAAGGTTTAACCCTTAGCACTCGAATGGCGACTCTGAGGCGCCCCTACAAATTGTCACACCATTATTCAGAATATTGTTTACATGATTAAATTTGTTTATATGTAATAAATGACTAAACATTTAAATATTGTATGAGGTACTATATCAGTTTCGTATGCTAGTAATGAAAAAAATTATGTACAATAAAAATATTCTAGGTTAGAAGAAATGTTTGATTTTTTAGTTGAAGTAGCTCCGAGTGCAAAGGGTTAAAGGAGTAACCGATATTATATCAATTTTGTCTATCCAGTTTTAATTTCATTAATTAAATTCGTTTGATTTTGTGGAAAGTTTTTAGGATCATGATCCGGCAATGAACGTGTTAATATTAGTTTCAAGTGCTGGAGTTGATTTCAGATATCTCTCGGAACATTAGCAAATACATCTGTAATTCGAGTAAATGCTTACCAGGAATAGAGACTGCGGGTACGGCGGTGAACCATAATAGTTACGTTTAATTTTTAGCGAGCTAACAATACGCGACACAAATGGCCTGATCGAAGACGGCGCACTATTCTTGCTTCTGGGTCAAAGTTCGAATGCCAGACGGTTGAATTAGTGGTGGGCAGTAAGCAGCAAGCAGCATGTAGCACCCCCTATCCCAGCCAACAGATAGAATTCGCCAGGAGGAGGTAATACATCTCCGACAATTACCGTGGCAACGAGGAGAATCCGGCAAGTTTCCTCATAAATCGACGATATTTTTATGTGCGAAACTTTCCACGGAAGCTCGTACGCGACCTATAATATCCGCAAGAGCTCCGAAGGAGTGGAGCACCAGGACCGTCTCGAGTCGATTTACGAGCCACTCGCTGCCTGCCTCTGCCTCTGCCTCTGCCTCTGCTCTGCCTCTGCTCTGCCTCTGCTCTGCTCTGCTCGCTTGCTAGCCTCTGCTCTGCTCTGCTCGCTTGCTAGCCCCTGCTCGCTCACTATCCCAGACCCAGACGATGCTCGGTCACTCCTCTTCGTGATTACCTCTGGAACTTGTCCACGTGATCGAGCTTTCAAGAGGTTTAGTAACTTGTCTCGTGCGGCTAGCTTGTTCCCCGACGACCTTCCAATCGATACAAGGATTATTTTGATGACGGGGCTTTTGAATTTTCCTCGTGAATCCTCCTAACTTTTTCCGACCGCCATCGTGTCCACCCTTACTCTCCCTTTTCTCTCCACTCGATTCTGTTTTCGTTGCACCTTGCCGGACTTCGGTTTTCCCATTTTATGCGAAGACCAGATCAATTGGAGACCTTTGTTGCAGGAACTGGGCACGGAGTTTAAATCGTGCATCAAATAAACATTAATATACAGGGGAATTTTCGTATAAAAATATGTTAAATTTAATCGAGCTCTGTTGAATTGACTGGCGCATCTGGCCATGGCCGGATGATTCTACTTCCATTGAATACCTACGCGTTGCACATTCTCGAAAATGAAGCATTGTTTCATCAAATTTCATTCTATATTTTCAACCTTGTCCTTTCTGCAGAATCATCCCCTTTGTGACCGACCAATTTTAATAAAATCCAATTACTTTATGGCGTGTGTTTTAATTAATCGAGAGTGAGTTCTTTTGACGGCGTGTAAAAGACCATTTGCGCATCTATTTCTCAATTTTCTAAAGCATGCTTTTGAAGGTATGCTCTGGTGCAGATACCAGTCATTCTGTTGCCTCTAACGAAACATATACTAGTTCGAAATAATTGCAAAACACTGGTTCCGTAACTATCTACTAAATAATTTATTTACCGAGTTATATAGTCGTCGTTGTTCCAGGTGCTTCCCCTTTTTTTCAAAATGAAAGACGCGTACTTTGTCAAGCGTTAAAAAAACAAGGGAACATTTCCCAATTGAAAAATATTTTCACAATATTTGTGGAAGCTTATTCGTCAGTGCGGCTCGTACATCATAATTGCAGAGGGATGGCATCTGTCAATGTTCATTTTCAATTCGAATTTGTCCGCCAACGCAGCCAACGCCAACCAGGACATTGCTAAAATTTCAAAAATGTTGCAATACGCGACATCGCCATAGAAATGTAAAAACGATAATGGATGCGTAAAGGAATCTTTTGCTTTTCCATAATACAGGGCGAGTCGGTAAGAACTACGGTCTAAAAAGCTACAGGATTGGTGGGAAATATCAAGTTAGTTTAGATAATAGTTCTTAGTGACTCACCCTGTATAATCGACCGGCGGGAAACGTACGCGATTCGAAGTATAGAAAAAATGATTTCGGAGAAGGATTGTCGTCGTCGTCGCCTGTGGGAAAAAGGTGGCAGAGGGGAATGAAATTAGCAGTGATCACTGGGTGCACGCGATGACCAAGCAACGTGTCGACGACGCCCTTATCGCTCGGTGGGCGATAATCTCGCCTTAAGACCGGCCTATCTCTCAGCATCGCGAGTACCCGCGCAAAAAGGCAACGTGATAACACGCTTTATGTATGGGGGTGACTAGTCCGCGGTCATTAAAATTCACGGCTAAAACGAAAGTTGGCTGAATCCGCCTTGGCTTAACTCCCGGCCGCGTTTTCGACCGACACCACCCCTCACTCCACCCCTTGTTACGGAAGCTCCGCAGGATAAGACGGGATGCGAAAAGAGTGAAAGCAGTGGCGGTAAGCGGGAGGGAAAGCCGGAGAGGAAGGATGGGGCCACGAAGTGGATCTTCCTCGAGGCAACCGGAGAGCGGTGGATGTATCGTGATTTACGGACAAACTTGCTGAGCACTGCAAACCATCGAACGTCTGTTCGATATCAATTTCCTATCTATCTCTGTCTCCGACCGCCATCCTCTTCGTCTCCCTCTCTCGGCTCCCCTTGTCGCCGTTCAATTTCATGAAAGACATCGACCATCTGTAGGCTGGTCGAAAAGAGACAAAAAAAATCGAGGCACACTACTTTGGCGGTGAACGTAACTCGGTCTCGAAAGTCTTCCGCTCTCTTCTTCGTTCTTTCCTTCGAGAGCATCGCGACGAGGGTCAAAAAGAATAAGTCACGGCCGCGTCGGGACGCGGAAGTTGCAGGGGGTGGGAACCGTTTCTTTTTGTTGCTCGTTTGATCGGTGAATCGCTCATTAAATCGGCTCGAAACCATCGAGCCTCGAGGAAATTAGTAAAATTGAAAGGATTTCGTGTCTTGCCTCCTATTATCTCCCCCTCGCGTCGGTATCATCCGTCTTTAATGATCCCTCCGCAAAAAGAGTTGGCCGGGGGGGTTGTTTATTGTCCGATCCGCCGTCACTAGAATCACCCAATCTCGAATCTCGACCGATCTCCGCTGTTTTGCAACACGGTCGATTAAAAATTAATCTTTGCATTGAAGCATACCAGTCTCAGCAGCGAATGGAAATTTTACTTAGAAAAGTTTTGCTTTCGTTGGAGCTGTAATGGGTGTATCGTGTTTCGAATCGATTTCTAAAGAGTCGCGGTTCGGAGGAAGTTGCATTTGATTTCGAAATGTGCGTAGATAGCGAGAAAGGAAACGGCGACGAGGGCGGAGAGAGGAAAGTCAGCAGCTCGTTCTTTGCAGATTAAACGTTGCCAGTCGATTGTCGAGGCAGCAGCGAACCGCTAGATAAAGATCCTCTGTCCGGAATATCTTCGGGCCAACTTATTTGTATGTAAATGCTGCGCCACCGGCGGGATCCATGGTCGACGCGGAACACACACTTAGAGAGAATCACAGGCACACATACACACACACACACACACACACACCTTATAGAAAGCCTTTCACCAGGATTCGTTTAATACAATCGCGCGAGTTTACCGTCATTACCGTCTCCATCTAGCGGCAATTACCGCGCTAACGATTATTACGGCTGATCCAGCGCGGATACGGACGTTTATAAGCGGATATCCGGCGACGGAGCGTGGAATCACTTCCAAACAGGCCATTACACCCCCTTAAACAGATTTTTCAGAGGCACTTTTTACGGTTCTCAATGGGATTAGGTTTTCCCCGCTGGAAATTATTCGAGAGACGCGAATTTACTTAACCCCGAGCCTCTGCTGAACTTTGTTCGTACTGTACAGGCTGTTCCAGTTTTAACATTCTAGATAAGATGACAATGCTTTATAAATATGGGTATTTTCAAGCTTGATTGTAAAATGACAGTGAAGATCGGTTTTCGATCTATTTACATCACGGTTGTACAAGATTACCAGAGCACCGAATAATCTCGTTCGTTTTGTAACAGTGTTCTTTATTACAAATGTATTTCACACAGTGACCGTTACGGTCAATGTCCAAACGTCTATGTACAATGTCAACGGCACAAAATAACAACACAAATAAACTATCCTTAGAATGATTGAGATCAATCTAATATCGATTCTTTGCGGAGCAACGCGGCGAGATCGACGCGTTCGATGGTGATTTTTAAGGCTTGCTCGCGAGCACGCGAGAGTTTACCGAGTACGCGTTTGAAAGAGCGAGATAGGTAGTCTTGCTGTATCCGAGCACGGTCGACGGAAGAAGTGCAGCGTAACGGCTCTCGGTCGCGGGAGCCCGCGAATTTTACATGACGTCATATCGCCAACGATACAGGTGGCTCTGCCCTAATTAGGCCTCTATTACCGATTAATAGATGGCCTGTCCTGTATCGTTGGGATAGACTCAGCCCCGCTTCTCTCCTCCTGCCTCTCCCCACTCGTCACGCGAGCGAACGTCTGCCTGACGCCGCGGCTCGCTCGCCCAATCCCAAACACGGTAAAATATTCACTGCCCCTATTTCGTATTATTTTTAAAGACTGTGACATCCCGTATTTCCCGCGAATGCGCACACTACTTGTTATTAAATTCCAGTGCTCCTGATCGCTTTCAGAAATTAAAAAGTTGCCGTCGTCCGATTAGCTAAAAAAATTGCTTATTTGTACTATGCTATTCATATGTCTCGTATCTTTTATTCCCGTATTATTAAGCGCAGCTGATTCCATTTCTGGAGAGGCTTAAACCCACGAGTTGCTTCGATTCGAAACAATGAGCTCGTAATAGGGGACAAAGCGGAAGTTCGTTTCACCGGATTACAGAATCCTTGTTAAGTACTAGAATCCGATGCGACAATAGTCCCGTTACAAACTGCGCCACTTTAAAGTTACCTCCTAACGAGAGACAAGAGGTATTTTACACGCCGCGGCGTAACTACCCGGTTAAAGAACACCGGCAACACGGACCGACACGCGCGGCTCATAATAACCAGTTGAGACCGATTCCGCCGCTCATTTGGTCTCGTTGAAACAAGTTAATGATATGCAAACGAGCTCTCTCCGTTTGCTATGACGAGTTCGCGATCGGGAAAAGAAATAACTTCATCTATTCCCTCGTAGATTTCTGTATCCTTCAATTTTTCTTACACGATCGCTTTTTTCATGAATTCTTTCGTGATGCGGTTCTCCGGGGATTCACCAATTTTAATATAAAATGCAACAGCTCGTTTCAAATATAATTAATATTGTGATTTTAATCTCGCGAAATTCCCCGGTGGAAAAAAACAAAGTCACTTTTGTTCCCATAAATTGAAGTAGGAACGTACAATTTAATTTCAGGTACGTTTTAAGGTTTCCTCGGGGTTCGAGCTGGACCGTGGAAAGTATCTTTGTCTCGAAGCAATTTCCGCCTCGGAATTTCTGTAAAAATTGTTGTTAATTCCATTTTCGCCCGTAAAAAATGCATGCAAAGTATTCGGTCGCGTTGGAAACGTGAACGCGAATGCGAGCGCGAGCGCGACCGGGCGAAGTTCATCTCCCCGTCATAAACAAAAGGGGAAAACAGCGAGAACGAGATAGATATCGGTGATACAATAAAATAGCGGTCGGCACTGTTGGCCGGGGGTAAATGAAAAAAAATTGGAGGCTCTCGAAAGGCGACGGTTGTAACGGAACGCAGGGGTTCGTCGATACACTCGACTGGGTTTTCGGTCGCGCAAAACGCTCTCGACGCCATTGGCCCCCGGTACGAACCGGACCTGGACCCGGACCCGGTCCGGACCGCGACTGTCCACGTCCACGGCTACGATATTTATGCAGTGTCATGGCGCGCCATGTTTATGGTTTTTGCTCGGGCCACGGCAGGACGCAAAGGGCGGCGTGAAACAGGAATCCTGCACGTCGCCGGGGAATAAACGGCCTATGACCGTATAAATTCCTGGCCGTGTACTCGACAAGCGCGGCCGCTTTTCCTTTGCCCTCGCCGGAAAATGACGCATCGAAAGACATTCCGCTGAAAGCGACGGGGAAAGTGCTTTTGCTAATTATTTACAACGACCCCGCCACTCACTCGCCAATTTCATCAAGTCATAAAAATATTTGAATTACAGTCTGTTAATTTCAATGAAATTTCCAGAATATATATCATTCGTACAGACTTACGAAACGTATCGATTAAATTTTCAATATGGGTCCACATAAAAAAAAAATTGTAAATAGTTTTTATTATTTTCTCTGCGATTCCGACCATTTGGAATTTTTCCAAAACTCCTTGTTCGCGTCACGTCGTAAACTAATTGTTCCAACTTCTTAAAAACATCCAAGTCATATGGTGCAATATTAAAAAAATTATCGTCTTTTTAAAAGTGTCCCAATATTGTCATTAGACAGCGGATCTTTATGCAAAATAAACATTTTCTACTTGAATTGCAACAAACTGGAGTGACATAGAAATTTATTTTCTTTCTTAATATGATTAATAGCTCGAAAATAATCCAAAATTCTTCTAATGTTGTTACTTTAGGAAATTATGCCTACTCATTTTTGTCATAAATGTATAAAATCCGCTGTCTAATTATCACTGTGGCAGGCTGTAGGTATTAGCGGGTGTAGGTGCAGGAGTAGAGGCAAATACCCCCTCCCCTATGGTTTTAGTTATAATTTCTAGAAGTACTAGCATCTTGACCTTGACAACGTGTTTACCAGGTGATTAGAATCGGTGAACGATCGGGAATAATTACCGCGTTTTGTATTCACCGACTGCTGGGAGAAAAGGGGATGAGCGACGGCAGAGCGTAAAGGCGACGCGTGCTCCTCCCACGGGAAATATTTAACGAGGGAATTGATAGGGGTGGCTGCAATATTTTCGACAGGCCGCAAAGATTTACGCGCGGCCGGCAATCTCGACAATTTGAATTTCCAATAACGGCAAATGGAAGGTGGTAATTTAGAGTTTTGAACCAATCGATCCGTGTTCTACGCTCGTTTCTATGATTCATTAATGAGACGTACGATTCGCGCAGCCTGCTTCGTCTGCCCCCGATCATCCGATGTATCTTTACGCGCTTCGCAGCGGCCGACACCCCTCCGAATTGGAGATTTTCGGAAGGTCTGGCAAAACACGGCCAATAGGCCCCCAGCTCTGTTTTTATTATTCACGTCTTTCTGGTATAATTCTTCTTTGCCCGAGATACATTTACGAGAGGCTTCGCATCCGTGTACCCTCTTTCGCACGCGAGTATCTCGGTTACAGCACAAGATATTCCAATCAAAGAAAAAGTAACTAACAGATACAGATCGTCCCTGCTTCGTATAATTATTTCATAATTTTAATTGGGGTTTTTCATGGTAGAAAAAAAATGATTTGTCGAGGTTGGTTGCTGGAACCAATTTCATTAATGCTTAACGAAGTATCAGGCTCAACAATGTATCTCTCGATCAGAGTTTGAGATAATCCAACGATATAAAAAGCAAATATTAAGAGCATACTGACTTTACTGCGCCTAACATTTACCAGAATTTTAAAACAGTCGCGAAGCAATGAAAAAAATTTATTGAGTTGCGCGATTTTCAGCGGCGCTGACCGACCACGCGTTACCACCCGCTCCAAGTTTTTGCCGAAATGCAATTAACGAAACGAACGAGCGTAAATATCACCGGTTAATTGCCAAGATCCGATTGTAAAGCTGCTTACATGCCGGCCGAGTCGAACCGGACGATTTGAATGTAACTCGCGTTCCGCAATCGGCTTAGAACCGTAACGAAAGAGGCGGACGAGAAGCATGGATTAGTAACGAGATGTCTGTAGTTGGGTCGATTGGTTTCGTGAGGGTTAACGGGAAGTCTTGCACGACCCCGCGTTTTAGCGCGGCCGTTTCTGCGGGACTGCGAGGCTGCAGGCATCCGCGGAGAAACGGACATTCGTTTCGTTCCGTTTCGTGTCTAAATGGCAGTTTTGCCCCTCTGGGAAATCAGCCATTCGATGGAGCGCGTCTCGCATGCTATCGCTAATTCTATTTCTACCTATCCGGTTGCCCCTCTGCCCCCTCTCGCTATTGCCTGTTCAGCCCTCTCTCTGTCTCGCTGCGGGGTATCACAGCCCTTGGACTGTTCTCTATCGTTTTACCCCCACCGTGCTCGCGATTTTCCCTTCCTTCGATTTCACGCAACCCCGAGGGCCTGCAATCAGACCGTTCGGATGAAAAATAGAGGGATACGGCTCCTTGGAAGCAAAAGATTTTAATTGCTGATCAGCGCGCAGGAATTATCGCGTTGACGACCGAGCTGCTCGGTGGATCGTGTCGGTTCCACTTGTCCGTCGCGGTGGAGCCGGCAAAGGAGAAATACTGGAGCAACGGAACACGTTAATAATTTGTTAAGAAACGTTTGGAATCGAGCCGAGCGTTTCTTTGCTTCTATTTTCTCTCGTTTCCGATATACACCGGTTTAAATAATATTGCGCTGGATTCGCGAGTAAAGTTCAGCATTATTGACACGTCGATATCCGAACCATCGACGGGGAACACTTTTAATATTTTATTCTTCCCTCGGCCAACGGTTCGAACCATAGTCAATTTTGTTATCGGCGTTGAATAATTGACTGATTTCCAGAGTATTGTTCGCAGACACGTGAGCGATGGGGTGGGATAGTTGTCTCGCCGATTCAAATTTCAACGTGCAATATACGATATCGATGACTCGTGCGTTTCACAAAGTACACGTTCAACGTACAACGTGCAACGTACAACGTAATACGGATGGTACATCGCCGATGGGAAATTCTCCTCTCGCTTGCGAGGGATGAAGCCAAGGAGTGGAAGAAGAAGAAGAAGAAGAAGAAGAAGCAGATAAGAAAGGAGAAACAAAATTTCATTCGGGGAAGAAATATTTGTCTTTCGTGGTAGAAAAATATATATCGCCGATAAATTCCAATCACGTGACCCGTGTAATCGTTAATTCGATTTGTAGATGTTTATTCGGCTCTCCCTCGACATCGATGCCCTATCCCATACCCTTTGATCCTCTTTCGACCGCTCGCAATCCTCCTTCCTCCGTCCTACCTTCCGCCTCGCGCACCCCTATTTACCCTTTCACCCTTTTTCTCGTTTTCCTCTATATCTGCTCCGTTCCTCGACGCTCGGAAGTCCGCGACCGGCCTTTCACGAGGAAAAACCGGGCTTCTCGGAGGAATAAGAAAGTTACCTAGCAGAGAAGAAGGATTTCTGGTATCCTTGCTCTCTCACCCGGTCCTTTTCCCGTCCTCTTCTGTTTTCATCAGGACCAGCCGCCTCGCCTGGCTCTATTCTTGCCGATCGGGCTTTTCGCGCTGCGGCTCACCTATAAAATCGCTTCCCCTCCCCGACCTCGACATTATTGACATATCGGCCGACGGAAATTGAGGTGTCGGCCGCAGCAAACGATCCGTTAGGACGTAACTTCGTATCACTAGGTTTACAAGCGTCCCCGGCGCATTACTTTCACGACGAAATATTGACCGGCGATCGTTCATCGGCGACAGCTCTTTTATCTTTCCGACCCGCTCGAAGTACTACCCCATCTCTTCCTCGGGGAATCGGTGGTCCGAGAAACTCGGTAGATTAGTCGACCCGCTAAATCTTTGCGAAAGAACGCTGAAACAATGAGATATACTGTCGTGACACCAGTCAAGAGTCCTACGGCCGACTGTGTTGCAGCGTATTGCGAAATCCTCCACAGATCCTTTGACCAGGACTTTTCTTCTGGAAAATGTATACTTGTACGAGCAGTATAGTCACAGAATTCCGACTAGAAACATGTGAGAGATTTTAAGATGATTGAGAGGTAACGTAATCGTTCAAATTTGAACCCCAATTTTAGAATCTTTTTTGGGGGAAAGAAAGAAATTAATTAAGAATCGCATTTAGAATTTTTTGTTTAGAGAGAGCTCCAAAATTCTAATCACTTCAACCGTAAAATAAATCGTGGTGAAATGAGTTGAGCTGGACGAGCTCGGGTTGTGAATGTCTCGCTTACTTAGGTACTGAACCACGTTGGTATAGCACGGTACGTCGTATGCCAACGAGTTTGGACGTCGCAGAGAATTTTTCTGAGAGCAACTGCAGCCGTTCAAGAGTTGCGAGCACAGGTTCGAAGAAGACTCGGATAGACAATTAATTATGTTGCGACTCTATCTAATCCCGATAGACAATGCAAAGTCCGTGGCCCCCTTGCGTCTTCGACAACAATGCATATTGAATTCAAAGCGCCAGGCATTGCCGTAGTTCCACAGCCGTTCGAGAACCGGTAGGCGAACAATGTCGTGCCACCCACAGGTCACGAGGGTTTCACCGTCGAGTTTCCTCGATTTCCTTGTTTTGCAAGGGTTCCCCGAATGTACTCACCGGTTCTCGGCTGTTCCGAATTACATCAGCAGGGTGCATCGAGGCGTGGCATACCGCTGTCCCGCACCTGGAACCCCTGTTTCATGGACACCGCCACCAAAACACGTACAATCGGTTATAATGCTATTGAAATTTACACACGGCTCCTACCTCCGAATAATCATTCTCGCGAGCTGATGGATGGCCACCCTGTCGCGAATCACCCCAGAAACAACCGTCCTCAAGACGGGGCACCAATCGGAGCAATTTACTTTAACCACGAACTCCCTTCACGTTCCTCGGAAATAGTTGATCGTACCATATCCTGGGAAAACGAACTCCGTTCGTTTCTGCTGCTGTGCCTCACATTTTTTCACCACGTTAAATAATATCGCAGTCATTAGATTTTTCATGGTTCGATCGTAAGTCAATTTATAATTATTATTAGACTGCAAATTATTATCTGTATGTACTGCAACATACAGCAGTCATGTACAATGTGCTTTGCTTTGTTTAATAATTTCACTATGTCGCAAGTTGTTCCGGATAAATCGGAACGTAATTTGCCGATGGTAGAAAAGGGACGGAGACACGATGTACGGACAAGCATTTTATTAACACCGAGATAAATAGAGACACATACACTTAAACTCTAACTATGTTACAATATATTTAGACGAAAAATGTACAGGCGGCAGATGCAGCGGGTGAGCGCATGGGCACGAACAAGTAGAGAGTTTACGCAGGGCGTAAGTCGCGAGAACAGCGGTCGCGGGGGACTTGACTAGGTGGTCGGTGTTTCACTGTTTCGCGTGGCTTGACTTTCTCGCGCTCTAACGTGAGGTACGTCTCTGGGGCGCGCAACGGTGCGCGGTGCCCTATATTAACCGGGGGGAGGGGATCGCGGGGCGCGGGTTCCCGAGCGGTTCGGCGGCGAGAATCGCGGGTCCGATTCGAAAACCGCCGTTGCGGGCGAACGCTTGGCGGTCGCGCCCGCTTGTTTTGAGGACCTCGGCGGTCCTCTCGGTCGGCCGGTCGTTGCCCTCGACGTCTCACTTTTGATCGGTACTATGGTGGCTGAAAAGTGTGCGAGAGGAGGAAAAAAGAGATGGAAGCGTTTCGTCCTAGGCCCGCTAGAGGACTCGTCGGTAAGGCTATCTAGCGGACCCGTGCCTTAGACGCGGGATGTCGCAAGGACAGTTTAGGACGGTATATATACAAACAGAGGAAGATTCAGGTAGTAGCGGGAAAGGTGTTGTCGTAGTGTCCCTCTGTTGACGAGCATAGGAAGTAGCCGCCACAGTACGGAACATAAGTAATACATACAAGGTGTCCCACAAAATATTTTCAACAAAAGTTGATCAGATTGGCTATATATTGCAATAAAAAAAAACTTCGAAAACACTTTTGTTTATAGTATTGTCAAGGTCACCTTCATTTTTTGAAATGGCACTTTGTATTTTTGTAGGCACCATTCCGTTCTTCGTAGTAAATTTGCATTGGTTGCTCTTACGATACTGTCGTAGCGAAGTTCTTCGCATGCTGTACGTATTCGCTGCTTTAAATGTTCTTTATTCTGTATTGGAACAGCATAAACTATTGACTGTAAATGACCCCATAAAAATTTGAATGTAATTTCGAGTCTTAATAACACATTCAAGCAGATTATTATGTTTTGTTGAAATTTTCATTTCTTCGCCTTCTAGGTCATCCCAAGGTCATGGTATACTAGGTCGTTGAATTCGTCTTGACACGGGCTATAATACTGTTAAGTCAAAAATACAAAGTGCCATTTAAAAAAATGAAGGTGACCTTGACGATACTGTAAAAAAAAAGTTTTTCGAATTTTTTTATTGCGAATATATGGTCAATCGAAAACTGATCAACTTTTCTTGAAAATATTTTTGTCAGATTATCGCAAGTACTTAAAAAATCGTGGAAACTGTTACGTGGGACACCCTGTATATCGATGCTTTTCAATTTACTCTTTCTCTTCCAAACTGCAGCTACTGAATGGAACAGAAATATGCGAGGATTGACATTAAACTGATGTGCCATTAAACTCTGTTCTTCGCGAAATGTGCCATTTAAGAATGTATAGAGCGAGTTTGTTATTCATGGGTGAGTAACAGCTGTCTATGTCTGTGGTAAACACGAGGAATATATATTTTACGCGCCTTCGCGATGTTCTTTCAACCGCAGTCAAATTCTTTAGAAACTTAGCTCTTCTTCTAGACAGTGTCATCTTAATGCCTACTATCTTATGCGTGGTATTAATATGAAGCTAAATTATCCCAATCATTTTCGACCGCGTCTCGCATTCAAAATTTTTTGAAAACATTTTCGAAGCTTTCTCGCATCACTCTTCGGTTGTTTAAACGTTGCTGGCAAATGGAGGCTACGAAAACGCTTGTTTACGGTGTACGAGAATTTCGGAGGCCTCTATAGCTGGAATCATGCGTCCCTCCGATGAACAGAGGTTGGACGTGGACCAGTGTGTTTCCAGCTGGGGCTAAATGGAGAAACACGGAGAGAGTTGCCTTCTGTGCGCGACGCTCAGTGGCCCTTGAAGCGAGCGATAATATATTTCCTATTGAAGTAAACCGACGGTTAGCCGGGCTGTTCGCAGCGTGACTCACGTGTATACCAGTGTTACCCTTAATTCGGGTCGCGCCTAAAACAACACTGTTTCATCTAATGGAGAACATGCCGAGCCCGGTTGTATGCTAACGTGACTCATCGTGTTCGCAGCTCGAATGGCTCGGTTCCGGCGATATCCTTCGGTAAACAGGGAAAGGACCTCGGCCCGATAGCCGGCCGATATTTGTCATGAAAATATTCCGGGTCTGAGCACAGAGATATATACGCGTGTTCGCGAACGGTCGCGTCGGCGTCAGCTCTGATTTGCTCGACGGCCAGGCAACTCGGCCATCAAGGCAAGTTGCCACACCAAACTACTTAATCCTTCGTGATCCTGCGTCCTACGAACTGACATCGCATTTCATCCCGGCTAGTCCTCCGTCGAATTCTTCGCAACAGAAAAATCCCTACTCATTTTTAATCCGTGTTTGTACGTGTAAATTTCGCAAAATAGAACTTTATATGTCTCCGGTTACTTCAAACTTCACTCCGAGTACACCTAACGCCGTGTCATTTTGAAAATTAATGTTACGGTTTAAATTTTCTTCACCGAATGAATAGTTTGCCGGAATGGTAGAAATACGCGCGAGAATAGCAGGGAAAGTTTCGGGACATGTTAACGACAAAAGCGTTCTTCCAGGTGGAAGACTAATATTTTCATTAGGCTCTCCGCCTTTTCTTCTTCCTTTCAAAGTTAACTAGCATTATGCTCCTAGGTAATACGCCAGCAGTTCCCGCGCCAAGTCATCAATTAATTAAGTTCGTGCACGCGTTTATCTCGCACCACGGTTCGCTAACTTTCCGATAAACATTCCGCGAGTCTCGGTGCAAGCAGAAATCCTCATTCTTCGAGCGTGAAATTCTTTGAAAATGATGACACGTCAGATTTTGCGCGATTAATCCCTATTACCGGAACGCGTAACGAAAAACATAATTACATACACTTGGTATTCGTCCACCGTCTGGATTGCAGGTTTTATTACGACAAAATCGGGTAGGTGATCCGTGCAGTCCATTAATATCGTATAATTCCAGACGAAACGATTAATTAAACATGACAATTTAACGAACGAATTCCCGTGTCAGATGTACCTGAAAATGTCTGCATTGCGACAGAACGTATTTTAATCTGCGTGAAGTGGAATCGATCGTTCGATCTCGGAGCAAATGTTAATTATAAGGGAAGTCGGATAAGGAGAGAAAGAAACGAAGGAAAGAAGAAGATCTATTATACTGCAAAGGGTTGCACCGTGAAGATGAACGCGCTCGCAAATGCAAAACCGCAGCCACCTCTTCTTCTTGCTAGCATCCACTCGCAGTTCTCACTTCCACCCCCACCCCGGCACTTCCACAGTACTGTTTCGCTCCCTTCCCTTTCATTTTATTTCGCTCCTCTTCTCTCCTCTTCTCTTCCCCCCTCTCGCTCCTCTCTTCCTCTTCAGCTCGCCTCTGCCCCCACCCCGGCCCCGTCCACGCATCCGCTAAACTAAAGTATCCCCAGCGCGAAAGCAGCCGGATTACCCGTTGCTGTTGTATAGTCGGTTAATTAGCTTTATGCGTTCAATCTCGCAAGAACCTCGCCCCTAGTCACGGTAATAACGCAGTACACAGCCGCGTTCCGCGCAACATACGTCGGTTCGCCGAACAAATGGGCATGGTTCGTCGAATTTTCCACCGACCGTTTCTCAGCACGCCTTTCTGTCCTAATCAGAGCTGACCAATCGCGTTTATCTGTGCCGCTTAACCCTTTCGTCCACGGCATCGCTCCGCTCCAAACGGAGCTGAATTGTCGAGCACCGAGCGCTCGGCTGACGGCTGTGTCTTCCCGATTTTCTTTTCATCTTTACTCGGGAAAAAATAAATAAATGCTATAAATGAATAGAAATTATTGGTAATTTATGGAGGCACGATAACAAATCTATGCATTTTTAACACTAAACCTACCGGGCATTAAAATTGGTTAGTATTGTGGCGGCTACTTCCTATGATCGTCGACAGAGGGACATTACGACAACAACTTTCCCGCTACTACCTGAATCTTCCTCTGTTTGTATATATACCGTCCTAAACTGGCCTTACGACATCCCGCGTCTAAAGCACGGGTCCGCTAGATAGCCTTACCGACGAGTCCTCTAGCGGGCCTAGGACGAAACGCTTCCTTCTCCTTTTTCCTCCTCTCACTCACTTTTCAGCCGCCATAGTATGTATTGTTTTATAAAAGTAACAAGATTGAATTTATTTAGACTTTGTGTGATTTTTATTATAACATATGCTTCGGTAAAGAAATTTAATGTCATTTGACCTGCTGTGGTAGGTTTAGTGTTAAGCTTACGATAAAACAGCGAAACATGTGATGTTATAAGCTTAATCGTAGTTTTAGCACTCTGTTGCTTCTTACATTAAGAATTGTGTAAAAATGATGAACAGACCGCGGATCTTTATGCAAAATAAAAATTGTTGGCATCAATTACGAGAAACGTATAACCGTGATAATTAGTTGAAGACAGTATATCGAGATTGTTAAATATTTTTAATGCCTCTATTACTTTAGATTTCATTAAGTCGTTTTTGCCATAAATGCATAAAATCCGCGGTGCAATTACGAGACAATGGACTCTCTGAAAGATGGTAGGACATTCGAATGGGATTTTAATGATGAAAAATGAATCCCTCCGGCTAACCCAATGATCGAAAAGCAGGAAAAGCGAAAGTCTTGGTCCAAGCGATTGGTCATTTGAGTCACCCAGCCCGGTGGAAATAACTGTCATAACTTGATTCAGTGGTTATTCACCATTCCACGCGCAGAGGTATTGTGCGCGTAATTCTGGGACCGTTTCAAAGCGATGAATATTTCTCTGGGACAGTTGTCCGATGAAAACGCGCGGACCGTTTCCTTCTATTTTTGCCGGTGTTCGTCGAAGACTGAAATGAATTGCGGCCATTAATCCATTGCAGTCAGTTTTAGCGGGTCATTCGGCGCATCCGCCGCGTATAACAGGAATATTTACCTTTCTGACAGTTCGTTGCGGATAGTTTTCATACACGTTGCTCGCGCACGTCCAGGCAAAAATCCTCTCGATCCGGAAGAGGAAACCCGAAAGACAGGAATACCAGCCGCGGCGGAACCATAAACGCGAGATAAATTAGTGGCGCGACCTCGCTTGTCCCATCAGCGGGAAATTCGAGGCGATTTCATTCGCGCGGTTATTTAAATTTTCTTTAACGACTGAGCGAAATGGTGTTATTTCGGATGCAGTTATGCGAGAATCAACGAAGAAGCTCTCGCTCAACGCCGTTTTTCGTTTTCGTTCTGGTTTAGGCTCGCGTTTCGTTGGTTTTTCGCGACGACGCGGCGATCTGATACATTCTGGGGCCCTCGACGGAGCTCTCCGGATTCATTAATTTTTTTTAATCGCGCTTCGAGTTGTAATGATCAATTTTATTTCGACGGGCGACGCCGCGTAACCGCGGGAACGAAGTCCGCGGAAAATCGAGCCCTAAATATCGCTGTATTGAATTTGCATCTGAATTCGCCGGGATGTTAGCAGAAATGAGCAATTACTTCATTCCATTCCGCGATTTAATACGTTAATTCGATATCCCGAGAAAGCTTATAAATACCAAACGGCGTTACGAATCTCTAATTGCGAACCAATCGGTCACGGTTCATTTGATCGCATGACGCCTCCTCGAAGCTCTCGCGATTTATTTCGGATCTCCCGGCTCTCGTAAATCCAAATCGCGTTTCACCGGATCAACATTTCAATGCGATTAATTTGGTCCGGAAAAATTCTCTTGGGAAACGGAGACGAGAAGTGAAAATAGGGTTACGTAGAAAGAACAAAATGGTAATGCTCTGAACCGTGTTGGTTTGGAATCCGTGCCGCATAAACAGGGGCTGTACAAATTCTGAAAGGAGAAGACCGTGTTGCGGGGCGACGAGCAGGATCGCTCGCAATGAAACTTGTCCAATAAATTATCCTCGAAGGGGGCTAATTGCGAGAGCCGGTCGGCTCCCCCAGCGTTCCGGGAGGCTCGTCTGTCGCAGATTACTCTTAAATCTCCCCCGGTCTGGCATGTAAGGAAATTTCAAGGTTCCCCGTCTGCCGATAAAGACAACAGACAGCCAGCGAGAGGAGCGACGCGAGGGGGGCCAATCAGGCTCGGGTCACGTAGACAAAAGAGGCAGAAAGGAAAGACAATTGTCATCGCTCGTCGTGCATAATTCAGGCAGACGCGGGATCGTTAAGGAAAAGTTTCACCATTACAAGCACGAAATGTAAAGCACGCCCGGCGAGAGAACACGTCGAAGTCGAAGCCGAAGTCGAAGTCGAAGTCGAAGTCGAAGTCGAAGTCGAAGTCGAAAGGGAACCGAGCAGAAGGATACGGAGAGGCCAGGAGGCCGTCTTCTTTCAATTGTATCGCAAATTGTCTGGCCCTCCTGCGGAGCCGAAAGAACTCGACCCTGTACCCCCTGTACCCTCCACCCCCGTTACCCGTCCTCGCAAACACCCGCCGCTCGCCCGATAACGTCGCGAGCCCGTAATGGGCTGTTACGGCTACGTCGAGCCCATCAACGACAACTAAACATCTTCCCGCTCAATTCCGGCTGACGTTCGCATTTCCTGCTTGCGAAACTTTTCACGGCAGCCTCCTCCGCGTCGACGATCCCGATGTCGAGCAATCCCCGTAAAGATGGCGTCGTTTATTTCCTCGAGAACTTGCTCGATCGGGACGAGACACTAGCGACACCGCTGGACATCTACCCTTTTCACGCTAAATGATCTTGCAATGTGCACCGTAATCGCTTATTTCAATCGTTTTTGCCGTCAGCGTATTCATCATTTCTCTATAATTTGTAACAAATTCATTTCGGGCAGCTAAGAGAAAAATTCGATGGACTACTCGAAGGAAAGAGAGTCACTGTTCCGATTGCTTGGAAAACAAAATTCGATACTTTCAAGTGTTGAGTGTTTCTTTTGTTAGACCTATGGCGGCTGAAAAGTGTGTCAGAGGAGGAAAAAGGACTCATCGGTAAGGCTATCTAGCGGACCCGTGCCTTAGACGCGGGATGTCGTAAGGACAGTTTAGGACGGTATATATACAAACAGAGGAAGATTCAGGTAGTAGCGGGAAAGGTGTTGTCGTAATGTCCCTCTGTTGACGAGCACAGGAAGTAGCCGTCACAGACCGTTGATTATATTTGGCTCTAATTTGCTGCGTGTTAATTTTGAGTAGCACGAATGGAAATGTTCTAACTCTTTCGATGAATATTTCTACTTAATCGCCGGGAAATCGGGATCTCGGTGTAATGCAGTCATTCGCGTCCTGTTATGATTACGTGAAACTTTTGACGTTACGTGAAATCTTGCAACCCGAGTCATCGAACGCTTGCTCACCAGTTTGAAACGGTCATTCAAAATTAATTTGACGGACTCTGCGCGTCTCGGGCGTTGTAACCTTGAGAGGATTTAATTAGAAATCCACGATGCGAACGTCGGGGCAGACGTGGGCCTTCAAAAATTATTTATCTCTCGTCTTTGAAATTTTTTTATCACTTAATTGACATCGCTCGTCGGCCCCCTTGGTGAAAATGTTCCACTTGCGCGGAAGAGCGTTTAATTGAAAATATATTTTCATGCGAATACGAGCGGAATGAATTTTTTTAGAAGCGGATATAGCTTGTGAGGAAGCTTGTCGAATGTTTACGATAATATGATGGCAGAATCGGGTTTGCGTTGGCCATTACATCGAACGCGACCGGAGAGAACTAAAGGAAAAACATTGAATAATCCTATGGCAAGAGTTGCATTTTCGATGGCGGAAGTTGTCTGGACCTGACTGGCGTGATTGGTGGTAACAAGAACGGGAAAGTTCGTCTCGTCTGGAAAATTGCTGGGGAAGCAACCGGGACGGACAATCTGAAACGACGCGCATAGCGCTGCGCTCGTGCTCGAATATTGCGACGGCAACGTCGATCAGTTTAATGTTTGAAGCGCGCGCTCCGCCGCGGACAATTACGTGTCACTGTGGCTGTAAAGCCACGAGGGCAGGCTAAGAAGGCATGCTTAATTTGAAAGCACCTTCGACAATGACATTCTCCCGTTTCGTCTCCGACGCTTCTCGTCCTTAGACGTCCAACCCATCGCGAGATTGCCGGATAGAAACTTCAATCCAGAATTACAATGTTCCACCATAGTTTCTACGTTCGATTTCCTGTTCGACGCGACATCGAACCTGTTGTTCCCAAAAACGACGTCTCGTGAGTTTTTGTTGCATTCATAACAAATGCAGGTGAAGACGATTTTAAACAGTGGGAAGATTGCTTACTACTTGATAAAACCACTGAAAGAGAAATAAATTACTATTTAGCTGCTTCCAATTAATACAAACAATTTTTATTTAGCATATAGTTCCGCAGTCTATAAATATGGAATGGAAAATCAAACGGATCAGATATTAAAAAAAAATTGATTTCATCCTCTAATGATAAAATGTTAGAAATACAATTGAATCGTGAGGGAAAAATAAAAGCGTTTGATTGGATTAGTTTTGCCCACAACGGCGCAAGAAGAGGAATGTGAGGGGAATGGCTTCGGACAAGTGACGCGGAGTAGGCCTGAGCGAGGCAATGGAGGTGCGGGTGGAACAAAGCAGTCGAAAACGTTATCGCGTCGAGAATACAGAGAAGGGGGTGATGATCGCGCGAGATAGATGAATGGGAGAGCTAGAGAAATCAAAAGAGAAAGGGAAAGAGAAAGAGTGATGGAGGGGACGAGGGACATCGGGCAGAGACCGTTCCTCGGACGTATGCTGGATTTCCCTATCGGGCCGTACGTTTCGAATCATCCCCTGCTTTCCGAGACTCGCGACCAGTCAGCCACGTTCCCTTTTCCAGCGAACTCCTCTGCTGTTCCCCTAAGGGAAGCTGCATCCATTAATGTACGAACGGGACTAGGCGCGGTGTGCACGGAATTTGTATGAATGGGGAGAACTTGCGGATTTGAATTGATGAATAGCCACCTGCACCAGGAAGCGTATTGAATATTATAGAAGTGACTGCTGCCCGCTGGGACCTTCGATTCCTTCCTTCCTTTTCCTTTCTTTCTCTCTCCCCCCCCCCCCTATCCCGTTCTCTCTCGTTCTCTTTCTAACTCTTTCCCCCCCTCGATTCTCCAACGTTCGATTACAAGCTGACAAAGTTCGAATATATACCGTCCATGTCCAAACCTTTTTCGAAGCTTTTTCCGGCTGGGTTCGAGCTATGCTCCTTTGACGATTGCTCGCTCTAATGATCGGGAAACGTGAAAGGGGACAGCTGATCACTTTTCTTTTTCCTCTTTGCCGCGGCGAATCGGCGGACCGCATTTTTCTCCCGACTTTTGCAAACGCCGTGCAACCGTAAACTAAAAATCGCTGACGCCACCGAAATTACCTTGCCTTCGACGCTCGATATCTCTCTCTCTTTCTCTTTTGCAAAACACTTTTGAATCCGGACACCCACAGACACCTAAACGAATTCCAATTGCATCGCGAAATATTTTTCAACGGACTTTGAACGCGATGGGGCCCCCCGCTCGGAGAGCAGCCGATCGCGATCGAAGGGAACGCGAAACACAAACGGAGCCGGGAGCGTTTTCCCTTTTTTTCTATTCGCGTTGCCGTCGCTTTTTGCGCTCCTCCGGGGAAAGGGAATAAATCGAAAGGAAGGTTTAGTTTGTGATTTTTTCGTTAGCATTTTTATCCGGCGCGCTCGGCAGACAGTTGAATGACTGTCAAACGCTTCCACTTTTAAAGTAGGTCCCATCCTATGGTCGTCGGGAGCTTTCTGTACATACACGCGCGTGCGCAAGTTTACCGCCTTTCGCTTTTCCTTGCCGCGAGTCCGCTCCCTTCTCTCTCTCTCTCTCTCTCTCTCTCTCGCATCTCTTCCGGTCTCTGCCCTTTGGCGTTCTTCTCCGGCTTCTCTGGCTGACATCTTTGATTATGAAGGTCCGCAGGGACGCGCTATTTGCGGCCACCGGCCATCAAAGATTTGAATGGAGACCCGATGCTTTTGATGTGTCTCTCGGTTATCCTGGCGAGCCGGCCGAGCATCGTCGACCATCTCTCGCCAATTCGACGTCGCTTTCAATGATTTAGCTTCGCCAAAAGCAAGAGTCCCTCTCTCCACTCCTCCCCCCTCCTCTCTCTCTCTCTCTCTCTATCTCTCCCTCTTTCTCTGTGTTTTTCCATTAAAACGTATCGATAGGAATGTCCATTCGCCTGGCCAGAGGAAGTTTTTAATTAAGACCGCCAGGGGCTATTGTTCGGGAGAATCTAAACACGATCGATCGGGGACAATCTTTCGGCCGCCGCGATGCGTCGCGCCGGATCCTCGGTATTCTTCCGCCCGGGGCTCTCTTTGTGGTTATCTTTCGATTCCCCGCCACGGCCACGTCTTGCCGTGATCACCGAGAAGACTTTCCCGACGAGCGGAAGGTATTTCTGATCAAAGGAGACAATTGACCACGTGCCTCGCTTGTCCGCGATATTCTTCGGCATCGCGCCGCGTCGTCGTCTTCCTCAACCTCGGACCAGAGATACCTCGTTAACCTAGGATTCGGGGTCTCGAGTTTCTCGTTGGCCGATCGTATCGACCCGCTTCTCCTCGATCTTTGATGTCTCCTTCGAGATGGGCAACTAATTCGAGTAGTTGCGAATAGATTGCGAACTTCTGTCTTCTCGGGGTGACTTGAAGCGTTTCATTTTAATTAGTCTAATGCGAGCCGGGCCAAATGAAATTCTCCCCGGGTTTACCCAACACGTTGTCCTCGAACTGTATCATCTACGATCCACGGAACCCGGAAGAAAATCGCGAACAACGAATAATGTTTTCTTACAACAAATTATCCTGGGAATCGAGGAGCCAACTATTCGAGCCGATGCGACGAGGACGAGCAAGGAAGGCGTGGTAATCCAATGAAATCTCATACCGAGCTTGTGCACCGGGTCTCCTGTCGCTGTCTACGTTTTAGCTCGCGTCTCCGTCTACGTCTATGTCGCCGTCTTCGTTTCCGTCTCCGTCTCCGTCTCCGGTGGCCCCCTGTTCCTTTATCGTTTCGTGCTCATCCGTAAAATTGCACATGACTTTTCAAGATGTCACGCTGTTGGAACGCCCACGATTCCTTCCTGGAATTTCGTTCCGACGCCTCCTCCCTCTCCCCCTCTGCGACGCCTTAGACCGCGCAAGGAACAAGGGAATCAGAGCTTTCGGGAGAAACGAAATCAGAAACCGAGGGGAAATTCCATAGCACGAGCTATTAATATTTCAAATTCTTCGCGGGGATCGACGACCGCCTTTCCTCTGACTGCGTTGATGACCAAGAATGCTTGCCAGGATCGATCGATACTCGAGTCATCGGCGTCCTTCCGTTTGGATAGCGACGTTTATGCCGATCAATTGGCCGCTTGCATATGGTAAGTATCGGTCGGTCACATATGGGCGACATTAATTTTCGACAAGCTTCAGACAGAATAAACCAAATTTAACACTAGGTTTACGGAGCACTAAAATTTATTATTTTACATTGCTTTATAAGAATAATAAAATTGTAGTTACTTAGATCTTCGGCGATTTTTATTGTAATATGTACACATAAAAATAAATCTATTTAATAATTCCTCACGAATGCCTCCTTACACTCTGAATAATCGTAAATTAAACATTTTTGAATCCGTCATTTTGACGAGCCCCGTAAATCTAGTATTAATGTAGATTTTTTCAATGCAGAAACTTTCAGTAGCGTCTGCTGTGATAAATTTGAATTTTCTAGTTTCGGTTCCATAACGTGTTAATGATTATTAATTAGCTGAAATTAACACATTTTGACTTGTACATTCTCGTAATCCTTATAATAAATGCATAAAATCCTTTAGATACTGAAAAGTTTTGGGATTGGGAAGAATTTGAACAATTGGTTGATCGGTTGAATAAGAAAGGACTCAAAGGAGACCGCGGATGGCGTTGGGATAGAATATCTGGGGATTAAGATGAATTGTAATAACCTGTTGGCCACTTGGACGCGCTTTCGAGTCGGATGGATGGCCTCCTCGGTGAATGGATGACAAAGCCTGGCGGTCGACCCTCCAGCGAATCACTCACGCTCCGCGAAACACGTTCATGTCAGTTCCAGACACCGTATGTGCGTATGGGAGTTGTCCTAAATTCCCTAGAACTATTCCAAGGGCGCTCAGCACGCAATGCATTTCTCCGCGTTACCTAGGGACGAGCGCATACGTCCACGCGCGTGCATTCTAAGCATATGCGCGCTGCCGAATTACCTCCACCAAAAGCAATCGTTCCTCGATCTAATTGCTTTCCACGTAAATCGACAAGAACGATTGTTACTGGGGGTGGGAACAGAGAAGTAATATTCTCCGCGCTCTCGCCTGCCCGCGAAAAATAAGCTTGTTGCTTCCTCGGCCGCGATAGAAACAAGAATTCATCTGTTCTTAACCGCGTTTCGCCGGATCTCGGTCTAATACGTACCGCTTATTACACGCTTATGAACACCGCCGCGGGGAATAAACAATTTCATGGGGAAATAAATGAAACCAACGGCGAACGTTCGCCCGTGGAATCTGAAAAGGGTTAAAAGGGGTGAATCGTGAAATAATTCTCTCGTCCCGGAGGTACACCGGACCACGCCGCATGTAAAGAGTGTATTAACGAAATTAAATTCTTCCACTGGAAATTGTGTTCTGAAGAAAAAGATGTGTCTCACCGCGAGCTCGTATTTCACCGCGCGTACTCACGGACGGAAGAAAAATATTTCATACGTTCCCCCAGTATGGAGCCCGTTTAATTACAGGTACGGCTAATTGTATAAATCGGTATTAATCGTCGGATGATTTAAAAATATCAGGGGAAAGCGTTAGGCAAGTTATCGCAGTCTTCCAAGTAAATTTTAGTAATACGACGAGCGCAAATATTTTACGGGTTACAGATAAACGTGAGATCGTTTGCATGGTAATGAATACTTCTTCGTGTTTAACAATAAGAGGGAAATGCGTTGTATGCGGTCCGATGGTACCGAACAGGAAAATAACGGTTATATCGTATGAACGCTAATGATACAAGGGGGTTAATTGATGGGTAAAGCTGGCTCGCGGATCGAACCGCAGTGAAGGGAATTCTTTCGCGCGATAAATATGCAGGCCACGCGTAGCCCAAACCATGTTTCGGAAGTGACATCTGCCTTCGAATCAAGTGTTCTCCGTCACACCGTGGGGAGAACGGTTTTCCCAGTTTCCGTTCCCTTCCCAGCGCCACTCTTCCCAGCGAGTACGCCACCCTCCATACATGATACATGAAGCACATAGCTCGAGCATCCGATGGCATGACACTCACCCAACCACCGTCCCGTGAAATCATGCCTCATGATCCTGCGATCCCTCTACCTGCAATTCTCCTTCCTTCGTCACCCTTCTCTCTCTCTCTCTCCCTCTCCCCCCTCTCTCTCTCTCTTTCTCTCCGCTCTCTCCGGTCGCCACCTCTCCCCCCATGATTTTTGTTCCCGACACTCGTCTTTTGCCGGACTTGCGCGTACCGTGCGTGTTACCCGCCGACTGACCCTGCCTACTCGACCCCCTCGCACGAGAAAACACAGCGATGCATTCTACAGCATCCTGCGTGAAATTAAATATTAACCCTTTGCACTCGGAGCTATTTCAACTAAAAATTCAAACATTTCTTCTAACCTAGAATATTTCCATTGTACATAATTCTATTCATTATATGCGTACGAAAAGGATATAGTACCTCGTACAATATTTAAATGTTTAGTAATTTATTACATATAAACAAATTTAATCGTGTAAACAATATTCTGAATAATGGTGTAACAATTTGTAGTGCCGCCTCAGAGTCGCCATTCGAGTGCTAAAGGTTAACACTCTGGCATAGGTCCCGCATACAACACGTTTTTAGATTCCTCGCACTACATCCTAAAAGCAAATCGATAAAACGTTGTAAATGGTTCAATTTCTCTTTCACAATTTCAATTACAGAGGTGGGATTGCACGCATTTGTATATAGATGGTAAAATAACGAAGGACTTGATGCTCTAATTGGAATGCAGATTATGTGCATGTGTGACAAAAGCGAATAAGCGAAGTGCAAAGCGGTAAAAATACCGACAGAGTTTATAAACACTGTCGTATTATTTTTAACCTGTTCATCCAGGAGGGAAATTTTTATTTTGCATAACGTTCCGAGTAGTAGCTATGACAAGGTTGTGATCTTTGGTTTTTACAGTGCTCTCTTGCGTCGTCGAGTAAACATTGATTTCTCGCGCGATGCGAACGGTGTGTTTCCTATGAACTGAATAACGTCTCCCTCTCTCTCTCTCTCTCTCTCTCTCTCTCTCTCTCTCTCTTCCGCTCACTCACTCACTCTCTCGGCAGAGAGCCAACGCAGTTTTTGCGAGTTTACCTCACAATAATTATGTTAAAAGAGGATTTGAATGGCGCCAGGCGCGCAACGATTCTTTATTGTTCCATTATCATCGTATTTTAAATATTCCGACTGCGTGCTTTGAAAGCTTTGTGGAGGAGTCTCTCTTCTCGTTCGTGGATACATTGCTCCCGTAATAACGTTACTTCCATATAATAACGTTAAATTTGAATTTGTCCTCGCTCGTAAGCCAAAATTATGGACCCTTTTCACCGAATGCAAACGAAGCCCACCTTGAAAAGGGTCTATGAACGACTCGGAAAGCTTGGGCGTTATAGTCATGGAAATATCATTCGAGGACGGGCTTTCAAACCCTTTTCTTTTTCTTCTCTCGTGGCCGCTTTTAAACGCAACTGGAACACGCAGGATGCGTGTGCTTGTTGCCGCGGGTGCTTGACATAAAGACTCTCGTTAAAACACAAATGCAATTAACCCTTCCTCCCCGTGGAAAAAGCACGAACTATTTTATACGAAAAAGGTTGCCTTTGATTCGTAGAATTCCCGAGCGAAAAAAATGTAAAATATTTTGATGGCGGACCAGACGAGACACCGAACACCATAATCGAGTCGCGTTTCGGATCGCTTGGGTCCAAGGACTGCGGAGTTAAAGCGGTTCAAAAGTTAGCGTAGCCGTGGGCGACTCGTTCGGTCGGAGGCGCATCGATCCAAAAATTTCGCGTGTTCATAGAAACGTTGTAACCCGAGCCATCGTGGCGTCACGAGCGCTTAGAGAGCAGTCGTCGGTCGATTCCCACGCGTGATCAGATACAGTTTACCAGCCGACATTCCAAATACTCAAAACTCGAGTTAATCGGCGGGGCAGGGCCCGCCCGGCCCGATCAAGCCCGAGCCGACCGGTTCGGTTCGTCCGCCCCGTTCACCGGAGCTGGCAAGAGCAAGAGGAGGAGGAAGAGGAAGAAACGGATCGACAAAGAGCAAACACGGCAAGGCGGCAGGAACGGGAAGGATGACCGCAGGAAACGGGCAAATTGAAGTGGGAAAGGGAACGGTTTACCATCGGCAAACTCGCCGGGCTTGCGAGTTTGCTGTTTTACCAACGATAGAATTGGGTCGAGTTTGTGAATCCGGCGATTCTATGTTTAGGCCGTTACATCGGGCTTGAAAATTGTCAGGCTTTATCCGTGCCCTCCGAAGAAACAATCACTGACTCCGCCAAAAAAAAAAGAGAGAAATTTTCGGAGATTTTTTTCCGAATTTTATTTCTCGATACACCCAGACCAGGTTACTCCTTCCGCTGTATCGGCGGAATTGACCAAATAGCTAACGATTCGTCCGCGTAATCGATCTCAACTCTGCCCGCTAAACAAACACTCGTTTGTTTCTGCACGATATGGAAACAACCGACCGATCGTTTCATCGTGCTCTTCCGCTCACGCCCTCGCCCCGTGGTCCAACACAAAAAAAATTTCATCATAAAATGATCGGTTCGCTCGTCTATATAGATGTTGTTTTATTCGGCGGAAATCCGGTCGCAACTGTCGTTTCGAAAATTCGTTTTCAGGAGAAACGCCGGTTTCAAGTTTTCGATCGGCGTGGCCGTTGCGACGTTAATCGTTTCAAGATTAATCGCGTGTAAATTAATGGAGGCCGGGAGGTCTGCTTGTACTCGCGGAGAAATAAGGGAAAAATAATCGTCGCCTCGCTTCGCCTCGCCTCGGTTAAACGTGCAATCAGCCGACAAAGGTATAACGAGATTTCCCGACGACCATGAGGACAGGATCTTGAATGTTCGTCTGGCTGTTTTGGCTTTTAAATTTAATCGAGCCAGCGGATGCGTCGTCCGGACTCGTCGCCACGGAAGACCATAAGCGCAGGGGTGAAAAAATAATTAAAATCCATCGGCGAAGCAAGGTAAAAGGGTGTATGGTATAAGGTGTATGACGGCCGGGAGAAGCAAGAATAAATACCCACCTAACGAGCACGGAAATTGACGGACCCGCTCGAGAGTGCTCGAGCCTCCAGTACTTGCCACCGCGAGCTCCCAGCTCCAAGCTCCCAGCTCCGAGCTCTCGCAGCTAGGAGGTTGGAGGTCGAGCGATACCTTTGTCCCTTGTTAAATTCCAAAAGCAACGGATATTTTCCTTTCCACGGCCATCCATCTTCCGCTTCTTTCTATCCTATTTTTGAAAGCGCGTTCCTCCGCTACAGCAAGAATGAAGACATTATCTGCCCTCAAGACCTTTTAATCGCTTCTAATCGCCTCAAATAATATATAGCATACAAAATAACGGCGAGATCCATGTCAAAATTTGTTCACCGAAAAATATATATCCTTCCTTCGCCATCGGCTCAATTATTATCGCATTCTGTGCGGTTCGTCTTGATCGATCTGTGGCGGCTACTTCCTATGCTCGTCAACAGAGGGACATTACGACAACACCTTTCCCGCTACTACCTGAATCTTCCTCTGTTTCTATATATACCGTCCTAAACTGTCTTTACGACATCCCGCGTCTAAGGCACGGGTCCGCTAGATAGCCTTACCGACGAGTCCTCTAGCGGGCCTAGGACGAAACGCTTCCTTCTCCTTTTTCCTCCTCTCACACACTTTTCAGCCGCCATAATTGGTGACCCCGACAAACGAACAACAACGCTACCTCCTGAGCAAAGGAGACGACAACATCAACAAACCACGGACAACATCAGGAGGACTGGAAGGTGACTACTCTGTCACTGCCTTGCCTGAACTACTGCCCGAACAACAGCGAGGACTTCTCCCTACTACGCGCTTCTGACGTCATCTTCGCAGCATTATATGGTTTAACGTTTCCGCACCTAAATTTGTGCGACGTTTTCGAATCTACATTTGTGCGACGTTCATCCATTGTTTGTGCGACTATACGAGTCCTACAAGCGGCTTAGGGAGGGAGCTACTCAACTTCGTCGATTCGGCAGCATTACTGGTGGGCACACTGACAGCACACATTCCAGCGACCTCCTTGGATTCCGGCGGAGATCAGCGTAATTAGAGGGAAAATTTGTCCAGATATCGTTGACCACTGGCAAGGGGGTAATGTGGCGGCTACTTCCTATGCTCGTCAACAGAGGGACATTACCGACAACACCTTTCCCGCTACTACCTGAATCTTCCTCTGTTTGTATATATACCGTCCTAAACTGTCCTTACGACATCCCGCGTCTAAGGCACGGGTCCGCTAGATAGCCTTACCGACGAATCCTCTAGCGGGCCTAGGACGAAACGCTTCCATCTCCTTTTTCCTCCTCTCACACACTTTTCAGCCGCCATAGATCAAACGCTAATTGCAGCGTCGAAAAGTATCCGAAAGCTCCCAGGATGCCGTGCGTATCGGAGTTTCACCGGATAGAACAGCTCGTCGAGTTTCGTTTGGCTTTGCGACTAATTGGTCGCGGGGGTCAATCAATTAGAAGTTGTCCGTATCTCAAAATCTGAAACAATTTGGTTTCCCTTGATCCTCGAACGTCGTGCCACGAGTGAGATTTAATCTTCGGAGCAACAAGATTTCCTCGATAATTCCCAAGAATGGGCTAAAGGCCAGGTTCCCTTTCGCTGGGTGGCTTACCGGTTGAAAGAAGCTGTGGCAACACCGGCCAGCAAGTCTCGGTGCGATTCGTCTCGTACTGGTTCTCATTAGACGCCGTTTCGCAATTCTCCTCGCTCAGTCGCAACCTCGCCTTACATCCATTTGTTAAACGATAAATTCTCGATTCTGTACGTAAACATTAAATAGGCAAAGAGGGAGCGCACACAGTCACATAATATTTCAGCATCATATGTCTTCGATGGGAGTCTTCACATAGTATGAAGAATTTGCTTGACAATTTATTGTTAGTAGATTGCGAATTTTATGCATCGATGTCAAAAACAATTATCATGTTTTCCATTTATTAGGATGATTGAAAGAAGTGATATGTTTCTATATTACCCCTGGTTGTGGCAATTGGCGCAGAAAATGTTTATTTTGCAAAATGAAAATTGTCTGCATCGATTGCAAGATAAAGAATCCTTGTAATAAGTTGGGAGTAACAAGACTTTTAAATTTTGTAGATGTTTATACTGTATTGTGTTCGATCTATTAAATGTTTGCCACATGTACATAAAATCCGCCATCTATCGAGTATCAATCGTTGATAGTTGATGGAACGAAGCGAGTAGGTCGCGTTTCGCAAGAGGATCGCGACGGCCCTAAGTCAGACAAGCGAAACGAATCCAAGAAATCGTCGGGGGCTCGCACGGGGCAGCAATACGGCCAGCTAAAAGGATTGCAGAATGGCGTAAAGTTAAGCGTATCTGGTGCTTTCCTTTGCTACCGCGCCGGGTAATATATGTGGTGATTTCGTGAAGTTACCTGTTTCAGCGAACAATGGCCTCGTGGAGAGTTTCGTTTCACGGGTCCCGAGGCCCGCCACTTTTGAAACTTTACCAATATTTTAAGGGTCGTAGGGTGAATTGTCTCACTAGTTTCCTGAAACGGTTCCCCCTAATGCCTTTTGCCTGCGAACAATTCACCTGGCCGGGGGATCGAGTACATCGAGGCAGTCTCAGACACCCGCTCCCATATGTCTTCCTGCGTAGATTCGAAGTGCATTATCTCCGGGAATCGAGTCCCCGAACCATCAAATTTTCTCCCGTGTTCTTTCCCTCTTTCCATGCAAATTAAACCAAACACGCTATTCATGTTTAACTCGTCGTTTTGTGTAAGTTCAACAAAGTACTATCGCGCAAATTCTAAACAGACATGCTGCTGGAATGGTATTCAAAATAATATTTTATGCCAATGCGGAGAATGGCCAGATAGCGCGTCTTTGTGTTTCAAGTGGTTGAAACAATATCTACTTGATCTTAATATCTCGAACTGGGATCGAGGCAGAATTGTAGATTTAAAAATACGGAATAAAATTGTTTCAACCGTCCAGCGGGATTTCCATCGATTACGGTCGATTGTGACGGATTTTGCGCAGTTGATCTTCTTTGGCCGCGCGAGATGCTGTAGGTCGACCAGTAATTACAAACGGTCGGACATAATCGTTCGGCGAGAGGACGCGTTCAAATTTATTAAAGATAGGAGCCGGTGCAAGAGTGTTTGCTCGCGATGGGAAAAGCGTCGCGCTTGCATAGCTGAACATCAGGTTGAATGGACACCGGGAGAGGACACGAGGGAAGTCGGGTTCGAGGAGGGCAGCTGGAGACACCGTAATCGAGTTTATCGGGCAGACTAATTAGAGAAGCGAGGATACGGGGAATAGAGCCCGAGGGAGATACCGAAGGGCAGAGATCGCCTACGCCTCGACGTTCTCGTCCTTACAGAGTCCTAATTGGCACGAGAATCCCGAGCACGCGTGTGCGTGCGCGTGAACGTGTAATCGGTTACGCCACGCACCCGTTACTTCAATTTCCGCTCGGCGACTCGTTATTACTCGCGAGAAATGGCGCCGATCTTCCGCCTCGATTCGCAGAAAAATATAAACGCTGCGATTCTCCCCCTAATAGGAGACAAACTATCGGGGCGCTGGCGCGTGTGCAAGTCGTTACCCGACATTCTCCGCAATTTGTAAGATATCGTTGCGAAAGGACGAAAGGCCGAGCGGGAGCCAACCGTCGCAGGACAAGTTTTATCTCTTTCGCTCTTAAACTTCGCTGCCGAAGGGAACTACGTGTTCCTTAACTTTGCCTATTCCGGGAGCACGCCGAGTTTCATCAAAAGTGGTGTCGAACGTTCTGCGGATGTCCCTTGTTAGCCCTAACCTCGTACGGAAGTAGCGGAACTTGAGTTTAACTTGGCGAAAATTCCCAACGAAATAAGAATTTCCTGCGAACAGTTTTAGGGGCGTAGTTACGCGGAACGTGTCCCGAGACACGGCGAAATTTCAAGCCATCGGAAATTAATTTTTAGCTACGGATATCCGAGTGTCAATTGCTCCCCGTAGAACCGCTCAAAATTCCGGGCGAGGCTCGGAGAGTTTCGATGGAACACGGTACAGTCGAATCGTATGATAACGGGAAAGAAAAGGAAAAGAGAACCGAGAGTAATTCTCCGTGTTCGATATTCATTTACGTTGATGGCGGGCTTCCGAGGACCTCTCTCTCTCTCTCCCTTGCTCTCTCTTTTATCTCTATCGCTGGCTCGATTTCCTCTGGTTTCATTAAACGACTGTCTCGCTCGCGGAAAGGTGTATTGGCCGTAGGTGCTCGATTACGGTTGTGCCCGGTTCGTTCATTGAGATTCGCGGCGCGCGATCCCGTCGGCAAAATTACATCAATCTTTCACGTTAGATGAACCCGAAGATAAATCTAGGAACGGGAATGGGAACGGGAACGGTCACACGTGCGACGCGGCCGCCTATCGTTGTTCTATTGTCCGGGGGGCCTGAACGTATTATTTAGAGTCGAGTCAGCCATCGAAATCGCCCTAAATTACGCATTATCTCTTACGGGCTCGAGGAATTCCGGTCTCTCCGCACTGCTGACTCGCCTCGAAATACCATTGTCCCGCACGAGTGCCGAGATTACGCGACATGCCGTTTGTTCCTAACTAACCTATACATATACATGATCGTCGTCAGCGTCGTCGTCGTCGAAGATCATCCTTCCCTCCCGCGTTCCTCCTCCGTCTCCTTGCCACGAAGCCAGGAGAATTCGACGCTCCGGAGCCTCGTCGACTTTCTTCGGTGATTGATGACGACGTGCCGATACTAATTAGTGGGAATCGTCGGGAGCAATTACTCTTAAGATGACGTGGCACGGCGTAAATTGCAAACGCCATCCGATGCCAGTCGATGCCAACACGAAAGCGAACGTTTTGGCTCTGTCGCTGCTCTAACCAGAAGAGGAAACTGTGCCATTCTACCGCAACCATGGCTCTGAACGAGACGTAGAATGACCCAGCGCTCGATAGCAAGTATAACGGGAACGGATCATTGACGAATCGAACGTCACCCAGCCCCTAATTCCTAATCGGAATTAGACGTGTCTTCGGCGTATTATGTTTCCTGTGCCATAGACCACCAATCTGCGCGCGTTTGCGGCGCCCACAAATTTCGCAAACGCGAGGAAATGCGTGCGTTATTCCGATCTTCTTATGGTGAGCAACGAAAGTTGGATTTCGTATAAAAAAATCCGTAGTTTCAAAGAACTGTTCTACTTCGCAGGAAATGATTTATTTAATAAATTGTACGATCGGTGTTGTTCTTTTTCCGTCGTTCCGATAGTAGTTGAATCTCTCTGTTATAAAAGGTACTTAATTTATGCGTCAACAGTACGACGGCTGGTAGTTTTTTCAGCATTTGAAAGATTGAAACTTTTTATCGTTTTATTCAATGCTCGGCATTAAGTGGAAAGTTGCTTGCTTCGTAAAAGAATTTTCTTGATGAGAAGAGATTTATTTCAAGTTCGATGAGAGAATGAGAGCGTATTCTCAAGGAAGATTTCCATGTATCTAGCCACGATTGTTAATTCTTCCGGTACTTTTCAATTAGCCTAAAATCCACACAATGGAAATCTGGGGTATTAAAAAGACAAAACCGGAGTTCTCGAAAGAGAAACCAAAAACTTTCGAGAGTTGGAAAGTTCTTTAACAGAGACCAGAGTGTTTCAAGGTTATCAAGGACTCGCACAGAGATTCCTAGCTTTTTAAGGCCACCTAAGAACATTCGAGCGGTGTGCTCAAGTGTCCAAGAATCTTTCAAAAAGAAACCAAAAACACCTAATGGACTTTAGAACGCAAGAAGTAGCAAAGCGGATCTAGAAGGGACCTTGAAAGATGCAGACTCATCGACAGACGAGTCAAGTACTCCTAAGGGCAGTCTAAATGAATATCCAGTAAAAATTTTTTGGAACTCACACGCTACCGTAGATCGCGTTCAAGTTGAAATTGTGACATCGGAAGGAAAATTGTGTAGCAGATGGATAATTTGAACGGCGGGGCGGTGAATGTCGGCCAAATAGGCGAAAAATGGGCATCGTCCGACCGACAAATTGTTAATAATGCCGGTATCGACCGGCTGACAGTAGCGGTGAGCACACAAGAGGCGAGGTCGCCGATAAACCGCGAAAAACATAAAATTAGTGACGCTTCGGTGTCGCGGTATTGCGGCTATTGCGCCGGACGATGGCAGATAATGGGCGCAAGTACGAAACAAAATTATCAACGCGGTGCCGTTCCAACTTTATCTCATTAATTATTATGCACTTTACGTTGCATCGCGGTCGCTCGGGCCGAACAACTTTTCCCGTGGCCGCGCGTTGCGTTCCGACTCTGCACGACTCGACTCGACTCGGCTCGGCTCGACGACTTTTCAAGTTTGAAGATTTATAGCGGGGCCTGGACAAGAAACTCTGACCGAGACGCCGCGCCGAGGGGGGACGAAAGGGCTTGCGAGCTCGAAAGAGTTCGCGAGTGTCAAACCGGTGCGCCGACACACTATTTCAGCCGGGGAACTTTAGGCGAGCACGATTTTACGCCGCAGCAAACTGTCGCGGCCCCGCGCTCCTTGTCGAGCGTGAAACGCTAATGCTTTCCTACCCGCGGAAGTAGTAGTACTCGACGACCGGCGAAACTCGGCCGAGCACGTGGACGAGTCCCTTGCACTTGCACTCTCTTCCACTTTCTCTCTCTCTCTCTCTCTCTCTCTCTCTCTCTCTCTCTCTCTCTCTCTCTGTTTCTCTTTCGTCTCACTGTCTTCGTTTCAACATTTCTCCAGCCCGATGAAGGGGCGCGTCCTCGCGACGGAATTTCCATATTCTCATTCCAACGTACCAACTTTCATCGTATTGCTGTAAAAGGACCCAGAGTCCCCTTTTATAATATTGACCGAACCGAACCCACCTCCGATACACATTCTTCAACATTTCACAGTCTACACATTGTATCGAGTATAGAAGATGCGGCGCCGTTTTCTGGTCCATGGTTCTAGAAATCTATTACGGCGATAATGCCGAAAAGAATTGTTTCTTTCCGAAGACGGTATGGTGTACTACACATGGGAAATTAGATGAGGTTACGGTCGTGGTTTCGCTAGTTTCGAATTCGTTCGTAAAATTCAGGTCTCCGAATTTTTGCAATTTTTACCCTGCACTCGAATGCGCTCGTGAACTTTTCTCTGGCAAACTATTCGTCGAACCGAATTGTTCTGATTTTATTGTGTATTTAACACTTGCATCGCCATGTCACCCATATCTGGGTGACGGAATTATTTATACAGAATTGAAAATTAATTTGTACGTTGGTAGATTGAGTGTACAACATTTCCTTTCGATCTGACGAATAGAAGAGGTTTGAAACAGTAATTAATATCACAATAATTAAAATTCTTAGTTTTTGTTTTATTAAATATATTGCTTTGATTTTGTGTAATTTTTATGATTGTCGAGTGGACGATGGACGGGTTAACTAAAAGGTCGAACCTGTGGAAACAGTGGTTTTTTACGACCAAGACATCGCGTTCGTAATGTTGTAAATTATGGACGAATTCTTATTGGTCAACGAGATTCTTGCATCGGCGATCTAAAGCGCCGGCTTCCGACGCTACCAACTTTTTTAATTATTCATTTTGCCATCGTTAATCGTCCACAATGCGCCACGAAATCAGCCACATTCACCGTCAAAATTAATTGCTCTTGGCGCAAAGAGGGCGAGAGTGTGGGGCAGCATGGGGGAAGGAGGCTGCGGAGGCAGGGGAGAAGAAGGGAGAGTTAAGGCAAGCTTTTCATCGAGAAAGAAATTTCCCAGCAATTAATCCCCCCGAGCCGGGTGAATCGGGAAGGCCTAGCAAGAGGGGTATAGCTTTTCCCGTCCGATCCAGCGTGTGGGGGAAAAAAAGAGTTCGGGAATTTCGCGAAACGATAGGAGAAAGTTAATATTAGCCAGGGAGAAGAGAGGTTTAAAGCGATTTTCCAGCCGGCCGGTTCCTCTCATCTTGATCTATAGAGCGTGCCGCGGAGGACGCAGTCGAGGAGGAAAGAGCAGTCGTTACAATATGATGTACTTCCTCCCCAGGGAGGAGAGACTTCTCCCCCATCAACTTGGTTATCCTCTTTTCAAATCAAAGGGACCGGGAGTAGGTTAACTAATCAGGGATTCCGCCGGGTTAGGTAAACAAAGCTGCCCGACACCAGATTCACCGCTTAACACGCCCAAACCATTATTCACCTTTTGTTTACCGCTGATCCCCTACCCCTTAACTACCACTTTTTTCCGAACATGCGTGCATAAAGATGCAAAAACGTGGCTAAAAAGTTCTACGAGAATATTTCATCCATTTTTGTTTTACAATTTAATGCAATCAATTGCATTCAGAACTTCATATATTCAGTGACCGCATCGAATTACATTTAATCAGAGAGTTTTCGCAGAGGCAGCGGAACAATTCGTTTTCGAAAAATGGAAACGGATTAAAGGACGTTAATGAAACGGTATATGCTGGCTTTGAAAGTTACACGACGTTACAGAGAGTTATGCATGAATCTCCTCCACGTACCATTTTCCTAGGATTCCTCTAAAATACAATGAAAAGAGAAGCGCAAACGCAACGACGCGACGGAGGCGCTTGATTCGATTCAGATGGAGAATTCTGTTAATTCGTTTTATTGTTGGACTTTATGCCCTTTCTTTCCACCGATGGAGAAACGTCTCTTTGACTCGCGGCGTAACGAACGAAGTCTGGTTCGCTTCAATTCCTCCCATAAGCGTTCAAGTCCGCGGGAGGCAGCGCGAGCTTGTTCCAGCGTGTTCAGGATTCGCGATGGATTTGACAGAATCCTGGGTCCATATTACTTACTGGCGGAAATGGAATTCATTACTATGCACATATTAAATTCCTTTTCCACTCTGTTAATTAAGACAGATTATGCACTCTGTAATGCAAAGGCATAGTTAACGTTACCCTCTATTTCTCCGTATAAAATGATATTAGTTGTTCGACGATGAATTCGAAAATAAGTCCGACCAGACCCGGAAGGTTTTACAATAATTAGTTTGGTTATTCGACGCCAGATCTCGGAATAAGTTCCGCGCCGCGCCGTTGCGCGATGGTTCAGCGAATATTCGCACGGCTATCGAGAATGACCGATAAGCGGTAAATCATGAACGGACGTATAATAGGAAACGTGCCGACAATAAATCTCGTGACTCATTGAAGACGCATAGCGACAACAAATTACGGGACCGCGCTGATACTGTCTCGACAATAATGGCTCGTATACGTTCCCGCCGTAGCCAAACGCTCAATTATCAGGCCACAACTAGGATTACCGCTCGAGTGAATATACATGCATCGTGATCCTTATCTTATCGGTAACAGGGAACAGGGAACAGGAAACAGGGAGAACAAGGAGAACAAGGAGAACAAGGAACGTTGCTCCTTCCGCTCTCGAGGACGCGGGTTGCCGAGGTCGAAAGTGGAGACGCCGAGGATGGGCTCATCATCCAACAGCAGCAGCACTGGAACACAACCCGGCCAAAAAGAAATAAAAAGGAACGAACCGTACCGGTACCGGTACCGGTACAGGCGGCTTGGCCCAATAGGGCGAGCTACATCAAAGGAGCGCATTTACGTCTCTATTCGACCTTTTCCTTTTCTATCCTGCCGGATACTTCTCTTTCATCTCGGCCCCAGGCGCAACCAGTCAGTCTTTCCTCGAGCTTCATATTTGCACCGTGAACCGAAATACTGCAAATAAAACGCTTCTCACAATTAGGTGTTAACGTCCACCGCGCCCGACAACTTTATAAAGACGACAAGATGGCATCTATGTCAGTTACGAAGCTTTTCTTTCATTTTATTCCATCTCACGCCTTTTATTTCCAAGCAAAAATCACGTACCATGAGAAATATAAATAATTCGAGACGTGGAATGATTAACAGATATCGAGATAACGATCTTGATTGGCGACGACTTTGTCGAGACGGCAATATGTCTCCTACGCCAATTACGGGGCTTTTGTTTCATTTCACGCTGTATCTTCCATTTTCCATATTAAAGTACCTCGGACAGGTTTGGGTGAAATGATTAATTAACGTTGTCTTTCTTGCCGACGACTTTGTCAACGCGACATGATGGCTTCAATATTAATTAAGATCCTTCTATTTTATATGACAATTACACCGTCCATATTATATTATATCTGAAAAGTTCGTCGGATGGAGCAAGTGCAACAATTTTGAAGTATAGAGAGACTCTGCCCGTTTGCGACCAAGTTGACATAAACGAAAAGTACGGGGAGTATACCCGAGGGAACGGATTGGAACGATGGGGCAGCTAGAAAATTATGAAGGACATGCACAGACGGGCGACAAGATAATCCGTTTGGATGAGATTGGGGGCAGTTCCTACGGACCGTGGCCCGACGTGGACGATTTCAAATGCGTGTAATCCGATCGACGTTACCAGCCATCGACGACAGCGGACCGGAAGTTTTAAAAGCGTCCGCGGATATACAGTATGTACATACACGAGATAACCCCCCCACTCTCATCAAACATCTGCACCGGATTAATTAAATGTGGCTCAGTCTTTTGGCGACTGACGCGTGCTAACGTATTCCGGAATGTGGCCACCATGTTTAAAATTCGACGGTAACCCCCGAACCGGAGAAATAACTCGAGGGTCCAAGTCGATTCGTTTATAACTCAAAGAGAGCCGTTCGCTTTATGGAATATTAATAATTATCTTGAATATTACTGGCGGATAAGCAATAATTGAATTAGTCTCGGAAATGTTGTACAAGTAATTCCTCGATCTAAGTCCTTTTTCGGTTCCCTGCCGGGACTTAGATCGCGAAGGGACACTATTCTTTTGTGACCGCGTCGACCACGCCGAACGTAGAAAAGGACAGCATACAAACACGGACCGCGCGGTCGAAGGCGCAACAAAAAATAGCGTATCGGTGAGACAACACTATTGCAATAATAAAACTTGTTTATTTTTTATTATTTTTTTATGGAACTTTCACGAACATATTCGTGGCATTTTTCTAATGAAAATGATACCAAATATGATACAATTCCGATGATATTTACTTGTGTAATAAACGATGAAAGTTTTGGACGTAAAGGAAGGACAGCGTATAGGAAAGAAAGAGACGACAAGAGTCGCGGCCAACGGCACAGTTCTAAGGCCCGCGTGTCCGTACGATGTAATGCCAATAAATAACTTCCATCGTTCATTACACGAGTAAATATCATCGGAATTATATCAGATTTGGTATAATTTTCATTAGAAAAATGCCACGAATATGTTAGTGAAAGTTCCATGAAAAAATAATAAAAAATAAAGAAGTTTTGTAATTGAATTAGCGTGATTTACACCGATATACCCGACCCAGGATCAGATTACGCGGCATGTTTACACTGCTCGGCGACCGAGGCAGCTCGAGCTCCACAGTGGAAGGAGTAACCAAGGGACATAGATCGAGACGTTCCGTTGGACTTAGATCGCGGAATTACTGTATTTCATCCACCGGTAGCTGTGGTTACTTTATTCTTCCGGAAGTGGGAACATTTCGAAGATTAGGCACAAACGAATCTGACATATGATAAAATAAATGAATGGCAAAAAAGATAGCTCGAGTGTAAATGTTTGTACAACCCGCAGAGAGAGAGAAGCGCTATGCGACTCAAGTCGCGTATAATCTCCTTGCCTTCCTTGTTTTCTAGTTTGATACATACGAAACGCTTAAGCGTATTTATCGTGCCTGTAATGAGCTCTGTACGCAGCCGCGGCGAGCTTTTAAAGCGAATATGACGTAGATCGATTCCGAAGTGTACTTCGCCAAATGAAAATGTTTATTATCCCGGTGAGTTTATGAGTATCGTGTTTTCGAGAGCGAGCTCCACACGCCTGTAACGACGAAAGAACTATGGAGTGGGTAATTACGCGCAAACGAGAGAGAGAGAGAGAGAGAGAGAGAGAGAGAGAGAGAGAGAGAGAGAGAGAGCGATTTTGTTTGCGGAATAACATTTTCGATACGAACGCAGGGGACAGCATCTCACAGAAGTTAGTAGGATAACCGAATCCAATAATGCGTAAACACAAATTTATTGAAATCCTATAAATATCTGAATGATTTTCATGCATTCGATATGTTTGATTATTGCGAGAAAGGGACAGATGCTTTACCGAAAATATTGTCTTGTGTTGCAGTATAATGAACAACAACGGCGTGGAGCAGCCAGATCCTGACAATATAAAGATGTTCGTGGGCCAGGTGCCACACGACATGGACGAGCACGATTTGAGGACGTTGTTCGAGGAGTTCGGTCGAGTGCACCAGATAAACATACTGCGGGACAAGATCACCGGAAGTCATAGAGGTGAGTGGGCGATAAAAAATGCCAGAAGTTCGAATTTATCGAAAAGAGTGATCCGAACTGTTTTGCCGATGAAACGTTCCGCTTCGATTTCCGAGGAACTTTGAAACTTTCGGCGACACGGGGGAGCAAAAATGTACACTTTCATATTTCCCATTCGGTAGCTAAAAGCCTCGAGCACGGAGTCCGGTTCACGTTCAAAAATGAATCGTCACAGTCGCCGCAATCGTTCGGAATTCGATCGAGTTACGTGCACGTCCGGTAAAGCCACGTTAATTTAATTATCGGAACTTTTCTCTGCCGTTCGATAATCGCCTGTATCGCAATATTCGATAACGAACAGATTTTTCATTAGTCCGCCGCACAGCAAGAGATACTTTAATCATGTGGCAATTCTATTAACTACACCGCTCCTGATAATTGAGCAGAATTCAATTGTCTCGCGGAGTTTATTTTTAATCGCGCTACCGGCCGCCGCCATCGTTACCGACGTAGAATTCCGCCTGCCGCTGCATAGAGATCGTTCCTCGAGTCCCCGGCTACCGATTCGCGTGTTTGTTGCTTCTGTTAAACGATAGAACGGCCGCGCGATTGGTTCTTCCCGTACGCAAAAGAACCCGCCGCGGTAAATCAATTATTCGCCGATTGAAAAAACCGAACAGGAAAATAATGGAGATGTCTTTTGAAGTCCTAGTTGTATGCGATCGTCAGATTTGACAATGAAACGCCCGTATGACAAGCGCAAATGGATGTGCAAAAGCGGAATGGGGAAAGAGATGGAGGGACGACCGAGGAAGGGACAGAGAGACGAGAGCGCGAGAGGGGGAGGGGGGAATGGACACCATTTACGATGGCAGGAAGGACGATAAAACGTTGCGACACGATCGTAGACCGAGATTAAACCAGTCTCTGTTCGCCCGTGCCGCGCGGACATAATTCGAGAATAAAATAATTCTTGCACCTCGCTCCGAGTAGATTGAACGATTTCAGGAACGTCCTGGTTGGATGATGAATCGCGGCGAGGACGTTCAATGGGAATATTTCATTCGCACCGCTCGACGCAAGGTGTTTCTTTCTTGCAAGACGATCGCGGTCGCGATTCCCATCTCTTGCGCGCCTGCTGTATGAATATTTGGCAACCGCATCTAATTTTTGTAGCAGCTAAATATTACTACTCTACTAAAACACTTGCAATTTTCTATACATTGATCTATTTGATCATTAGATGATTTTGATCGATATATGATTGCGAAATCACTATATGTTCTTTACACAAGACTTTTTATTTCCTTCTCAGGAGACGAAGTGTCTTGTCTGAGAGTCGCTGTACAAGTGATCATTTCTTCTTATCGGCTAAGGCCCTTTCCGAATTAGCCGATAGGTGGCTTAAACGAAACAACGCGCCGCCTACGCGTAGATCCTCGCCCCCCTCTTTCGCAAACGTTTTTCCGAGAATCTTTCGCGAAACGTCGTGTCGTCGTGAAAACTGGCAACGTAGCGGGATTTCCCAGGAGCCAGCGTCGGGAAGCTTCGCGGGCCCATCGGCCGGACCGACCGCGCGGCCCTAGTACCGAGGCCCCTCGGAGACCCGAAGTTTATGACACCCGCGGGCGCTATTGAGACTGTCGCAACGAAAATTCTAAAACACAATCTTTACTGGCAGTAGGGCCGAAAATATGAAAAGACAGTTTCCTCACAAATAGCTTTACTAGCGCACGTGTCCCAAACTTCGCTAAGCATTTGCACGCCAAATGTTTTATTGGCGGTACCGTTAGCCGCTACATACTCTTCCCTGCGTGTTTTGTCAACTTAATAAATTATTCAATGAGAATAGCAAGTTCAATCGTGAGTCGACAAGCCACCCCCAGTACTATGATTAATACCGCAAAGAATACATAGTTAAATGATTGATTCCGAACTGTGACTCGCCAGAACTACTGCGATATTAGATGAATAGTAAAATAAATTTTTTAGTTGGAGGGCTACTTTATTTCTGTGAAATTAATTAGAATATACCGCTTGTCTGAGTGGAGATAATACGGGGTTCCAGAGCTGGCAATGAGAGGAAAGGGGAGCTCAATTAATTCTGCGGCAGTGCCCTAACTTGCAATCTTGGTTTGTCGGATCTCTGTTCTCATTTCTCATAGAAGGTGAGGAGAGACCGGAGAGAAAATAAGTAGTATACGTGGGACACGTAAGGATCGATGCCCGGACAGTGGTGCTCGCACTTCTACGGTTCTTCCTTCTTCGTTATTGATCGAAGAGAGAACCCTCCGTGTCCTTAGCCTTTTATGTCGCCTCTTCGAAATCTATCCAACCATCTATGTGGCCAACTAAACCCTCCGGTTCTCGAAATTGGAAATTTGTTTCTCGATCGTTGGAAATATATTATTCGCGGGCAAATATCGTGCACGCGTTCGATTACGAATATCTGCTGCACTATTCGGCAGCAGATGGGATGAAATTTAATGATCGATGATGCACCAGAATGTACATAAAATATAACGAAATCAATATTTGGATCTGTTCGCATAAATTATTCCTTGTGAAAAGTACTCCTTTGTGGAAGCGCAAAGAAATTGTAAATCTCTCGGGAGGACATCCATTTAATTAGACAAACGAAGACCACAGAGAATATTTGAACCGACGGGAATCATTTACCGGCCTAACAATGGACAGCGGAATAAAAAATGAGATCCTTGGAAACCAGACACGTAATTCAATTTCCATTTACCGATGCAAATAGAATCGGAACGTGGATAATTAATGAGGCATTCGGTTAATACGGAACGGACCGTAAGCAATTTTCTATGCCCTAAATAGTAACCAATAATTGATTTACGAGCGCGCCAGTGGTTATGTTCCGATTCCCGAATAAAGCTCGGTATTTCTGTTACTCGAAACTCACGAACATATTCAAGAAACGATTCGAAGAATCCAAAGATATTTCAATGTCCTAGTAAAAATATACCCTCGAAACGAGACACGGTAATTAATTTTTCGGAATGTCGAACTATCGTTGACTTATTTCACTAGCGATTGTTCGAGTTTTGATTGACTTTCCATCTCGATACGACAGCCTAGGAGGCGTGTTTGAAATTATTTTGATGCAAAAGCAGAATTATACCCTCAAATCGAGATACCATTGATGAACAATTATTTGCTGTAGTTTGTCTGATTTATTACCGATTCGTTCCACTTGCAATTGCTCGAGCCGCATTCACATATAAATTTCAATGGTCTGATTTAACAGATTACGAAAGAAAGCGGAGCTACACTTTCAATTCGAGATCCAATCGATTTCTTTTCGTAGTTTGCCCGATCAATGGTCGACCTGTTTCACTTGCGATTGTTCGAACCGACTTCAGCACGAAATTTCCAGACGTTTCCGGTATAGAACAGCGCTATTGCGGAGGCGAAAAGTACTGTGAACAGTGACTATAATAATTCGTAGCTTCGCGGTACTCGATTATTTTTCTCGCAGCAGAACCAGTGGTTCAAAAGGTCTCGAATTAGGAAATTCTTGAGCACTCGATCGCGACAAGGAATATTTTACCCGTCGCGAGGATAGGCGAATACCCAGCCAGGGAATCTGAGAAAGGAGGAACTGGCTCGTTTGATCGAGATTCTTCCCCTCTTGTCGTTCCATCACAAAGTAACGGAGTATCGAATTCCGGTAGCTCACACGAACCAATCGAATACAACCAAACACTTTTTGAGACTCCGATAAATTGGACGGCTCCGGCATTTCGGAAACTTTTCGGTAGGATCCTAGCGCGAGAGTTCGTCCTGTAAAGGCGAACTTGGTGGAAGACGCGCATAACTATCGCCGAACCAATCCTAATTTCAACAGCGAGAGTCGAAACTCTGGAATTCTCTCCTGGATTTAATCTGGTTGTTTCCTCGCCGCGAGCTCGTTTCAGATCATTCTTCCCTCGTGGCGAACCGTTGACATACGCGAATTATATATATCATACATTATATTATATATTATACATATCATATATATATATATATATATATATATATATATATATATATACGTGGTCAAAAATGCAATCCGATGAGACGGTTCCGCTGGCAGGACATTAATTTACCATTACGTCAGAGTAATCAAGTTAAATTTTCACAATGGCAAACGAATTTCGTCCGACCGGTACTCGGGCGCTACCATCAATTTTGCAGCTGCGCGTGACATTTACAATTCGTCTAGATTAATCGTTCCGAAAGTTCTCAGAATTTCCGCGTTTCCCGCGTCACTAGCTCGCGCAACCATAGTTGGAGTTCCGCATTTGCCCATGCGTGTTCCGCGAAACCTTTTCCATTCCGCACAGGATATACGCGCATTTCAAATGGAACAGAAAAATATGCTACACTCGTAGGTCCTCTGGCTCGTATTCGAGGAACAAATAATTACCGGAATTCAATGTGCGGCTTCAGAATCTGAAGAAAAATATCAAATATTTCATTTTACCACGCTTCTCTTTTTTTCCACTATCATTTGGCCCCTGTATGCCATTTTTAAAATAATACAAACTGCGCTTCGTTTTTAGAGTTCAATGATTTCGCAGGATAATGAATTTGTGAAACGATCAAAGAGTTTGTTAATGGTACTGGATCGATAGTTCGGGAACGAGAGTGGGAGTGACAGCGAGCGATAGAGGAAACCAGAAAGAGGAGCTATAGCAAGTGTTACAACATTAAGTGCGCAAGTATGCGGGCACGCGGCTAAATAGAGGTTTTATTGCTTCCCCGAGCACTCTGGCCGAGAAACCGGAAGTTTGCCCTGGTTCCCCTGATTCCCCGCAGCCCCCAAGGTACCGACAGCCCCCCCCCCCCCCCCCGAAAATAAACGGTGTTCCGCGTCGCGTTATTTATGCAAACGGTGGACACGGAGATAGCTTCGAAAAGTTCCGATCTCTCGCAGGGGTTAAATCGCGTTATGCGTTTCGGTTGCTCGAAAATTCTGACGTTTCCTCGGGTCCTTCGTTCCTGAATTTCATGCTTGACAGTTTTAAATGGGCTCTGCGATGAAATTCGAAATTGTATTAAAGCCCCGTGTCGCCGTCTCCGCGCCGCGCAGCGTGTCGCTTTACTGCGGCATATTTTCTATACGGCCGCAATCTAATTCAAATTATTCCTCGCTCCCGTTTCTCTCTCGCCCTTTGTGTTACTTTCCACTTTCCGTGTTCTCCGAACGGCACGGTTCACGCTCTATACCCCCGAGCTAATGATAAACCTTTGAATTTTAAGATCGCGTTCGTTTCAACCGATATTTAGAGATAAAATGGAGAAGCACGGAGATCTTTCAAAATCTCTTGGGACAATTAAATCTCCAGAACGTTTTATTCATCGGAAGAGTTCATAAAATTCTGTGAAAACATACTAAAGTACATTTAACCCTAGAAACGGGGACCACTTTTGTAACTGTACAATCGATGATGTTTGGAGTTATTGGATTGTTCGGAAAGTAATTTCGTTTTTCGTGTAGATATGGCATTCCTTCCATTTATTACTACTTAACCTTATTCTAAGTCGCAACATCATTGTAAAATCTTGATAACCGACATTTCGGACGTCATTTTGTGCCTTATAGTTCTTTATAACTTTTCAAGCATTTTTTGTCGTAGTATCGAATATGGAAAATCGAAGTGAGCATTTCCATCGCATTTTGCTTTTTTATTTAAAAAAAGTTGTATGCTGTTTACAGAGAATCCATGCACCATCGGATTACCCTTTATTGCGTTCTCTTCCACATTTTTGAAGCGGTGAAAATATTATTTCAAATAAATACGTAAAAAGTAATGTAACTCAATGTTTTGCTAATAAAAACCAGAAATTCTACGAACATGGAATCTCCGAGTTGCCAGGAAGATGGCGAAAGATCATAGAACAAAATGGTCACTACATCGCCGAATAAATAAATATTGAAAAATAGGCTTGATAAAAAAAAAACGAAATTACTTTCCGAACAACCCAATACTTCTTGTAGACCCATTAGTCTCTCCGTTGTTTCTAATGTATCACCTATTAATTTGATTTAATCGGTAGAAATTGGGTAATCGTACGGCGATTTTGATAATAGAGGTTAAGATAGACTCGGGCACCGCTGTTGGAGGATTAATGAAGCAAAGTACCCACATCAGGATCTTGGAAATTCACCTATTATTACGGTATAAAACGCTTCCGTCGGCTAATTTCCAGACACCGGTTTTGGTTGAGAAAACGTGAAAATTTCTGAAAGGTTCAATTAACAGGTCGGCCGAGGAACGATGTTTTTCGGGCAAAGTTCTCATCGCGCAGTTAGGGTAGTTCGGGAAGATAAGCAGACGATATTCCAGTAAATGAACCGTCGCTTAAACATCAAACAGTAGCACGGCTTCATTATGGTAACGCGTCTTCGCAGAAATTCGTCGGGAGCGTAGTATCCTCGAAGCTTTCCCTCGAATTTCCCCCGGATCGTGTACCTTGTTGTATGGAAATTGCTCGTAGGATCCGTTTGGCTCCCTCCTCCCGCCAACCTCCTGTTTTACTGATCGATCTTATAGCACTCGTTGCACGGAAGTACGCACCGCCATTAATCACGGGCCGCTATTAATCGTCCTTAAGTAGAACGACGTTTCGAGGCGCGCGAGCAAGTACGAGCGAGTACGATCCGTTCTAAAGAGAATGCAAGAGAGAGAGAGAGAGAGAGAGAGAGCATGCAGCCCTGCCTCTTTCAATTAGAGGCGAAGGCGGCTAGGTTCGACAGCCGGGAACCTGTCTCTCGACATCTCCCACAGAAATCCATAGAAATCGCTACGCTTCCGCTCTTATTTGTCGTTTCTATGGCTTGACACCTGCCTCCCGGTCGAACCCACGATTGATGATCCCCTCTGCGTATACCGGCTAAGCCCGGCAACTCGAACTTTACGCTTTTTTCAAAATCGCTTGACAGCGATAAGACAAATTCGACGACCTATAGAGTATACCTTTCGACTTGAATTTTACCGAGGAAACCGAACGAGCCCAGTCAACGTCGAGTAGGCTACTGTAACGCTCTCGTCGTCCAGTGTTCCTTCCAATAATCTGCAGAACGGTCGCTTAAAATCAAGTATACAGGGTGAAGCACTAAATCGAAGCAACTGTGGGATTGGAAGGTTTAGCAAAGAAAAAGCTTCGACGTAACGTTTTATTTAACAAAACTTATAACTAAACTAATCGTATAATCTAATGCTCTACGCGGTAACGACTTTATCTCGCACGATATATACTTCGCTCGACTTCGCCGTTCTTAACCCTTCCGTTACCTTGGACGAGATATCTCGCGACCCGATACTGGCCGATCAACGCTTTTGACGAGATGTCTCGCGATCCGGTAGTAGCGGATTAACGCTTTTGACGATAATCTAGCTTTCTAGCACCAATATTTTGACACTCTAGATGAATATATTTTATAACTAATTCTATTCGTATAGCTAAAAGGAAGAAATAAATACAGTTTTTATTAATTAATTTAAATTAATTTAAATTAATAAAAACTGTATTTATTTCTTCCTTTTAGCTACGCGAATAGAATTAGTTATAAAATATATTCATCTAGAATGTCAAAATATTGGCGCTAGAAAGCTAGATTATCGTCAAAAGCGTTAATCCGCTACTACCGGATCGCGAGACATCTCGTCAAAAGCGTTGATCGGCCAGTATCGGGTCGCGAGATATCTCGTCCAAGGTAACGGAAGGGTTAATCTAGACTTCACTGTTTGTGACACTACTGCTCGACTTCACTGTCCTAACTCTACTCCCGGAATCCCTCGACTTCGCTGCTTGCACTCCCCGCTTGCACCTCACACACTCTCTCTCTCCCCCACTCCTTCGCTCTTTCTCTTTCTTTCTTGACCACAGCGTCACGCGAAAAAGTAAACAAACACGGAGGCCTGTATCGGGCCACCTGCAGACGCTCGTGAACTCGCTGAACACCTGCGAATCCGGCGATCCTACACAACTAAACATTTACTTTAATCCAAACAAGCTGTACATAAAGAAATTGTAATAGCATTTCGTTAACACTAGATTTACCGGGCCCGTCAAAATGACGGATTCAAAAATGTTTAATTTACGATTATTAAGAATGTAAGGAGACATTCGTGAGGAATTATTAAATAGATTTATTTTTTTGTGTACATATTACAATAAAAATCGCTAAATATCTAAATAAATACAATTTTATTATTTTTATAAATCAATGTAAAATAATCAATTTCAGTGCTCCGTAAACCTAGTGTTAATTGTTAAGATGTCGATGGCGACTTGAAATGATTTCCAGAATCGTAAGCCGGAAACGAGGTGTTTTCGGATCGTAAGTCGCAGCGACAAGTTCGGAAAGGTTTATTCTTATCGTTCCCCGCACTTTTCGACGCATTTCTCCGAAATTTCGTTCCGCGTTCCCCAAGGTTGCTCCGAAGTTCGCCGGATTGGCGGGGAACACGAGTGTCTTTTCAGACGACGCACTCCAACGGATTAGACGGAAAAGTTTAAACGAAACTGCCACGCGAAACGATTGGAAAGCTGCATCCGAGAGCTCGCGTTGCCACCGCGCAACCCGTATTCGATCGAATACCTGCTAGTCGTAAGAATAAATTTTATTTCTCCGCGGAGCCGGAAACTTTGTTTCCTTTTGAAGGATATTTCGAATCCGTTCCCGGGGAGAAAACCGTGGTCATGGGCCTGTAAATGAAATTCAGGAACACGATGATGGATCATCGGAGTTTCTCCCCGAAGAACAGTGGAGGAAACTGTCGAAACTCGTCGAACATCTCTTTTGCATCGAGCGTTTACGAGGGGGAAAAAAGCAGCTCGGCTGTTGACCCGAATTCACGGCTCGATGCGAAAGCATATATTAAGTACCGTCATTTACAATTGTATTCGAAGGTAAGCACGAAGTTTACATGGTACATAAGCCCGGTCGGTTCTGCTTTACTCGAGGGAGCGTTAATCCTGTTGTTCTTATTAGAAGCAAGCAGCAACGAGCAGCAAGGTACTACAACCATTCAAATGGTATTTCTTGCGAGGGTTTGCACGGTAAAATCGAGCTCCCGGTTATATAGTCGAAGTTACGGTAAATACAGTTCAAGTGATAAGTCGCCGGAGCGATAGGGAGAGAGAGAGCTGTTGCCGTTCAGGTGCAAAACCTTCGCTCACCCGAACACGTTTTGCACGTGTTCCACAAGCAGAATCTCATCATCGATTTGTGCTGGTTAACCCTGCGCAGTCATCGAACCGCGTTCAGCGAATTATTTATTTAATATTATAATTGGATAACGGATTCTTATGCAAAAGAAAAATGTTCTACCCGAATTCCACCAAACTGAAGCGTATTAGAAATTTATTTTCTTATGCTTGTTAAGTTAAAAGTAATATTACAGTATTTTCCAATTTTTCTAATATGTTTAGTGATTTCAATTAGACCATTATCTCTCTGCTCTCGAGATCAGTTCGGACAAACTTGTTCAATACATTCGGATAAAATTTCAACGGAACAAAACGATTAATAACGGGGTTATATTAACTACAAGCTACCTGGAATTCAACAGCAATCGTATTTAACGACAGTCAGCTTGATATTAATGTATCTTCGATGTCAATTGTTCGATTTTATTACAGTTTGGTCGGAACGTTGTACGAACTTGTATTCATCGATCACGGTCCCTTGGCCGAAAAAGGCAGGCTCGCGATACTAGAATTTTCAATGTAAGTTGGTGTTAACTTTCGAGCTGCGGTGACAGAAATCCAGTAAACTATCTTAACGGACTGCAACTTTACATCTTTAAGGCATTATCCTGCTCGGGCAAGACTTGTCCCTTGATCCTAGCCAAGAAGATTTCAACCGTCTTGCCTCCGGCTGACTATAAGAACTACAGAAGCCGGTTCCTTAGAATCACCCAAGTTTTTGCTCGAATCAGCCGATTCGTTTCTTACGGTCGCGGCTCGTTCGATCGCAATTTATCAGCGTGTCACTGACGTCGATGGTAGTGCTGTATCTATCGAGAACGAGCGATATCTATCGGCTGGTGACGAGGATCAAACGTTACTCGCGACGGAACGCTCGGAAAGAGTTCAATTTAACATTACAAATTACTAGAATATGTTCCTTCGTCTAATAAAAGATTGGTTTCTCCCATATATGATCTTTATGCCATATATTTATAGAAGCTTCCCTCTATTGTACTTCGAAATGCAATTTTTGGTTACAGTAAAATGCGTATTCGAAGCACTTAAATTGATATTTAAAAGAATCCAGAGATTAACACGTTGACTGCCAGGCGCATTTTCCATGGTTTGCCCAAGGCCCCAACGTGAATTTTTCATTATGCGATGCATATTATGTTGAAATATTATTTGCAGAAAATAAAATGAGTTATAAAATCATGCTTGAAGCATTTTTCGTGCATTAATTTCTTCAAACCATTATAGTAATGTGGCGGCTACTTCCTATGCTCGTCAACAGAGGGACATTACGACAACACCTTTCCCGCTACTACCTGAATCTTCCTCTGTTTATATATATATACCGTCCTAAACTGTCCTTACGACATCCCGCGTCTAAGGCACGGGTCCGCTAGATAGCCTTACCGACGAGTCCTCTAGCGGGCCTAGGACGAAACGCTTCCTTCTCCTTTTTCCTCCTCTCACACACTTTTCAGCCGCCATAGTAACAATGGTATGGCTAAAAAATTGATCAGTATCCATATTTACTCTAATTATGTACTTTTATTATTTGCTGCGTCGCCGGTCACCGGTGGCCCCCACGGCGTTGTATCCAAGTCGAGTGCAGGTCACTGGTGACCCCCATGACAGTGAACGTGTTAACAGCTCTAATTGGACCAGAAGTTTTTGAATTCACAACACTGAAAATTCTTTGCGCTAGGAAATCGAAAAGTTGACCAACAGAAGGAAGTTAGCGAAAACGATGGTCGATACATCGATCTAAATTGTATTGTGAAATGTTCCTTTCGAAATTTCTCTGGCTGAACGAGACATTTCGGGGAAGCTCGTGGAAGAAAACGGACGAAAGATATTTTTGTATCGTCAAGCTCGTTCAACCGGGAGAAACGGAATTTCCCGGCGCGATGCTCTCGCAAAGTTAGGCTCTGCCGTTAGCGGAAGCCACCGACTTCTGTATAAAAATCTTCGACGTGGCCGCGTAAAGGTTGTTGACAAATTGCATTCTGAAAGTGGCACACGGCCGGGTTTCCGCGTAAGCGACGAACGTCAGAAGCAAGCTACGTCAAAGGGCTAAAACTAACCGCGAACGTCGGGAAAAAGGAGTGTATAGTGTATAGCGTGGAGCAGTATACACAGGGTGTTCCATTTTACATCGTCATTTGAAATATTTCACCTCTCCCGGGCGCATCGGAAAGAAATTACGATACGACGGTCGCGATAACGGGAACAGGGAACCGTTGCAATATTTAACGCAACGAAAATCTACGGTGTATAAACATTTTAAATCCGATCGTCGGGTAAGTATATACTGATAAATAAACTCGGTAAACGGGCACGCGGAAATTGTTAACCTTTGTAACATTATTTATTGCATATCGCTAGCTCGAACGTTTTCGGGATCGATACGCTATTTTTATTCGTTCTTGATCGCGACGCTGGATATTGCCTTGAACACGGATTCCAGGGAAATTATATTCAAATTGGGCTCAATTTGCGGAATATTTTGACATTTACGTAGAGACAAAGCTGCAATTTCCACTGTCGTTCCAACGTTGCGTGGATTTTTTGCTTGATAAAACTGTTTCATAGCTTTCAATATTTTTCTTTCCAAAAAAACAATTCGTTTCGGATGTCTTTTAACGAAACTATATTAGAATAAATCTCATCTTTGCGCAGAGACACTGTTGCAACACTCCTCGAGTCTCTCGCGCGCGTACAAACTACAAACCCGTTTCACGCTTGCAGAGGGCAGGGAAATGGGTGAGGGGTGGGGGAAATTCGCGCGGAGATTTAACCAAGATTGAGTGGCCCGCAAAAAGTACGTTTTGCAGAAGCCCGGACCATGGCGGGGATGGCTTAATGCTCGGTATTATGCCTGCTGATGGATGCTGGTCGTTAATTTTATAATTTCAAGAACTAGCGTCGGTTACGTGTGAGCCAGTCGATTTTACAGGGTGGCACCGAGAGCAGGAAACCTCGCAAACCGACCGAGGGAAAATGGAGATGGAACTTGAGAAAGGAGAGGAAAGAGAGACAAAGGGGGCGAGAACGTGGACGAAGCAGAGCGAATGGAAGAAGAAAGGTGCGGAAAGTCTGAGGATGATTGGCCAACGGAGCCACCCCCTAGCGTTGGGTACTAATATAAGAGGCTAGGTGGGATATACTCTTACAAATTGTCTGGTACTGGTGCCGGTGCCTGGTGCTGGTTCTTCGCAGGAGGCCGCACGCAGAGGGGGATTTGTCTCCATTAAAGGGATTGAGGTTTTGTCGTATTCTACTCCCCGCTCTTTTCTACTGTTTCTCCGTTTCCTCCCGAGCACTATTCTTCCACCCTTTGAAGTTTTTCCCATCGCTTGTTCATTCATTAAATCTGCTGTGGTGTGCACCGGACCAGGCTGTTTTAGAAGGTGAGCCGGTTTTGCGGCCGGCACGGGACTTTCTCTTGGAAATTTCTAGCCCCCGTTTTGTCATTTTCTACACCGCGCGCAAGAAACGACTCGTTCGTTATAGTCCGGGTCGTCGTTCGGCCAGTTCCTTCGGCAGAAGAATACCAATTATTCGCGCACAGGAACGTCGTCTTAAATACGTTTGAAAATTCGGTGAACATGCGAGCTATTGAATAGAAATTATCCGACGCGTCTGTCCATGGCTGTGGTTCGAGGTTTTAATTCAATAAATCTCACTTATATGTGGGGTTGATATCTTTAATGAGACTGTACAAAACGTTTATGCCGACTACGCTGAACTCGACTCTTCGGCGTATCTTTTCGAACTCCTCCCGCTTCGTCTTTTATCCCGAGTTTGCCCTGGTAAAATTCCTAAACACCCTGATTGGCTAACCCCACGCATTGGGTCCTTCCAATCAGGGTTATTCGTTTTTCCGTCTCACCGCCTATTCCTTACGCCCTTAGCGTGCTTGTTCTCGGAACGGCGAGGTGATCGGAGGGGATGAATTTGTCGTGGGACTTTCCTTCGTGTCACCCGCTCCGGTCCCCGTGGCGTTAGACCGATGAGTCCGCCTCGAGTGCCCTTAAGCTAATCCCCTAATTTACTGTTGAGGATATGATACGAATGGTGTTTCTCTTATCATAAAGCACAGCGTTAGTGAATAAGGAACTTTCTTTAATATAAAAGCTTGGAACTATGAACTTATTAATATACAGGGTGGCCCACATAACTCTGAAGAGCTCAATATCTCGAAAACTATGCCATCGATTTTAAAGTTCCTAGTCTTAAATTGCATGGAACTGAAGGGCCTTTCTGACTACATAAACGTGAAGTGGCCTCCCTTCCCCTTTAACGGGGGAGGGGAGGTACCTTTGTAATTTTAAATGGAACAACCCCCTATAAAATGTTACATATTTAGATTCTACCGGAAAAAACAAGTCAATTTTGTCTGAAACATTTTTTTGTCAGATACTTCCATGATGAGATATAACAGTTTGAAGTTTCGAGTTGTAAAAGTTGTGTTCGAATGGAAACTTCAAACTGTTATATCTCATCATGGAAGTATCTGACAAAAAAATGTTTCAGACAAAATTGACTTGTTTTTTCTGGTAGAATCTAAATATGTAACATTTTATAGGGGGTTCCATTTAAAATCTGGAAATTGTCGACTCAAAAATAGTTTCGTCGAACGAGAGTCGTAAATTACGTTGGCCGTTTGCACGAAAGAAAAAAACTTTCTCTCGTGCGTACGACCGGACGTTACAATGGCCAAGTAGTTCTACTTCTTACAAATGCTAGGCACACGAACTTGACGAATTTTCGTCTTATTTTACTCATGTAGAATCATCCCCTTCACGATTGTACCATCGATGCTGGGATACCCTGTAAAACGACGCCTAAAGTACTCCTAAACCCTTGTACTATGATTTATGTTACGGTTATTGCAATTTCAACTTCTTCGTTGTGCAGAAACTTCTTAGAAGAAAGAGGAAATTGATGTATCTATTGGTTAAATGTCGATTACAGAAAAATAGAATTTTATTCGAGTATGAAGGAAATTAATAGCATGCATGTTTAAGTAATTCTGTTCGAAATTTTCATGTTGTAGGACAAGAAGTTAAAAATGAAGTATACCGGACGATATTTGTTGTTAGATAACCGGAAGAGTAGTCGACAAAAGAAGCGTTCGAGCTTCGTTTATCTGGCCTGATTGTCCTCGTTGGACAGGTGCCGTAGATCGACGCGATCGTCGCAATAAACTTTCTTTTCTGTTTTCAAGTTGCGTTAATGGATCACTTACAGCGGCCGGCCGAGGAATTATGAGCGAAACAGCACTTCCGCGCCTTATCGCGCAATAATTTATGAACCGTCGAGGACAATTTTGTTGAAACTGGGCCACAGAAGAGCTCGGTGAACGGTCCTTGTCTCGATATTGTTTTATCGGACAGTTTTCACTAGAAACTGCGGGGAAAGAGTGTTATAGATAAAAGCAAGCGGTCGAGTTGATCTACTGTTTTCACTTTGGAATGGAGACAACCGAGTTTGCACGGGAGGACACCGTCTCCCCGTGGGAAGCAATTCACAAGAACGCCATACCCTTCTCCCTGTCCTCTCCGAAGCGGGCGATATCGATTTTGGGAATTTTCGATGTCTCTTCGCGAATTATAATCCAACGCCCAGGAAAATCTGTCGGCGGTATTTAATCGGCGAGCGTTTCCTTCGAGGCCACGAGGATATTTTCGGAAGCACATTTTCACGGCTAAATATTTATGGAAAGGTATCTTCTTCTCCCGGTCTCGGAAATTTACTCCTCAAATATCCTTCTATCGCACCGGGTACGCGGTCGCGCCGCCCAGCGCCGTAAGTTTCGTGCAAATTTGTCCGAATTACATCGGATATCTACCGAAATACAGTATCCTCCTTTCTCCGCGACCCGACGTCTTTTTTCCCCTCCTTCGTCACTCGAGAGCTCAAATATTTGCATGATCGATGACGGTCTTGTCATCGTACAATAGCAGAAGGAGCGACATATTTGCATTTTTTTCCGCGCACGCCGGGAGAGCGCGAAAACGAGAAAATAAGGAAAGACGAGATTAAGTTGCGCTCGTCTCTCGCGTACACCCTTAACGAGAGAGCCCTTCGAGTTTCCAGAATTCGATTTTAACCGCGGTTTAATAACCCGCGGTCTTTGTTTTGCGACAAGATCGGTTTCTAATTACCGCGCGTCGACGCCGCGGCGCTCCGTTTTGCGCATTCTTCTGCCGCGTCTCGGTAATCTACGGTTTTTCGCGCACGACTTTCCAAACGCTAATTACCCGAACGAGACGCGCGTAAATAACGCGACGCTTCTTCCTCGAGGAACGGTCGAAATAAAAATGCCAGCCTCTGCGGAACGCGTAGAATTCTTCGACGACAACGACGATATCGCACCGGCACCGACGTTGTCCGGAGTCGTTTTCGCGTGCGCGCGGTTTCAACCTCCGATCCCCTGCTAAACGACGCAGACGTTTATCAATGAAATTATGAAACTACTACAAGAAGGTGTCTTCAGTTCCACGAGATTACGAGGATCGAGGCCCGTTAGTCGCAACTCCGGGACCAGACTTTAACTGGTTTTAGTCAAAGTGCCGTAATTCCCTGCGACGAAAACGTAACGAGTTCCGGGAAACGGGGACAATCTATCCCTCTGACGTCCTCCCTTCCTCCCTCTCACGGCCTACGCCATTGCGACCCCCTTCCACCTTGGTTTTTCCATTGCGAAAACTCCGAAAGTAAAAGTCTGAAATCCCGTACGCAAGTTTAAATGAACGCAGTTCGTTTCACTCGCGTTCCGCGTTCTTATTTCCACGACGGTCTCTCTGGCGGCCCTCGGAGAGGCTATGGGGTTTGCAACGGGGGTGAAGTACAGGCAAGGAGCTCGGCCAGACGGAGGTAGTTCAAGATACGCGTGAAAAAGTGCCCGTCCGGAGGACCGATGCTCTCCGGCCGCGTTTCCCCAGCAAATGAAAAATACTCCGCCGTGGATAAACCCCGACAATTAATTTACGCGAGATTCACCCCGGCCTTCCTGTATTTACACGCGGTCGTAACGCGAGCGCGCAACCTGCTACGGTGATATTCGTCCGCTCTCTATGTATAGATTATAACGCCAGCTGAACTTGATCTTCCGCCTCCTCGAGGGAGAAAGTTAAAAACTGCGTTCTAGCTGCGTGAACTCTGCGTGGATACTGTTCCTCAAGAAACTTAAACGCGTGCAGAAAAGCACGTTAACGACTTAAACCGATCCAGTTTTTGCGAGAACGTTCAAGCTGCACGATACACAAAATTGTCATTATTAATTTTCTAAGCGTACGAGGAGGCTAGAATAATTCATCTTTCAGTTTTTAAATGATTGTAAACTCCATCTCTAGGGTTTATTAAGACTGTCTGTACTTAAATTGTATGCCTAATGTATAATTGTGAAAGCCGAAATAAACCTACAACAGGTTTCAGTGGTTCAATAAAAAAAAAAAAAAAATGCAATTGAGAAGTAGTTCATGAATCGTTTCAGATGATAGAATCAACCCTCGGTCAATCTCACTGTACGTTGCTTGCTTTTTCCCTTAAAACATTCTCAACCGGCGATTATCTCCTAATATTTTTAAGTCTATGGCCTCATGGTTAAGGATTCTTTAATGGCTCCTACCGACAGCAATAACAATTTTAATCGCTAGCCTACAACTCGCTCCCAGTAACGCGATCTAATAGATTTGCTTGGGATTATTATATGATAAATGCTTTTTCAGCTTTCTATTGATACATTACAATTATTGATAATCCTATTAATCGGCTTCCGGAAGGTAAAGTCTTAAGAAAAATTTGAGAATAGGATGATATTCTCAATTGATAAGAAAAATTGTATTTTCTCTTGAACGAGTCTTCGAGAAACCACGTTGAATGCTACTTTGGTAAAAATAGAAGACTCGGAGCTAAATGTTGCGAGCGTTCGAATACTTTGGCGCGGGCTCCGGCAGAAAATCCTTTAAGTTTGCTCGATCTAGTTGAAAACGATAAAAGGCCACAGGAATAATTGAAATTCTGTAGCCGGCGAGTCGAAAGAAATTTAATTTCGTTACCGGGGCTGTCTGAAGCAGGCTCTCGGTGCTGCGGCACAAATCACTATGACAGAATGTTTTCATATAATATGAAAAGCTCGGGGGGGGGGGATGAGACGCGCCACGGCCCTTGCGGACTACTCAATCATCCCTCTTAATCCGGGACTAAAGTCTAAAGGAGTAAAGGTAATCAAGATGAACTACTGTCCCGGGAAAATTTGAACTTGCAGCTGGCTGGGAAGACATCGAAGTAATTAATTCGTATCTTTTCCCTCTTGTCGCGTAGACCAGAACTGCGCGAACAAAGTGACCAGAGAGACGCGGGAAAGAGAGAGTGAGAGAAAGGGACGGGGACAGTTATCTTTTCCCTTGGAAAATGAGGCTTATGAAATAGACGTTTCAATTAATGCTGTTCGGGCATTCGGACGAGCCGAGATTAGAATCGGCCCCCGGTAAATTATTCCGATGAAATTAAAAGATATAACCGAGCCAACCCCCTCTCGTTCACCCTGCGCCCCTCTTTCACCTCTCCGATCGACGAGACCTCTTCCCTCTCTCATTGAAATACAATTCTTGTATTTCTTGCGCCTGCAAGCTCTTTCAATTATCGGACCGAACTAATGAATTACGATTTCGTAGTTTTATACTTCGATTTTCATCCTCCGTTCCCAGGGTTCGCAAATAGATCGTTCTCTCTCGAAGACTCGCGCGCGAACGCCGCGCGGCGCCACGCCGTTTTGATGGAACCAGAAATTCATCTCGGTTCTACAGTTTTTATCAAGCGAATAGGGGAATCCATACGCTGCGAGCATACCCTCTCTGGGTTATCACGGTAAATTGCTCGCATTTTGCTCGTAACATTACGCGCTCTCTATATCGCTACGTTGAGAAATTATAAAATATCACCGAGCTTCTCCACTCCGTTCGAATAATTTTCGATCACGATAATAAACTCTAGCGCGAGCGCGGTCTCGTCTCCGCTTCAAGATTTTCATTTTCGTGTCGTTCCTCGTGACCTCGAAACGATCACGTTGTCACAATCCCGTCTGAATCGCGAGAAGAGGAAAGAGAGGAGGACCGAGAACGATCGATCCGCGTCGCTGAATATTTATTCCGTGTATTTGTATGCGAGAACGACGACGATTCGCCGCGTATTTATTCGGACTCGTTTAGGCCGGAATAAACGTTCGCGGAAGTGTCAAAGCGTGGCCACGGTCAAAGTTAAGCGCTTTATGTTCAGCCGAAGCTAATAGGGATTCTCGCTTAACAACACTGACAGTGAAGGGGGCGCACAACCGTGCTGGAACACTTTACCAATTTGTCGCCGTGTAGAACTTGCGCTTCTATTTAAAGTGGTCACCGAACAACGTCGCTCCGCAAGCAAAAACACGCCGGAACGTTCTGACTTTTTACCTTATAATTGCACTGCCTGCATCTCGGAATGTTCAATTAACGTTGGCGCTATTACGCCGCAACGCCACGAATATTCACGCAAATATTGAAACGATACGTTTCCGACTAACGCATTCTCTTCTCGTTGCAGGTAAGAGAACGGTTCAACATCGAACGCTACGTCTACGATAGTCCGTGAGTATAAAGCCTGCAAAGTGCTACCGCACGGTCTTGTTGATCGAACGACGAGGAGTCTCTTTAAAATAGAATTTGAATGATAATCGACGTTAACGCTGCTACCGTTACCACTCGCGGAAACCGTTCGAAGTTGCACGACAATGCATCTATAACTCGTCGCGTGACTCACAATTGGTTAAGCCGCTCCGCGTTCGTTGCAATCGTCCGATTTGACTAGAAATTACTTCGACTACTTTCCCTTCAGCGGCAGTCTGACCGTAAACGCTCGCAACTACTGTTCTCAACGATAAGTCTTCGAAAAAACGCCGGCCAGCAATTGTATCGTGCGCGATGAAGCACACGGTAGTCTCATTCGTAATAATAATCCATCCTCGACGACCAACGTCCACTGTACAGAATGTTTTATACGTTTGCACGTGACTATCGTTCATGCGATCTGTGGTGGGTAAAGATTTCTCCTTTCTGTTGAACAAAGTGTTAGCCCTTTGCACTCGGAAGTATTTTAACTCCAAAACCACACTTTTTTTTTAGATCAAGAATATTTCCATTCTATATGATTTTTATCATTTTGAAGAAATGGAACTGATGTAATACTTCATAGAATACTTAAATGTTTGGTAACGAATTTATTGAATATAAATTTAATAATGTAAACAATATTTTGAATAATGGTATAGCAATTTTTAGTGGTGCCTCAGAGTCACCACTCGAGTGCTAAGGGTTAAAATTTCTTCCTTTTCTCTATTGTTAACCCTGTAAGCTCGAGTGGCGACTCCGAGGCGCCATTAAAAATTGTTTTACTATTATTCATAATAACTGTTGCATTATTAAATTTGTAGCTAATAAATTGCTAAACATTTAAGTATTGTATGTGCATAAAATGGAAATATTCTGGGTGGAAAGAAAAACATGGTTTTTGGAAATAAAACAGCTCCGAGTGAAAAGGGTTGAATGTGCAAAGTTTTCAAAGATACGAAATTATTTATTAGAAGATCACAACACGATAGAACGCAAAGGATCGTTGCGTGGGAGCACAGCAACAATCGTGGGAGTTCCTGGTCGAAACGGAGCGACACGAAAGAAGAGTTAAAGAGCTCGGAAGAGGGAAAGAATGGAATGCTAAACGGTGCACGAAAATTCGTAGCGGGCGGTGGCTGTTTCTGCAAGAATATTTATATTCTTGGCACCTAGCTCTCGTAAATCCCTGGCCAGCAATTAAGGCTAGCCAGCCTACGGGTCTCGTTTCGTCTGATCTCGTCTCTTCCATCCAGTTCGCAGCCTTGTAACTCTCGCCGGTCGTTAGCGCAGACTATCATCGCGCATAGTGCCGCTAACTGGCAACGTGTTCTTCCTCCGCCTTTCTCCGACGTGTTACGCCGTGCATAGCGCACCTACCGTGCACCCTTGGTGTGCAGCCCCTGGCCGGACTCCCTCGAAACCAACCGACTACTCGTTAACCCCTGCTCATCGCCGCAAAACGTTACCGCATTATCCTTCCGCGTTCCCACCGGACGGAATATTTCGACTCGTTGGATCCCCTGATGCGGAATCTTGGCATCGACCGGGTCCCGATCGGCCGCGGATCGCTTCAAGAAACGCGGCAATCATGCTACTCGCAATTAAGCGTCACATGCGGTAAACGGGCTTCCTCGGAAGAATTAACGAGCGAGAAAAATTTTAAGCGTTTTCTTAACTTCCGTAATTACTTCGGACGTACTTATCCAATATTCGAATTAATAACATTCTACGTTACAGCGATGTCTATCTTCTTCTGTTATTCGGTAAAAAGAGACGCCGGTAATAAGAGGCGTCTCAGTGCGGACATAGCTGAACACTTTATGCTCGGTTCAGGATGGACCCAGCGTCACACGATGAAAGGATCAAAGCCCTACGCTTCGACAACTTTTTTTCTGAAAAATTCGAGTAAAATTGATGAAGTAGAAAGTGTTCAAATTACCACACGACGGCTCGAAAAGTACTAAATTCGATCTGCTTGTAACTTTACAGTAAAATTTTGAACCAGAGAGGTCTGCGGATCAAAGGTTTCGCAACCAAAGGATCGTAGTATGGAGACTGTGCGTTCCCAGAGGTGGTTTCGTTCGACTATTTTTCCGCCAGAAGTTAGCAAACGCGAGTAACCTGTGGCCCAAGATCTGTTCGAGCAGCGGTTCGATATTACCGGACGATTACTCGGGCAAGATGGCTTCATTCTACTCATTAACCCCGGGTCGTTTGCGCGGAATGTTTCCTCGCGAGGATCCGCCCCCGGGACGGCCTGTACTCGGTCCTGTACTCTGTACACACTTGCGTGAAACGACGTAAGATTTGTCACGTACGCTGCGACGGCAAATTTCGAGCAAGTTTTGCCCGGTGGTTTATACCTTCCTGTAATTTGCCGCGTAGCCCGGCGCAGCCGCTGCGTCTTTATGCCGTCAGCCGGGTCAACTGCTCCCTCGTTAACTTGCCACGTGCTAGTAAAATCTCATCACATTACCCTTTCGTGTAGCGCAGCTCTTCGCGCACAGTCTCTCTCCCTCTCTCTCTCTCTCTCTCCTGCTCCCTCTCCCGTGGCTGGCTGGCGGGGCCGAGTTCGCCAGCTGCGCCAAAAATAAATCATTTCTCGCTACGGCGACGGCTGTTGTGTCGTAGGCTCCCCGGAAAAACGACGCTCCCAGACACGGAATATCAGCCGAATAAACCACAATCTCCCGAGTTTCGTTCCGTTTTATGGAGACGTTACTCCTGCCGAATACGTCCCGTTCGCACGGAAACAGCTCGCCGAACCTCTGTCCGATACTTGTCGGCTTCTCTATTCCATCCGATTCATCGATCACGCTAGAAAATTACCGATTTCCGGATTATCGTTATATTCGTCCAAGCCTGCATCCGTCAAGAGATATTTTCGCAATTTTTCGCCAGCCAACGATCAGCTGATTGAACCTGTGGCGGCTACTTCCTATGCTCGTCAACAGAGGGACATTACGACAACACCTATCCCGCTACTACCTGAATCTTCCTCTGTTTGTATATATACCGTCCTAAACTGTCCTTACGACATCCCGCGTCTAAGGCACGGGTCTGCTAGATAGCCTTACCGACGAGTCCTCTAGCGGGCCTAGGACGAAACGCTTCCTTCTCCTTTTTCCTCCTCTCGCACACTTTTCAGCCGCCATAGGTACAATGAGGCTGACACGCTGCAAAAAAATTTTGTTTTTATGTCATTTCTTTAGAGATATCAAGGTCATCTTGACTTCTTTAAATGGAACCACCCTTTTTTAAACACCTACAATGATAGTCCCTTTCATTACGAATTCAATGACTATAATTACTCAAGGTCATTCAAGGTCACGGACAGAATTCAACATTCCTTCAAAGCCCGTTTAGAGGCATGTATCGATGTTAAATCTTATACGTTATCTCTGTCCGCAACCTTGAATGACCTTGAGTCACTGATTTCGTAACGAAAGGGAGGGTTCAGAAAGGATCATTGTAGGTGTTTAAAAAAGTGTGGTTCCATTTAAAAAAAGTCAAGGTGACCTTGATATCTCTAAAAAATATATACCGTCCTAAGCTGTCCTTACGAGATCCCGCGTCTAAGGCACGGGTCCGCTAGATAGTCTTACCGAAGACGAGTCCCCTAACGGGCCTAGGACGAAACGCTTCCTTCTCCTTTTTCCATCTTTTCATAATTCAACAGCCGCCATAAACCCTTCTACACGGTGCAATAGACGAGTTCCGGTTCGGAATCTTTTTCAGACAGACCGGTAACGCAAGTTTCATTTCACCAGTTAGTATAGTGGTCGTGAATCCTTCTCTACCGTCTGTATTAATTACATCGATTTCCGTGAAGTTCGCACTCTTACAGTAAGTGTGTTCCACATTCGGACAAAGAGCCAGCGTTAGCTCTTAATTGTTTCCAGCGGCGCTACTAATACGATTTTAAACTATTCATCTTTCTAACCCCGAGAGACGAACCAGGTTCGAAGAACGAAGCGCTAACGACGGTTAAACACAACGGGTTAATGCGCCGGGCAATCACCGTTTCCGGAAACAATAAAACCCGATGGCGAGTGCGGTGCGCAAACATAGTCTATTATTCTTCGTTCGTCCGTCTATCTTTCCGCAGTCGAAAGTTAATCTGCGCGGTTAGCGGCGAGATCTAATCCGGGGAAAGGTAACTAACGCGGTAGAATAAACACGGCAACACTATCCCGGTTTATAGTTTACCCTTTCGAGGTCGCTGCGCTTGTAGATAGTGAAAACGAGAGAAAGAGAAGGGGGAGGGTGATGGAGAGAAGGGTGAGGGGGAGTAGAGCAAACGGTGGAAAAATGACGGGGGTGGAAAAGAGCAGGACTAGGAGAATTTTCAAGCACGACGTCGCTATTACATCGGATCAGAGAGGAATATTTCATCCGGCGCCGTTGATTCGACGAAAACGAGAAAGGGAGAGGGAGAGAGACGCGCGAACCACCCTTTCTCCGGGCCTGCCTCAGCCTGCACTCCCTCCCGTGGCACTCCTCTGCCCTCCTCCGCCCAGCTACGGATTATTAACGGGCAATTTGCCGCGTCTGCTGCTGACTGTATTGTCTCTCTATTCTCCGGCCCTCCACTGGTTTGATGGTAAGCTGTCTCCTCTTTCTACCTATCTCTTTCTCTCCCTCTCTCTCTCCCCCCTCTCTCTCTCTCTCTCTCTCTCTCTTTCTATTCATCTCCCTCTGGCCCTCTTTTTGCTGTCGCCTCCTTCCCACCGGCAGTACTCGGATCGTCCCGTTTCCTTCTAGTTCCCAAACCGTGTCTTCGCCACCCTCGCTTTCTCCCCGTCACTTTCCTCAAATCTATCCCCTTCGATCGGCCTAACCACCTCCGCTCCACCCACCCCCTCTTCCTTTTACACGACCCGTGTCGAATCCTTCCAAGTTCGTTAAGGAAAGCACAAGTGGGCGGGCTCCGTTACTTAAAACCTCGCTGTTTGGAGACCTTTTCTCCAAGAGAGCCTCTTGGCCCTCCCACAACTGGCTCGAGAACCGGAACACTGTTCAGTGTCCTGCGTGTGACGACTACAAGCGATCAAAAATAGGGGGAACGGCGAGTCGTGTCCAAGTCGACCGGTGAAAACAGGACGCGGACCGGAAGTCTTCTCGAGGCTGATATTGCACGTCAAGTCCAACAGTTTCTCCATCGATTTCAGGGTTCAAAGTCAAATACATTGTAGTACATGCGATATTAGGGGGGGGAGGGGTTGAGTCATCATTTCACCGTTATCGAATTCGTTTACGTAACAAGAGCCCTCGAATCTTGCAGTATCAACGAGACAGGCATTGTTAGTGCAGACAAGCCTCGCTTATGAATTTTTACATCGAGAACCGCTTGCCGGATTCGATCGATTCTTTTTTGTATTCGAACCAGTACGGTTTGATCCATCGTAAGGATTTGTAGAACAATACCGATAGTTCTATCACGCGCCGAGACGACTGAGTGCGCTACGGTCGAACATGGACGAGAGTGGGAGCGGCTGGTGGGTCAGCCGCTGCGGCCTTACCTCGAGGCAACATCTCCGCGCTCGAGAACACAATCCGTTTTCCCTTGTTCTTCAATAAACGATACTCTACCGAAATTGATCTCTTTTCGCCTCAACCGCCTACATCTCCTGCTCGAATATTACATCCTACAGATTTTAGTTTACCTTCCAAAATGAGTTTTTTAACTCCGAAAATGAATTTTTTAACTCCGAGAACGATGAACAAAGTAACAGGTTCGATTCGTGGCGACGATTGAAATCAGTCCAGTTATGGGAACTCGTGGATAGGTTTTATTGGTCGGACCAGCGGGGCGCGTTAATTGTCCCGAGGGAATGGTAAAATTCCTGAGGCGGCGAGGAGGCTGACACCGGCCCGGAGTATTTACGACATATTTGCCCGGTAATATCGGACCTAGGAACCTTCGGTGATACACGTGTGCATGGTAAGCCTGAGAAAGGCGAAGAGCCAGCGGCCCGGCACTAGCCGTGCTTCCAGCTGCAGCGAGTAAGCCAGTTAGGCGGGGTATTTAGGAGGGAATTTGGTGGTCCTGAAGTTGTACATTATACCGTCTACTCGGGGCTCGCGGTTATACAGGTCGGCCGTGAACCCCAAATCCAGCGTCTCCCCTGGGCTGGAATTTGTGGCTCGGTAAATTTAATAAGTCGACAACCACCGCTGTCCTGCAATTCCCACGGGCTCGCTGTGTCTTTAATAATTTTCTTCTTGTCAGGAATTTGTTGCGGGACCTCGGGACGTTTTTAATCGTCACCGGAATCGTAAACCAGAAGCGCATTCTTCCTCCGAGAACAACATGCAACGCAACGGGATCTACGCGCGCCTTGCATTGCCATTTACGTTATGGTTGCAGTGATGAAAACTACTTTCTCATTCGCAATTTCCTAGAAGGCACAGAAAATCTGTAATTACACTATGTTAAGTAAAGTATTAACCCTTAGCACTCCAGTGGTGGCTCTGAGGCACCACTAAAAATTACTATACCATTATTCAAAATATTGTTTACATTATTAAATTGATATTCTATACATTCGTTACGAAACATTTAAGTATTCTATGAAGTATTATATCAGTTCCATTTCTTCAAAATGATAAAAATCATATAGAATAGAAATATTCTTGATCGAGAAAAAAGTTTGGTTATGGAATTAAAATACTTATGAGCGCAAAGGGTTAAGTAAAAGTTCTATGCATAATATCGAAGCGTGTTACGTTTGTGTAATGTTAGCGACATTAAAATTATATTACAATTATTTAATGACGATAAAACCCTTGAGATATAAACTATACCATAAAAATATTGACTTGCACAACTCTTCCATTAGACGGATCGATTATTACCAAGTCTTCGATGCCGTCCGAAAGTATGCTGGACTTTTCCGTTTATTTTTGATACGAAGTTTCTCTTTGAATCTTTGATTACCCGCGCGTCTCTCGTTTGCGGCGACGACCGTGTTCGCCTATTCGTCTACATATTTCATGCTAGCGTCCGCAAGGGCAGCGGCTGAATACAAGCAATTGCGGCGGACGCTGGTGTCCAGATAGAGGAATTTCGGATAGTTTGTTAAAAAGTCTGGTTAATTCATAATTTCTATAGCATCCACCGTCTTTTTAGCAGCACCAAAAAATGTCTCTAAATAATTCATCGATCCGGAGCACTGTGCGGCGTGACACGAGGGGTCAAACGTTTACAGTGTTTGCGAAGGGACGGCCACTGAGAGCCAAATACCAGCAGACCATTCTACAAAGTAAACAAGATGGGACCCGCCACGGCTTATCCTCGTCTGAATGCAACAAGCTATTTTCCTTGTGCCCGCCCGCGTCGGCGAACCGGATTGCTCTAGACCCTGGACAAGGCGAGACGATGTCGTTGTCTACGATCCTTCTCGCGCCTCCGTCTTCGAACCTGACACCGTGAAAACGACTATCTCAAGCTCTTTTTACGCGACAGTCATTTGTTTCTAGAGAGAACAAACTCGGGACATTTCGAAAACGAAGATAAATCTCCTAGCTGTTTCGATGCTGAATTACAAAGCAGTGTTGCCAGATCGCTGAAATCGACGGGAATACAATTTACCACCAGTGATGGGAATGTTGGCGCTTTTCACGCGCCATGCGCGAGTTTCGGCAGCACCGAAGCTACGTCCGAAGTTTGTAGGGTACTATTGGGGCGAAAGTAGTGGATGTGTTATTATATATTTATTTAATATATATTCTATGTACGTATGTATATATTACAATTTAATACATATATGGCGGCTGAAAAGTGTATGAGAGGAGGAAAAAGGAGAAGGAAGCGTTTCGTCCTAGGCCCGCTAGAGGACTCGTCGGTAAGGCTATCTAGCGGACCCGTGCCTTAGACGCGGGATGTCGTAAGGACAGTTTAGGACGGTATATATACAAACAGAGGAAGATTCAGGTAGTAGCGGGAAAGGTGTTGTCGTAATGTCCCTCTGTTGACGAGCATAGGAAGTAGCCGCCACATATATATATATATATATATATATATATATATATATATATATATACGTACACATGTTGTACATTCATTTTTCAAAATCAAATCATAATAAATTTTGTAAAATTAGCGGGGCGACCAAGGTACCAGATTTTCGTGCTTGACTGAGGCTAAAATCGCCGCGCATGCGCGTGAAAAGCGCCAACGTTCCCATCACTGTTTACCACCTCTCTGATGACCAGAGTAATATGTAACACGTTGCACGGCACGTCACGTGACCAGTCTACGGTCTTAGTGGGGGACGTTGGAGTGTGCTCAGGAGTGGGATGGGTTAGTAGAAGGGGAAAAGGAGGAGAGGAGAATCAATCCAGTTTTGGGTTGATCTGGCGACAGTGTTACAAAGTTGATCGAACGAAACAGAAGATGTTTGCACCGGAAAATATGTTGGAAAATATTTTCTTGTAAAAAGTAATAAATAGACTGCGTATTTTATTCATTCGTGACAAACGTGGAGAATGCAATTTAAAATCGTGAAAATATTCCGAGAATTTAGAAACATCGACATACTGTTTTCAACTTACTAAAATTATTATCCCCTTGTCGTACACACTAACTCCCGATTGCTCGGGCCGTAATAAACAAGATGGTCGGCCACGCGTCGAGCTATTTAGCTGTTTAACCGTGTGCTCGGATTTGCGCAAAATGTATGCGTCTTATGACGAAAGGAATTGCGAAATAATAAACACGTTTGGGCACAATTAATATTTTCAAGATGTCTGGGAAGCAATTATGATCAATTCACCGGTGAACAAAAATTATTTATAAATTGAAACTGGATAATATATCGGTATCAATTTGTAAATTAATACTTAATTTAAATTAATAATGTTTTGAGAAAACTCGTAGAAAATTAGTAATCTTCGTGTTAGTGTTGTTTACATTGATAAATCTGATTTCGGCGCAAGGTTCGATCCTATTGAAAATCTGCAAATTTGCTGATTTTCAATAGGATCGAACCTTCCGCCGAAATCAAATTTATCAATATAATTCATTTCGATCGAAAGAAATTACACTGAGTGTTGTTTACGTTTGTCACAAATGAAGTACCACGAGCCAGGCTCGCGTTGTTCAGGTTTCGTCCGAACGAAGGACCACGAGCCAGGCTCGTGTTGTTTACGTTTGGTCCGAACAAAGTACCACGAGTCAGGCTGGTCCTTATTGTTTTTGACCCAAATTTCTTACGACGAGTCTCGTTCGTTGTTGTAGGCCAAGGAGTAAAAATGATTTTCGGGTTGGAAAGAATTTCGGAGGACAAGCAGTACGGTAATATTTGAATCGTTTTAATTCGTCGAACGGCCCATAGAGGATTACTTTGCTCGTCCGGCCGTTTTATCGCGCTGCGAACGAACATAAGCGGAGAATGATGAAATAGAACGTTTTCGGGGAAGAAGAATACGGGGAGATGCGGCGAATGTATTACACGACTCGAAACGCCCGCGTTGGAAAATTCCATGCATACGCGAGTATCGCGAAACAACTGGCTTTGTAATAATGCGGACCGGTTGTGCTCCTCTGTAAAATTGCGTTTAATATCCGCCGATTCCTGCGATCCGCGAGAGGAGTCGCTGCAGAACAGTTTTTCGAAGACGCTTCGCCTCGTTGTCTGTTCGACGGTGAGACGCGATCCCAAAGAATAACTTTACAAAAATACAGAAGCAACGTTAATAAAGCGCAGCCGTGTGATCCCTTTCTATAATATTACGGGCCCTTTGGAGTACGTGTTGCACAAATGACTTCGCGGAAACTATGCAAATGGGTATATTAAATTCTTCCCCGTCCGCCGCGCCTTTATCTAACAGATTTTTATTAAATCCGGAGCTCGTATAGCTGTTCCAGGGACGAGCGGTTCTGAAAATAATGCAACTACCGAGCACGAGCACGCGCGCGAGGCTACACGGAATTTGTTTCATCAAACATTACCAGCGTTCCAACGCAACACAATTATTACCGGAAACGGTGAAAGCGTTTCACGCACTGCCGCGATTTTTCGACAAAATTTGAAAATTCATTTTCAATATAATATTGTAATTTTGTTCTGTTACATGTAACGACACAATCGACCAGCTGATTAAATAATCAACTTGATTATTTCACTGTACACGAGAGAAACAGTTCACACGAATATCAATGGTCTATTAATTTTTTATCTTCATTCAGGATTTCGTTAAACTTTCGGAGATAATTTTTGTTAAGAAAAAAAATGATCCTTTCATATTTTAAAAAAGGTTGGTTACCTAAACGAATTGTCGCTATGGAAAGTTTAAATTTTGGAAGCCTCGCAGTCTATGCGTTGAAGTTTCTTAGTTACAACACGAGATGCTGAGCGAAATCATAAGTTTCAGTTTGAATATCAACGCTTGATAGAGGGACGAGGTGGTTGATGGATCAAATAATTCAAATTCGGAAGGTTTACGATTACTATTGTAATTCTGGAGGATCGAACGCGACCGGAAAGGGGCCGAAGTCGAAGCGGCGGCGGTTGGTAACGTGGATCGAAACTTCAGGTTAACGTAATACCTCGTAACGATCACTGGCATCAGATGTAGCCAACGACGGTAAATGAAACACGAAACGATAAATCATACGCGGCGCATACTGCGGTTATGTTTTTCGATCTCCATGCAGATAGGTTGTAAACGTTCCATTAATCGCGATCGCACGGTTCTAATAACGATAGCGCGTACGTACGGCTCTCTGCACCGTGAACAACCGTGATGCTTTATTGGGCGCAATTAGCGTGGACCGTTCAAATTAAAAATTACAATCTGCGATAGAAAAAATCGCGGATCCCATTCGATTCGAAATTTACACGTACGCGCAACGAAAACATAGTTTTCGAATATTTCCAAGCTCGCACGGCTGTTTCGAATTAAAAACTAAAATCTGTAATAGAAAAAATATATTGATTCCAATGTATTAAATCTCACAGGCCCTCTTCAAATATATTTTTCTGTTCAACGCCTGCTAACAGTCTCTAAAAAAGTCAGCGGCAAATAGTTTTTTCAGATTTTCTAGCAATTGCAGTTGCCAAAGCAACAAGTTCTCTCGACGCGATTTTTCACAGAGCAGAGTCATTGAAAAGTCCGTTAATAGGCTTCCGGCATTTAGACCGTTAAAATTCACAAGTGCGTGTAAAAGCGACACTAAAGTTACACAGCGTTCGGGACCTATGAAATTCATTTTTATTTATCCCGCGGTACGGGCTCGGGTACTTTGGAATTGTTACGAGAGCCTCTGAACAGTGAAATTGTTGACTCACGACGTGGTATATTCGCCGCGTATCGATTTGCCGGTTTGCCAAAGTGCGCACCCTTTTCGAGAAACGGGGGTATCGCGTGTAGTCGCGATTTGTACGAATCCGGTAATTGAATGAGTACGCTACTTGAAGAAGTTGCGTAGTTCGCGGCAGCCTCGAGGGTTTTCACCCTTTTGCTTCGCAAAGGAACCACCACGAAGATGGGGAGAAGGAGGAGGAGGCAGGGGGCAGAAGGCACGACGGTGGGGCTCGCGAAGAATGGATTCGAGGGTTCTGGTGAAAAAGGAACGGAGGATGTTCGTCTGGTTTTTCAAAGTGTACTCTTCGCCCCCGCTTGTTTGTTCTCGCTCTTCCGGCTCTCGGTATCGCTCCCCGCGTGTTCGCGTTGTTCGGTCTTTGACTACGGTAATACCGGAAACGGGGGATTCGCGGCTTGGTATTTGCCCCTCAAAATATCTCGCAGAACTAGGTTAAGGTTTATCATTTTTTCCCGGGGTCGTGGTCTTCCGTCCCAGAGAACAGCCTCGGCGCGGCGCACAGTGGCCCAATTCTATACAGGGTGTCCCACATAAATGGGAAAACCTAAATATCTGTTGTATTTACAATCCTATCAGAAAACTTCAGAGGACAAAGTGACACTATTGCAAGGGGCAAATATAATGGTAAAGAAAAAAAATTTTATGTCGTGTTTTTTAATGAAATTTCAAGGTCACCGATGTTTTTTTAAATGGAATAGTATATTTTTTTTACGATAGCATGATAAACAATAAAAAAAATTGAATTTAGTGGATACCACCTTTTTGACCTTGAAATGACCTTGAGCAAGAATAATCATGTTGGAGCGGATAAAATGTGGAAGTTTAAAATTTACGTGTTTTAGATTTTACATATCATAATTAATGTTCGAAATGTTGACCATCCTCATTTATGCAATATTGCAATCTTGCATTAAATGATCTGTAGGCATTGTCGATTTCCTGAGACGTAATTGAAGCACATGCTGCAGTAATTATTACGATTTTTAGAACTTACACTACCGGTATTTTTAAATTGTTTTACCACGACGGAAAATGCGTGTAACGAAGGACAAATACGATTCACAAATGTTTCACGATACAAATGTACTGCTTGCCTCAAAGATTGGTGGCTTTCGCAATAAGTGAAAACCATATCGATTCGTTCCTGTACAGTATAACGCATTGTTATCACTTTCACGTTTTGAATTCGAATAATGCAGAAGGAACAACGTACTTATTTTAACCGATTAACCTTCTGTTAACGATCTCAATGATACATACTCTAACATAAACATACGCTGTTCACTATGAAAAATATTTCAAACATTTATTGTGGTTTGTAAAAGTCAACCCGACGTAAACAACGCGTAATCTTTGCTGAAACACGAAAATTTTAAACTTCCACATTTTATCCGCTCCAACATGATTACTCTCGCTCAAGGTCATTTCAAGGTCAAAAAGGTGGTTTCCACTAAATTCAGTTTTTTATTTTCTACCATACTATCGTAAAAAAATATACTATTCCATTTAAAAAAAACATCGGTGACCTTGAAATTTCATTAAAAAACACGACATAAAAAATTTTTTTCTTTACCATTATATTTGGCCCCCGCAATAGTGTCACTTTGTCCTCTGAAGTTTTCTGATAGGATTGTAAATACAACAGATATTTAGGTGTTCCCATTTATGTGGGACACCCTGTATAATAGGTGGAATTAATTCGAGAATGTTCATGTCTTACAATAGGCTAAAACTAGGTCACTGTCTCGTAAGATAATATTCAATGTTCTTTATATTGGACTAGAATTTCAATTCCATAGATTGAAACACCCTATGGCGGCTATTGAATTATGAAAACGTGGAAAAAGGAAAAGGAATCGTTTCGTCCTAGGCCCGCTAGAGGACTCGTCTGTAATAAAATCTCTAGAGAAAGAATGAAATTTTGATTGGGCTATTTATTATTTTGTACAATTTATACAGATAATCTTTATTTTCCATAAAGATCCGCAGTCTAGTAATTAACCCTTAGCGGACGGGAATTATTTTTAGCATACTACTTGATAGGTCTGGATTAAATTTTCCTTGTGAAACAAAACTACATACTGAAGAGTTAAGTGTATGAATTAAATGAAGGGAAAAGGGTTGTGTTCAGTAAAAATGTGTTTGATGTTTTTTGAGAGTAATAATTTCTTTAAAGATTATTTGCAGTCGCAGAACGGCAAAATTGCTTGGGCGACTAACAACAGACACGCGTACGCAAAGGGTTAATAATGTATAATTAAGAGAGACACGAACTGTTTCCAGGTTTTAATGACTATGGCCTACTGTGAAGCGGCGGTGGCTCTTTTTGCGCCGCATTTCGCGAACTATCGTTCTACTTACGTTTCTTGCCGAAGTATTCCGGGCAACGGAACCGCCGCCATTTTCGCGGCAGCGTCGCAATAATTTCGAAAGTTTCGGAATCGTGCTGGTGTGGGGCGCGAGGTTGACGCGAATATTAAAGACCCTGTAAAATTGTGTCCTCGCCTTTTCCCCGAAAGAAACTCGATGAATACTAAATGCCCCGTTCCTGCACGCATCTCCTGGGCGCTGTCGAGGTTTCTGGCTTTCCACCGATGACTGCCGAATATCGTTCGCCATGTCACGGGGATGTTTGTTCGAGCGAAATGCAACGGGCAATCGGTGCGCGTGTTAATATTCTAGGCGAAGATATTAATGTTGCAGCGACTGTTCGCGCGCGACGATTCGACAAATGAAACATTGAAGCAGCCAGGAAATTGGGTTCAACTTACGGTGATGCGGGGCTCGCATCCGAATCACTTAATGGCAGCAAATTGTACGGCGAGCGCGTGTTGCACAAATCTCTAGATTAAAACCACTTCAATTACGTTGCAGCGAGTGCCATTATGGACGATAATTACTTGTCGGGCGAAGCGTGTATTAGCATGAATCAACAATTCGTAACGCTCTAGTGTAATAATTGATGAGGGACGCGTTGCCATCGTAGCGAGATAAAATCTCTATTCAACGAACCGTGGGTCTATTTCCACTAGGAATACTCGAAAATATCGACAACCGTGTGCTTTTCCTTCTTCGAGGAATTGAATTCTTAACGGCGCGGCGATCTAGCAAGAAAAGAGGTTCGCTAAATAATAGAAATTAATATTTGCGAAGAAATCGAAGTCTTTCGGTCCCGGGGAATTGGGAAAATAAATCGAGACCGAAACATCCTCCGAGAGTCACACGAGGGAGCGAATCGATACGGTGTATCGGTTTTGCAATGACCCCCAATGCCAAACAGGAGAATAACGTGCTCTCCGGAAGAATTGCATCGACTTGCCCGAAAAAAAGAGACGTAGACGCGTAATTAAACTTTCCCGGTGCCTCTCCTCCCACGACCACCTAACCAAGTTACACAAAAGTCCTGCTGAATCGTGGAACAAAGACACGTTGTAGAGGCTGCTGTAACGTGCTCTCTCTCTCGAGTGGCGACGTCGTTCTGCCTGGGAAATAAAGGAGAAGACACCCGGAGACCGTGGGGCTACGAAAAATCCGTCATGCTCGTCCACGAAAGAACCTTCTAATACCTTGTCTACAAGTTAGTCCTTTCGCTATAACAAATATTGATCTCCCGCTGTTTGTCGAGAGACAAGCATACAATGTCAATTTATCTGAAATTAACCCGAAAAAAATGAAGACAAATTTCGAAGCCTGGCCAAGTATTGAAACAATTTGATCCGGACTAACTTCGAAGCTCGAACACAAATGCAAAATAGGTATACTATTACTAGGTATAAAATTCGAGGCCGAGAAGTTATAATAGATGAAGACTTTCGAAGAGCCGAGGCGAAGAGGTAAAATGAACTCTAACCTGTCGGTTTAACGTCGCTGGAGGTATCAAATATTAACAAAGGAACAGACACAGTACATTCGGAGAGAGAGGGACACGCGTGGGCAGAGTTGGGAAGTATCCCCGGTTCTGTTCGGAGTTATAAAAAGTTTGATGGCGCCGGAGAAAGTCAGGAAAGGAATTGAAGGGGTGTGTAGCTAGATTCACAGAATTTTCGAAATTCCTCGCAATCTCGTTAAAAAAGAGAGCGAGAGAGCATGCTCGAAAGAAATTCGAGGTGGAAGAAAGTTTTCTGAACTCTCGGATCCTGGAGTGGCTGTAGACTTACGAAACTTGTTCCGCGGAATTACCTCGTAAGTCGCGGCTATTCGTGAGGACCGGCTTCTTTGGTGGGGGCGGGGAGGAATTTTCACGTCGTCCGACCAATATGCACGTGCTCCCCCGAAATTTTGTGCACCGCGACGAATTCTCGATCGAGCGAGCACGATCAGACGATTCCCAAGATTAGGGGGCATCCGAGATGCAGACCAACCGTAAAGTTGCTTCCTGGTTGGCTGGCGCGCGAATCTCGAAACTTTAATGTTGCCGAATCCCAAAAGGCAAAAGTTCCTATAATTCCGCTACGGATTACCGTGGAAATCTATAACCTGTCCTCGAATGAAACACCCTCCACGGGAATCTTTCGAACTACGCTCTTGCACGGCTCTCTTCTTTATCAAAGTTTCCGCTGCTCGAACGTTCCTGGAACAATAACCTTATGAATTGTAGAAGGATGCGTTGAAACAACGGACTAATCGATTGATCAACTATAGCTTACAACATTAGATAAAACTAGATCGACGAGTGCGATTCTTCGGTGATTTTAGCAAATTTTTTAAAACGATGCTGGTGGAAGAACGTTGTTGAACATATTTATCTTATAACTCGGTATCCAGGCAGACCAATAAAAATATTGGAAACGGAAAGAACGAATGAAAGTTTGCTGGCTGCATAGAGAAAAATTTTGTTAAATCGCGTCATTGTTCCGGGATAGGTAGACCAAATTTAAAGAGCACAGAGAACAAACGAATGTTCGTATCAATGATCCAGAATTTTTAATTAAAAAACTTTCCATCGCGAAAATAGACTTATAAACGGACGAACGTGGCTCCGAACTTTTTTGTATTAAAGCGCTGATTAAAGAGCTCCGGGAACAAAGAGCGGACGAAAACATATTCTGACCGAATAGTTAAAATAATGCCGGGGATCCGGTAACTTTTGTGTAAATTCGCGCGGTATGGGCTATCCGGTGTGCCCAGTTCCGAATAAATAAAGCTCTCCGACGCATTTTAAAAGGGATAGATAGGTCGGCGGTAATTAAATTGACTAGCACACGACTAGCCCGCCGTGATATCGAAACGCAAGGGGCGGTAGAAGGAAAATGGAAATGGTCTACGGAGAGAGAGAGAGACCGAGAGAGAGCTAGGAAGATAGAAACGATCTCTGCTTCCTGCCGAGTAACCGGACTCTTCTAATGGATCGACGCCCTTTGTTTAATGAAATAAGAGGATTCGGTTCATTATTGAACAACGCTTCCCAGTGAGGACGCGACTATTATCTACAGCCTTGAACCGCGTGAAACGAAATTGTTCGATAACGTCTCGCCGAGAATAATTACACAAACTAGACACCATCGAAGAAACTTTACCTTGTCGATTGTCCTCCATATTATGCAGAAACATTATCAAGAAAACTCAAGGAAAGTTACAGCACGTTTAAATCACTGCTGGACAAATATAGTTGAGTAACAGGTGTTAAACTTTAATTGATAGGTACGTCTTTGCGTCGGGAGTTGATCCAGACATAAAAAGCAGAACATTAACAGAGAAGTTACTCCCGAGTCCCAGATAGAGTCGTAAACGTATCAAATTCAGGGAAGTGAATCAATCTAATTGATTCATTGCGATCGGAGGGAACTTTATCGTCGCTCTAACGAACGTCAAGTTTTTTACAAAAAAAAACTGCCGACGAGATTCGGCGGGAACGCCACGAATCTGTCGAAGTTCCGTGGAGCGATTAGACGTCTCGAAAGGTTCTCGATATAATTGTCGCGCGAGCGAGCGAGAGAGAACGGGAGAGAGAGAGAGAGAGAGAGAGAGAGAGAGAGAGAGAGAGAGAGAGAGGAGCCGAAGTGATTATGATTTGAGATGTCGGCCGGATCAGCGAATTTCGGTCGAGGAGTAGGCTGAAAACGGAAGAGAGCCATCAACGAAAAACGAGAACGCCGCGCCGGCGCGGTGCTTTCAGCAGCGTGAAGGAGCTAGGGCTGGAATGACGGTAATGAAATTGACGACGGCTCGTCGGATGGGTTTTCCTGGTGGTGTTCGGAAGAGGGGTACAGAAGGGTGGTGGGGAATGGGGCAAGAGGTACTTCACACGGACAGGGAACAACTTAAATTAAGAGAGAAGAGGCGATGCTGGCCCGTTTTTTGTCCCGGTAAACGATCATCCTTCAGGATGATCAGGGGTCCTTGTAACTGGTCCGCGCGACTCGTGACTCGTTAGAAGATCGTTTCCTCTTTCGTTTCCCGGGCCGAGGAAAGCAAAGTCACGTTCGTCAACCGCAGCAGGCGATTGCTCTTTCCTTTGAACGGTTGCCCCAGTTTTCTCCTTTTGCCGCTTCCTTTCTTCCCCCCCCCTCTCTCTTTCTCTCTCTCTCTCTCTCTCTCTCTCTCTCTTCTCCACTCTTACTCTGTTAGTTTCGTCCACTTTGCTCCGCGCCGTTCCTCGTCCTCGAGAATTTCCCTTTTTCTCTCCCCTTCTTTCCCTCGGAATCACCTTGCCGACCGAGCACCCGTTCCGGCATTATCATCCTGCATCTTCTTCCCCGGAGTCTCGTTACTCCGGACGGAAATTCCGTTTTTTTGACGGACGATCGTCCAAGAGATTAACGTCGACTTGTATACGCTTCCCCAGACGATCTTGCCGTAAGTACGTGTGAACGCTGAAAATATTGCTAAAGAACATTGTTCGATTTTTAACAAAGTCGCTTTTAGTGCTCCGTGAGCCTATTACATAGCTTTACAAGAATAACGAGAATGCAGAAAATAGAAGTAGAAGGAACAAATAAATTTGGTTGTAATTTGAATATATTCTAGCGCGTACCGTAAACCTAGAGTTAAAGACACCTAGAATGCAATCAGTAAGATAAAATAGTATAATACTGTGGGATTAGCATCGGCTGCGTTGGGTTTAGGTATGTATTGCGCGAATGAATGTGACAATCCTTTATAATAAACGTTAGTTTATTAGTTGAAACAACACATGGAATACACGTATATCAACTGTGAATAATGCTTGCACGTAACACAATGACTCTATATAAAAAACGCAAAGAAAGTGTTCACGAACTGTGACCTGCTCGGTAGGTTAGCTCGGACCCAGTGATGCCAGAATCGTGGAACCGAGGAACTTGCCCCTCCGGTGGATCCTCCGGCTGGACCCCCCACTCTGACGTACCGTCGTCGCCTTACGTTGTTTCTTACTGCGCACGCGCTACACACAAGCGTACCTCGACGCCGTCGAGTCGAATAGGCAGCTCACACGGACAGACTAGGGGTACGCTTGCGTGTAGCGCGTGCGCAGTAAGAAACAACGTAAGGCGACGACGGTACGTCAGAGTGGGGGGTCCAGCCGGAGGATCCACCGGAGGGGCAAGTTCCTCGGTTCCACGATTCTGGCATCACTGCTCGGACCGACTGACTACGATTTGCCCTATGGCTCCTTAGGCCTCTCAGTGCTGAAACAGAAAAACGTGGCACTAGGCGTGCAATAAAACGCAGGTCAAAAAAGACCTTCCTCTTTCCGCTGCACTCGTGCATTTCGGTGTACACTCCAACAGGGTGAAATAAGAAACTTCTGATATAATAAAAAGAAAACCAAAAGAAGTCGTATATTTTAAAAATAGAAGTTTCGCGTGGTTCTTTATCCGTTCATAATTCGACTAACGCTCCTCATTCTCGCAAGCATCCACACCGCGGTCGTCCGATTCATTTGTTTCTTGACGCTCTCTGTCTTTCTCTCGCTCATGCTCTCTCACTCACGCTGTCTCGCTCGTAGAATTCTCTAGCATTCACGCATTTACACGCGTACACGCACTCCGTTACTCGTGTGAAACGTGAATTCGAAGCGTTTGATCTCCCGTTACCTTGTTTCGAGTTGGGCGACGAATTGCTGAGATCTTGAAATAAAGAATTATGTTACGTCAGTCTTTTGTCGTTACAGTGCCGATCATGGTTGGCATGGTTGACGGGTGGTAAAACGGTAGGTTCAATTATAGCGCGTGAACGGCAGAATCCCACGAAGCGTAAATATTGGTTGGTTTGGGAATGGTCTCGATACACGGAGAACCGTGAACCAGGTCATTCGCGATAGCCGGAAGAAAGGTGTGAGGGGAAAAAGCTCGGTCGATCTTCCGGCCGGGTGATATCGCTTCGGCACCTTTACAGATTCACGGATCGACGTGCCACATGACCGAGAAACAGCGAAAGAAAGAGAACGAGGGGGAGGAAGCGAGACTCGAGAAGAACCATTCGAAGCGAATTTAACAGAAAAGCGCAAAGAACCGGCGCTCCTCTCGGCTATTCATGCGGGGTTACGATTTATAACTGCCCTCCTTTTCTCTCGATCCTGGTTCCTCCGTTTACAGACAATAATAAAACAACCGCTCAAATCTCTCTCTCTCACTCTCGCTCTCTTCGCCATCTTGTCTTTCCTTTCGACTTCTTCCCTGTCCGCCAGGAAAAACGCAGTGTTATTATCCTCTTTCCTCGTAGTCTTCTCCGTTTCCATTCAAACATTTAACTGTTCCTCGTCCACGTCCGTGCCGAGTTTCTCGCAAAACTATCTTCGGAAAGCAAGTCGGAAGCAGCGCTTGTAGTTCTCGCTTGAATGCATTAGACTTATTTCAGTATTCCTGCACTCGAGGTATCACTGTTTAACACGTTCATTGCCTCGCGAATTTTACGCGTCTCGCACGTGTTTCATTTATTTTATTCGTGGAACGAAAGAGGGGCATCGTCCGCGCGATCTTTGATTTACTAAAATTCGGTTCGACGGCTTTCAAAGGAGCTGCGTCGTTCTCCCCGGTAAGCAGGGATCGCCGATGGCGGCTGTATCTTGAAATTATCTTGCCAACGCATCTCTAGCTGTACCCGGCGTGTCCCTGCACCCTAAAATGCGGTATAAAGGTCCTGGAAAAGCGAAAACAGTATTGCTAGAGGCGGGCCAGTGGAAACGAGGAGACAGAGGAGGACGGCGAGCGAATTTCCTCGACCGAGAATGTTGCACGAAGTGTCGTTTTACCGGAACTGCTCGAATACCAGCGACTTTGGGAAGAAATTACATCCCCAGGCTTTGCGGGGAGCGATACAATTCGAGAACGCCTCGGGGCGGCTCGCGAGGATCTCGTGTTTATTTCATTGGCACTGCTTTTATTCCTACTTCGTTCCTAATTTTAAAGTAGAATGGTGTCGTGTCCCTCTGCAGTATAGGGAGCAATTCGAGCCGTGTCTTCGTACAGTTTTGCAATCCCCCGAATCGTTTCTTCGTTTTTTACACTCTCCGCACCCTGTTAAACTAACCGAGCAACCCCTTGAAAGTGTCTTCTTTTATAGAGAACCTAGCAAACGGTGATAGTATCGGAAGCCTATTGAACTACTATTTTTATGAGGTGAATATTGGCAAGAGGTGATTTTCCGTGAAAAAAAAAACTGAGCTGAAAACGTAGAATAAAGTTTTTTGTACGACGCTTCCCTTTCGTATGAAATAAGTCCGAAGATTTTCGAGTGTTTGATAATGGCAGATCGTTTCTACTTCTCGTTTATATTTTCAACCTCGATAATCTCGAAAACGAAGCGTTCTACGGAAAAATTATATTTCACGTTTTCGATTCGGTTTCGCATGTAGCATTGCTCCTGTCTTTGTCGTTCTGCCATGAATATTGGGATACCGTGTGTATCGGGTACATTGTGTCCGAGAGCAGTCGATACCCGCAACCAGGTAATATCACAGTCAAGCAACCGTGTGCCTGTACATTTGTGCGGCGGTTCTGGAACGGTGTAGCCGTAACTTGCCAGTGCCGCAGAGGTAATAGCTTTTCCTCCGGTCGGCGAGACTCATCGGATTCCTATCGGATTCCTTTTCAGCCACCTTAATCGGGTAACGAACTATACACGTGCCGGTAACTCTAATAATTGGTACTTATCCGTCGTCTAGGCGGCCTTCGTGGACCAACCAATCGGCCATCGATTTCCTATCGCCGTTCCTTTCCAGCCCATGGAACCCGAGTTGCCAACAAACGCGAAACAACCGGACAACACATCCGACGATCGTTAACCAGAAAAATCAGAATGTCTCCGCAGCCCGTCGGTATCAGAAAATGAATCCCGAAATTCAATTACTCGATCGACTGAGAAATGAGTTATCAGGTTGCTTCCCTGTCTCGTTGGTTGCTTATTCGACGAGCGACCCGGCTTGGACGCGTCCTATCGCCAACTGTGTTTTCCGGGAATTTGGCTCGTCCACTCCCGCCCGTCCAATCGCGATGCGTCCAAGAGAATATTAGAAGGAAAAACGGTGTCTATTGGTTTTTCGTACGCTCTATGAAAATTCTTTTAGAGGCCTCTGCGTTACTCTCGTCCAACGATCGATTTTCGCACCTGGACGCGTTTAAGGGTTCATTAGAATAGCTAGGGGACACGCGGCAGGGAAAAAACAGATTTATTTGCGAACGCTATAGGCTCCCGGTCCAGCCCAGTCCTGCCCTGCGAACCCGATAGCGAATTCCAGTCATTCGATCGCCCACGGTGGGAGAGACTGCAATTTCCTGGCAGATAACGATTTTCCACTTGAATTATGCGCCTTTTCGATAGCGATTTTTCGCGGTGATGTGGTTTCGGAACAGAATGGATCCATCAAGCGACGATCCCGCTGAAATTCAGCCCGCTGATAAACCCGCCCGCATACATAGACGCAATATTCACCCGGCATAATCGAGATATCTATCCCGATGATAAACGAGCCAGGTAGGAACTACGATACGAGGCGAAGTGACGGCCGGAATAACAGATGTCCGCGCAGAGACATCCGGTACGCGTCTAAACCTTCCTTCCGCCTCTATGATCGTGAACCGATTATTACTGGACCGCGTTTATTGCTTTCAAAGCGTTTCTCTGTCGTCTCCGAGAGCCCCACCGTAATTAAACTTGTCTTCGCGGGGCCCTGTACAACTGTTTATGCAAATATTATTACTCAGCGGATCCACCGTGTACACCTGTGGATTATTTCACGGTCCTCCTCTGCCGTCGACGGAGATCGATCCCTTTATTATACGGCGGCCGGTCGTACGTCATCGTCGCTAGGACACTGTCTAACAATTCAGAAGACACTGTGTTATACCTACGTCACTGTCACGCTCGATCTTTCTGTCCCCCCTTTATTAATATTATCACCACGCCGTACCAAGGTGCCCACTCTAATTCTCCGACTCCCACCGTGTCGCAAACCTACCAGCGCTAAAATTTACAGATAGATGGAGCCAACAGACAATCGTGTTTAAATTCTCTAGTCCAAAAATACGTCTTCTCTCGAATTGTAAAGGTAAATAGTAAGTTGTTGATAGCACGAAGCAGAATACGTAATTTGTACAAACTGTTCGAAATCATCCTTGCGCTCTTTACAGTATGAGGAAGATAACCTTTTGAGGTTAGTTATCATTTAATAAAGATAGAGATCTGAAGATGAATAAAGTCTAATAGAGGATAAGAAGACTGTTACGTTGGATTCGGAGATGGTAGATCTATGTATATTCTCTCCAACACCGAATCATCTGGCTGCGAGTTCGGTCGAAATGGGAAAAATAAATATTCGTTTCTGAAATAGCTACGGGAAGAGGATCGAATTTTGTAAGAAAAATAGATTTGGTCGAGAATGGAGGGCCGATGACGCGGATTCCGTCGGTGTCCGTCGGTCGGGCGAGTAATCGACTATTAACGCGTGATTACTCAAGTCCAGGAGCATCTTAACGGGACGGCTCGTTTGCTTGTCTACGACTTCGCAGACAGGACACCTGTTTCCTGGCCCCTTCTGGCGTTGACGTCGACAGTTCCGTTTATTATGCCGCGCACAGTTGATCATGGTCGGCCCAGCAGCCAGCAGGCAGCAGCTAGCAGCCAACAGCCAGCTGGCCGCCTTAGCAGCCTACTTGGTGTACTTAGAGCGACGCACACGAGCACTTGGCGGCGCGAGTGCATGCGCGCGAGAGACGAGCTTGCACTCCGGTATGTGGACGCGTGCACACGCGTTTCATGCATCCAAATTAATATCGGCGAGATTAGTGGAAGCAGTGACTAACTAACTGCCTGTTGGCAATTTCGTAGTGCTCCCTGTACTGGACACAGTCGGATACCGGTCAGCATCGAGGAGAGTCTCTCGATTAATCTCCTTAGGACCTGGACCAGATATTGAAACTCCCCGCATGATTAAAGGGAGAGTAGACGAGCTGGGTTGCTGCTGCGGCTGCTCCTGCTTCTCTGCTCCGCCGTCGATTTTCTTAGATATCTCGAAAAGCAATTTCGAGCATAACGGTCCCCAGCGAAGAACCGTGTGTTTAATATCGTACGGATTACCGAATCTATTCGTCGCGAATCCGATCAACCAGACCCGGCGAATCTAGTTCTTGTTAGAGCCTTTGGCTTGTTGGGCTTTGCCCAATGCCCGTGCTTTCCTTCAGCCGCTTCGGAAATTGAAGTTTCGTCGAGCAATCAATTTCTGCGGGAACAGTGACGAAGCAGGCGCGAAATTTATACTACCCTGCGCGCGCGCGTGCTTCGGTCTAATACGAGTCTCAATTTGATTTTACCCAAAGTGATTTTATCAATTTATTCGCCGCCCAATAAATCAAACTTAAACGTACCGAACGATATACCGTGCAATTTTATAATTTTTAATCATAATATTCTCGATTTCTAGACCATGCGTAACTCGGAAGTTAATTGCATCGACAGAACAAGCATGTAAGGACAGTACATTAATAAACTTTATGATTTCGGCGCAAGGTCCGATCATATTAAGAAGTAGCAAATTTGCAATTAAATTATTCTCGACGTTTCGATCCTGATGTGGATCATTTTCACAGAGACGTCATTGCGTTTACTGTGCCAACAGGTAAAAAAAAAATTATGAACAGAATATTAGGAGTTACGAAAAGCGATAATTTAACCCATGGTGGGATGCAACTGATAAGTTACGTATTTGCTGCTTCTTAATATGATCGAACCTTGCGCCGAAATCATAAAGTTTATTAATATACTTCATTTTCGATCGAGAGGAATTTCACCGGTAAGCACAGTACGTTGGTATATAGGGTGAGGCATTTCAATTTGATCACTTCGAATAACTTCTTCATTACGAGTTGTGCGAAAACATTATTTCTACAATCGTTATGTGCAACTGTGGTGTACACGATTTCTTTATAACTGAAGGCGTTTAGTCGATTTAAAGATCAACTTTGATTTCTTCAATGGGACAGTATATTTTTTGACCCACCAATCGACGTAGTTTTTCATTCTTTATAATAACAGACAATTCCAACCAGTAGCTGCAGAGATATTTGGGGTACCTTCCCCACTTAGGATCTTCCCCCACTCTTAGATTTCATCGCGCCGGGAATCGAACCCGGGCCCTCGCATTGGTAGCCGATCGACTAACGCGCTCACCCACGGAACCCTCCCCCCTTCTTCCTAATTTCCTACGGTATTTGTGGTCTGAGGGGTCCTAATCCCACAGTAGTGGGAAGCTCCCACCACGAGAGCCGCGCGGCGCGCGCAGCAGTCACTAATTCTACGACTGTACGTAGTGGTGGGAAGAGGTTCGATGGTGGGGACCTTGCAGTTCTCGGAGGGAATATGTTAGAACTCTCTGCTCTATAAGAAAAGTATTAACCCATGCACGTTGAAAAATTATTAGCTTAACAAATATTTTAATTTGAATATTACCGTGTACAGGATTACTGTATACTATGTTCAGTATTTAAGCTGTAGTAAGCTATGTTCAGACACGTTAGCCGGTGTCTAACAAAAAGCTCACGTATGTTCGGAACTTAAAAATTCTTGTCCCTTCGAAGAGGAGCCTTGTATTATTTGCAACGATTATTACGACAATATTCAATGGGTAAAGTATTGGCTACATTGGTGAATAATAACTAAATTGCGAATCAGTATGCAAGACATAAATTGTTTGTGTCAACTACCAAACACGGCAACCAAATGAGAGTATATTTCTCCATTTCGCAAAGCGCGTAAATACGTATGAGTTCGCGTGATCGATAAATGGATGAGGCCGGGACATAAAGTTTCATGTTTTCGACAGAGAAATTCCCTGTCATTGTGGAATACAAGAGCCGTAAAAACGCGGTTTACGAGCGGCTGCACGTCGATGTTTAATAGAACCGCTTGGCAACGACTCGCGAAATTGATCGGTCGAAGATGCGTAAAAGCGACACCTCGTTCCAAGAGCACGGTGAATAATCGCTGCGTAAGACGGGGGATGAGAAAGAGGATGAGGGAGAATAAGCTAAGCAGCCGAACTCCTTCTAAAGAATATTATCTCGCGGAAGGAAGCCATCTTTTACGCGCCCTGAATACTAATGCCGCAGCTCGAACGAATAATCGTGTGTTTTGTTGCTCTGATGGAGCAACAAACCTGTGTCTAACGAAACACGAATAGAAAGTAGTCGGAAAAATATAACGACCACCCGAATTATACGTCCTACTCTTAGGAAAATGATGTAACGCGATAAACATCCGCTGGTGGAATGCAGAAAATTTATAATAACCGGAGAAGGTTCGATTCATGTCGCGTGGAGTGAACTAAAGTTTCGATTGCCGAGAGTCGTGTAGAAAAATGACTCGGCGTGCAAGGTGTATACGTTCGTTGCCAGGGTCGTCTCCTTTTCCAAGTGAAAATGAAAATTTTACATATCCCGGAATGCCCCGCGATAACAGTTTCTCGGCTGCTGTAAAGATGCCATGTCGCAAAGTGCTGTATTTGAATCTCTCTTCCTTTCTGTCTCTGCCGCCTTACTCTTTTTATGTGACACAGACAAACAGATATCTATGCTCGGCCTCGAAAAATCTTGCCGTCGTCTACCATCATCGGAATGAAAATTCCTCGACCATCCCAAAGGGAGAAAAATACGTAATCTCGCCGACAGTTTGAAATTTGCATCTTCTCTATAAACATTAAATTGACTGGACGAATAAACGAAAGACATTTGTTCTTTTTCCTTTGGAAATGAAATTTCTCGGATCTTGTGGACTCTCGGTATTCGAATCTGTGCGAGAGACTGCGGCTAGACCAGTTTTCCCGATCAAAATTCGTCAATGCAGGAGGAATCGAAATTTCGCGGGACCTAGGTAAAAATTCTCGTGGAAACAATGCTCCGACGAATCCCGGACGTTCTCTCTCTCTCTCTCTCTCTCTCTCTCTCTCTCTCTCTCTCTCTCTCTCACGCACACACACACACACACACACACACAGGGTCTATCTCTGGAAATTGTGAATCAGTCGCGTCAGCACGAATCGGTTTCTTCGGCATCGATCGAGCATTCCGCGAGCTAGTTTGGCGTCGGTTGCTAGACGAATGTCGCCAGAGTTTACCGCAATCAGCCGCGACAGGCAGGCATCGGGAATTCCGCGCGGGCAGATCACAAAGCAGACGGTGGGGAACGAGCAGGAAGTCGAATCGTCGATCGATCGAACTCCCGATACGATCGTCTCGGCTTTCAACGTCTTATATTGACTCTCGGACCGCTCGTCCATGAAAGCTGCAGGCTAAGAAGACCGTCGTCTTGCCCCGTGCTCACCGTCGGCTCGGAGATCGTAGCCAGAAGCTGCACGAACAGACGACACAGGGGGACCGAGATTTCCGTGATAAAACCAAGATTGCGATCCCTTGCCAATCCTAAGGATACCTTCGTGGGAATGAACGAAACTACGAACACAGACCGGGGACCGTCTTTGGTATCGTAGCTCGGTGGATCAACCGCTTTCGAGACGTGCTGCCTACACAGACGCGTGCAACCGCACCGCACCAAGTCGCATCGCACTGCTCTAGGAAACACCAAACCGAAACGAGTCGACCATTCTCGCTGACCCTCCACCCGCCCCCGGACTTGCTTATACCGACGATACGCCGGGAAGAACCGGAAGAAGCCGTCGTGCTCGAGGAAATGGTCTTGCATAAACAAATGTCGATCGATCCGACCGTCTCTTTGTCCCCGAATCCACAAACTTCCCGTCATCATACCGCACTTTACGAATCCTGCTACCATTTCGCTGAGGGAACCGGCTCTTGACAATTTACTTCCCATTTCTTATTATTTGACGACGGAGATCCAAATCCGCAATCCTGCGTCCTCGTTACCTATGACTCATCTGCGGATTTTATGCTTTTATTACAAGAACGAATACCTTTGGACCAGTAAAAGGATTAGACAATTTTAAGAAGGTGGATTATTTTCAATTGATTCTATTCGACTCTTGTTTCTTGTAATCGGGCAGTTTTTATGTTGAGTAAAGATCCACTGTCTAATTCTGATCAATGGACTTTCGGAACTACCAAGAACTATAAAACTCAATATGTACAGCGCTTTTTAGCAATCCTGTTTAGGGTACTACAGTAATCAGTTGTACAGTAGTATGCAACCAGATTTCTCCGACATGTGGAAGTTTTTTAGCACTAACCCTACCACCGCCGGTCAAATAGCCGGTTTCATATTTTTTGTTTTACAATGATCGAAACTATGTATACATATGTAGAGTGAGTCACCTAACGTTTGCACTTCAAATATATTTCTTGTTTCTAAAGATACGTGAAATATGGTAAGGACAAAGTTAAATGGTACAATGGGGCTGACACGATGCCAAAAGAAAAACAATTTTGTTTTTATGTCATTTTTTTAGAGATATCAAGGTCACCTTGACTTTTTTTTAATGGAACCACCCTTTTTTAAACACCTACAATGATAGTTCCTTTCATTACGAATTCAGTGACTATAATTACTCAAGGTTATTCAAGGTCGCGGTATACATGCCTGTAAACGGACTTTGAAGGAATTATGGCGGCTGAAAAGTGTGTGAGAGGAGGAAAAAGGAGAAGGATGCGTTTCGTCCTAGGCCCGCTAGAGGACTCGTCGGTAAGACTATCTAGCGGACCCGTGCCTTAGACGCGGGATGTCGTAAGGACAGTTTAGGACGGTATATATACAAACAGAGGAAGATTCAGGTAGTAGCGGGAAAGGTGTTGTCGTAATGTCCCTCTATTGACGAGCATAGGAAGTAGTCGCCACAGAATGTTGAAATCTGTACAGTACAGTACAGATTGCACAAAATCGAAATAAATGCAGCCTTGTAATTTTTACAAGGTAAAACAATTTAGTCGCTTCGAGTGCTTGGTAGGTTTCGTGTTAGAACGTTTTTTATTATCTTCTGCGAACATCCCCGTTACCCTAACTCGATGTCGGTATCGAACCGACTTTACGGTGTCGAATTACACCGCTAAGGAATGAATCATCGGAGAATTTGCATGCCCGGTCGCCCTAGTATCGAAAATTGATATCACAGTGAATTATTAGTTGGAAGAAGATTCAGGGTTCGAGCACATTGTCGATACTCGGCCACGTCGCGACGTTCGATACAGGATATCGATCTGCCTATCCGACGGTCATCCGATCATGATCGAGGCGAGGTTCCTTAGAGACTCGCCTTTGTTCTCGACCTAATCAGAGAATTTACGCTGCTTGATCGGTCAAAGGCATCCTCTGGTTAGATCGCGCTCATGCCCGTGTATACATAAACACGTAAACACCTAAACTCGATGGAATACCGATTTCGCTCCTGTTTGCCGGGATATACAATGTTGCTCTGTATCGTAAGTCAAATGGCGAAAACCTATCTTGCTAATGACGCCGTAATACGCGCACGTGGACACCCGCATGGTGTTAACCGTGCTATCTATCGAGTCGACATACCGATGCAGCGATTATACACGGATATTCAAACTTCTAATTAGAACCGGAGGAAAATCCAGAAGAATGGCAATCACCAGCGGGACCGACACGCGGAATTTTTACGAGACCAGCAAACTTAAAAACGTGGTCTGCACATTTAATTGTTCCGTGTAATCTGATGCTAGAACTTTTTTAAACCGGACAGTTGTGGAATATACGGAAGTCGAATAACGTGTGCAGTTTTTGATGCGCTACTAGACAGAGAATCTTTCTGTGGAATAAAAATTGACTGCATTGATCGCGTAAAAACATGAGACGGATTTGATGCACTTATCACAAAAATGAGTCACTATGTCACTCCAATTTGTTCCAGTTCAGGTAGAAAAATTATCGATAACTTTACTATGTAGGAAACGATACATCGATGGTACATGGTACTATCCGCGCGAACTCCACAGTCTGTTCACCGGTGTAAGAGGATGATTGGAGGTAGAAGGTTGTAGTAATTAGTAGAAATGTTTGATCGCCGCCGCAGGGGGAGGAAGAAGGAATGTTCTCTGGTCGATTTGCAGGCAGTGATTGGTCGGATATGGTCGGGGACGGGTTGTACGGGGGTGTTCCAAAAGGTAGGAACGTTCTCGCGGATAAACGATCGCTGATACCCTCTATGCCAACTATACGACACTCGTGCCGGCGATCCCAGGTGTACGCGGGGCGGAGGCGGCGGCGGCTACTGCTTCGATGCCGATGCGTGATTAGAGCCCACAGGGAAATCTAGCAGCGACATGCTGCGAGGTAATGCTCGCATCTCGCAGACCCCCCGGCATACCTTTCCGCACTTCCGGTGCGGCTCGTCCCTCGGTTTCAGTTCGGTTCGTTGCTCTGTCCTGATCAAGCCCTATACTATCCTCCGCTTCGCTCGACCGACCACGCGACATGATAATTTTGGCACCGACCGCACAAACGATAATACGCGACCGGCAATTCGGATGAATCTAATTTGCGATCATTTCCGGGGCCACGTTGCAGGGAGATTCTCTCGCGGTTTTACATACTCGGTATTATTAATCGATGTGCGCGACACGTTCGATCTTTAACCCTCGAAACAATTCAGAAAGGAACCATATCTGTTCAAAAAGAAATCTTAATCCCTTGCACTGCGATTTATTCCTACTTAGATATTATCTCAGTTTTAAAGCGCAAAGGGTTAACATTCGCTACTTACCTTCACCGTTGAAATGTTTTATTAAATGCAACGAACTACCTTCACGAAATACCAAAACAATTTAGCTGAAGAAAGTTATGAACTTTCTGAATATTATGCTCTGCACTATGACTTGAAACAAAGTCTATTAATTAGACTATCTTTAATGAAATTCCGTGGCTTTGGACATCAAGTTTGTGTAACGATGGCAGCGAACATGCTAAGTTGGGAAACAGTATTTAAATTAATTCGGTGTTTCACGGACCATTTAGTTAAAAAATAATGTCGGTCATGTTAAGCTTTTGACTCTTTAGTCTCATTGTTTGTGGTTCCAGCGAACGAAACTAAAATTAAAGAGCTCCAGCGCACCGGGGAGACAGTGGAAAGAGTTCGGATGCGTAGCGGCTGTAAAGCTCGAGAATTCAATGATCATTTGAAATATGACATGAACGTAGTGGCCCGAACGACAGGGAGGATAATCGTAATCCAAGAACGGGCAGATTTTTATAGCGCGAATGTAACGGACGTGGATTCAGCGGGGCGCGCTCGAGTATTTCGCGTTCGTTCGAGGAAAACACAGGAATGCGGGTCGTGAAGAGAAAACATAAACTCGTCCCGGGTCGTAAATTGGTATCATTCCTCGCATATCTAGGAAACCGTGTGTTCTGGTCCCACGATTCCACGGTTGCACCGTTGCACCTTTCGCCTGTCATCTTTCGCCTCTACCTTCTCCCACCCCCTTGCCCGATAAGAGACCTCGGGAAGAGGACCGGTAAAGTCCACCGAGACATCGATAGAGATATCATCAAAGCGAACCATCGATCGTGTTCATAAATTCGGTGTCCAACTGGTACGTGCAACCGTCTCTCGAGTGACGTAGATTCTCCATCGGACCTTATATTTCTCTCAATTTTATATCTCTCCTCTCCTAACGCCCTTATCTCGACCCTCGACGACCTGCTTTCACCAAAATCCCATTTCTACAAGTCTCCGCCTCTAATTCCACCGCTAGGATAATTGTTTCGTCATTAAACCGTGCGCAAAATAAACATTTTCTGCCTCGGTCGCGAAACACAGGAATCGATTTAATCCTGTCGATTGACTATGCTCGAAAATGCCGTGAAATTATTGGAGCAGTTTTGATCTAGTGGGTAAATTTAGCTCTTGTTTATATTCATTCGCGAAGCCATAATCTTTTCTCGTTCACCTGATTCCCAAGTGATATTATTCTGGAATCGATATGGCACTAAAGTTCTCGAGGGTACTGCTGTGTTTCCACTTTACGTGTTCGCCGTGGAGCATCGCATGCCAGAATAAAAGTCTATAATCGAGCACAGTCTCGATAACGACACTCGAATAGCTGTTGCTGCTGCACTCGAATAAATGCGCGAGGTCTGATCGCATTGACTCGTTTAATTGGACATTTGCTAATAAAAGTAGCTCTACCGAGCGCGACACCCCGTCTAAAGGATTTTCAACTCGACATTCGAACGTGCGCGAATTCGAGTCTCTTATGTCCTTACAGACCAGCACAATCGCTTGCCAAAAAAATCAACGAAATTGCATTATACAAATTTCATGCATCGTTCGCGTTTAAGCATGATAAATTAGAACGGTAGACCAAAATTCGACAAAGATAGACACGTAGGTGGCGTTCTATACTTTACACACTACACTCCTGTCGAAAAATATCTGTACCAATGCGCTCGCAGCTGTATTTCATCGTCAATTACATTTACAGCGTCCCCAGTTCGCTCAGAAACTCTCGAATGAATTTTTTAATGGGATTGAAAGCATCGTGGACGCAAAGAAAATCGTATTAAGAGCGGTTAATTAACGACAACGGGGGGGGGGAGAGGGGTATAAAATTCGAAGCAACACGGACGGATAGAGGATTGAATAATTGCAGTAAAATTGTCCCGTGCCAGTGACAGTGGTAAACGAGTCCATCGGAACGCGATGGTGGAAAAAAAAAAATTCGTTCCACGGGAAATCCTTGACGCGATAAAGTTGACGAAGCACCGATGTGTGTAATGGGACGAGCACACGGGTCAGGAGATCCGTGTCCCAATTAACAGAAGCACAGCTGTCATTGTGGGAACACGATCCTCCCTGAAGGTAAGCTTTCTTCATCCGCGTCTCGATGCCATTTCCAATGGGGTTCGCTCTACCTAGAGAAAAGGCAATGCATAATTCGCAGCTCGAACGACGAGCGTTTCACGCGCGGCGTGTCGCGCGAGTATAATCCGGAGTCCAATTAGCGATAATTACGACGTCAATTGGGAATTCCTAATGGTGACCGTGGCCCTGCAGGCGGCCGAACCACTGCGTTCTACTCGTTCGACGTGATTTTTGCAGACGGAGTAATTCGAAGCGCAAATTAAACTCATTCGTCGGCTCCTAACGACGACTGAACCCGGATAAACGGATACCTTGATACGACTCATTATACCGCACACGCTTCACCCTGGGTCCGAACACGTTTATACATATGTCCGTACTCTATTCCCTCTGCAATCGATATCCCCTTGTTTGCGTTACTACTTTCCATTAGACTCGCACAGAGCTGTTTTTTTATTTGAAATTCAGTCGCGAATCGCAAAGATAATTTACTCGACAACCTAACTCTATACTTCCTTTAATCTCAAATACATTCTGTTTTTTTTTTCCTAACATCACATTCAATTCTAATATTACAAATACAAAAGTACAGCTCAAACATCTTGTCAAATATCAGCGAGAAATATTTTTCAAGAAAATTAACCATGCACCCTAAAGACGGATCTATCAATACCCTAATTCTAGACTTTCTTTAACTGAAAATTGCCTCTGTTATTTTCTATTAACACGTTCCTATTAACGTTGCATCCTACCATTAAAAATATAAAGGATCAGTACGAATGATGTATCAAATACACGGAAACGATATTATCCGGGGGAATGGGATTAAATAAACGTCGATCGGCGATAATTTGCCGCGCGCGTTATTATTTCATTCAGCCAGGCGAATCTGAAACGCTGTAACAGACGAATCATTGATGACAATTGAGCAATTGCTCCGATCAATACGGGGCGATTAACTGCTGTTTTAGTAATCACATTATTATTAGGGTAACGAGTTAACGGGAAAATTGATTTCGATGTCGCTCGCGTTTCGTTCGAATGCGCACAGCAGGACCTACGGACCCGTGTGACATTAATACGTAATCGCATCGCTTTCTTCGCCTCGACGTCGTCTATTCCGTTCCGAATTTCTAGCCGGAAAGTTTACGCGATTATGATACGGCGGAGCAGTCTGAACCCCTGGAACAGCTCGAACCGCTTCAACTGCTGATTATTCCTATGGATTATCACTCGGTGCTCCGAGTTGCGCAAATACAGCACGCAGGAGATTAATAAATTACGCAACCCATGCCGTTTACCCGGATCTGTGTGCGACGATTACGCGATCCTTTAATGTTTTAGTAACGAAGAGCGGCTCGAGGTGAATCACGAGCAACTTTCCCTCTTAAATATGACATTAAAGATCGTCCGAGGAGTTGTCTGACTAGTGGCTGACCGTTTCTCCTTATTTCACATTCTAGAGAGTTGATGGGATCGTATGGGGGTTTTGCAGTAATTAGTGAAATATTAAGGGACGATGTACGGTTTCTGTTTGCAGAATGGAGAAACGAAACCCCACTGTATCGATCTCCCGTCGCCCTAAACCTCGTTATCCCGCGAACCCTCGGATAAGCGACGTACAATTTAAAAAAAAAATTCGAAAAATCTCCCCGACAAATTTGTACCTGTCTACGACGTAACGCGAACCACCTACCACTCGACAAACCTGCGAATAAATCAGAGTTGCTCTGACCGCCACCCTTCACGTTCCGGTTTACCCCGGCTTTTGCTCCAACACCCCGTGCTACACCCTCGGCTGCTCGCACGACAGTCCACTGCGATTCGTCAATGCTCGAACCAGTGCTTGCTCGCCATTCGTCAATTTAATACCGGTCAGCAGTCGATGAACCATAAAAACGTTGAACTCTGATCGAACAATCGAATGATGCCTCTCTCTCTTTCTCTCTCTCTCGACACGTTGATTCGATCGAGTAACTATCGTAAAATATATAGCAGAGTTTTCGATAATTATACTCTTCGAGAGAGAAAGAGGGAGAGAAGGGAGGGGGGTACACGTGTAAAAGCAATTTCCTCCAGTGTAGAGGGATGAACGAGGCGAAGAGAGACAGAGAGAGAGAGAGAGGCGGCCTCTCTCAATACCTTTCGTAAGTGAATTTTGATTCCGGCCCGAACACCTGTCTGCCACGTCAATTAGACGTTCCCTGATAATATCAAATTTCTCATTTTCTTGGCTCGCTGGAGAATTCTGTTACTTTTCAACCCTCGCCACGTCGAGCAACGCCAAGCCACGCCAAGACGAGGCGGAAACACGAACGAAAACTCCGCCGGAACAAAATTTCAAGTTTGATGCTGCCTTCGGCTGCGATATCGTGTTACGCATTTTTTCAATTATACGCACCCATAGCGGTAGACCGTCTCGTTCGAGGGTATCGAATGCCTCGTTACTTCCCGATACCAGACCGTTTCAGACTCGCGTCGCCCCAGCCTCGCAGAAAAATCTACAATGCGATCGGCTTTCAATTTGTATCCCTTCGATCTTTGCTAAATCTTTCGCTCCTGGGTTTATTGTAACTCTAGATGAAGGAGCGAATGAATACTACTTAGAATTACTAGACGATTGACAGAGTGCAAACTATTTAAAAACAATTTACCTCCTGGAAAAAATCGAGTTACCCTTTAGAAAGAAATTAGTCTTTAACTATTATGTTACCGTAATGGATTTTTGCGTTAATGTATTGAATGTAGCAAATTTAGTTCAAACCTGAAAAATGCTAGAAGGATAAAAGAGTATTCTTAATATCATATATCTTAATTTTCCAATTTTTATTTCATTCAATAAATTACTTTGGTTTCATGAAATTTTTGAAGCTGCTGAGTGGACACTCGGAACGTTAAAGAACCTATCAATAGTCCTTCTGTTAGGTGCAGCGTTATAAATTGAATGATCTTATAAATTGAGTCCTTATGGACCTAGCACTGTCTTTCACAGCACAGCGACATTTCAAACAACAAATTTATGTACCGTAGTTGTTCCATCGCAAGGGAACACGCGCACGGGGAGTTCGCGTCAACAGGGTTTATGACACGGACGTGACGAAAAGGCTATTTTTAAGATTAAGACCTTTTTCACATTTGGCGACCACTCGACGTCCAACTTTCGTTTCCGTCCTTCTTCAATAGCCGTGACGTGTCATAAACCAAGAATTCCCGAAGAGTCGTCCTTTACCGAGGGTTACTTCGAGGAATTCCGACGACGCAGTCGAAGGTCCAAAGGACTCGTCTTGCAAGTATCATCCCCGCTCTACCCAAGACAACGCACGCTCAGGGCGTAACGGAAGGGTGGTGATGATCCGTAAAGAATGCGCCGATTGGGTTAATGCGTCGGCAAGAATCAATTGGCGTATTTCTACTCAGCGACACCGAAAACCTCCGAAAACAGAGGAACGCCTACAAGTACGAAGGCAGCCTAGGCGCTCCTCAACATCCGAAAGAACTCCACTCTACATTCAGACAGCAGTCGCAGAACATCGTTCAACAACGCAATCAAAGTCTCGCGCAACCATCGCTCCTCACTACGAATCCAGTCACCCAAAATTAGTTTGGCGGGTGATAAGTCGGTGACCCACATATCGAAACGCGTCCAATCGGGATCTCGAGATTTACAACCTCGAGTGAGTTTACGGTCGACAAAAACCGCGCGTTAATATAGTTCGGTCGCATCGCAACAGTAGTTGTACATTTACTAAACTTATTGCTTCCGTCGCCTGCACAATGGTCCTCCAATCGTCAGACCGTTGCACGATCGGTACCCAGGGTGGAGGAACTTCGTGAACCATCAAGCTTGTGCAGTATTAGCGTCTTGAAACGTTGTTCGAACGCCGACGTGCTCCGTAAATAACGGTGGTTTTCGATCCGTTCGCCGGAAACGGCGGGTCTATCCGCCGGTTTTTTTTTCTCGCAGCAAAGTAGAAGCAATTTGGCTCCGGCCATTCGCGTAATGTAAGTTCCTGCTGGAATTCGAAAGTTCACCGTCGGGGTTGGGCCCGTTGCACTTGTACGTGGACGAGCGTAAGGAGGCTGAGATACCTGTGCAGCCGCCTGCCTTATTCGTAAACTGCAACGCTGGGAGGGTGCACAAGCCCTCCTCTTCCCCCTTGACTGGTGCAAATCCACCCCTTTTTCTCCCCACCATCTCTCCGGGAAGGTAACACCGAGAGCGAGGGCGGAGCAGGAGGAACAACGGTAGTAATACAACGGCGTATCGAACTTTTGGCAACTCGAAACTATCGACCGATCCAATCCGGTCGTTTCTGGCTTGGGTGGTGTCCAGCTGCGACAACCGGGGGACAAGAAAACCCCTTGATGAGCTTCTCAAGAGCGAGACCGTCTCGAACGACCCCCCCCCCCCCCCATTTTCTATATCAGTCGCCGCCTGTCCATTCGTTAGGTAATTCTTTCTCCGAGCTGCGAGAGAGGACCGGTTTGCTACCACGGACAAACGAGTCCTCTACTGCATCGTTGTCAAGGGAACAACCACCCCTTTTGTGTACTGTTTCAGTTGTTGTTGCTGTTGCTATTATCCCGCTGGACATGTATTATTTTAAACGCACGGAGAAACGATGTATCCGACGGTATTGTTTATCTTTGGTGGAGTTGGCTGTAAAAGTACCGATAGCGAAATATGTTGACTACGTTACCCGTTCCGTTTACCTTTCTAACGTATAATTGGTTTCGTTTTTATTCTCGTTGCAGGATGTTGCTTCGTGACGTTCTACACGAGAAAGGCAGCTTTGGACGCGCAGAATGCCCTGCACAACGTCAAGACCTTCAGCGGGGTATGTACATCTTGTTTCTACATCGATAGATATCCTATTGCACGACCATCGAGACAAGAGAGTTTTGTGCAGGAAAGGGCAGATTTAGATTATCGATTCTCTTGAAACGTTCGTTATGTTGTACGGTCGAAACGCATGAAAATATCGGAAGCGTTGAATCGCGATTGGTCAACGAGTACCTCCGTCTGGGCGAATAATGAACGCTCAGCCAGATAATTATCCGAGTGTCGAGAAATCGCACGATCGAGAGATTGACGGACCAATGAATATTAATACAAATGGTTATTCGAATAAATTATTCGACGGTGAACACTTTGACTAATCGTCCCGCGTCGGCATCTGACACACGAGGTTTGCGTTCGCAATTTTCTGTAAGAAACGGTATTCTATGAGTTTCATCGAGCAAACCTCTTGCGGTTTATTTATGGAAACGGGGAAGAATAAAAATGAGGAGGGTCGGTGGACTGTTAAGGTATTTTTTGTCAAAATTGATAGCCTGTCAAGTTGTAGAGACGCGACCGATGGTATCGTTGGAACTGCACCCGCGCGATAATTACAGTTTCCTCGCGAACTTTCGATGCAATTACGAGATGTCATTACGAGCATTTAACCTACCAATTCCCCTCGCCCCGTTCCCATTCCGGCGACGCGCATTAATGCTTGAATTTACGAGAATAATTATCATCGACCAAGACCCAGAGTAACTTAGTCCGCGTCGCTCTATGTAAAGGTGCAAACAAAGGCCAGACGGAGTACCGATCGATGAACAAACGATCGCTTTAATTTCTTTTTGTTCTTCTGTCTCAGTAGCGTATCCGTATTTCCACATTCAGAAGAATTTTATCTACGTATTATTATTGTCGATTCGATCCCGGAGAACTAAAAATTAGAAACGGATTAAAGTGCTCTCTATTTACTGAAAACAGTGTTGTAACAACGTATAAAGAATGCGCAACAACATAGAAATTTGTCTCTTCTGCGGTCGCTAACAGTTTCGCACAACAGAGAGCGCAGCGCAATTTGTAGTAACAGAGGCTATAAATAGAGGCAACGCTGCCAGAATTGTCAGTTCGGTTTTTTGAAACATTTCCTATCAGTTACGTATCTGCCACCATGGGTTAAACCACTTTCCGCCGTAACTCCTAATATCTTATTCATAAAAAATTGCTTTGTTTTTTTTTGTTTTATTGAACCCGTTGCACAGCAAACGCATTAAAACCTCTTGAAAATGATCCACACACGGATCGAAACGTTGAGAGAATAATCTAACTGCAAATTTGCTGCTTTTCAATAGGATCGAACCTTGCGCCGAAATCATAAAGAATTATCAATATATTTCCTATAAACCCACACATGCCTCATTAAATATTATCTCTCGCGCAACCTGCTAATAACAATCACTTCGCAGGATATCCAAGTTATAGGGAAAAAGAAAGTCCCCAGGTACTGGACAACTTCCACTCATGGGGAAACCTTTGAAAAAATAAAAAATAAAAAATTGTCAGTGCTCCTGGAGCCTCCAGGCTCTTCGAACTCCTCCGGGAGCTCAGAGGAGTCGCCGGAAGAAGATCCTCTGAGGATCGTCAGGGGTCTCTGCTTAGAGCTCTGAAGATCGTTGGTATACCTTGAAGGGTCTCTGCAGGCCCTTGGAGGTCTTCGGGTGACCTTCAAAGTTCTCTGAGAATCCTTGGGCATCGTTGCAAGATCTCGAAGGTTCGCTGAATGTCCTTGGAAGACCTTGAATGTCATTGGAATACCTCCCACGGCCCTCTAAGTATCTTTGGAGGACCTTGAGTGGTTTCTGAAAATCCTTGTAGCTTCCTCGAGACCTTCGCGGGTCTCTGCGTTGGCTTTAAAGACCGTTGTAGAGTGTTCAAGTGGTAACAAACCTCGTACGCATTAAGAAATCGTGTCGCGAAAGTCTAATTAACGTTACGTGTACTCGTTGATTTCCTCGGCGGTTCTAATATGTCGGTGATCCGTCGAGCGAGTGGCACGAGGGACGTTGCAGACGACAAGCTTTTCTTGATCGTCGCTCGGCGGCGGCACTGACCGTGTTCGCTCGCTCGTTCGCCTACTCCCTCGCTCGCTGATTCGCTCGCTCGCCTAAACCTCGGATATTTATCGCCGTACAAATTACACTCTAGGGATTTTACGGCATCGTATGGGTTGCTCCGCTCGCATATTGGAGACGAACGACACGTGCGGTTTTCCCCCGTCGATCCCCTCCCCCTTCCTGCATCTGTAACTTGCTGGAATTAGGCTTCGTAAATTGAATACGCCACGCAATCGACCGGGCTACATGGGACGATATATCACGTTTCGTGGGAATAAAGCTATAGTTGGTAGGATCGTTCAGTTTCAACCGGAGGAAAATCACCGCGTTGTATTTCATGCAAATGGTTCACCCCCTATAAGTGGATTTTGTTTGTTTCGGAACAGAATTGTAGGGTTGAATACGCGGGTAAATACTGGTTGCGGGATGTTAATTAAAATCTAAAATTCAAATCACATTTCGTATCCAGAGAAAACACACTCTTCCGATGCGTCCACGCGCGTTCCAGCGGAAAAAAAACATTGTCGTTACGTTCTCAATAGATACGAACGTAATAGTACCTTGACGCCACGGAGACTAGGTTTTTCACGACATCAGACTCGTTATTGTTTTTCGTCATCACCCGGCGGCGTCGCACCCTCAATACCAAAGATATAGCCAGCCTCCCTCCTCTCTCGCTCTCCTTCTCTCTCACTCCTCCCCCCCCCTCTCTCTCTCTCACTCTCTCTACTAGAATAATGAAGTTCGCTTAAAGGAAAATAAATTTCTTCTTGTTACCCGGCATTGTGAAGCGTCGAGGTAACGCCAGGTCGCCATTACAAGTCAAAAGCGATTCCTTTTCGAGCGTCCACGAGTCAATTACCGCGAAATTTCTTATTACCGGCTGATGAAATGGAAAATGACAGGTGCACGCTTCGTTATTCGCATTTCCCAACGCTCCCGGCTCCGCTTTTTAATTTACAACTCGTAGTTGGAAACCGTCTTCACGCGACTAACGAAGACAATTGATCGATTCGCGCATTCGTTTCCCTACTGCATCGTGGTAGACACCGAAATGAAAAGTATGCAACAAATTTTTCCGCATCGGCAACAAATTCGATTGGGAGGAAATTTTGAACGCTGCAATCTTGCCATGTAGACTGTTCGAAGGAGGTCGCGTGTCGTGCAAAAAAAAAAAAACAACGGTCGAAATCGTTGAGCGATTCGAGTTACTCCGCAAGGTTAATTAAGGGAGTTAAACAGTCGAAAGTCGAGGTCCCCGGTTCTCATCAGTTGCAGGGCCAACGCGACGGCGGCAAGGAAGAGGGGGATCAGTCTGATCTGAAGTCGAGGGACCGAAGAAGAATTCTCCGGCGATGAAACACGAATGCAATGGGTTGCAAGGAAGAGAGTGAAAGCCGTCGAGGCGCTCTTCCTCTCTCTCTTTCTCTTCTGGGAGAGAGAGAGAAAGAATGGGATGAAAAAAGAAAAGAAAGGAACGGGTGAATTGCAGAACGACGTTTTCGCGATGAAAAGGGTTGACTGAGTATAAGTGGGTGGCTGAAAGGAGCAAGGGTCGAGAACAGGAGGGACGGAACGCGGTAAGAGAGAGAAAAAGAGAGAGAGAGAGCATGGAAAGACTGAAGTGGGGGAGAATAAGGAGACAAGGAGGGGCGACTTGTGCATTTGAAGGAGTTTAGCTTTTCTCGTATCAGATTTCGTTTCCACGAGTGGCGTCGAGTCGAGGGGTCTGTGTTGGCTCGGAGAAATGAGTCGAGTACTCCTGGGAACCCTTGTTACCCCCTGCCACACCTCTCGACCTCCACCCTTCGTGACTCCACGAACCTACCCCCCTGAACACCACCCACGCCACCTACCACCCATTGCTTCCCATAGCCTCCTTCCTAGATGCTCCGGAGCCGATATATTTCACGGGATAGACTAGAACTTCCAGACTGGAGATTCTCTTGTCCTGGCATCAAACCCCTAGCTACCACCCGAAGTACCAATCCCTTTGCTCGGAGAACTACTTTTCCGCCGAAAAAATCCTATAGCGTTTCGCTTTTATCGGCAGACACCGGGAAAAATCATCGATTAGGATTCAATCGTTTCAACATAGAAGACCGAACGATTTTTCTGAACGAGATGCTGGCTGAAGAATAGAGATTGAAGCGGTTAGAGTGTGAGATGCTCGGCAACTCGATGGTCACGGTTTAATCCCCGTGCTTCTTCATCTGTGGTCATTATCTAGCCGCGATAACGACGATCATTATTTTTTGTTAGCTCACCGCGTGCCGTAACGACAATTGAAAGGCAAGAACGAAAAGGATCTTCCCGGCTACGCGTTAAGGAAAATCGTTCCAGCTCGCTGCAATTTATTTAACTACCATTAACCACGTACGGGGTGATGGTTGCCGTAAGCACCGTTGCTGAGTAAACTTTATAAAAGATTCAGGAACATTTTCCTTCGAAAGATGGAAATACTGTCCTGTAAAAGATCAATGTGCGAACAACACCATCCATTGAAATTACACAAAATATTATTAACCTCGTGCACTGCGACTTGTTTTACGGTTGCACTGACCAGTGAGAAGGAAGTTTAGATTTATTGAATGTATTCTCCAACGGCTGCATAACAAAATAGAATTTGATTTGGGTTTCAAAGGAATTAATAGCTAGTAGATTCTTTTCGAAATGTTCATCAGGAGACTGACTCGTTGTTACAGTGCAAGAGGTTAATGAGTTTCCCAGTCTCCAAGCGTACAGCCATTTAATTCTCGGGCTAGAACCGCGTTTGCAGCTTGAATTGCACGGAGGTTCAGAGGAAGGATTGCGACGGTCGAAAAAAAGTGCCAAAGCGTTTAAAATGCCGTAACCAGTTGTAAATGACGATCGAATGGTCGGGTGGAGCGTGTTCGGGCGTCGGACGGTTTCTCCGTGACGAAAGAAGAAACGATTGCGCGAATCTAGGCGAGGAACAAACGTGCAACCGCTGGCGTTATTTAAAACGGAAATGTGGGTCAGACGTGTCCCATGTCCCTTGTCCGCGCATCTCTCCACCGCCTCCGCAACTCGACAGCTCCACAGCTCCACAGATGCACAACCACCTCCACACCCTGATGTGGTTCCACCTCCCTTTGCGGCGTGGCGCGAGAAAAACGGAGACAACGGGTTTCTGTTCGGCCGACGCGACGCGCCAGTAAGAAAAGGAGACGCCAGTAGAATGATCCACGTCCGCAGGGATGAGCCGTGATTTATTTTCGGCCTGACGGCTGAAAATTCGCCCGTGCTTAACATGGTCCTGTAGGTGCTCGAAAGGTGAACGAGTGTCGTTGCTCTTCAACCGTGCGGAAAAGCTTGGCGAAACGCGCGTCACGCAATCTCCCGTATTCGAACTCTCTGGTACAATACTTTTTAACCCCTGGAACCTGGGGTTAAACCCGGACATCGACACGCCGTGTAAACCTTTTAAATGAAATTTTATTATTTTTTCACCAATTTATAGATCTTTCTAGAATTTGAAGATAGCTAGGAAAAATATGAGAAAGTCTAAATCATCGTGTGACGGCTACTTCCTATGCTCGTCGACAGAGGGACATTACGACAACACCTTTCCCGCTACTACCTGAATCTTCCTCTGTTTGTATATATACCGTTCTAAACTGTCCTTACAACATCCCGGGTTTAAGGCACTTGTCCGCTAACTTGACGAGTCCTCTAGCAGGCCTAGGACCAAACGCTTCCTTCTCCTTTTTTCATCTTTTCATAATTCGACAGCCGCCATAATCGAGAGATTATTGTAACATCTGTACTATCATGTAACGTCGACCATACAGAAGAAAGCCGAAGGGTCAAAGCTGGAAGAAGCTTGTTCTTTCTGGGATCATGGGAAAATTAGAAGAAATGTTTTCCGACCGTTTCGAGCTTTTATCGACAACCAGAAATGATGTATTAAAATGAACAGGATGTAAACGGGATTTACGACAGCGCGGAATTCATTGTAGATTCCCGATGCACGGGACGCTGCAATTATCGATCGAGTTCGAGGCGGATGCAACTGCTCTCCAATTTAAAAAAAGGATCACGCCAATATGGTGAAACATCCGAGCGAAACTCGGATATACGTGTGCGGTCACAATTGGTTTTATCGAAAATTTGGCCAGTGGCGAAACACTGGATTCATAAAAGGTGATGCATTTAATCACCTACCTGTTCGAACCATCGTCACCGAATCGATCGAGACTCGGTGTGAACCTGCAGAATCATTCGATGATGTTCCTCCAATATGTTCTCACCAAGAACTGTGAAGAACGGATTACGATTATGGTCCGATTAATTCGTGCCTCGTTATAAGAAACTCATACTTCTTACAAAACAGATCAAATGAGATTACATTTCGTATCTAAGTATTACATTTCGTAAGTTGCGTATCTGCCACCATGGCCTAAAGTATCGTTTTTCGTAACTCCTAATATTCTTTTTATTGTTTTACCTGTTGGCACAGCAAACGCAAGAACGTTTCTTTGAAAATGATCCACATTAGGATCGAAACGTCGAGAATAATGATTAATTAATTGCAAATTTGCTGTTTCTAAATATGATCGAACCTTACGTCGAAATCATAAAGTTTATTATATGAAATTACATTTATTACAAATCAATCACAATTTTTTGCACCGCATTGTAGGAAGGTTTACTGTATCTTACAATATTATTTAATCTCTTCTTTATTTCAATTTTGTCAATGATTTCGAAGCAAAGCTCATCTATCTTGAATACTTGATCGAATGGACGTAGTATCGGCACGCTAAGGAACGAAATCGCAATCGCGCCCCGCAGGTTCATTATACAGCGTATAGCGCATCGCAGCGCTTTAAAGGGCGTTCCCATTGTGTCTCTCTTTAGCGGGGGGTATCGTTTTATTTTCCTTGCATGCATCTCCGGTCCGCAGCAGCCGTTCGTTCATTCGTTCATTCGTTCATTCGTCCGTTCGCTCGTCGGTTCGACCTTACCCCTTTCCCGAGCTTAGTATAGAAAGCCTAGTCGTATAATATAGGTCGTTTCTTCGAATGCCCCCGGTACGGAAGCTGAGTAATCTTCGTTGTTTCGCCGCGTTTTGTTTCACTGAATGGCGAAGGCGAAGGCGAGCGGGGGTGATCCTGGACTCGCGCGAATAAAATTAACGAGCCGGCCCCGTTCTTTTGCCCTTACGGTTTATATTGTCTTCGCCTCGCAACTTCTGCCTCCCTTCACCGGGGATTTCTATAGGGTCTCGCGCCGAACAGCCGGGAAAAATTTCTGGAGGAAGCAACATCCTCCCAGACGAGCCAAGTTTCGTCGCGTCTCCCGGCTAAATGAGAATATTGAAATACGAGAATCTCCAAGGGACAAATACCAACCAGCCGCTCCTCTGTTCTCCTCTCGATCGAGAGAAACGCGACGGAGATTGCTGGAAACAGGACACGAAACCGACCACCGAGGACTCGAACGATCGAAACGAGAAATTATGTAACGACCCTGCGTACTACTGGTATTCTCTGCTAATTATCGCGACCGATCGCGCAGCGTAGCCTAGAGAAGGCCATGGGCTGTGCCACGATGGGTCACGTAACTTCTTGCGTAAGCGATCACCCGCTACTCTCCCCATAGTTACCGCTCTCGCACCGCTGGTAATTATAGAAAACACCGCGCGAGTCTGTAACGCGTTATCCGATGGCCCTGTTCTGTCTCGTTCATGAAAAAGCGGCTCGCGATCGTCATTAGAAATGTTCACGGGCCGGTTAAGTCCGTCGAAACGCAAAACTATCGATTTTGGTTATCCTGAAAAGTGTCACGATGTGACCTCATCGTTTCAGCGTTCCGCACGCGATACGTTTTATCTGTGAGCACGATCGAAGGGGTGAGGTTTAATCGTGTGCGAGCGGACGGAGCACATTACGAAACCTTTTCTCTCTCCCCCGAGCCGGTGGACGTGTGTTAAAATTCAGTAGATAGACGATCAACGTTAATGATTCACGTGGAGTCGACTGATCCGGACGATAACCCGAATCATTTTACTATGTATCAGTTTGCTACGGATATAGAGCGCACGCTGTTTTGAAAATGTAAACGACGCTACACGGATCAGTTAACAGGATTTTTAGCGGCGACGATTGCACCATAGTTACATTAGTATCCGAAATCTCCGCGGGTGAACTTATGGCGGCTGAAAAGTGTATGAGAGGAGGAAAAAGGTGAAGGTAGCGTTTCGTCCTAGGCCCGCTAGAGGACTCATCGGTAAGGCTATCTAGCGGACCCGTGCCTTAGACGCGGGATGTCGTAAGGACAGTTTAGGACGGTATATATACAAACAGAGGAAGATTCAGGTAGTAGCGGGAAAGGTGTTGTCGTAATGTCCCTCTGTTGACGAGCATAGGAAGTAGCCGCCACATTACCCCCTTACCAGTGGTCAACGATATCTGGACAAATTTCCCTCTAATTACGCTGATCTCTGCCGGAATCCAAGGAGGCCGCTGGAATGTGTGCTGTCAGTGTGCCCGCCAGTGATGCTGCCGAATCGACGAAGTTGAGTAGCTCCCTAAGCCGCTTGTAGGATTCATATAGTCGCACAAACAATGGATGAACGTCGCACAAATGTAGATACGGAAACGTCGCACAAATTTAGGTGCGGAAACGTTAAACCATATAATGCTGCGAAGATGACGTCAGAAGCGGATAGTAGGGAGAAAAGTCCTCGCTGTTGGTCGGGCAGTAGTTCAGGCAAGGCAGTGACAGAGTAGTCACCTTCCAGTCCTCCTGATGTTGCCCGTGGTTTGTTGATGTTGTCGTCTCCTCTGCTCAGAAGGTAGCGTTGTTGTTCGTTTGTCGGGGTCACCAATTATGGCGGCTGAAAAGTGTGTGAGAGGGGGAAAAAGGTGAAGGTAGCGTTTGGTCCTAGGCCCGCTAGAGGACTCGTCGGTAAGGCTATCTAGCGGACCCGTGCCTTAGACGCGGGATGTCGTAAGGACAGTTTAGGACGGTATATATACAAACAGAGGAAGATTCAGGTAGTAGCGGGAAAGGTGTTGTCGTAATGTCCCTCTGTGGACGAGCATAGGAAGTAGCCGCCACAAACTAAACATGATTTCATGTTATCCCCGTGACAAAATGAATACTACGCTGCGGATTTTATGCACTTATGGCATTTATGGATACGTTACTTGCAGGTTACCGAAGTCATTAAAGAAATGTATGTTAGGCACTTTGTATTTTTGACTTAACAAGTATTATAGCCCGTGTCAAGACGAATTCAAAGACCTAGTATGCCATGACCTTGGGATGACCTTGAAGACGAAGAAATGAATATTTCAACAAAACATGACAATCTGCTTGAATGGGTGATAATAACTTGTGTTTATTATTAAGACTCGAAATTACATTCGATCCAGAATCCTTGACTAAATGAACGCAAACGATTTCGTAAAAAAGTCAAATCAAATGTTCGAATTGAAATCCGTTTTGTTGTAGGCCAAATTCCGTTCTTCGTAGTAAATGTGCATTGGTTTCAATTCTTCGCCTTCAAGGTCATCCCAAGGTCATGGTATACTAGGTCGTTGAATTCGCCTTGACACGGGCTACAATACTGTTAAGTCAAAAATACAAAGTGCCATTTAAAAAAATGAAGGTCACCTTGACAATGCTATAAAAAAAATGTTCCTCGAACTTTTTTTATTGCGATATATAGCCAATCGAAAACTGATAAACATTTGTTGAAAATATTTTTTGTCAGATCATCGCAAGTATTTAAAAAATCGTGAAAATTCTTACGTGGGACACCCTGTATTCTGGAATTATTTAGTTGTTCTTCCGATCAACCTAATATTACGTTGAATATAATTCCCATTTATTATCCGATACTGTAAAGAATTGTTGCATTGAATTATAGAAATTTCGCGTATTGCACGGTAAGCGTTATTAGCGGAGAGAACGAACAACGGAGAACACACGCACGCCGTTAACCGCAAGTTTTAACTTTTCCAATCGCGGCGGTTCTTATGAATTGCGAGTCGGGGGGGAAGGGAAATGGCGAAGGACAAGCGGCGCGGCGCGGCATTTCGAAAAGTTTGATCGGCCGTAGAACACCGGAAACACGGCAAGCAAAAGAGACATTCGATTCCGGGCGGTCTTGATTATTGCGGCCACGGAACAGCTCGGACCCGGTAGCGATGCCCGTTGCCTAAATTGCGTTCCATTTCTCACTAACTTTTTCAATTTGTCGCGACTCGGCCAACTAATTACCGGCTAAAATGACTTTTCCTGCCGGTCGCGTCGCGTCGCGTCGACTGACGACTCGCGTCCACCACCATACACTCCGTGTTCCGAGACTTTCGCGGCCAGGCTACGCCGCCGCAAGCGAAATCGATTGCCTGGACGGCTTTGTAATTTGTTACGCATTATTCCGCCCGTGGAAACGCCGCTGTCGAAATAAGGAATTCGATAACAGTCAACTTGGCGACGGCGAGGGCGGTTACGGCTTAAAACGTTGCACGTTACACTCCGGATACAAAATAACGTATTGTACAACGCGCGATTCCGCGTTATCTACGGGGCGTTTAGCGCGAGTTTATGCGGTTCATTATCTTGGAAAGTAGTAACAATGAAAGCGGTCTTGTATGGAAATTAAATGGCGCGAAGGGAAAATTGTTAATCACGAATCTTCTGGTACCATTAACACTAACTCATGTTTATTTCGTAGCTCTCTAAAATGTTTAAACGATTTTAATCGTAAACCATCAAATCACCCCAGGGGACTCAAGCTAATCTTTTCTTTCGCGTTTATTGTTTCAGCCATTTAATGCTAAAGTGGTGCATGTCAATATATCTGTGGTTTAACCTCGTATCTTATGGGTTTAATAATCATTAATCCTTGGATTGCCAATCAAAATACATAGATAATTTCAAAACTTTAGTACTCAACATTTTTTGTACAAATACTTATTTTGAGACTATAGAATCGATATTTGTTTTGTAATATTTTTAGAAGAACATTTAAAAAAACAATTGAAAGAAATAAAGTAAATGAGTATTCGGGTATCCGGTTGGTTACACAAGGGTTAAATAAAATAATTATCCAAAGATCAACTGTTTTAACTTGCAAGCTGCTTTTAACTGCAACTTTGTAATTTCCTCGATGGTGTATTTAATGGTAGATTCGTCTGATTGTAAAATCACCGTTTAAGTTTGAAATGTGTACTTAGGAGTAAAATGGGAAAATTAACGATCGATCCAGCAGACACTCGATCTTCAGACAGTGCTGGACAGGGAAAAGGCTAACGCACGCGCCTCTCATTGGCAGAGATATTCGGTGGCGAGTTAAAAGAGAGAGACAGCGAGGGAGGAGGCGAAGTGTCGATGGAAAACCGGAAGCGGAAGAAGGATAAGCGTGACCCAGAAGAGTGGGACATCAGAGGGATGAAACGATAGCGCTCGGAGAGGAACAGGCAGAGGGCGTGTTGCCAACTGCAGTTTCGTAACGGCATTCTTCAAATCGATTCCCATTTCCCTGAGAAATGTGGCACGCCGACGAAACTGGTCGCCGTGATTGTGTGGTGGAGCGCGCGAAATGGGATGGATCGTGCACACTGCAACACAATCAAATATTATGTGAACGACTTGCTGGATAATCGGCCATAAAAGATAATTGGAATTATCTATATTTGGCCGGACGAGCTTGCGCGCGATGAAAAACGCCAACGCTTTTTCATTTCTCAAAACGAGGTCCGTTCCACAGACGCGAACTTTGAAATTTTGTCGGGAATATCGAGGACGTGCTCGGGATGTTTAATAATTTAACGAAGAAGTTCGCCGTATTGGTTAAAACGAGCGTGGCCGTTTATTGTACCTTCCTGTCGCCTAAGCCCGTTCGTTACAGTGTAATTAAAATTCAATGGCGACCGGGGCGCGCGAACATGCAAAAAAGTAGGAGCGCGCGGGTGATGATGCCATGAAAACACCAATATCTATGCGAATAGTTACGAGCTATAATTTCGCGTACAGCGATTGGCGGACGCGGCGCCAGGGGTGGCTATTGCGATCGATTAATCGAGTTCACCCGAATTTACCGACACGGAGAGGGAAAGCGAAACAATTCCATCGCGCCGATAACGAAATCGTCGTCGATGTAATCGTCAGCGATCGTGACTCTTGTCCTCTCTTCCTCTCCCTCTCCGGCTTTTTTTGTTTCGTTTTGCGCACGATCTCCAACAAGAAAAAATCGTTCGCGCGCGTACATCCGTTGCCGACGGTGAAAATTGAAACAAAAAATGAACAATGAAAAATAGGAGAACCGGAGGATATTATCGTGGAAAATTTCGAACGGGTCCCACCCGTTATGACTAATAATTTAACGCGCAACGACTGGAAAATGCGATCCGATCCGTTATGGTCGATTGGCCGGATTTTCCGGAATACCAATGGGGCACTAAAAGTGATTAAATTACTTGGCAAGCCGGCCCTCGGTAAACTAGCCGGTGATTGATACGTGCGCGAACGCGCGAGCCCTCTCTCTCTCTCTCCCTCTCTCACTCACTCTCTTGTTGAACCGAACGCACGCTACGATCATTTGTGCGTGACTGACGTCTGTTCATTTCCTACAGGATTCGACCTGGTCTCGCCTCCGACGGAATCGCTACCGTCGAGGGCAACTGTCGTTGTCGATTCTCCAAACTATTCACCGGTCTCGACAGTCCGATCGAAATAGGTCGCATAATCCAGGAATCGCGAAGACTGCGCAAAATTAATTCACTGCTACCACTGGTACAGCTAACACACAAAATATACATACATTTTTATGTCTATTCGTATTTAATCTTTTGCACCACGATTTTTTAAACAAGTTATCTTCGATCTGGTGGTACAGTCAGAATGATTCTACAGTAAAAAAGTAAATTGGAGAATATAGAATAAAATTATTCCATCAATCTTCTTTACACAGAAATGAGTACAGCACGTATTCAATGAATTTCGGAATGGAAACGTACTAGGTCGAAAGAATCTTTGGGTTTTGAAGTTAAAGTAGCTTCGAGTACAAACGGTTAAAGTATAAAGTAAAAATAGGTGAAGCATTATCCTAGGATCTCCCATGCAAATAATTTCGAAGAGCGTATGAAGATTAAAAGAAGGGTTTGGCGGAACGTAGGAAATGACAGTCGACTCGTACTACTGCGAGGGGCTCGAATCGCGACTAGAGGGTCCAGAGAAACTATCTACCATTCTCCCTTTCCCTTCCTGAATGTCGATGAAGTATCAAAAGCTGTATAAAAGATATTGTCTCTTTAAAGACAGACCAGCTAATGCCCTTCGTGATCGATGTGAGAGGACTATATCAACACACGATAGCCATCCATTCTATCGTTGGCTGTTCGGGAGGGAGAACAATTCTTGATTGCTCCTCGTGCACACTGTCTTCATACACAGACATATATATATATATATGAGCCGCTCATTTCATAAATCGATTAACTCTACAATTTTAATAGTAGAAAAAAATCGATGAAATAGTGTATATTCGTTTTTAACCAGTTAACTGTGGCGATCGTTTTGCAAAGCCCGCACCAGTGTGTGTCGCGATAATCAAGCGATGACATTATGAATCCAACTCAAATTATTTATAATTTTTATTTGCTTGTTTCATTTCGTCTTGACCTGTAAACATTTTAAACATATTAAAGTTTACGAATATAATTTAGTTTTCGCCAAAATTACAATTTAAATATCAAATTCTCCATGACGGATATAGTCGTCAAACACACTTCACTGGTAAAAAATTCTGTCAATGTTTCTCATTCAATGATATTAAGCTTAATTATTTCCAAAATTCAATTTAAATTCAAAAATTTAAACGTCAAGGAAGTATTTTGGCAGGAAAATGTAAAAAAGATTAAAGAGTTGGTTAATCGATTTCGCTAGTGAACGGTTCATATGACAATAAGAAGCTTACGTCCATTCTTGACCCGTGATTAGTGTTCCTATGAATTGACCACCGAGTAAGACGGATAGAACAAACGAATGGGTTGAAATTGAATTTTTAGGGACTTATTCGGGACAAACTGAAACGTGGAACTAACCTCGACGTTTTTGTACGGCCCCTGTGCCAACTCCGAGGCCGCTAACATTATGCGCAGCAACACTCGGGAGGCAATAACGTCGAATCGTTGATACGGTGTCGGAGTGTGTACAGTGTTGGTGGTGTAGGGCCGAGGGCCGAGGGCTCACGTATTTCGCCAACGTAAGCAGACGAGCGTTCAAAGTTTGCGGCGTGGGATACGCGCGAGAGGGTGGAAGAACGTCGACGTGGCGGAAATGAAGACGAGATCGTACGTTGGATAAGCCGGCAAAAACCCTCGAGAACTCGGCGCAACATCAATAACTGAAAAGGAACTTTTTTCGGAAGGAGTCCCGCGGAAATTGAATAACGTCGTCGCGTTTACTGATTTCACCGGAAGCCGGGGACGTTCGCGAGCAACTCTCCTCCCGTGCCAACGATTGCGATGACAGTGATCGCTACGCGATAAAAATTTATGTGATCCACTTCCCTCGAACCGGGACATTTTTCGGGATGTGCCCATTCATCACCGCAAAAAAGGTTACTGCCCTACAATATTACATGGCGACGATTGCGAGCTAATTTTTGCACTGTTTCCGCTATTTATTCATAAATTTAGTACTGAAATGACTGTTCTATTTCCGTGGGCATGCAAACTTATTAATACAGATTTGATGTATTGAGATTTCAGGAGTAAAAAACGGTGAACTCGGATATCGTTTGCACGTGGCAATGCAAAGATTTTATTTCGAGCACAGACACAAACAGATACGACTTTACTCGGGCCACAACTCAGGCAACACTGATCAGCTGTGAGTGCGACAGACACAGAGAGAACGAACGCGTGACATTCGCGGATGTTTACCTGACCTGCGGTTTACCTTTTTCATACAACAGATTGAGCGCGAAATATAAATTACTTATTTCAACATGATGCACACCAAATTGATTGCCTGTTGTACTTGTGGCGGCTACTTCCTATGCTCGTCCACAGAGGGACATTACGACAACACCTTTCCCGCTACTACCTGAATCTTCCTCTGTTTCTATATATACCTTCCTAAACTGTCCTTACGACATTCCGCGTCTAAGGCACGGGTTCGCTAGATAGCCTTACCGATGAGTCCTCTAGCGGGCCTAGGACGAAACGCTTCCTTCTCCTTTTTCCATCTTCACACACTTTTCTGCCGCCATATACTTTACAGCATTCAGATAATTATTAGTACTATTCTGGGGTTTTCGTCAACATCGTGGTCCGAATCTAGTCTATCTTTTGTTATTCAACTGCTTAGCCAAGACGTTCAATGGATATTGAGCGCGGAGAACATTGATTTGGATCGATTCCCATGATCGTGAGCGACGTTCCTAATTTTTGGCAAACCTCGTCGGCGTATGTAGATTTTTAGACGACCACCACCACCACCACCATGGTCGCTTTATCTGTGGCATCGAGGGTTGCCGACGCGGTGGAACGCGAAACGAATTTCTAACCAGAGACACGGCAATCGCGGCGGAGCCCTTGAGCCGAATTCGTCAATTTTAATATTCGCCCCCACGTGCTCACCTCCCTCAGCTCCCCTTCTTTGCGGCCTTGTCGGAGCTCGCGAGCAGAACCCTCGATCCGTCGAACCTGCGATCGCCTTTTACGATGAAATACCCCGGAATTTATGGTGCGCCGCGATATTGTGACATTCGAGGGTGCGTGCCTCTACCACGAAACATAAAAGAATTTAATATGCGTGGGAGGATCGGCCGGGTTCGTTAGCGAAGACGTTCCATACTAAACGCTTCGGTCTAAAGTTCAAGACTGTCTAAATTTGTGAATTTTCAACCTGGGTACGTACTTTTAGTTTGTCTCGAAAATTTCTTGTTCGATCTTTTCGGCGAATAGTAACGTGATTATAGATTTCTATTTCTTCGGATATTTCTCTGGTGTCTCTAAATAAGAACGAAAAATGGCGAAGGACTTATTAATATTGTTGACTGTGTGGCGGCTACTTCCTATGCTCGTCAACAGAGGGACATTACGACAACACCTTTCCCGCTACTACCTGAATCTTCCTCTGTTTGTATATATACCGTCCTAAACTGTCCTTACGACATCCCGCGTCTAAGGCACGGGTCCGCTAGATAGCCTTACCGACGAGTCCTCTAGCGGGCCTAGGACGAAAAAACGCTTCCTTCTCCTTTTTCCTCCTCTCACACACTTTTCAGCCGCCATAACTGCGTCAATGTGTGCCGTGATTTTCGCAAAAATCGTTGCGCAGGGACTAAAATAGGAGATCGCGGCGATCAACAGGTCGGAGCTGGGCAGAGGCGTAGAGCGACGCTGCCGGAAGCTAACTAGTTCCATAATTCTTAATCTCGTTCAATTTTAACAGCGCGAAGGTGTCGCGAAATTTGTTCCGCTTGGTCTAATTCGATCCTCGCTGGATCTAATTTGCTGGTGAACGCCGAAAGATTGCAATTCCGCGGGGTCGAGATGACCGGAAACGGGATGGCCGAGCCGGCGTGGCTTGGCGTGGTCGTTGGCGTGGCGTCCACCAAGCATACTCTCTCTCCTACCTTCGTTTATCTCTGGACGGGAAACCCAGACCAGTGGCGCGGGGAGGGGGAGGGGGGGGGGGCGATGCCGCTGAACTCGATTTAAAGTTACACCGCTGCTTACGTATTCTCGTTTTCCGCTCGTTTCCACGGCCGAGGCTTCTTTATCCTCTTTAGCCCGCATCCAGACTGCTAAAGTAGCAATTCCGCGCTCTCTCCCCTTCAAAAGCCGCGGTCCTGCCACCACCGTTGGCTGTTGCCGTTGCTGCTGACTACCTCATCGTGACTTTTAATCTCGACCCCATTTCGAAACCACTAGAAGACGGTTATTTTTATGATCTTCAAGGAACCAGGAAGAATGAGTGTTGCGACCTCGGGGGATCGAGTAATGCCGGCGAAGATCCTCCAGGCTCCTTCAACGTATCGTAAACTGATCCTCCTGATTGCCCGTCCAACGATATTTATTGTTTCTTAACCTTGGATGGGCTTCTATCCAAACAGCGAAATCGTGTTCGGCAAACTTTATTGGTCGCAAAAGACTTTTGTCCACGGTTAAAGCCCACTTAAAATTAACGAAGCACTCTCGTCGCGAGATTGTGCTCAAGTTCACGCGATAAAGAACAAATAATAGTAATTCATTTGATCGATCTGTTTATTTCTCGTTTCTCGTGTGGTCCTTCCAGTCTGTTCGATCTCTTCTGTCACACTTTTCATTAACCCTCCGATGGCGGTGCCTGGGTCTATTTTGACCCAGAGTATCAAAATCATCATTTGATCTGTCAGCTTCTAGCGATTAAACGAAATAAATAGTTGTTACGTTAGTACTAACAGAAAGACTAATGTGTCTACAAAAAGTACCATAAAAAATATACTTAAAAATATTGACAAATAAAGCAGCGAATAGATCCAAATATCGTCAATTATGAAATTGTAAGAATAGTCAGCCGACCGAGGGTTAATTGCGTTCTTGCAAGTGGTTTTATGTTAGAACACAGATACCAAACCTACAAATATGATTAAAATTATTACTTAAGCATTCGTGCAGACAACAATATTAACTATAAGTACGAATATAAAGTTTATAGTCCATGGTGTGAGACGCCGTCTAATGCCACAAGGTTGAAGCTCTTGAAGATCTCTAACGTCATTTCTCCGAAAGATTGGTTAACCGGTTTTAAAAGGGGTGCTGGACCATGGGGCTCTGATCATAATAAAGCGAATTCTTTCTGGCCGATTACGCAGGTGTCTTGCAATTAGGCAGAACAGCCCTTGAAGCTCATCTCGCGAAACTTTCGGAATCGCCTTGAATTGATAGACCGCCAACAAGGGGCCAGGGGCCAGGGGCCAAGGCTTTTTCCCTGGGCGGCTGACTATCCAGTATCCAGGGATCGCATCCCGTTCGCTCAGACGATTACCATAGTCGGCAGTGTAACTTTTAAATCCGTCGGCCGCTTTAGCCAGCGGGTCGTCCTTTATCCGTGGCCTTTATTCGCGCCCTTTCGTCCCCGTATCCTGGGCTCGAATATTATAAAAGTGCGCGCGTATCTCGCGGACGGAAGGCGAGTCGCGGAGATTAAAAGTCAGAGTCAGCAGACGGTGAAAGTGAGAAGTAGCACTTTTGTAGTTCCCTGAAGCAGAAGAGGGTGGGGCTACGGGGGTGCAAGCGGCTCGGCCTCGCGGAGGGAGAGGGGTGAAATTGAAGAGTTTCGCGACGAGGGTAAAGGAAGAATAAAAAAAAAGGATAACCGAGTGGGAGGAGGGTGGACGTGGGCGAACGCGGGAGTGGATATCCCCGCGGTGTGTTTGTTTAAAGCGGAGCGAATCTGGCGGCTCTCGGTTGTGCGACTTTAAATTTACTTCCATCCCTTGTCACGGCTATTCTCGCAATTGCGATCTCCGATCGATCCCTCGATGACCTCTCACCGAAAAGAATCACTGCGCTCTCGCAGAACTGTGGAAATGCTGCAGACTGTTTAGAAACGATTGGCTGAATATAGACCAGAGGTTAATCAGTACCAACAATGAGACCGTGTAAATTTTTATTCTCTGACATATACACATCTCTCTGAACTATGTTGGGCATCAATTATAAAAAAACAGGAGCCAAGAAGAAAATAATGCATTGGTGTTTCCAACTTCTCTTACGCAGTGTTTTTAAATTGTACCTAACAATTTTTGGATGTCCTCCTCCAATTAGTGGGTATTAGAGGAAATCAGAGAGCGCGTCACACGGGTTCGAACAGATCGACGTTAAGTTAAAATCCGTATGGACCCATCACGGTAAAATGTCGACATAAAGCGAACAAATTATTATGTGGCTGCGGGCGGTTTATCGAAAACATTCAAACGGGCTATATAAAGCTCATCGCATTCACGAATCCGAGTTTCATCAGGCGTAAATTCACCATGAAGACTTTTTTCGGGGTAATAAATAGTGCAAGCGGCTGTGTTGCTTGGATAGCTGCCTGATAGCCTGAATTCAGCCTGCCCCCTAAATCACCGGCTCGATCCCTCGCCGCGAAAATCCGTCGCGTTAATATCCTAGAGGAAATTAATCACGGACAACCGATCTCGCGGATTATATAATACATCTATTTCGCGATCGTGGCGTTCGTTATTTTTTGTTAGATCGGTTGTCCGAACCTCGATCCATCATTATTCCAACGGTTATGTGATCGTTCAACATCCGTTTAATCATCCGAAGCGAAAAGAAGCTAGCAATTCCAGAACGGGGAAAAATTAATTTTCGCGAGCGCGCACGCATCGGTTTAAACGGCGAGGATGTTTCATTGCAAAATGGAAGAGAAGCGAAATCCACCGTGAACAGTTTGAAAAATTCAGCTGGATGGTTTTTTTTTGTTTCTCATTTCCTGGCAAAGTAGCTTTTCGTTGTAGCGACGGGTGTGGGGGATGCGCTTGGTTAAAAGCGTATAATATTCAGGAGCGGAAGTTGAAGATATTCTATTGGCGAATCTTCTCGATCTTCCAGACGCGGAGGAATTTCTGGTATCGTGGCGCGAGTCAGTATGAAATTCATATCTATGCTAAACGCGACCCCTGCGTTTGGGTTTAGTGGTTTCTGCATGGTACCTTTATATTGCGCCCGATTTTGTACACACTTGTCTCCGGGAAGTCGAACTCGCTGATATCGATTCACCAAGAGGAATAAACTCCTGGACGATTACTCTGGTGTCCAGCTCGGCTATTCTCTGTCTTGACACGATCACGGCATTCGGCGAACCCGAGAAAACCGTACGATTCTCTTCTCATCGACTCCCAAAAATGACCAATTTTGCCTAACTAGCCGGGGACCCTCGCGAACCGGGAAATACATCGCCATAATCGTTACAGCGCGTGTATTATGGAAGAGTCGATTCTCCAAGATGAAATGGAATCGATTCCGAGGCGAATGGGTCGCGAAGAAATGTCCAGAATAAAAGTAGACGAGATTCGCGCTCAACCAACGTGAAAACGAGCAGTAACTACCGCCATGTAGAAACCCAGTTGTTGCATATTTCAGGAAGTCCCGATGGCACTCCGGACGAATTTTACATGCAGATTCCGAAACGACGATGTTAATAATATACTGTCCTTCCCTGCGCGAAATAAAACATTTCCAGGCACACATTACCGGATGGTAATGAATGCGCCGATTAATAATAAAGCGTCTTCTTCTTTTCTCTTTCCAGATGCGACATCCGATCCAAATGAAGCCGGCGGACAGCGAAAATAGAAGCGGTGAGTAAAAGTTCACCAATTTTAATGCCACTTTACATCTGGCTTTCTAACCGACCAGCCTCCATTTTCAACCCTTATATAAGCACTAGCTTACCTATTTTCAATTTATCTAGGTAAAATAATCAATCGATTCACATTCGAGACAAAAATTTGCTCTGAAACTACAAAGACTGAAGACTACACAGTATTATTAATAGACTGCAGATCTGAATTGCGGTAACATGATAGTAAAATGAAAATTTAATTTCTTTCTTAATATGTATAATAGATTTAAATTAATTTAACAGTTTCTCCAAATTCTTCTAATATTTTTATTGTTTTAAATTATACCTACTCGCTTGTCTCAGAAATGCAGAAAATCCGCAGTCTAATTATTAAATATCGTAGAAAATTGTGCGTATTGAACTAAGATTCACAAAATTTGTTGATCGTAATTGCGAGGTATCAAAGCTCGAATGTAAAAGCGATTTTATTCCAAAGTTACGATTATTATAATTGAAATTCCGAACCAAATAGGGTTCGAAACCTTCCTCAGCCTTTGCGTTTACGAAGGCTTCTGAGATATTAGGCGAACCGAACCCTCGTCTCGTCTCCGCGTTCTCCAACTTTCCGGTGATAGTGACAGCGATACGCAGTTCAAAGCTTGTTCATCGATTGCTAATTAATTGGTTAAATTGAAGAGGCTGCCGGGATTATGCGTCGAAAAAGACGCAGTAGATTCAACGGGTCTGAATGTGCGTCGAAAATAATCGATAGCCACACTGTGCAGGTTGCAATTTATATTTACGTTCGTGCTCTATCACTTATTCGACAGACTTGTTCGAAGATAATAGGCGAAACGGAGAAAGAAGCAAGACGATAGCGCGGACGAGGTATAAAAATAGACCCGACATCCAATGTATTTTCGTGGCTCAACTTTCTGGGACGCTAAAGCTCCATTACCGTTGCCGTATCACCCACAACGTTATCAACAGAGTCTCCGAATAATAGATCGTTGAACAATTCATCCACGGTCGCGATCTATTAGCCTGTAGCATAATTCTAGTACCAAATAGTCGAAAAAATATTTTTCAATCATCAAGCTTTCCATTTTTCTTTACTGTATCTGAACTATTGCATTGAAAAATATAACCTTTCCAACATTGTACAACTTTTCAGGCTAGTTACAGATATTTAATTGAACTTTCCGTCAACTGAATGTACACATTCGAATGAAATGCAAATGATCTGGGAAAGTTTACGACGCCAATTAAAAATAATCGATGCCGTTTGATCGTGCAACTTTCTACTATATTTTCAATATTTAGCTGAATCCTTTCACGAAGACTTTTCGACGGTCACGTTTATTTGCTAGTTCCTTTGATAAATGTTACTTCGAAGAATAATAGTTCTTAAACCGACTGATGTCCACGAGAAGAGGACGCTATAATCAGTCTCCCGTGTCGGTAAGGCAGTCCGTATCCGCAGTGTTCGCGAACGATCTTTAAAAACCACAGAATCGTACGCAGCACGTTGCGTAGTAGATGCTCGAATAACGAATTTCGAGAGATTGATATTCCATTGAATTTTCTCGGTGAAAAATTTCGAGTAGAGCACGGCGAGTACGATCGATGCACGAGACAGCCCGTAACACGCGAACTTTTCGAACCGCACCGAAAATCCGACTGCCATTTTGGGAAGGACGGCACCAGCGGGACTAAAATGACAGCGCATCGGCGCGGCGTCGACGACGAAAAACGAATCCTAATGAAATATTAACGACACCCGTCACGTGCTAACCGTCCAGCTGGATCAGGGTTTGCGCTCATTCTTTTTTTATCTCGCTCTCGGCTTTTTTTACCTCCGATGCGAAATGAAGGGGTTATAATAGGTACACGTGACGCGGAGGGTGAAAACGGTTTGGCGAGCTCCACTCCCTGTACCTATCGTGCGTAGAAAGAAATTCGAACAGCAACGATTTTCACCAATGAAAACACTGTCTATGTGGCTGCTAAAAATATAATGTTTTTATTCACAGACGTTCCCTGGAATTTTTTTAAAAGCGAAATGGAACTGTTTACTTCGATCTCTGCTCCAAAATAATACCATTTACGGAACTTCCGCAGCTCCATTCGTCTAATTCAATTATTGTAATCACTAGACTGCGGATTTGATGCATTTATGGCATAAATGAGTGGATGAAACATTAAATGAATTCAATATTATTTCCGACCTCTTAAAACGATTAAAAGAAGAGATCAATATCTACGTAACTTTCCTATTTTGTAACCGACATAAAGTATTTCAGTTACGAAATTTTTAACGCGTTTCAAACGCACAACCGAAAGAGTGTAACATTTCAGTGCGGAATTAGAGTGTAATTGAAATTATTCTGCTGTATTTTGAAGTTATTTTTATTCTCAGCGTAAATGTTTAGCTTCTATAGGGGAGAAGCGGTGGTGGTTTCGAAAACGCGACGGTTTGCCCGATTCATTTTGCCTATAATTACTCGGTTCGTTAATGACGGTGGCAGACGCTTTTAGCGGCGGTTCCGACAGGAAGCACGTCGATCAAGAGAGCTCTCTAGTCGGCGGCTCCGGGCCCGGGCGTTGTCTCGATTCACCGTAAGAAAGCCCGAAGCCCGAGGCCCGAGGAGCCGCAAAGAAAGTGAAAGATTTATTTATACCCGTGACATTCTGTTTATTTTAACTGACACCGCCCCTGCCTCCTAAGTAACGACATACTCGGTCACGTGTTACGCTTCATCCACGTTCCATCCATTCTCGAGATCGCTGCTACACCGGTGTGTTACGTCATCCCCGATGAACTCCAGGCCACGATAAACTTGAATTATCGATCAACCTGGGTTACCAGCCGGTGATTTAAGCTCGGCGATGAAACACTGTTTTGTTCGACGATTACTTTTGCCCGGTGTGATTCATTGTCGGTTTCTCTGACAACATGAAAACAGCCGAGCGAACTCGAAAACCTTCCCAACGCGCAGAGAAACTAGCAAATTAAATATTAAGTCGTCCCAAAATGTCCTTTTCCTCCCCTTTTCCACTAAAAATTTTAATACTGTATTTTTCAATCGTCTTCCATCACTTTTCCCTAGTATATCATTTCCGAAAAATTGTTGTGTCAAATTAAAGAATTTTCTATCGTTGGAATAGATGATTTATAGAAACCTGAACTTATCATGTTAGAAAAGTCGAAAATAAGCAAATGGTCGAGGCAGGCCATGTTGCACTTGTCAGTGCGTTGTCGCCCCCCTAAGGGAAAGTTCTTTAGGTTGGGGGTGTCATAAACAAAGAGGCATACTGTCGAAGGCGTTCTCACGGCTTAGGATTTTTGGGACAGCAGGACATTCTTGTTCCGACTGTCGTCTTGTACAGTTGCTTCGAATAAAGACTCTTGGTATTACGCCCACATTTATTTCAATTAAACACATCGCGTTATCCACTCCTCGGTTTTAATTAACTTACAATCAACTAATACGCACGTTGATTAAAAGTAAGATAAGAGATGATATTATATATGAAGCGGTTTAATATTTCTAGAATTTCTGCAGCGATGAGGATTATGAATCGCTCATCATCGAGCAGAAATGTTTAAACAATGACAGACGTTCCCCGCAGGCGAACAAAGACGAGCACTACCATAGATTGCACTCTAACTCGTCTCGCCGAGGTAATCATAATTACGTCATTCTCGCGCAACGTCAAGGATTGCATTATTCACGATTCCAGGAGGTTAAGTATTATGGAAACGTTCCTAATACAGCTCATCTCGCGAGGCCAAAGATGTGGTCTCCTCTTCGCAGTTAATAACAAAGTGCATCGCCACTTTTACCCGATAATTTCATCCAATGATTTCGTACCGCTCTGCGGATAATACTTTTCCCTCGTGTCGGTGCAGGCACCATTTTGCCACCGAAAGCCTATTAGTAGGCTTTTTAATGACTCTCGTAACTACCTGAAAGAAACTTCGTAATTACCTTTTAAATGACAATTTCGAGAGATGTTATGAAGTCCGTTTCTGGAGGACTGTTGGGCAACCGGTGGCAGCTATAATGTAAAAAATATATATATGTATAATTTGAGCTTGGAAGCGTCTCTTCGGCCGGAATCCTCCATTTTCACGTTGCAGGGGGACACGGCGAAAAGGAAATGGAATCGTTTGGAAAGGGCGGGGAGTTGGGGAATTGCCTTAAGTCAGTGCATGTTCACTTTAAGCGAAGTGTTTGTCAAGTCATGTTTCATTGATGGGGTTCGGAGGTATAGGGAGACATTTGCCGGCGACGCCGAAGCGGGAGATCATGCGCGTCGACTGCATTATCGCTCCTGCACCGCGTAAATACATTTATGGTGCATCAGCTGGTCGCCTTTGTCGTCTCCAATTGTTCCTGTAACATTCCCCCGTGGCGAAAGTATACTCAGAACAATTATAAATTGATTTTGAAGGCATAAATGTGCGCGTTGAAGCTGCAAAGTAAATTCGTGGGAAATCTTGGGTTAAATGTGTAGGAATAGAATGTTTTAAATGTATCTATCCGTTTATTCGGAGTCAACGAGACGATAAGATGGTACAAAAACTGAGACAATAACACAAGTACACTAAATGCGCCGTAATACATAAAAATCGTGATCCGTAATCCGTGTTCGTAAACCGTTTGTCGTAGCCCTAATCGTATTAATCCGTATCGTATCGTATCGTATTGTATCGTATCGTATCGTATCGTATCGTAGTTCGTGAGCAACTCCTCGCCCGCGCCGCCAACGCGTCCTTTTATACGCACCTCCGTCGAACGTTCTCGATGTTCTTTTTAAAATTGTGCGTTAAATTTCGGCAGGTATCAACGCCCGCTGCTCGTCGCGACTGTTGTTTCGTATGCCGCGGTATATGAAAATATTTCGGCGATCATACTACCGCGGCGCTCACGCATACACTCACACACTCGTTCGCATGCGTCTATCGGGTATAGGAGTTGCTCACGAACTACGATACGATACGATACGATATGGATTAATACGATTAGGGCTACGACAAACGGTTTACGAACACGGATCACGATTTTTATGTATTACGGCGCATTTAGTGTACTTGTGTTATTGTCTCAGTTTTTGTACCGTCTTTATCGTCTCGTTGACTCCGAATAAACGGATAGATACATTTAAAACATTCTATTCCTACAACTGGGGGCTCGTCCGGGATGGGGGGAGCACCGATCACCGCACAATGGCGACGATAACGGACGAAGACGAAACGAAATACGAAATATGAAGTTACGAAACGAGTGCAAGATTGTGTTAATGGCGCTGAGGCCAAACATACACAAAAAAGACGATCACGCTGTAATGAACATTCGAGGGCGAATGTCATTGCAGGACGGCCGAGTGTGGGATTAGGACCCCCCCCCCCCCCCCAGACCACAAATACCGTAGGAAATTAGGAAGAAGGGGGGAGGGTTCCGTGGGTGAGCGCGTTAGTCGATCGGCTACCAACACGAGGGCCCGGGTTCGATTCCCGGCGCGGTGCCTTCCTTTTTCCTGAGATCCTACAAATGACTGTCGGTTCGCCTGAGGACTAAAATGAACGGTGAGAAGCGTCTGAACAGAAACAAGTTGGTATTTCTAGTAAGCGTGCGGTGGTCCGACGGACAACGGGCTCGAAATCTCCTGGCTTCGATAAGATAAGCGTTATCGGGTTTGCAGCCTGGTCTGACCACGAACGGAGACGGTTCTGCTTCGCGTTTCCTGATCCGAAGACGACGCAAACGGTGCAGACGACACAGAAAACGGACGCCGATACTAACCGTGCTGCGACCATGCTAACACTAGGGCATTGACGCTCTCATAATTGATTCTCGTTGCTCATTTCTCGTCTCTGCAAAATTCTATTTCCATGATTCATATAACATGTTACATGTAAATCGGCGTAGTGTTCGAAGAGTGCTTTAAGACACTTTATTTTTCTATTGCAGTTGACCTTGCGTGACCTTGAATGACCTTCATAATAGGTCATTGTATTCGTCTTGAAACACACTATCAGAATGTAAATAAAAAACCATACCGTTCCATTTGAAAAAACAGAGTTGACCTTCGTATCTCCTTGAAGTCTCCACCTATAAAAAAATTAATGACATCAGATTACGAGCGCCTCGATATCAAGTATGTTTGGTCCGATGCATTTTCTTCTATCTTTAAAAAGAAGCGAGTTATTCAGGTGACCTGTTTACAGTGCACCACCCTGTATAGAAGTGCACGCAACATTGGTTTCCTTTTTCTCTTAGCAAATTATAAACGACAAAGAAGCACTAATCACTGGTAAAAGTTGGTGTCGCAAGGAGTTAATTGATAGCAGACTCCTGCGGCCATTTGTGGGTCTACGGTGACCCAAATTTTGCAGCGTGCGGTGGCTCTCGGCGCACGATCGAAACTTCTGATACTTGAAATAGTTTAGAACGATATACCAGACGACACGACCCCGGACCTTCCCCGAGTTGGAAAAGAAAATTAGTCTGGCACAAGCGAAACAGGTGATTAAACGAGCGCGGAACAACAAAATGTAAAACTCCGCTTAAATGTATGCGAATAAGTAATGGGCGCGGATGGCATGAAGTCCATTTCCAAGTCCCATATTCCGCGGACAAACTTCTGTCCAATGGCAACGTCCGTTTCTTCGCCGGAACAATTTGGAATAACGGCAAGCTTGCGAAAGTTAGTTCTATTTACCCGCTGATCCTTGTGATCCACTTTTCCACAATCCGTGCTTACCCGATGCATATTCAAGCGGACCCAGGGACCCGAATAAAGTCTCGTTAACGACCGATCTACGCTGGATGGAACGTGCGTGGCTTGTCTCAGAAACTTGCACGCGATTCCACGAGCCTATGCTCTCGAACAACCGGTCTGGCTGCTGCAAACAGTTGCGCAGAACTGTTAAAAACTATTCTTTACCGTCGCAAACTTGTACGTCGCAGACCTTTAACGCTGAAATTCCCTCCGTGGTCAAAACAACTCATTTCATGTTTCTGTAACGTTCCGTGCCGTGTAAAAGTGCACGCAGCGCGGCAAAAAACCGTGTAAAGTTTACACGAATGAAAACATACCGCGTAAAAAGAGACTCTGGTCCAATAAAAACCAATTCAGTTACTTTGATCGCTGCACCTCCAATGTTGAATCGCAGCAATTTATGAAAAATGAATTGAAATTATTACCCGTTGTTGGCCGTTCTCATTCGTTTACTTGTAATAATAGTTGTATTGTTTTTCACGATTATGATCGCTGGCTGTGGATGATTTTCGGCCAGCGACAGCCGAATTTACAGTGCGTGTTTAATCGCTTTCGAGATTGGACACTGAAAGTACACTAATTGAGCGATTAAACTCGTTGCAACGCAGTCCCGTTTTTATGGCCGGACAAACAGGTGCTTAGCAACGAGGCGAACATAAAACGGAAGTTTATAATGCGCGTTTCCGATCCGCGCGACAATTCTAAACATCATTAACAACGATACACGGCAGCACGGCGGCGCATTTCTACGATTTCCGGCGAGCGTGCGCGACTCGCTGGGACTCACGGAGACTTATGGAGACTCATGGCCCCGCAGAATTCGATTCGAATGCGTTCGGCATTCGTTCGAGACGGAATACCGAGAAACCGCGGACAGATACTTCCACAGGGTGGAGAGTACGAGGCTTGGCTACCGATTGAAATCAAACACCATGAGATACCCGGTGCGCCAGCGTGGAATCGTTTGGCGTCGCTCCTGTGCAGTTCAATTTGCAGCACACTCGTCCATCTGCATTCTTTTCTTTAGGCGTTCAAAACAATCTGTAATTTAGTTTGAAATTAGTTATAAGTTAAGTAATAAAGTTATTCGTCTGTCTACAATAGACTCCTCCTACTTTCGCAAAGCAGTGTTCATTTACTTTTAAGATATTTTTACATGATGTAGCAGGTGGAAAACCGAAGACCCACTTTTCCTTTAAAATCTAGCAAATTCACGCGATATCATGAAAAAATAATCTTAGAATAAAATGAACGATGGAGTATAAGACTAGGGGCGTCTAGTTTTAAAATGAGTCCACATGTTTTGTCGTGCAATCATTTTTTACGAAATTATCACAATTTATATAGAAGCGATTTTTCTGGAATCGGTTATTTAGAGATCAAATATTAGGTTGGCAGGAAATTAATTTCGGGTTTTCAGTTGTAACACTTAAACGTTTGGTTAATTATCCAGCTCACCAATTCGATAACTGTAGCACCCGCGTCTCATTATCCGCACTGTTTTATTTCTATTTGATCACCAACATCGCAGTTTCATATTAACGGGGCACAATAAACTAAGAATCGTCAAGCAATCTCTGTTAAAACACGTTTCATGCAAATACCGTATTTATATCCAGGAGTACACATAACACGGTTTATAGCGTTCTCTCGAATTTTGTCGGCCGATTTTCCCGCACGGTAATACGCAAATATTTTTCCGGACGGAGCGAGTTACGAGTTCGTATAATAAATGCGAAGACACGAATTGTTGTTAATTGTCACCGCGTTTAATCACGAGCATTCGAATGTCCGATGATCCACGCGATATCAAGTTCCGGAGCGCGATCCGCCACGCAGGTATCTTTCGATATTTCAATTTGAAAAACCCACCTCATCGTTGCATTGAGTAATTCGATACCTTTTATAGTCTGTACGCCTTTCAATGAATTGACATTTGTACGCGTTAGCGATCGCGTGATGTTCAATTAATGTAACAAACATAGCTTGTTCGAAGACTACGTCACTGCTCGCCTAAATTCATTTTCGTTTGATCAATGAATGCTCGAATTCTCATTGGATTAATAATAATTACAATTGGCAGCAGTAACGAACTTTACATACGATATTTGCTTCCACGACTTATTATTATAATATCGTTGCAAATGTCCAAATAACGTCATACAATATCGACCACTCGGAGCTCGGTTGCCCCAAAAAGCAAATCATGGTGCTCCCAGGCCAAGGAGCGGCTGTTATCTGTTCTGCACTCTCTGTTCGATAAATACCGTCGCATATGATCGTCGAAAATTACGATTTATCATTGTAATGTCATCACAAATACAGCAATTAACTTCAGAAGTAGACTGTGGATGTTATGCAATTATGGCGAAGATGATTAGCTGCAATTTGCTGCATTAGACAAAATAAAAGAAATTGAAGAACAGTGATACATTACTGACAATCTCCTGATATTATTAAACGAAAAAAGGAATTTCTACGTCGCTCCTGTTATTTGCAACAGATGCAGAAAATTTTGCATAAAGATCTGCACTCTGGTCCTTGCCCTCTGGATATGGCCCCTTGTAATCTCAGTTGCCCCAAAGAGCAAGCCGTGGTACTTTCGGGGCAAGAAGCGACTGCTGTATATTCTGCACTGTCCATTCGACAGGGACTATTGCATTTGATCGTGGAAAATTGCGATTTATTATTATAATATCGTTTCAAGTGCTCGACTGGCTTCTGAAAATATGGCCTCCCTTGATCGCAGGTACCCCGAGTGGGAGATCATGGCGCTCTCAAGGCAAGAAGCGTCTGTTGGCAGCTCTGTGGTCTTCGTACGATAAATAATATACCGTTTTATCTTGGAAATCAGACGATTTCTTCCGCCTGATTGATTTGTTTGAGCGTTTTTTGGTGCCAGTCCAGCAGAGGGAGGGGGGGGGGGGCGCATTCAGAAATGAGACGCGTCATCGCGATCTTTACAAGTGACTGGCGTTGGAAAAGCAGATGTGCGTGCAGAAGGCTCGCTGCTAAGGCGGAATGGTGCTGAAGATTGGATCTGGGCCAAATATTTATACACATAGCACCCGGCGGGCACGTACACTGTTGCTTTACCGTGCACCCGCATTATGTTATAGTCGGTATTTAACGCCACCCGCATAATAAAATCAGCCATCGTCAAACCACTAAATATCTACGAAAAATATTCTCCGTTATACCTCCCCCAACCACTACCCACCGTGAAATCTATTGCAGCGCGACGGCCGCGAACCGTTGCCAAATCCTGCTTTATCGAAGGAGATTTTGCGTATCTGGAACGGCTCCGTTGTGTCAACCTACATTTGCTGAATATACTTTATTAACACGCCGAATTCTGTGGGACTGCCTTCAACCGACGCCATCGGAACGCGCTTCGGAACGGTCCTCGTCAAATTAACACCATCGAACGTTGATTTTTCGATATTCGGTGTCGACTTGATTACGGTGGCGACCGACTCGTGTAAAACTTGTGTTAATTACATTCGTCGCTGCTTCGAAACTGGAGGGGCAGCTAATTACATGTACACACGACAGCGGGCGAGAACGTTTATTCATACTGATCAGTTTCCAATTTATTCCATGTAAAAGTATCGACCGTAGCTGTTCACCTCGTTTCGAGCCAGCCTGACAAATTGGGGACGTTGTGCGACGTTCGCAAAGCAGAAGCCTACCTGCGTAAAGCCTCCACGGTGTTTTCCTAATCGAGATCGACGGCAAATTATACTAACCGAACAAAATTTATAGGTCTTTTTTCAAATTCCGACACGAATCGAACGATGACTCGAACACCCCCTAATTTCCCACTTGCTGAATCACGTTTCACCTCGAATTGGCTCCCGGATTCGATCGGCAATTCTCGAGTTGTTTGATTCGAACGCGATGGTGTTTCGATGAGACCTAATGAAGAACGGTTTCAAGTTCTAAATAACGTTGTTGCGTGGCTGGGAATTAATGTAACAGTTGGCACGGGATCTATGATCTCCATCCAGGAATTCTGTCGCGCAACAATATAAGTAAAGATTTAATAAGAGAAAAGTCGGCCAGAATGAAGAGAGAAGCCGAAATTCATGCGACGCGGCGACCGCCGACAGATCGGTTTATTCGTGCTCGAACGATAGCAGGGCATTCTGGCAAATACAATGCTCTACGAAGACTCGGCGATCAGGCGCATCGTTAAGCCATCAAATCGAATCACTCGACCGAGCCCATTAATTAGTCCAATTAGCCGAATAGCACAACCGGAGGCACCAAACGAATTTATCGCGTTGAAAATCCAGGGTCACGGCGATCGCCGAGCATCTTCCATCCAATATCCTCGCGTTTTCAATACTTTTTACAAAATAAATACACTATGAGAATGTGTTCAGAATACAACGACATCAAAGAGAACCTCGGTCCATGGTATAACTTTTTCATAAACGCCGGAAGGGCTTCCTAAAGTCGTACAAATTTTTCTAGATTTTTCAAGCAAGCCACCTCGCATTTTCGAACGGAAACAATTCTGAAGATCGGTACAGTGCGACAAAACCTCGTAGATTGTTATTTAGGGAAAGCATAGGCAAAGATGCGCGCATAGATAACGAACGACGATGTTACCTGGTCTCGAAATGAATTCATTCACGGCGACACGGCAGTTGACGACGAAAAATTTCTAAGTGCGCTCGTCGCGACGGCAGATGCAACGCTTGATAAGATCTTCCTAAAAGGTTATTACCGTTTCTACCCAACGTACACCGTGCAATTTCAATGGTAAAAAGTCTCCTGAAAAGATCCTCCTTGGAAAGCAAATGCGCCATGAATAATGTAACATCTCTCTGGTACTCGTTGTCTTCCTTCCGCGGCGGACATCTATGCTTGAGTCATTGCTTATCGGTGGTTCATCGTTGCGTCAATAATCGGTGGCCGGAATCTATGCATTCCATTACCGTTCGTCAAATTTCATACACGCGCGACGCGCATTTGAAAAGTTCCCGCGGACCAACGCGACGGAAATTCGAGATTTCGATGCGCATTAAATTTGATTATTTCGTTTAACTGCGATGTCACTCGACGGGACGTGTGGAAAATTTTGTAAAAATTTACTGAAATTTTTTCGCGTCGCTTGCAGTTTGTGTCCTATGGAATTTATCGTTCGTGCTTTGCAATATTTTTAACCTTAAAGGCTATTCGTGCGAGCACTTTGAATCGACAACGATTTTTAAGATGGAGAGTTTCTATTTTTACGGCCGAATCGATACACGAGCCATTCGATATTAGGGGAATTTACAGATGGCTCGTATATTCGTATGCTCGAGCCCAAAGTTCTCGACGACGTTCGCTGCGACGTCCCACCTGCGAATCCGACACTGTGTAGACAGTTAACAAGGTCCAAAACCAAATGTTGACCATAGAATTACCATGTGTGGACGTTTCAAATGGGGCCAACGTTGGTGTCACATTCGAATCAAGCTTGCACCCAGCATTGGAATTAAGTCCCCCCATGTGCGAATTCGACATAAGGCAACGGATGTCGACGAGCCCGGAGTCGTTCGAACAGTGACCGAGATTTTCCCCGGAACATTCTCAGTCCGATGAACTGTATATTTAAGCAGCATTAACACTGGTTCAACTGCTCGTATATTAGAAATTATTGGGAAACCTGCTCCACAAAATAATTCTTCCGATTCCCACCGAGTGATTTAAAATTCTAAAAAAATATATCAAGTAGACTCAAGATGCACTTTAACTCGCCCCAATATCTTATGCAGGAGAAGCCAAGAGAAACGATTTAGAAAACCTGTTCCACAAAATAATTCTTCCGATCCCCACCGAGTGATTTAAAATTCTAAAAAAGTATATCAAATAGACTCAAGATGCACTTTAACTCGCCCCAATATCTTATGCAGGAGAAGCCAAGAGAAACGATTTAAAAAACCTGTTCCACAAAATAATTCTTCCGATCCCCACCGAGTGACTTAAAATTCTAAAAAAATATATCAAGTAGACTCAAGATGCACTTTAACTCGCCCCAATATCTTATGCAGGAGAAGCCAAGAGAAACGATTATAGAGTTAAACTTGGTTTGGTCTTCACTCCCATGGTAGGTGGTGGCTTCCGGAAAAAACTGCTGCCAGAAAATCAATTTTTCTCCACCTCTTCCGAGGTAGGTTTTGAGATGTTTTGAAAAAAATCCACAACATACAGCCAAGATGCACCTACAATTTGCATTTTGATTCATTCAAACATCTCGTGTGGGAGTCGAGAAATACCATAACGAAGTTATGTGTCCTTCGCAAGGTCTGAAAATTCTCAAGATTAAATTTCCAGCCAGTGTCGCCAGATTAACTCAAAAGTGTGTTGATTTTCCTCTCCTCCTTCTCCCCTTCCACTATCCCATTCCACTCCTGCGCGCACTCCAACGTCCCCCACTAAGACCGTAGACTGGTCACGTGACGTGCCGCGCAACGTGTTACATATTACTCTGGTCAACAGAGAGGTGGTAAATTGTATTCCCCTCGAATTCAGCGATCTGGCGACACTGTTTCCAGCAAAAAGGAACATTGCTCTGTAAATAGAGGTAAAATAAATCGTGACGTGATCTTTATCTGGAATATCGTTGCTAACCTAATACAGCAAAGCCATCAAGATCACTGTATCGTTCTTGTAAACCCCGTTGTATCCCGCGAGAGGAGTTGAATGTATTCGATCCGATTCGACGTTGCGTGCTCGAGGAAGAAATAAAAATTTCTAGGGAGCGATATCTGAGGAGAGCTTGGAACCCGCAGCGGAGTTTCGACGGCTGAATCTACATCGATAATGCGTCGTCGCTCGGCTCATGACGATATACACGATACGCGGCGGTCGTGTATAAATAATGCATCATCGGCGCCGTTCGAGAGGAACAGGCCACAAATATCCATGAAACTTCGATGGTAACGATGACCCTCGATGGCCCCGTGAATCGATCTCGACTCACCTCTACTCGCCCGAGTCCGTCTTTGACTCTGACTCCTTCAACCAAGTTACCCCCTGTTATACGTTCGAATCTAGAACTAGCAGGCCTTTGTAAACACACTGCTAACAATACACTGGGTTAGTGGAACGGTCATTGTCTGAATTTCCAATTGGCGTGCGCATCGGAATATTTCAAAGACAGTTTACTCGAGGAACCGTTACAGTTTTCCACGACACTCGAGCAAACTTAGATCCGGCTGTTTGCAGGCTATCCTCGTTGCTACTGTGTACAAACTTCGTCTTACAGCGAAGATGCCTGATCACAATGATTTTTTAACGAACCTCGCTTTAATCGTGCACGTCACGATCGAACCAAACGATTTTTCAATCAAAAGAATTGATATTCGAAGCAGTGAACTGAAAACAAAACCGCCAATCGATATATTCCTATTTTCTTGCGAAACTGTCGCTGAACGTTGCACGGTCTCCTTGACTCGTCTACTTAAATTGATCCTTATCTGTCGAAGTACGTAGTTTCTAATGCAAAGTTTATTCTCTCCACGACGTTACAGCTGGTGCATTTAATCAAATGCAGCGAAGCGACAAACGTCGTTGAAACATTTCTAATCAATGTGGGAACTACGCCACGGTGATTGAAGGTTGAAACTACTTTTTTAAATAGCTCGAAATGGATATCGTCGCGAACTGGAAAGAAACGACCGATTTCAAATAATTTAGTTCGGTGACGTGGCATTGCTTATATTCCTGAACTTTAAAGTAATCATAATAATAATCCGTGCGTCGTTAGCGCTAATGGCTTCTCGGCCATGAATCGTTGCGATGCTAACAGAAGTTGCCATTTTCTGATCCGACAAACTTTTTTCTCGAACCACTGCCGAAGTATCGTAAGAACCGTTCCCGTTCATTTTTCCAATGACAGAATAAACACGAAACAAATAGAACAATGGCACTCGTGATTGTTGGACCGAGAGCCTCGGGCCAAGTAAATGCCTACGAGTTGATAATCAACGGTGCTCGTGACTCATCGGTTCGGTGTCTCTATTGGCACACGAGCGTTCCTCGTAAACAAGCGCATTTACATTTCTGGCTGCGCGTACGTGTACATGTACATTTTCCATGCGCGCATCGCAAATATTAATTACCGTCTATCAACGCTAAAGCATATCGCTTTAACTCAATCACGATTGTCAAAATATTACAGAAATTATTTATCTCCGGTTCACCTGCTACCTCGCAGACCGGAATGCGCGAGCGAAGAAAAGAAGCAACGCGAGTCTACGTTTCGCGTTTTTCGGACGCGTTATGTAAACGCCTCGACCACCATTGTGCCCGATATTTACACAGACGAATAAATTATCCGTTTACACGATTAGCAAGTGCGCGGCTGTCGCGTCGGAGTTAACGCCGAAATAAATCTATTCGCGAGCAGTATATTTCTCGAGGTTAAGAGAATCCTCCATTTCCACCTCGACAACAGCCTCTCGGAACCAACGAAAATCGGCCTCGAACAACGCGCACAACCGTGTTACTGATTTTATTTCGAATTATAGTAATTTATTTCCGACGGCCTTTTTCGATCCTCGATAAAAGACGATGTTCTACTGTCGCGTGTATCTTGTAGAGTGTGGGTGGCCCTGTCGATCTCTTGGCTCTCGATGGCGTCGATTTTCACGGATCACGCCATTCTGTTTGCATTTATGCTGTTTATGCATCGTCCCGCGTTGAGAGCCACAGTGACTCGATAAATGACAAGGCATTAAATATCTAACCAGGTTTCATTTAATATTCGACTAAATTTTCTAGTACCTATATCGTTTTTTTATTTAATATTCAGTTAGCCTAATGTTCCGTTCTTTTGCGGATCTTTCCACGTTTCCAGAGAATCTCGATAGAATCACCGCGATGTTGTATTGTACGCTCTTCTGGTATTTGTTACCATGTGTTTGGGAATGTTAGGGCAACCGAATTGCTTTTATTAGTATTACAAGTATTATTAGATACGCATTTAATCCTTTCTCGAATCTAATCTTGTATTCTTCAATCATCTCAATATTTCTGTTGTTTTAAATGGCGCCAACTCATTTTTATTACAAATGTATAAAAATCCGCAGTCTAGTTGTAAACTTGCGACAAGTGATCCTGCATAGAAAAAGTTGGGACTCGATTTGCAACAAAACGAATGAACGACCAAATAAATTTCTTCGAACCGCCGCACAGTGGTTCCGATCCAGAAATATGGGGACATTTTGCCAAAAAATCAACTATCTCGCATAGATGTCTGTTGAATATGTTTTGCTTTCTCAATTTCCAGCAATCTCGAAAATGAAAAAAGTAATAAACTGCAATAAAAATTGTTACTGTTATCGACAGTTAAAGTTGGATGTTTTGAAGATAGCATTTTTCATGGAAGAAATTGGTTCCTTTCTTTAACATGTCCTGACGACTCTTCAATATTTTTCCCACTTTTTTTTAAATGAAAAGTATATCTTTAAATTACAAATTATCACTGACAATTAAACATTACTGTTTGTTATTTAAAACAAATTTAATGCTGACTCCATTGGGGAAAATCCTAAAAATTCTTAGTAATTCACATGGAATATCTTTTGACTCTCGAATATTCCCAGAATTTTACAAAGTGGACTATTCTCAGCATATTTTCTTTTATATAATCCTGCAAGAATCGGAATCACCTTCTTCCATTTTTACAAATCATCATTGTTTAAAGCTGCGCGCTTCGCTGTGCGTATAGGTGCTATGGGCGCATTCATCGTCGAGACTATGCTACACTAAAATTTCTTTGGCCACACGAAGCGAGGTTTTCAGGGCATAGAGCGACATCATAGGGAATTCTTCAGAAGATACACACTTTCAAATGTTTATGCTATAATATATATAAACCTTCAACAATGATATTCACTGCCATTCTGCATTCAGTTGATACAAAGCCATACGAGAGTGAATCGTGCAACTGTTTGAGCGTTACATTGTAATTTGAATGCAATTCTAACGTATGAAAGCTAATTTAAGTAGTTCTATGCATAAAAGAGAAATGTTATTAGCAGAGAAAGCTCTTTGTACGTTTATAACAGCAGACCTGTCCAAATTTCAGTATACGTCCATTAGAAATGACGCTATACTGTACAAAACCAATCAATGGCCGTCGTATGCGGCATTACTAAAAGAAAAAAAATTGTTATCCACCAAAGGAAGCTATAGATGTAACCGAAAAATATGCAAAAGTTGAGTTACAAAGTTTGCTAGATGACGCGGCTAAACGAATTTTAAAAAGCATAGGTGATTTACAAAATAAGTCAATTGTCTGAAGAGGCCTTAGAGAGGAGACATAAAGATTTTAAAAATTATAGAACTAATAAAAGCCGAAAATTTTCACGCACTGCTACAAACGAAGATATATTTCATAGATTATTACTAACTTCTGATCCATATATATCTTCCTTGCGTATAAAGTCCAACAATAATAAACCTAAAACCCTCGACTCAGAGGCTGAGGAACTAATAATTAAATAAAAACTTTTAACAGAGAAGGTAAGAATAATTAATTTAATTCTGTGTCACATAATTCTCAACTGATCACGAATTAAACTTATTGTATTTATTATTGCTTATATTTTAATTTGTGCTTTATGCACGTACCATAGACTTTGTGAATTTTAAAAACTTACCTGGAGATTCTGGAAAATACAGAAACAAGTTTACTCAACTAGCGATTCGTTAAACAAGTAGAAGAGTATTATTAACTAATTAATTAATTTGGACCTGCTTATTTAAAAAAAAAAGTGCTAAAATTTGTTGTACTTGTACACATATTTAAAAATTGCAAGAAAGGCTATTAAATAAACATAAAGTATATTACATTTTACAGTATTAAAAATGAATTCTTGTTAATATTCTTCACTCCAAATTTCACTTCGATATCTTTAATAGTTTAAAAGTTATACCAAAATGTCCCCGTATTTCTCGATCGGGACCACTGTGCGCCGCGACACTGGCTTCTGAAATTTGTCTTCGGTCAGGCTCATACCGATTCAAAATGGTTCCATGATCCTTTACCATTGTTCAACACACAAGAATCTTTAAAGGGAGCAGAACCACGGTGAACAGAATCATGTGGATCCCCCGACGTAACAGAGGTACGAGATCCCAGCAAACAAGTAGCAGGACCATGCACCGTGGGTATAGCCCTCGAAGAAATACATTGGCCCCGTTGAGGGTGAGTTGCGGGGGCGTTGGCGGAAGCTAAGAATGAAACTGGGAACTTATGTGCGCACGCGAAACTCATAAGCGGAAATTGAACGACGTTTGGAGCCCGACGTGGACAAGAAGAGGGGAAGGAAGACGCGGAGAATGAGAAGCGATGGATCGACGGAAAAAAATAGGAAAGAAAGAGAAGAGAACAGACAATAGTAGGAGGAGGAAAGAAGGACGGGAGAGAGAGCGAGAGCGAGCCGGTGAGAGAGAGAGAGAGGGAGCGAGAGGATTGACTCGAACGAAAACAGAAGAGAGGGTGGTGTGGGCGAGAGGAAGCGTGGGGAAAGAGAGGAGAGAATAGTCGTGAGTGCACGAAGAAGCACGAAGTGACGGACGAGTGGCGGTGGAAGCTTGAGGCGAACGCCGGTTCTCTCACTTGTTGAGTGTCGAGCGACGAACTGGGTCCTACCGTTCGTTCCCAGCGACCGGTAGAGACGACGGTCGCGTGTTTTTCCCCGTTTTACAGTGCGACAGACTGAGGACACGATCGTCGACGCGACCGTATGACACGCGTGCGCATCCCAGCTTATCATTCCACGATCGCGCTACGAGTGAAGTGCGTGTTGCATTTGATCGATCGATCGACGGATCTGTGACACTGGATCGGTGCTTGACAGTTTGACCACGAAGTTTGAGAACCCAAGAAGTACCGAGTCCATCGTTGTTGTCGTCGTTATCCGTTGTTAATAAGGGTGATGAAAGGTTCCTCGAGTTCCTTCTATCGTGTGCCGCGACTCTGCTGACCGGTAGATCTGGATCGTTGTGGATAGACGATGACGGTCGGTTGGTGGGAACGGTGATCGACAGGTTATGTGATCGATGGAAAGGGACATCGGGGCACCGGACCGACCCGACAGTCGGGTACCAAGCCGCCGCAGGGTATCTCGCCGACGAATTGTTGTTGTCGCGATTGTTGCGCGCGCGTTGCATAAGCATGTAATTGCGTAACACGAAGTACGGTTCCGCAGGTTCAGGAAAATCGTGAGATCGAACAACATAGAGGGCGTTCTCTTCGGATATTTTGATTTTAGATAGAAAGGTGTTCGGTTCGAATACGCAAGAAGAAAATATGCGGGATAGTGACTGACACGACCGCGTTTGATAAAGCGACTTTGTTCGACGGTTTCCGAGTGAAAGAACGGGCAAATACTGTGCAGTTTTCTCGTCGCGAGGGACAACGAGACGCATCCGATAACGAGAATCGATAAGCACGCGGCAGCAATAGCAGCAGCCCGCGTCGTCGTTTGAATTTCGCGCGCGCCCTGCACACGTGTGCCGAACAGCCACGATGGCGATGAAGAGCCGGAAACAGTACACCGGACCCGGCTTCGGATCAAAGAGTCATTATCCTGCAATCAGTCAGGCCTACTGGGCGCCGCAGCCGCAAAATGTACCATACTCTGTCCCAGGTATTGTAACACCGCTTGCAATTAAAACGTTATTACCGGCCAATTTGCGTAATTCGAGGATCACCTTAATCCCGAAACCCGAGGCCCGAAAGCGTGGCCGGACTACTTGGTTATCGATGTCGAAATCATTCGTTCTGTTATGGATAATTATTCATTTGCCAATTATCCGACAGCGCACCGAGCCATTCAGTTATTTATTTAATCCAGTATAATGAGCTCACAATTTCCATTTTCTCTAGTAGCCCTTGAAAAATTGTACAAACAGAATAATTGCTACGATGCAGAATACTGCTGTAACACAGTTCTGGAGGAAATGTAAACTTTGTTAACGCGTCGACTGCCACGCCAGTGCCCGTAAAAGTCACACAAATTTACAACTAATTTCACAATGCTGGAATAGAAAAGGCAAGATTTATTGTGGCAATTACTTTCGCGTCTCTCCCGCACCTTGCAGATTCTAGGATAGGTTTGGTTCGCTTCGGAGATTGTGGTAAAAGTTGATTTTCAAGTTTGATAGAAAAACTGTCACTAGTATGTACATATATGACCGGCGTGGCAAGTGTTAAGGTTCACTTGATTTTTTTCAAGATGTCGGCAACAGTAAATGCGCAATACACGCCGTTGAAACGCATCTTATTAGTTTTAAATGAAAAACCGGATACGCTCGATTCTTTCGGTAAACAGCATCGTGTTGCGAAACGTTCCGAAGGTTTAGTCGCACGCGAGAAACTAAAAACTCACGTTACACCGACGAGTAATCGTTTTACGCGCGCGTGTGTCCCGCTGCGTCTGTATCCGAGCATTGTGTGCCTCGTCTTTATTGCTGCTAGCGAATTATAATTTCAATTTTCCTGGAGACGAGGCCTCTTGCCCCCTATCTAATGTATCCACGATCGTATCGCTTGAATAATGAGACGCATATATACCTCGTAATGCGCTGTTACAACGAAAAAAAGTTTTATCAACGTAAACGATTACTTAGCGTGTTACAATGTAGACAATTCATATTTGATCGATAATCGTCCTCATTTAGATGCGAATCGAAATTAGATGGATCTACTTAAACGTGAAATCGGATACGGTTCTGCTAATTAATTTCTTAGTTTATTGTTGATCGACATGACAGGCAATCTTGTTTCGATATGGTCAGCTATCTCACTTTCCTATCGGCGGTTAATCGATTCGAGAAATCTATAAATCAATCGGTCAGGGTCCGCGCAGACGCCATTGCAAGGTAGCAACGCGTCAAAGATGGTGACCGGCGTCAACAGTTTGCATTCGCCAGTAGACTGCGAATCTCTTCGCAGAATACTAATCATTCAAGCGAATCATAGTGAACAGAAATTAAATGAGAATGTATTTCTTTCTTTAATCATTTCAACAAATATCTAATTCATATATTTCTCATATTCTTAAATTTCTCTAGTGTCTTTACCGCGATTCTTTGTCGCGATTCCGGCGAAGCAAAATTATTTTTCCAACAATTTTACATCAATACGTCTAGACCCTTCGTAATGTCTCGTAGCACGGGAACAATTTTTTCGCAGAGAATAACCGGATTTAGGGGCCCCCCATGTTTCCATAATTTTGCGCGCCGAGAATCGTGTTTTCGAGAACAGTGCGCCGCGTATGCAGAGTATGCGTTTCAACGGGGAATGTTAGCGATCGAGCATCGACTCGTTTCGCTTCTGTACACACTCATTGTTCTGCTGATTTATCGCGTGATATTTCGTCGTGGTCGGGACGCGTGCCGTTGTTAACGGTACCGCAAAGTGTGTGCGATTCAGAGGCTATCAGCGATCCATTTTTCCATGGAAACGGAGCATCCTACAGAAATTAACAGATCACTCCGCGTTCTCTGATCAAAAATGATTGGAAATGGGTGTTAATAAAAGTTCATTCGGCACATTATTTATGAAGTCCCTTTATTTGACGGCAAGCCAGCAAGCTGTTTACTCAACGAATCCTTTGCTGCGACCGTCTATGGACTCCCGAAAAGAAAGCTAGGGTCCCCTCTTACCCCCGGACGGTTAAAGCTAGGTCCCATACTTCGACCCTTGAAACAAAGTTGTATCAATATGTCGGCACATCGATACTTTGTTATTTTTATTTGGAAGTCGATTCTGAGAACACCAATTCATTTTTGTTCGCAAACAATAAGTTCCCTGTGATGTTTGTTGGAAGTAATCCAACAAAAATAATACCTTCCGCATCGCGCACTTAATTAATTTAGTGAGCAAAGTAATAAAGCGTTACGTAAGCTCCTCGGGTGACAATCAATATTCATAGTCGCCCGTGCAAAGTTTGCCGCACGCGGAATATGTAAAAGAAACGGCGGAGTCCTTGGGTTCTTTTGCACCGTGTTTGACTTGTTCGCGACGTGTTCCATCGTCGACCGAGCCTAGCCGAGCCGAGCCGAGCCGAGTCGAGTCGAGCCGAGCCGAGACCGAAACCGAGTCGTTGATACGTCACGTAGGTATACATTATTGCAAACGTCGCGTATTTTTAAACGGACAGTTATACCGAAGACGATTGTCTACCAAGGCTGCCGAGGAACTGACACGAATACGTCAACGTGTTATTCCAGACGGGCAAACCGCTTATCACTCGGAAATCGAGAACGGTTCTCATAAAGAAATCCACGTAATTCGTTGGCAAAGATTTTTCGAGCGCAGGATCAACCACCAGGCTATAAAAGTTTCGGATACCGGCGGCCAAATATGGCTACTTCAGGCTTCCACCGGATAACAGACTTCCCCTCTCGATATCTCTTTTGAGACCGACTGTATTACAGTATAGAATAAACCCATTTCAAGATTGGAGCATCATCGATAACCGCTGTCGAGCCACGGGAAACTTTTGTCCGACGCTAGCCCGCGAACTTCTGCCGTTCGATAATTCATTTGTTTCGCGACCGAGTTAGGCCGCGGCTCCAGCGGATGTGATTTTCGATCGCATGCGACACATGCTGGCCCCCCTCGTTTATTTCGATTCGTTTTTAATGGCTTCGAACCGTTTCTACGACAGAGAAAACGATCGCATTGTCGCATCAAAATACCAGAATCAATTGAACAATCTGCACGTACCGTCTGCACCTTCCAACAGTTTCAAGAAATCTATGATTCACAGCCGAGAGTTGTTCAATGAATTGTCTAATAATATCTGCAGGTTGCAATCATGAATCGATAAGTAACGCTGAGTAATACAGCGTGTCAATTTATTGTGGGAGTATCATGCGAAAGAAGATCTTAAAGCGAAGAACATTGCGGAAGGATGAAATTAGAACTGCTTTGAAACCAATTTCAGGTTTAATAAAGTTAGAACTGCATTTTAAACTCGGCTAGAACTGCATTTTAAAGCAACGCGCGTCCGACCTGAATGCACTGTTACCAGAACGGTGTCGGACTAGTTAAAAACTCATTGGAGCAGGTTAGAGGACCAACGTTTGCGTCGCATGCCATCGAATATCGTTTCTTGCGTAACCGCAGCCGTACGGTACGCGTTATCCGCCGGAGAACTGGAATATTCGAAATCTGCCGCGGTAACTGAATATTTCCGGGAATTCCCCGCGATTTACCGACACCATCTTGTAGGTATCACCTGCGGTCTACTAACGAGGTCAAGTTAGAAGAAGTATATATTCCACACCGATCGTTTGCAACCATGGTCGAGCGCATTAGGAGCATGCAGCCTGTCCGGTATCAACGCGCAACCGCTCGGTTGCTTGCGCAATCCATTAACACGCGTCACCTGACTCGCGCTCGCTGCATTCTGCCGTTTCGCTGATTCGTGTCTCGCGCGAGGCAGATTGCGCGGACCATCACCTACATACACGCAAAAGTTTCTCTCTAACTTGTCAATGAGTCGCAAATAAACCGATTTTGAAACATGCGCAGCCATTTAACCAGAAAACAATTACACCGCCACGACGACTAAATCAAAGTCACCAACATTTTTCTTTCCTCTTTGATCATTTTGGTAGGTTGACATTTTTCTGCTCTTTTAACGCTCAAGTTGACGGATTTTAATGTTCTTAATTCCCGATTATTGAAATTGTAAATACGCATCTTTGACGAATTACTCGTCGAATCTATATAAAATAGCTACTTTGAATAGACGCATTCTAGTTATTCTTATAAAGTAATGTAAAATAGTCATTTTTTTGTTAAAGTACAGTCGTACCAACTAGCATAGTACAGCTATGTCTTATGCCATAAAATTCGCAGTCCATGTTTTCATTCAAGAACTCGTGTTCTTCGAATCCTGTACTTCAGCGTCCTAAGTACACAATGGTTCCGAATTGCGTTCCACAAGAATAAAGTTTATTCAATATAATTTTATTGATGCCTCAAGATCAAGATTTATTCAACTTAATGGCATGGATGCTTCAGTAATGCTTCTTGTTGTAGTTTAGTAAATATTAAACGCATTTTTGGAGGAACCATTTCAGCCAGCGATTTTACATCGGCTTGATCAAATTCGAAGAAGGGCTCTGCAAATCAAAACTGTCGCGCGGTATCTTCCTATGTTGAGGCTGGTAGGAACGGACGTTTAAAATCCCGGTGTCCGTGGATCACCGTGTATCTACTCTCGTTTTTCTCAGCGTACCGTTTTTACCTGCCTATCCGCTTAGCCGCATAGCCGCTCAAAGGCTCATTATGTAACTTCCCGCGTGCCAACTTATAAGGAAGTCAAGGATGTTTGAAAGTGTGGTAGTTACAACAAGTATACAAGTATACTCTTCCCTTGGCATTCTTTGCGATTTTATCCCTGGTGTCCAGTCTCTCTCTCTTTCTCTCGTCATCAATTGTTTTAGACCGTTCCGTTCCCGAAGGCGTGACCGAAAACATTCCACCTTGCCAGTGCATCATGCTCATCCCCTAAAAACTACTTTATTCTTGCCGATATGGTTGCATGACAAATCATCGAGGGTTGTCTCATTGTCTACAATGAGTCATCAGGGCTTAGGCACCCGTGTCACTCACCCTGCATGAGACATCTTCGGGGTAGTCGTCCGTGCCCCTTACCTATTTTTCGCCGTTCGAACCTAGTGTCTACATTAGGGTACTGTTGGATGACCAACCCGCGATATCTGCCAACGCACCGCGTTGTCTTGGTAAGATGTTTTCGACCACCTTCGACAGAATCATTTCCGAACCATGAATCACGACATGTATCAGCTCCATCCTTGCCCTCTCCCTTCCGCTTTTCTAGCTATAAGTACGCGAATCCCTAGAACTATCCAGCTTTTATTTCTACGACCCTTCTGCGCGACAGTTTGTAATTTTGTTTCCGCGAAGTATACGTTGTATCCAGAGCTGTATATCTGAAACGTCCGAAATATACATATTTGTAAGTGTACAAATCGGTCTCTACGTTTCTCACCTGGATCCCAACAGTACGAACTCCAGGAATTTAGCATTCCTAAATCAGTCTCGTACCATTTTTAACTCTCTTGCCGATCATCTGTCGAACAGTATCCGCACTGTCGTTGAAACTCTTCAAAATTAGTTGTGAAATTATATTAACTAATGTTCGATCGCTTCACCGCGGAATCCAGCAGATATTTATCCACGAAAGAAGATACAGGTGTACGGCAGATGTACATTTTCTTGTTCTTCGAGGAAACAACGAACGCCAAAGAAGTTCTAATCACAGCAACGGTAAAGTAAATCGTGGCGCGAGGCTTAATGACTGAAAAACAGTGGCGAGTCTGCAATTTCAGCCTCGGACACCCGGAGTGCGTAGATTTCGACACGGAAGCGCGGAAAATTGCAGCGAAGGTCAGCCGCCAGACATTTCGGTGGCAATAACTGTGGAACAATACCGATAGTTCTATCACGCGCCGAGATGACTGAGTGCGCTACGGTCGAACATGGACGAGAGTGGGAGCGGCTGGTGGGTCAGTCCGCTGCGGCCTTACCTCGAGGCAACATCTCCGCGCTCGAGAACACAATCCGTTTTCCCTTGTTCTTCAATAAACGATACTCTACCGAAATTGATCTCTTTTCGCCTCAACCGCCTACATCTCCTGCTCGAATCTTACATCCTACATAACCGTCAGTTATAAAGCTCGTTCTCCACCGGTCGGTCCACTGCCACATTGACGCACAGGCAGAGTTCTTGTTTCCTCTTCCTAGGCGGCTCGACTTTCTTGGGCGCTCGTAAAGTCTCGTTTTACAGAAAAATTCCTGCCTACCACGTGCAACCGGTGTTTTCCTGGATGCAAGGAAAGATCTACCGGTGCTTTTCGGTCGGTATAAACGACGCAACGTCAAAATAACTTGGTTCTTCTTTTTCCGCACGGAGAGGACAACCGACACCACTGTCCTCTTCCTCGGCTAGAATGTTTTACACGTTGCGAATGCGAACCGTCTTGGAAACTTTACGACTGGCATCGCGGACAGAGTTTCCCTGAATCGTATCGCTCTCTGGCTCTGTGTTTCTTTCGCCTCGGGGCGGTATGTACTATGCGAGTGGTGGTAACCAGGTCGCGCGAATTATCGCACGGCGACTCTAACTTTTTTTGCAAAATTAACAGGTTCACGATTATCCGGTCCGGTAAAAGCACAAATGAAGCCCTCAATTTTCTCTACTTCTCTTCGTCCTCGACTGTGTCAACTAGGTCGCGGATACGTGCTATTTTATTTAAACAAAGAGTCTGGTGCAAACTGTCTTTGAAATCATCGATGTAAGATTCACCGTCAAAATTTGTTTTCCATAATGGTTGCATACGTCATTCTGCGTCAGTGACGCCAGATCAACCCAAACCTGGGTTCATTTTCCTCTCCCCCTTTTCTCCTTCCACTATCCCAATCCACTCCTGCGCAAACTCCAATGTCCCCCGCTAAGACCGTAGACTGGTCACGTGACGTGCCGCGCAACGCATCACATATTACTCTGGTCATCAGGAAGGTAGTAAATTGTATTCCCCTCGATTCCAGCGATGTGGCGACACTGTTCTGCGTCCGCCTTAAATTTTCGAATTTCGATAAACGACTTTGGGAGAATAGTTTCTTTTCTACCCACTCAACAAAGCAAAAATGCTAAAAGCGTTGAAAAGTAGTTGGATCGTTGTCGAGGTTTCTGATGAAGAATCGTGATGCATGGGCGGCAGTGTTGACCGTCGCGGATAAGTTATCCGCGCTCGCCTATTTCACAAGGTCCACGAGTATATATCCACGAATATATGCGTGATATGCGAAATATACGGGAGAAGCATCGAGCGGCTCGTTTCCTCGTGTGTAGACGAAGGGAGAGGGAGCAAGCAGTGTCGAGTTACGGTGCAACGTGAGATGATATATTGCAGCTAATCGGCTCTCCTCTGCGTCGAGTGAGTCATCATCGGGAAATATCAGCCTCCGGCACGAAGTAATTAAACAAAATATTGACGATGCACAAGCGCTCCGTCACTTTAACGATTATTTCGGAACGACGAGATCGGGGATCGCGTCTCTTGTTTTCCTAGCGTTCGATCGATCCAGAGACGAAGAGATTAGGCCGGCTCTTGTTTCCAATCTAGCTGCGATGGAATGCAGCTTTTGCTTGAGAACGTCTTTCGTTCTTAATCGCAATTTGTTTTCTTCCATGTTGTTGCTTCTCGCAAATTGGTGACAGCGTAAGAACGGTTTCCAGTATTGTAAACTCTTTTAAATTCAGTCAATGGACGCACACAAAATTTTCCCCCGTCAAGAATCGAATAACGTCGGTTTTCTTTCGGATGGAAACAAGTTTAAAATGTAATTGGGTACTGTGAAATTGTAGTTAGAGATAATAGTGCATACAGGTGTCAGAGAGGTGCAAAGTTTGGGCGTCGAGCCCAAAGGTAGCGAGCATTTAACATTATCGTGTTGCATCTCTAATGGCATCTTGATCGCTATCAAGTTCAGGAAAATCTACGGCCATAAATTCACTCTTGAGTTCTAATGCTAATGTGACGACAGTCGGGTATGCCAGTCTATTGTCAAAGAACTAACACCGTGCAATTATCGTACAGTGAATCTGACTGATATAGACTGAATACTCAAAGAATATATCTTCGCCCGACCACACATGATTCTCGAATAATTAACACCCGAACAGCAATTAATGCGCCTATCTTCTCAATCCTCAGCGCACTTAGTTTACATAGAAATTAGCACGTTGAACGCCACGGTGTGATCACCGGTGACTGGCACCGTTCTATTGCTTAAGAATGATTATCATGAAATTAGTGGTTTTGAACATAAATCTGTTACCGTCGAAATTAACTAGATCATAGTGCGAGGTGAGAACTTCATTATCGTCATTATGTCTACTTTAAAATTGCATAAAGATTAAGAGAATTTAGAAACACCATTGTATTATGTCCAACCTACTAAAATTATTAAAGGAAAAAAGTACTGTTCTGGCCCTTGTTGTTTACGATTAATGCACGAAATGTACAGGGTAGCCCACATAACTCTGAACAGCTCAATATCTCGAAAACTATGCCATCGATTTTAAAGTTCTTAGTCTTAAATTGCATGGAGCTGAAGGGCCTTTCTGACTACATAAACGTGAAGTGGCCTCCCTTCCCCTTTAACGGGGGAGGGGAGGTACCTTTGTAATTTTAAATGGAACCCCCTATAAAATGTTACATATTTAGATTCTACCGGAAAAAACAAGTCAACTTTGTCTGAAACATTTTTTTGTCAGATACTTCCATGATGAGATATAACAGTTTGAAGTTTCGAGTTGTAGGAACTTGAAGCGCTCGGAAATAGCGTTATGGAATTATACGCGCTTGAGTCCTTTGCTTATTCGTGAAGAAATAAAATGTACTTTAAATTAAATGTTTAAAATGTCCACCACGGGCTTGTAAACATTTATTTACTCGAAACATCAAAGTTGTTCTAACATCTTCACCTAACGTTAATAACATATTCACTTCTGTGTCAAAAGTAGCTATAATCTCAATGTTACTGCTTGAATAACAGCTCTAAACTGAAAAAGTTTTCATAGATAAGTGAGTCAAACGCAAGAATTGTAAATATTATTGTTTGTGTTTCTTCATGTAACATTTTATAGGGGGTTCCATTTAAAATTACAAAGGTACCTCCCCTCCCCCGTTAAAGGGGAAGGGAGGCCACTTCACGTTTATGTAGTCAGAAAGGCCCTTCAGTTCCATGCAATTTAAGACTAAGAACTTTAAAATCGATGGCATAGTTTTCGAGATATTGAGCTGTTCAGAGTTATGTGGGCCACCCTGTATATTTTGCATAAAGATCGGCAGTCAGTGATCACTTCTATGAACTATATACATTCGCACGGATCTAGACATTTTCATCTACAAATCCGTCAGAATCTTCCGTCTTCCAAGGATCGGAGGCTCCAAAATGTTTCATTTTCCGTTCGAAAATGCGTCAGAGTATTTTGAATTCGAAAATGGGCCCTGCTGTGTATGTTGTTGGCTGGTTTTGCGAAGCAGCTTCCAGGAACGGTGAATGCCAGGAGGAGATTAGCCGTGTGGCCAGGGACGCGTTCCCCGTAAATCAAGATTCGAGGAGGCGAGCGTCGGCACCGCCAATTTGCTCCTCGGCCTTGTTGTATCGCGCACGACTCGCGCCGGCAAAAGTCGGTCGTTGAAACCGGCGTTACAACATTGACCTCGGTCCTTGGCATTCGAGGCTGCACTCTCGATGTCGACGATCCGCGGCGCGCACAGCGGCACGGGTCATCGTATCCCTAGACTTTAAAACGCGCCTATTGCCGCCGTTATTAAGCCTCGCGGACGCCGAGCTCTTCTTACGAAATCAGTTCATAACGCCGCGATGCGGAGGCGTGCTCGTTAACCCCTCCCCGTACAATTACGAGACCGACTCGCCACGAACATTTCAAACAGCGTCTACTAAATATTTCTTTAGCAGTGTATCGGTCAAGTCGATCGTCTCGATGGACGTACAGATGTAAGGGACATAGGTGTTTGAAGGTACCTCCGATTGAGAAACCTCTTTTCCTTCATTGGAGGTCTATTCGCCATAGTCATAGCAATCTTCGATTCCGTTTAAACAGCTGTTCATCAATTATATTTTACATATATTTTTAATGGAATTTTATCTAGATCCAGTGGCCTTCTTCTTGTGGGTGGATCACGCCAACAAATTGTTAGTTTTCCGTGGCGCCTAGCGCTTATTTTTTGTGTATGCCCTAGCTTACGTTGTTGTGGTCTTCCACGTTGAACGCACGGAGCAAATGTTAGATTTGTATAGCCCCGTGGCGCTCGAGTCCCTTATCACCCCGTATATCTTTTCTACGCTCGACTGCTTATCTCGGGAATGGAATAGATACGCTACCTTCGGGTCCGACGTGTTAACGTTTCGTTAACTTGTTGGCAAAATACTTGGAGTGAGCGGCGATCGACTTGAAGAATTCTGAAAAATGATTTGGTCGACTCGTTGAATGTTCTCCAGTGGGTTTGTTTAAATATCTTGGCAACCTGTTAGATCGACAGGGTTCCGTTTGCGCTGGTGTAAAGTGTGCTCGATAACGAGATACAGAGGCCATTATCTTTTCGCAGTGGGCTGCGACTGGAACTTTTATCCAGGCGGGATCGGCATTCCACGAATCGCTGGGTCGGTTTCAATGAGAATGGAGGATCGCGACGCGCGATGGCGGAGTGACGTACGGTTTTGTTTCCCAATTTGCGACTGACTGACCCAGTCTTTCTCTCTCCCAGCTGATCGTAGCTGGTCGTTGGCCTCTGAACGAGGCTGGCCCGTCGCTCGTACAGGGTCGTGCCTAGCGTTCTTTTTATTAACGAAGCAAGAGAGGGACGAGTGGACAGCGAAGATACCGGATAACGGTCCTCAGGGTCGTTCAGACGACTCCCGCGACTGGTTCGCGGTAAGATATGCAACGAGACTTGTCGGAAGTCGGGATCATTCGACCCATACGGGGTACCCTGTCTCAGCGGAATTCGGAACCGCTGTGCAATTCCGTTTAACCTTAATCGTTGATCGTCCAAGGAGAATCCGAGAACGGAATCGAAGATCGCGGATGAAAACTGCTCGGGTACAGACTGTGCGCGTTGCTCGACTTTGCCGCGATTTATTCCAGTTTGTGGGGCATATGTAGATGCCCGTCGACCGTAACTGGTTACCCGACTTTTCAAAAACAACCTGTATACGGGTCGATGGGAGAAGAGAAAGCAGAACGGTCGGCGCGGAGCGATCAACGTAGAAATTAACGCGAGTGTCGAGTTCGGTAACGGAACCGACTTGTCGCGTGGGGTCTGTCCGAGTGTCCCGAACGGTGAAACGCCTGTAATTTCTTTTTCGCAATACCTGATTAGGTAACACGAGTCTTCGGAGAGCTGGGAATAGCTGTATAGGGCGGCTATAGGCTGAAATTGCTCCATGGGGCACTGATTTTCATCGAGAGCAAAGAAACCATGCCCGTTCGGGGCACTCTTCGAAGAGCATTGTGATTTTTGGAGGTGGAGTTCTAGAGGATTAATATTCTCTAGGATTAATTCCTGGTTAATTAATGCTCTGTCCCGACTCCCGACAAACCAGAGAGCAAGGAAACCACGCCTAGCGAGTACAGGCCACGCCCACACGCAATACTCTGCACAGAATAGAAACGATTTCGGTTTTTCTGTAGACTGGATTTGGCTAGAGCTTGTCGAGGATATTGATTCTACATAGACCGACCATTTACGCTGGCTCCAGAAGAATTGAGAGCAAAGAAACCACGCCTAGTCGGTACAGGTCACGCCCACTCGAAGCATTCTCCACAAAGGAGAGGACATTGTGATCTTCAAAGGTAAAGTTTTACGGAACATTACTTCTAAACCAGAAGGATGCAAAGATTACTCTGTGGAGCCCTGTTCTAGCTCCATCACAGTCGAGAGTCGAGAGCATATCGGCCACGCCTACTGCGCGCACGCCACGTCTACTTTAAATAGACAGAAAACGACAGACAGTCTCCCGTCGATGAGGGTGATCTTTGATGTAGTTCGTATCCAAACTGGTGCATCTGGAAGCAATATAGCGTATTCTGAAAGCAAAGAGTGCTTGTTCCGTGGAAGCAAAAATCTGAATCTTATGATATCGGGTGATCAATCAAATATTGCAATCCATAAATTCAATATTAACTGTTTCATGTCATGGCAGCCTGTTTCTTCACGAAGCATTTTCATAAAAATATTTTTCTTCTTAAATAGCTATCTTGGACCTACAGCTTAGTTATTTAGGATTAAGCTTTAGAAGCTGTTCGATAATTTCGCAACTGTCTCGATCCTCGAATTCCACGGTCGCGGAAATTACGAAGCCCGTACGACTCGGCCACGGTTTTGACTGATCCCTGACGCGCATCTGCCATGCCAAGAGTTACGTCACGATCGCGTTATTTCTTCTCGCGGTTCGTCACTCCCAGTAATACATATTGTCGTCAGTGAGCGTGTTCCGCGAAGTCCGTGGCTGGCCTTGCGTCACGATCCTCCTCCCGATATTCTTCGGGGTTCTTTCTGCAGCTCGTTCGCAGTCGTTTTTGCCGGACGGTAGGCGAGAGAAACGAGACGGTCGCTCGTCGATTGCATTACGTTATATTCCATTGTCCGAGCGGAGCTCGACGAGGCGTAGCGTCGAGCTCACGGGTTTGCGGATACACTGTGGATAGTACGATATATGTAGATGCGCACCGACACCGTATGCAGAGACACGGCTGCTGGCCTGCGAAATTACGTTTGCGTAAAACGCGCGCGCTATCATTTGTGTACGAGTGACCAAAGAGCGCGAGAGAGGGAGAGAGAGAGAGAGAGAGAGAGAGATACCTCTCCGCCGGAGACCAACTACCATTCACGATTAGCCGGGACTGGGTCACATGCAAATCGGGAGCCAAGACGAAGGTGCCTTCCACCTGTCACTGTCGTTTCGCTCCTTTTCAAATAATTTGCCTTTCCCACGTGGCCTGTGTACCTGTACCTCTACACTTGGCAAACGGTCGCGGGAAATCGTTACTTAGTTACACTCCGACCATCCTCGCGAGTAATGACAGGATATTTACGCCGACTAAACGATATATCGAAGAGCGGTTTCACAACCAACGAGCTCTACAGGTCGTCCCAAAAAGGGGTCGCGCGAGAATCGACTGAAAATTCGCCTCGGGGCTCTAGCGGAATCGGAAAAGTAATTATTAGGCCGGACCCCCACCAGTCGTGTGACGTTCCGAATTAAAGAACCACCATTGCCGTTTCCTTCCTTTCGAAGAAAGCCTCTGGAAAAATGCACTGAAAGTAAAAAATTGTTCACCAAAATTGAAAGTTCCACGAGGCGGAATTTTTCAGGCATTCTGAACAATGTGAAAAGGAATGTTTTCCAGCTATGTTGAAACTCGAGAGTAAACTGCAGCCTTTCAAACGGATTTCCATCACGCTGATGGAAAGTGATTCGTGTTTGTAGGGTGGTTGTTTCGTTGTTGGAGCAATCGGGCGTGTGCAGCGTCGCGAGCTGTAGCGTATCGATGATGCGGATCTCTTGATCGCCAGACGTAACAGCTGTCCACCAGCATGGAAAAAAAGTACCGTCGGACGAACCCCCAGCCTCGTGGATACCATAAATTCTCGATGACGCCTTGCGGCGATAGTTGTTTTGCGGTACGCGGCATTTACTAACCTCGGAATTTCATCAATGGAAGCCGTTATTGCGAGGAACAAGCGTCCAGAGACGACAAAACTGAATGAACCTGCGGCTGATTTAGACTATAACGAGCCACAACTGCCGCTCACGATCGTTCTTTCTCTCTTTCCCGACTGTTCTCGCGGCTCTCATACAACGAGCACCGTGTTCGCCCTATTTTGTACCTGTCGTGCTTCCTTCCCCCCTACTTTGATTCATAGAACACGCATTTTCAGTCCCTTCCGATACGCGCGTCTCTCAACTCGTTGCGACTATGCATCGTGCACTGTTCAAAACAATTAAAAGACATCAACCGTTTGCACTCGAAGCTATTATAACTACGGATATGGTGCATTTATGACAAAAATGGGTACGTACAAGTTAAAAAGATTTAACGAGATTATTTTGCATAAAGGTCCGCAGTCTTTTATTATGACACAAAAATTAGAATGTTTCATCTAACCTAGGGTATAAAATCGAGTGTATTTTCCAGCCCCACAGTTAAACGTTTAGTAATTCATTAAATGCAAAGACATTTAGGAATGTAGGAATTGTTTCGTATTATAGTCTAGTAATCTCTAGTGATAACTCGGAAGGGGACACAGTTATGCCAGAACGGTTGAATCGAGGGGAATACAGTTTACCACCTCACTGATGACCAGAGTAATATATGACACGTTGCGCGGCACGTCACGTGACTAGTCTACGGTCTTAGTGGGGGACGTTGGAGTGTGCACAGGAGTGGAATGGGATAGTGGAAGGGGAAAAGGAGGAGAGGAAAATCCACCCAGCTTTGGGTGTTTCTGGTATCACTGGCCCTGTCTTCCATACACGAGTGAGGGAATTATTTCTCTAAATGTAACATTGACTATTTAGACTAATACATGTAACTAAATTCGAGGGGAATACAGTTTACCACCTCTCCGATGACCAGAGTAATATATGACACGTTGCGCGGCACGTCACGTGACTAGTCTACGGTCTTAGTGGGGGACGTTGGAGTGTGCTCAGGTAGTGGAATGGGATAGTGGAAGGGGAAAAGGAGAAGAAGAAAATCAACCCAGTTTTGGATGGATCTAGCATTACTGGGGGGGGGGGGAGGGGGGACAGTCGAGTGTAATGTTAAAAGGTTAAAACAGTATAACTTTTTCAAAGGATGTTTAATCAATCGGGCGTGTCGCTGTAAATGTATAAATAAATACTCTGTACGTATTCCAAAGGTCTCAACGTTTCTGTGGATAAACATGTTGGAGCGTATCGCGCAAAAAGTTGAAATTGCTCATCATTATATCCGCTAATTGTTTAGAAGAGCGCGATATCAACCGTACGAGCGCCGCGGGCTATACAAAGTATCGAACTCTCGGTTTATTGAATATCAACAAATTTAGAGCAGCACGTTCATGTGCGAATAATAGAATTTTAAACTGATTCTATCGCGTATGATTTTTAATCGCGGAATTGCAAAGCTATTTCCGTTTATGAATACAGATATTCAAGAATCTCCATCGAGATAATTCATATTCGTCGGCGGCTATCTTTTTCGCGGCAGACAATATTTCATTCCTGTGGACGAGCACTTATCGAAAGTTTCGCAAACGATCTCACGTGGGACGAGCAATATTTTCTTACTCCTTAGCTGTCGTGTCGGCTCGCACGAATTCCGCTCTGTCCGGGCGTTACGTAACTGTTGTTTTACAGCATGAAAACGATAGGAATTAGCAAGTATGCGTTTTGCGTAGTCCAGTGGACGTAAAGTGCCGGGCTGTCCTTGAACATCCGTCAGAGAAGCTTGATTTCAACGTGCAAAGAACACTCGGTGCACGGTTACGCAACGTAAACGCAAACAAGTCGTATCCACTGGCCGTGACTGGATAGATGGCATTGTTGCGTTGAAAAACCGAAAATTCCCTGCAAAGTCTTCGTTCTCCGTTACTTTTCGAAGAAACAGACCGAACGGAGCGATAAATAATAGCGTGGTATATTTTAAGGTCTCGTTCGCGCGTTGCGACATCTGCGTAGAGCTAAATGTCTACAAAACGCCGAGGAAAGCGCGATTAAAAATTCGTAATAGGTATAGTGTTGCTCGGTTATTTCCAGAAGATTCATTAAAGCCCGCTTTGTGGAGGCAATAACACTCTCCCGAAGTCCCCGGCACGAACTTTGCATATCTTTGTCGCGTGACCACGATAAAAATGCAAATAACTCGGGCTTGACGAGTGATGAAGAGAGAGAAGGAGAGAGAGAGGGAGAGAAAAAAAGGAGAGTCGCGATCCAAACCGTAACTTCCGTCAAAACGAGTCTCGCGTGAATTTCGCTACGATTCTCGACCTTTAAACAGACTTTTTCCGACATTCACGCTACGGGATTCCACATAGTAAAACCCGGCCACCGTTCCTGCCATCAGAACGACAGGATAGTCGAGAACAATATTGATAATGGCGCAAATGCTCGACACACTCACAATTAGAAGTAATCGGCGCGTCGTTAACGTAATGGGTGCGTTCCACGGAACCTGCGAAACTTTGTAACGCGTGCGAGCTGTTCGCCATTTGTACGGGGAAGTTCAAGTCTGCTATATGGGGATCCCAAAGACTGCTTCGTGGAGCAATCTGGGACTATATCGTGACCTCAGATGTTAATAATGCGAGAGAAAGAAATAAAAGACTGTTTATTTTGTTCCTTCTCCGTAGATTGTAAAACGCCCCGAGTAGGCGTGGTTTTGTGGCCCGCGACTTTCATATAGAGTCAGAGCAGTCTTCCTGAAAGCAATCTTTGTCCCTGCATTGCCACAAATTGCAAATAATGTCAGCCAAAAAAATAGAAGTCGATCTACCTTAATATACTAGCGTAAATTTTAAAACGCCCCGAGTAGGCGTGGTTTTGTGGCCCGCGACTTTCACATAGAGCCAGAGCAGCGTCTCCGAAAGCAATCTATGTTCCTACACTTGCCACAAATGGCAAATCATGTCAAACAAAAAAATAGAAGTCGATCTACCTTACTATACCAGCGTAAATTTTAAAATGCTTCGAGTGGGCGTGGTTTTGTGGCCCGCGACTTTCACATTGAGCCAGAGCAGCGTCTTCGAAAGCAATCTATGTTCCAACACTTGCCACAAATGGCAAATAATGCCAAACAAAAATATAGAAGACAATCTACCTTAATATACCAGCGTAAATTTTAAAACGCCCCGAGTAGGCGTGGTTTTGTGGCCCGCGACTTTCACATAGAGCCAGAGCAGCGTCTCCGAAAGCAATCTATGTTCCTACACTTGCTACAAATGGCAAATAATGTCAAACAAAAAAATAGAAGACGATCGACCTTACTATACCAGCGTAAATTTTAAAATGCCTCGAGTAGGCGTGGTTTTGTGGCCCGCGATGTTTGCCCAGGGCCAGAACATTTCCCCCGTTAATTCCGTACAGCACGAGTCAAATAATGAAACCAATTATCACCGAATGAGTGATTTTTTGGGCTGAAATCCATCCCCGGAAATTAAATATTACCTCGAATAATTGAATCGCAGTACTGTTACAAGTTTAATAGGGTGCACGCGAGCAGTTTAATGAGCCGGAGCCTGTTATAATTGTCCGTGCAAAGCCGGGAATCGCTCGCGAATCGAAGAAATGGCTAGCAAATCGCGGTCAGCTTGCCTCTCGAATTATCGAGGCAGCACATACTCACCGTGATTCTATAATAATAATAATTCTCTATGCCTGCTGTGTCTTCCACTGGCAGCGGTGTGTGTGTGTGTGTGTTTCACCGGTCGGATAGGTGCATAGGCACGTATACAAACGCAAGGGACGAGTTAGCTGTGGCAACCTACTTACCGGCTCGGTAAGCTGCACCTACTGTCGCCTCGTTATTTTCCAACGCTAGTATCGCGTGCGCGTCCTGTTATACGCGTACGACTACATAGCTGCATGCCTTCGACGTCCATTGTTCATTGTCCATTGTTTTTCCCTCGAAAATGCTGTCAATGATGTCGGCCAGCCAATCGAAATCGTACACAGACTACGCATGATTGTAAGAACAGCTGGTTCTTCGTACGATTCTAGTAACGCGTATTCCTGCCACAATGTTACATCGTAGACGGCCTTACCCTTATAAAAACTCACCTCCGATAATCGTCAAGTAGAATATCCATCCGTTCGAAGGAGCTCCGCGCGACTATAACAAGAAAGCATGACGAGCACGAACACGACGGTTTTAATTAAATTTTTAATTGCCACAGTTCCGACTACTCGAATTATAATTATTTCGCGGCAACTTCTTTTAATTGCTACAGTCCCTCCGGTATCGATCTACTCTCTCTCTCTCTTTCTCTCCGTATCTCGTTCTCGATATCGCGTCCGTGGATCTTATACACGCGTGCAACCTTTCTTCCTTGATCCAATTAATCTCGAGTTTCTGGAATTTCGAACGAAATGCATCTGTATTCCAAAATGCGTCCCTTCGACTATTGAATTACGTTTTACTCGTCTCGTCTCGTCAGGTGAAACGAAATCCAGAGAGAAGAAGCGTTAACAAGGAAAGTGTAAATTTTCCTCGGAGGTATCTGCAATATAAAATGACACTCTGTTTGTTTAAACATGTTTGGATACGTGGAACGAATCGACGAGTAAAACCTCGAATAATAATAGCTGACATTTGCATGCAATCGTATTTGTTAGCGCATTCTGTGCGGTTTTTCGCGCGGTCGTGCTGCCAACTGAAACTTTACAATAGAAACTTTTGCGCTGAATACAATAAATTTAGGTGACTGGTACAATATGAAGATCGTTTTGCAAAAGCCTCGATAATTCCACTTCTTCTTCCATAAATTCCTTGTGTTCCCAAAGGATTTGGAATCGGTTTCGAAGCGTCACCCAATTTTCCGCGTTTCGGAATTATACGCGACCGAATTGTTTCCGAGAAACAAAAATAATAGCAAGGAGAAAACCGAAGTCAGCCACAGACTCCAGGGGCCGTCAAGATGAATGATTCGGCGACCGCCGCCGTGCCAGTAGCCCACTGTCAGAAGTGAAATATGACGAAAGGGAGCATCGAAGCGGGAAGAGAACACTTTCGAATACTAATAGTAAGAGGCGGGAAAATAGCAGGACCTCTCTCAGTGACCAAGATGCGTTCGCGTTCCGTGACTTGACGCGACACACCTGCGCTTGTCCAAGCGCAGTTCGAGCCGAGCAAAGAAATGCCTGTCTCTCCTTATGGTCGCTCGATTCTCCTAGGCTCGTCTCTGGCTCGCGTTCCTCGCCAACCCGAGGAGAAAACGACTCTACAAGAATGACCACGTGATGCAACCGATCTCCCACAGAATGTCCCATAGAACAACACTCCGCTCACCGAGATGGCATCAATATTCTCTAAAAATCCAACGGCCTTAAAGACATTCAGCTCCTGGTGGGCGTGGCTTCTTTGCTCCGAACTTAACGGACCCATTGACCCACAGAGCTGTATTGATTTCGAATCAGTGTCAATCGTTCTGTGCAAAACATCATGTTGAGTAACAATCAATTTTGTATAAAACTTAGCTGATCAGTAGACTGTGTGTATTATACATTTATCAGAAAAATGACTAGGTGCGAATTAAAACAGTAGAAAGATTGAAAAAATTCAAGAATGTCAACATATTAAAATTATTAATGAGGGAACTCAATGTTTACTTAGCTCCCGTATCTCTTCATTGATGCACGAGAATTTAATGTTGCATAAAGATCCGCGGTCAATCTATGACCGTCTCCCATCTTTTTGATAGCTTAAATATACCTTGTTCATAAAATCTTCGTTTCTTTTTAAACAAAAATTTTGGACATGTGTATTTATTCTTTCTACGTTCTTAAATTATATTTATGAATAAATTTCATTGCATTGTCAGGAGTACGAGTACCTGATTGTATGATTGTCTAACGACCGATTGTTTGGTCTAGTGTGACGATCGTTCGAAGGATCGTTGCGGACGTTCTTGGTAGTGATCGAGTAGCGACGTCGGCTCGAAAGAAAGCTATAAAAGGAGAAACGGGTGAAAGGGACACGGTAGCCAAGAAAGAGACGCAGAGGAAGGGAGGAGCGGCAAAGGAAACGTAGATTAGCGATGTCAACCGGATAGGAGGCAAAGTACCGGATATCATACAAATATTCAATTAACGTGCGTCGCTTATGGATGTTCGTGTTCCTGCGGCGAAGGTACAAAGTTCCCAATCGAAAAAGCGTTTCCTCCCGCGTCCCTCTCTCCTCGCCCTTCTACTACCGCCGATGTCATGACGAAACGAGACTCAAAGGGTATAGCCGTATAAGATGGTCAAAACTGCCCTTGAGCCGAATGATATCGCGGATGGGTCATTCGATAGAGCATCAATAAAAACATACTGTGTAAAATTTTAACCCTATATCTCGATCGGGAGAGTAGTTATGGGGTAAAATTGAAAAATCTGTTTTTGGCCTATTTGCCCTAGTTAACGAAGTTTAGAAATTCTGAAAAAAATCTGAGAAATGTCAAACACCCGAATACATATTCTCCAATTCGTTTTAGATTTTTAAATTGATCAAAAAGAAATATTCTCACGGTTCCCTCTGAAGCGAGAAAACAAGTGTTCGTCATGCGAAGGATATATGTATGTTCCGAACGGAAATCGGTGCTGTCTCGAGCATTTAATTGTAGATAACCTTTTTTACGAAGATGTTGTTGAACGCTTACGTATTTGTTCAAATACTAGCGTAATTGATTCAGAGGAACTTAAAAATTATTTTATAATATATCGGTACTGTAAAAATATAAAGTTAGTCCCTCTAGGACTTCCATGTGAAATATGCATTTTTTCAATTTTTTTGAAGTTTTTGACGTTTTACAAGCAGGATTTTCAATTTAAAAATCTAAAACGAATTGCAGTATATGTATTTGGGTGTTTGACATGTCTCAGATTTTTTTCAGAATTTCTAAACTCCGTTAACTAGGGCAAATAGGCCAAAAACTGATTATTCAATTTTACCCCATAACTACCATCCCGATCAAGATATAGGGTTAAAATTTTACACAGTATGTTCTTTTTTGATGCCCTCTCGAATGACCCATCCGCGATATCATTCGGCTCAAGGGAATTTTTGACCATCTTATCCGGCTATACCCTTTCATGCGGCGCTTCGCGAGCAGTTCGCAACGGTTTGCAGCGATTTGCAATGGCTCGCAGTGGTTCGCGAACGCTCCGCAAACGCTCAACCGATGCTTGTACGAACGCGGGTGGTGGCGGCAACGTTTCGAGATCCGAAATTTATAGCCCCATTCGTAGTGGGTCTCGTCTCCGCGGCCGCGAATGCAATCGTTGTCGCGACTCGTGGGAAAGATATTCGAGAGCCGAGGTGACGACGAGGGCTTTCGCGAAATATACGGGCCGCCGAGAGGGAATTCGCGAAATCCGCTCTTCACCTGTGCCGCCTCTGAAACAGATTTCGCGAAACACTCCGCGCCCTGCGAAATGGGGATCGTATCGCCGTTTCTCCGACGGGAGAACCGCCGGGAAACGCGATCGGAAAATCGGGAAAAAACGTTCGTCCCGTTCCACGACTATTTACGTTGCTCCATAAAATTAAAGGGGCACTGAATTATCGCCGAGAACACTCCTGTAACTTTTGATGAAAAGATCTCGAAACATTCTACACCCGTGCTCGTTTCAAAAGGTGAGCTCTCTTTTCGACGTCTCCTGTTTGTTCTAAAACCGAGTCAAAAGCTGAAGCTGGTTTCATGCCGTTAATAATTTAGTCACAGAAATAATTACTCTATTTAAATGGAATTTGGCAGGAAATTTGATGTCCTATCGAAAGGAAAATTCGAGTTACTGACTTGTACGTGGTTAACTTCTATTTCATTCTGTAAAATGAAGACGGAGTATTCCTCGTTAGATTATTCATTCGTCTATTACCTCGTGGAGTCTCGAATACTTTACCCAACTATTTTTATTGTTCAAGCCCTATTTTATTCGTCCATCATATTTTAGAGAAACACAATCTAGGCTTCACCGGTTAGCTTTGTTTAGACTCGAAGAACAAATTTTTGCCGAGTAAAATGTAAAATACTTATCTCTCGTAGAAACAATTTGATCATGGCAAGGTTTCGAAGGAGGTGGTCTTGTAAAATCGTTCGAGCGGGTGAATTCGATGTTTTCGAATGGTTTTCCGTCGGGCTCGGGGAAAAGACGGTCTCGCGTATTTATGTTTCGCGGCGCGACACACATTTTCAGGTCGTTTCGAGTATCACGCGGGACGAAATACAATTCCCCGGGCGTTGAATTTGTAAAAAGGGGAACTGCCGGCGAAGTACATCGGCCCCGAAGAATTCCGCTCACGTTCGGCTTTATGAAACGAAAATTTACAGTCACGCTTGTCGTGCAGCTGAAACGTTTCACTAATCGGAATTCGTGGCTCTCTATAAATCGCTGCCTCTCCTTGACGTCACATCCTGCGCGTTCTGCCGGCGACATACTAATGACGAGTCGCATACCTGTGCCCAAACGCGTTGCCCACCTTGCTCTCCGAGTCTCCGTTGAACAACGGTCTCGCAATCTTTCTGGAAACGAACCTGCACGCCTCGTGACGTTGCGTTTCCACGGATGCATTGCGCTCACTCGGTGCACCTGCACTCGAAACAAAAATCTTCCCGGCATGGCACGCCGAAACGAGTTTACGCCTGTCGTAAACGGGGCTAATTGCCGGCACGCGAACATTTCGAAATTATATTTGTCCGTGAGACGATTTTTCAGAAAGAACAAATTTGAAATTCAATCGAGCGCGCGCGCGAGGATTTAACGTAGAAACTTTAGTACATCGTATAATATAGATTTAATGAATTTCATGAAGTTTCGCGAGTCTTTGTGCTCGCGCGTGCTCCATTAATATCGCCCGAACAATGTCGAACCGGTTCACTTTATCCACTATCTCGCGATGCATATTGCATTATAGCAAATAGATGCAGCGCTCCTTTTGCAGCCACGCGAATCATTACACCGCGAGCGCACGATAAATGTTCCGCATAGCCTCCCTTAAAAATGAAACTTCGCCGAAGAAAAATCGCGCTGTCGTTTCGAAACGCGCCATTATATTAGTATAATATATGTATACCCGCGATGCATCATGATGTTCCGCCGCGGCCCGTGGACCGGGCGGATTGAACAGAAAACCGTGTCTCGGTCTCGTCCGAATAAAAGCAAACTAATTGAAACATTGCTACGATTCAACAATTTGCCAGAAATTGTTTCATTTGGCTGCGATAAATAATTGACATCGTGTATTCTGACAAGTAATAAATACGTCTGCCACCGAGAGTTGGTATTGGGCCAAAGGAGATTCGAATCGTCCAATAATTATCTCTCCTAAGTACCTCGTATCAATTTCGCACGATCTTTAATGGGTGAGTGTACGTCCGACAATTTCTACAATTTTTACATTTTAAAAAATTGAGAAGCAGATGGGAACACTGTGCAATCGCATGCACTAATCAGCGCTTCGAACGTTTTCTTACTTTTCGCTGGAACAAATCTTAACGCTAAACCTACCACGGTCAAAATGGCCGGTTTTCGATTTCACAATTACACTGTCCAACACCAAATTTTTTTCCTAATAACTGTTGGGTGGTTCTTATAGAGTTTTTTGAGCTGATTCCGAATCTGTCCTTACTTTTTCGCCTAGGCGTACAGTTTTTGAGAAATTTGAGTTTGAAAAAAGACCTATTTTTCAACTTTAAACAAATATGTAAAGGACAAAGTTATGTTTGAACCACTGACGACAAAAGAGGATATGAAACAAAGAATACGTGACGCTTGCGCATCAGTGACTCCCGAATGGTTAAAAAATGTTAGAACAACTTTGATGTTTCGAGTAAATAAATGTTTACAAGCCCGTGGTGGACATCTTGAACATTTAATTTAAAGTACATTTTATTTCTTCACGAATAAGCAAAGGACTCAAGCGCGTATAATTCCATAACGCTATTTCCGAGCGCTTCAAGTACCTAAAACTCGAAACTTCAAACTGTTATATCTCATCATGGAAGTATCTGACAAAAAAATGTTTCAGACAAAATTGACTTGTTTTTTCCTGTAGAATCTAAATATGTAACATTTTATAGGGGGGTTCCATTTAAAATTACAAAGGTACCTCCCCTCCCCGTTAAAGGGGAAGGGAGGTCACTTCACGTTTATGCAGTCAGAAAGGCCCTTCAGTTCCATGCAATTTAAGACTAAGAACTTTAAAATCGATGGCATAGTTTTCGAGATATTGAGCTGTTCAGAGTTATGTGGGCCACCCTGTATATATATATATATATATATATGTGTGTGTGTGTGTGTGTGTGTATTTGTATATTTCATTATTTATATTATATATATATTTTATATATATTATATATATATATATACATTTCATTATAAATAAGCTGACATAATTGCGCCGCGCTTATAGCCACTGCATCGCCGTTACGTCGCGCCGCGCCGTATCCCGACGAACGACCGCGCTAGTGGAAGAGCACCACTGGCGGCAACTCATGTCGGGCGAAGATATTTTGCTTTCTGGTTCGGTTAAAATGTCGATGTTGCACACTTCAAAGGGAGGTTTCTCAAGATAAAAGTCTGCTCTATCACGTGATATAGTACGATTTTACGCTGGACCCTTATTTTTTTGAGATAAATTCAAAAATATCCTCAAAAATTGGTGCAAAAGTGGTGTCTGTCCGTCTTTAATGATTGTTTAAACATGTTTAAACATTCATAATGTATTAATATTAGATATCACTGTATTCAGGAAAGTCTACAGAATCTTTTGCTTCAAAGAACAAATCAATATCTTTTATAATAACATCACAATATTTGTTTAAAGTTGAAAAATAAGTCTTTTTTTCATACTCAAATTTCTCAAAAACTGTGCGCGTAGGCGAAAAAAGTAAAGACAGATTCGGAATCAGCGCAAAAAACTCTATAAGAATCACCCAACAGTTATTAGGAAACATAAAAAAATTTTAAAAAATTAAGTTCAAAGTTAAAATTAATTTCTAATTAAAATTAGAAAAAGGATTTCATAGGAAATGACTGAATTGACTGAATTGACTTCTTTATATAAGCACATATTGCAAAGGAAACGGTACAAAGTTTAAGCAATTTCAATCTTCTCACTTATTTAAGGCGTTTTACGTTGATATGTTTTGTGCTTGGTAGGTTTAGTGTTAAAGTTACAGCTCGAAATTCGGAAGTTTTGGGGGACAGCGTTGAACGAAGAGAGCTTCGAAAAGGGGTGTTGAGAATAATAGGACTGTAAAATTGTGGTTTAGAACGTGGCCTATGCTGTGGGGATTGAAGCGACACCGAGCAGGGCATGGCGAGTAGTCTACACTACAAGGGGGCCGAATAAAGAGAGCGAGACGGAATCGCGAGTGACTTGCGCGCGACGGAACCAGCGAAAGATTGCCGGTGCTCGTAAATCGCGGGCGAGCCTAAAAATACAGTGGCGAGATTCTTACACAATCGTCGCGTTAATGGGGCTGGTTTTCACCCTCGGGTTTGGCAGGTGTTCTTTTCGACATGGGCTTGTTTCGCCGCTGACCCGTGTACCCTGTATGTTCCTATCTACCTGCTCGGAGCTGAACCGAGAGCGGAGCCCCGTGCGCCGCGAAAGAATAAATTATGAGAGAAGCGAGAGAGTTTACGAGCATAACTCTCCTCGGCTGGTGCGCTTCTACGGAAACGCGTAAGCTCGTTTAAGCTCGTGTAACAGATATTCAACGATTTACCGCCTCATGAAAACGAGATCCTCCGGTATCCTGAGGTGAAGGTCCGGTCTCTTCTTATACATGATAAATTGGCCCGCGGTATTTACCGAAAATTTTACCGCTGAACGTTCCCTGTTAATTTAATTTAAACCCTCCGGTCAAAACACACACCCCCGCCCGTAAATAATACAACGTTCATCGGCGTTTGCCGGCAAAAGTTATATTTAAACCGAAAATTGTGCAATCCGGCCTGATTTTTCAGCGCTTTATCCGTCGGCGATGATTTAATGGCCTTTTTGAAAACATACGTTAACCGTTCGAGAAGCTTTTCAACTTCAGTCTCTCGTTGGGCAAATATTCTGCTTAATTCCTTGCTAATCCTCAAACGAACCACAGTAGACGATACTTAAGAGACTATTTGCGCTGCTTCTAGGTGCCATTTCCTCGCACGATAGCTCAGTTATGTTGGCTCGATCCACGGAAATCAAGACCAGGATTATTTGATCCTTTCCAGGTGTCCTGGGCTTGAGGACAGTGGCGTAGGAAGCTAATTTTTCGATTCGGTTCCTCTTGCTAATTTATCAATTAATTCGCGATGCAACGGCAACCGCGAGGCGTCGGCGTCTGCGTCGGTGGCCTGTTTGTAAACGAAACGCCTCGTCACGTCTGGATGTTTTCATGTTTTTCGATCGGAGTCGGTCTCGCGTAGCTCGGGCATCCGAGCACAAATAAACCGTACAAATGTTTGTAAATCGATGCTGCGTTCTACACGCGGCTCGCTATTTGTTCCCCTAATTAAATCAATCTGCGTCCGTTAATCGCCCCTCTGTGGAAACAGTTTTCGGAAATCGCCTCGGCTTTCCCACGGATTTTTAACCGTGCGCAAACACGCTCGAGAGGAATCGCTTACAGCTTAAGTAGAAACGTTATTCAACGGTCAAACTATCGCGTCGTTCGCGACTCGCGATACAAAGCACGGCAGTGATTAACTTTAGATTTGATTCTTATTCGAAATAAATGGGGACGTGTCACGTTTCCGAAGGAAATGTTGCTAATATTCCAAATGAACGGCAGACGTTCTTTCTCCGGAGTGACGGGGAATTTTGCATTTTCGCGGAGGAATAAGGAGAGAGGGAGAGAGAGAAGAATGGCGCGAGATAGGACAAATAGGGTGGCTGGTTCTTGAGACGTCGAGGGTTAGCGACGATCAAGGGGACGATTAAAGCGTACCCGACGCTGAACCGCGGCCTGAACCGTGGCTTTCCGACGAACGTTACGAAAGATTAGATTTGCGTTACTCCTTGTTTCGTATTCGCCAAGCCAGGAGGCGGTCTGGCGGGAATATTCTTGGTCTCTTACCGTCTCGCTTCCTGGACCTCGCGGTCCTTTGCCAGAATGAGAATTAACTTTGTTAATTCAATTCCCGGCCCGGCCACGTTCAAACTAACTGAATTTCAGCCCCGTGCCGCGCCACACCGCGCAGCGCCGGTCTCAACTACCGCGTTGCTAAGTAGAGTGCCTCTCGGCTTACGTGTAATATATCTGTACACTCGGTTTGCGCCAGCTGAGCGATTATGTATGCCCGCGTACACGTGCACAACCGGCACATATACAACTGTACACCACTGTACATGCACACTTCACAGGTATGTGTGTGCTCGCTCCGATTCTTCCTTCCACCGTCAAGCGGCTCCGTCCGACCGGGCAAATATGTGGAAAGAAATAATTGCCACGAGTAACGATGCTCCGGCTACAGTAATTAGAATGTTTTGAATTTTCAATTCATCTGAATCCGACTCCGCCTTGTTCTCTGCCTTCAACGATGATCCACAACATCGTTTCAGACTATCATTTGCACTGCATACGATTATTCGATCGTACCCCACGCATACTCTTCATCTCATTTATCCTAGGTGTCTCATTTCACTCTGACATCCCTAATACATTTTTTAACTATACAGATGCAAACATAATGTGTAAGAAGAAAGCTATCGTATTCCGAATCTGTGTGGGCAAAGATCATCCCAAGGTCATATTTCCTGAGAACTCATGAACAGTAATGTTTCTTTAAATGGAACGATATAGCTTTTATTTATATTTTGATAGGCCGTTTCAAGACGAGTACGATGGTCTATTATGAAGGTCATTTGATGTCAACAAACAACTGACATATACTGTATAAATGTCTTCTTAATGCGTCTGAATGAACAGACAACTTTACTATCGAATACCTACTCAATCATGTTTGAGTAATACCTATTCTGAGTAGTACTACCTACTCAGTGACTACCGAGCATTACTACCTACTCAGTGACTACCGAGTATTACTACCTACTCAGTGACTACCGAGTAGTAATACCTACTCAGTGACTACCGAGTAGTAATACCTGCTCAGTCAATATTCTTCAGCTCTACAGTCCCGAAAATAGCCAAGCGATTCTCACTACGCGAAACCTCTGAATTTTGTTTGGAGATGCTCTGGATGTTTGAAAAGACCCTAAAATTGCAGCTCGAATTTTCGATTATTTCTGATATATGCATGGACATTTTCCGGGAGCTCGGTTCGAAGTTTTTGTTCTCATTTCCGCTTCCGTATCCGAGGGTTCGTTTCGTCCGGGTGACCATGTTCGAGCTACCGGATCGATTTGTAGATGCTCGACGCATTCTTTGCGTTCGCCTATCCAATCGCAGACATGACCATACCTAAACCAGACTGAAGCAGTGCGCAGTCCAGACAAGACCAGACAAGAACAGACCAGACCAGTTCGAAGCTAGTCCGGAGTCCAGACCGCACCGGTCCACGGTCGGACAATTTCGGTCCCCGCCGAAAGGAAGATCCCGGTGGAGCGTCTTTGGTATTTAATAAACATTCCACGAATCCCGCAGTTTTGCTGCGGTTTCGATACCACGGTGGACAAAGGGATAGTGGGATAGCTACAACTCTTCGAGAGTAGAGGAGAGAGGGAGAGAGAGAGAGAGAGAGAGAGAGAGAGAGAGAGAGAGAGAGCACAGATGCTCGCGAAGAGAAAGAGGATAAAGAGGAGAGCGAGCAGGAGGAAAGTAGCACCGCAACGATGCCAGAGGGCTTGAAATTTTTCCATCGAAAATAATTGTACGGGGTGGAGTGGGTCTCGGAGCTTTCATTCAATCTCCATCGTGCTTCGTGGAAAATCTGATTCGAGCGGAGAAACCGAGTATCCGGTTAGGTTACGAAAGTAATTAAATCGTTAACAGGGGACGAGTTTGCGGCGCAATCGACGGATACGTGCGGGGTTTCCACGGTCTCTACCACCCCTACAACCGTTCCACTTCATCCCCCTTTTTTTCCATCTCCGTTTCTGTCGGTTTCTTCCCTCCGTATTCTACCTTTTATTTTCTCTTCCTCGCTCTTTTTTTTTTGAGTCCTTTGACTACAATCCCACGTAGCCAATCGTCACCCGTTCAATTTACCACCGATGATCGGACTCGCACATGGCGATTTACCAATTGTTGAGAATTCTCCACCCGTAGCAACGGAATTAATTCCAGAATCCAGCACTAAAACTAACTAGATCGTAGAGCTACATGTGGAAGTACAATCGACCGACATTGTAGCTAGTTCTAGAATTAAATAGAGAGAACGCTTTGAATTTCATGAGGTTCTTCAAATGGGAATCATTAAACGGAGTTGCTGGTTTTCGACGCGTTAATTTTTCCGCGCCGACAGGTCGGGCGTACGGTTGCGTATCGGTATAGCCATAGAAGAAGTATGCAAAGAGGCCGTACTTCCTATCCGTTCGAATTGTATCAATTAAACGGGGTCGGTCGGCAGACAAGGGAAGGTCGTCGACCGATTCCACGATCCTTATTGCTTGTGCGTGAAGACTTTCACTACGAATGGTGCGAAAGGTATTTTTCTTGTAAAAACGAGCTCGAGGTATTAACGCGCATCGGCCGTCCGATGGAAAATGTTGGCGTGCGAACGTGTGCAAAGTGTAGATCGAAGGATGATTCTCCGGTTCGTAGAGGAGACGACAGAGAGACAGAGAGAGAGAGAGAGAGAGAGAGAGAGAGAGAGAGAGAGGGTTAAAAGTGTGGCGCAGATAGAGGTATTCAGAGATGCAGCGGGCTACTTTGCGTCCCTATAGGAGATCCTATGCGAGGCTGAATTTACATAAGCGGCTTTTCTCTGGACGGAGCTTTTCTCTTGGTCCTAAACAAATATTGACTGGGTGGAGGCCACCTTCGCCTCTTCTCGCTACCTAAAGCGAGTCATCTTCAAGTGGTCCATAGCTGACCAGGCGCATTATACGCGGCGGACGCTTATTAAACGCGAAGACAGTGACGTGACAAGTGGGGCCGCGTTCCTAGAGCTCTCCCGACATTTATTATATTAACCGGCGAATTCATTAGGGAATTCAGCCGAGCCTCCGACTCCATTGTGTTTAAACCCTCTACACCCTACGATATCATTTCGACTTTTTAAACTAAACGCTTCAACGTTGTCGTCAATTTTTCTCGCAACGCGGCTTATAGAATCTAAAAGACATAAAGAATTAATTCTTGCGATTTCTATACGCGTTGACTAAATTACTTTGACTCTGCAGGGATTTTTCAGGGTTGTCGGTAGTTTTCTTCCGAGTAGGCTGCACCGCGCGTTCCACTAGTCTCGAACAGAGTTTCGGGCTAATTTTACTTGTAGTTGTCCCCGATTAATGACCCATATGCGAGACTGCGAACTTTCTTCCGTGGACATTCTATGGACATTAATAATAAGAGTTTGCGGTGTTTCTGTTGCAGAACGCAAGCTGTTCGTCGGTATGCTGTCGAAGAAGTTCACGGAGAACGACGTTCGGAACATGTTTAGCGTCTACGGGACTATCGAAGAGTGTTCGGTGCTGAGGGATAGCACCGGGAAGAGTAAAGCCTGTGCCTTCGTTACCTTCGCCAGTAAACAGTACGCCATCAACGCCATTAAGTCTCTTCACCATTCGCAAACAATGGAGGTTGGTATACACCGTAGCCGGGCGAAATCGGTAGGGGACGAGATCCGCGTTGTGATCTACTGTTGCAACCGATCCCGAGAGAATCGATAGGTCGGTCGCGCCGATTCCGACCGAAATGAATTAAATTAGACAGGATAGAAGGAACGTCGCGTCGCGTCGGGGCTGAGCTAGCCAGCATAGGAGACAACGGCCGGGGCCGAGAGAAAGAGGAGGAAGGATTCGTTAAGAGTGCGCGGCTCGTTTCTTTTCATAGCGGTTCAATGAGGTCGTCGGACATTGGCTCGATGCCACTGTCACTCGAGGAAACCACCAGTCCCGGTGCATCCACAACCCCGGCTCCTATACGCTCACCTCTGCCCGATGATATACCCATTTAACTCCGACTAACCGAAACTGAACAAAGAAAAGCTGGTGAACGATCCGACAAGACGCAACGCGATCATTCGAAACGCGCCGACACTTTTCACCTATTTTCTTATCCGTTCGCGACATCCTCCTCTCGCCCCCCCCTACCACGCTGCACCGATCGGTAAAGAAGCGACCTGCGGTTTTGCACGTTGCAAATTTTACTTCGCCAACTACGAATAGGTCGTCACATACGTCTATCGTTTCTTATCGTGCTCCGCGTGTACACGCGTCAGCATTTTCTTTAGACGATTATTTTTATGTAAAATCCTCCTTTGAAAAAATATTCTGTCGATCCACAAGGTGCATTCGAAACGATATTTTCTACTTTAAAAGACTCCAAGAACGCGCGCTAATGATATTCATTTTCGGTACCGCTGTCTGAACTTGAATGTGACCGTGCAGTTAAAAATATTGTTAAAAATACAATATGACGTAAATGGAGAACAAGTATTGAATAGACATGAATAATTTTCCATTTGTACGTCGGAAAATGACATGATTTATGGTTCGTCCTGATACTTCGGGAAACCGGTTCCCTGGACAAACAACGGCGTGGTGGATCGGAAGTCGAAGTAATTCGCAGCGAAAGGAAGTTGCCGGTGCGCCGTTCTTGTTTCGATTTTCGAAGAATTCCGAAGAAAATAAAAGTTTCAACGGATGCGCCGGATAATTTAACGTAACTGTAATGGGGGGGGGGGTGCTTGGATACGGGGGTGGGGAATAGAGGAGCCTGTATTCGACTCACTCCGCGGAATTGTTTCTCCCCGTTCCACCGTGCCGGTGGTACGCCTATGCGCGCGATGCACTATTTCGAACAGTGAAAGCAAATCGTGCCAAGGCATGCGGGCACGACGACTGCAATTCCATTTTGATATCATGGATATTTCCTGTCGCAGGTTGCTCGAACTTGCTCGTCGTGGCTCACTAAACTGGCACGATTTCGTGCTTCCGATTCCACGCGTAAACAGCCTCGCGCGTTTCATCCTCCCTTCCTCCTCGAATCGCGATGCCGGAAAACTGCATTCTCGATCGCGTAATTATCATAGATCCGCCACCTCCGCGATAAATCTTCAGCTACAGTTACCGATCCAACAATACGACAGAAATCCTGCGATACAGGGGGTTTTTGTTCTTTCTATAAAACTGCTGGTAATTTACAAAGAAGTTCAAGCAAATTAGCAAACGCAAGTTTGAGAAATTAAATACTTGGTTAAGCACACTAGCTTGTGCAACGTGTCCCGCTATTCACGTAATGTCATTTGTCAGGCCTTCTTATCTACAGTAATGTTAATTACTACACAAATTACCATTTTCGTAGACCATTTCGCAAACATCGAAACGACGGAAAAATTTACCCCGCCAACTAAAAAATTCTGTATGACGGAAAATGAATTAAAAACAACACGAGAGCGTACTAAAAATGCATTAAGATTCGCGGAAAATTGTATTTACGATCTAACTGAAAGTGGCCGAGACTCGTTATTGGAGACGGTGGATCTTTATGCAAATACACGTAAGGGAACAATTTCTTGGGTCGACCAAAAGGATCGCTCGCGGTAGAAAATGTTGTTAATTTTTCCTCTGTTTCGCGTACTTCCGTACACGTAGGAGCACGCTGCTCTAGAAACACATAAATATCGTGCACTTTAATATTCTCCTATTCCAGGGATGCTCGTCGCCGTTGGTAGTCAAATTTGCAGACACGCAGAAGGAAAAAGATCAGAAAAGGATGCAACAACTCCAGACGAATCTCTGGAATATAGCCGGAGTCAACATGGCGCCGCATTACCTGACCGTCTGTACCTTTAATATTTTACAACCGACCTTTTTACCCGATATCAAAGAGCCCATTTGCATGGCGAATGAAATACTTTCTCATAAATTTGTTTTCCTGGGCGCTTTAAAAATTGCACGCGAATTCTGCGCGCGTGTACCGTTGAGGTTCCGCCCCGCGTGTAGATACGGCCGAAGAAAAAAGAAAACGACTCGCACGAGAGATACGTCTTAGAGCCTGGATCCCGGTTCCTTTTGCGCGCGAAAATTTCTGTTTTCATGCGAATTATCATCTTCTCCTCTCGATTTTTCGCCGACGAAATTTTTGTCGATCATATCGCGAGATATACTTTAATACGAAAAGAAGATTCAAAGGAGATTATAATATCGATCTTGACCTATAATTCCTTAGCTCGACGCTAGCAAAGAACCGATTCTCCCGCGATAAAAATCTTACGAAACGAAGTACATATAAGTTGCAAGAAAATCGGAAGAGGGCGTTTAGAACGGGGAAAAAATGGTTTTGTTTTCCAATTAAGGTGGCACGATCGCTCAGAATCCCGTTTGCATTATATTTGCAGAACGATACGCCTACTCTGGCACCCACCTCGTTGCAACTGTTGCAACAACTTCAGGCGACGACCAGCGCAGCGACTCCCGTTGCAGCAGGTGCTGGCGCGAGCGCTCTGTCGAACGTGCAACACCAATTATTGTTGCAACAACACCTCGGCCTCGGTGCAGCGACCCCTGCACACGCTGCTGCACCCGCGGTGCCCAGTCCACCCGAGATCAGCCCCGCGAATCTTCAGGGATTGGCCACCTTGGCGTCGTTGAGTAACACCGCCGGTGAGTATGGTTCGTGTCTTTTTTTTTTCTTTTATGTTCCCACTGCCCTCGCCGATAATCGTGACAATGAACGCATCGCCGCACCAAATGCAGATTTTAGCAAACACGAGAAAGACCACTAACAGCAACCAAAAAGTAAACTAGTTCTTTGAAACATCTTCTCAATCTTTGTGCGTTCAATTTCACGATTAACTGCACATGCAACACGTTTTCCATCATTTTATTGAAGATTTTCGATGATTGTCAAGGTATTTGTCATATAATTAGACAGGGGATCTTTATGTAAAATAAGAATGGTCTGCCTGAATTGCAACAAACTGGAGCAAATTGTTTGATAATAATATAAAAGTATTTTTAAATTCTTCTAATGTGTTTACTGTTTTGAATTACACCTACTCATTTTTGTCATAAATGCATAGAATTCGCTATATACATATAATAGAGAAGAGTAGCCAAAGATTGGACTTAATTTACATTTCGCAGCAGTTAGTTATTGTTCTTCTCCAAGATACATAGCTGAATCAGACCCAAAGCATAATACTTAATCAATGATACCCGTTAATAACACCGCAAGTACTTTTCTTCTCCAAGCTATGTCTTGAGGCTACACGCTCCTAAAGTCTCGAGCACATTAAACGAGATCAAGCTGTCGATATACTTGTTAAACAAAAGAACAGGAGACAAAGAGAAGACAAACTAGGTACTAATGATAGAGCAACGGTATGACTCACGCAGCTATGGACAAGTTAGAAGACGAGGGGCTAATTATAACGTCGTTTTTACTCATTTATTTCCGTCACGGATGCAACGGACGATCATTTAGACATTTGTTTAGATCATTATCTATTAAAAAGCGAGCCTGGCAGGGGCCGGAGGAGCGATTTCATGAGAATGCCGGACACTCTCTGTCCAATATTTCGAGCACATTGTTCCGCAGGAGAGTCCTGGCGGCATCGCTTAATATAATACTTTTGCCTGCCGCGCGAGTACGAAATTATTACGTGGATCGTGTCGCAGTCCGTTTCGTAACATTCGTTCACGGCCATGCTTAACCAACACGTACATTTGTCCGCCGGTTGTCTACGCGATAATAAAATTCTACGTTTAATGAGTACCGAGTGCAGGCCGGTGCAATGATAAATCGATGTAGGTGCCCGCCATTACCGTTCGTATTAAAACGTGTGTTTACTGCTGATTGCCGAGGAATCTGTGCCTACTCGGTGACACGCTAGATCTTATGCAACTAACAGTCCATCTCTCTGGGTCACCTGCAAGATAATATGTAAAATACTACTGCAATCCTCGTCACGCTTGCAAAAATGAAATAATTTGGTCAGTTAGAAAAATTAGAAAATTTACCACTTTGTCTACTCTTCTTCTTTCGTCTTTCGTATATGAGCCACTCAATATTTAATGCGTTGATTCTTTGCACTTGAAGTTTTTCCAGACATTATTTAATAGTAATGAATGCAGCAAAAACTGTATTTAGACTGCGGATTTTGTGACAGAAACGAGTTGGGCATTTAAAAATAATGAAAATCGTGTCAATATATTTTCTTCGACTTCTTAAGATTGTTAAAGAAGAAACGGAAGATCTAGATGGTTACTGTTTCTTGGATTTGATGCTAACAATTGTTATTTTATATAAAGACCCGCAGTCTATTCATTATAGTGTGGTAATTTTTAATGGCCGCTCAGGGTCTAGCCATTCGATCGCAAAGGGTTATGACAATTTCGAGGTCGAAACGACGATCAGTTTCGATCTCGAATCGATCATCCCCGAATGATCAACACGCCTCTGACGAGTTTCTCGATTGAAAACACGTTGCAGCGAACGCAGGAGTCGCTCCGATGAGTATGCAGAATCTTGTCACCCTGGCAGCCATGACCGGTGGGAATAGCAACCTTCAAGTGTCGCCAAACAGTGAGTAGCGAAACTTGCAACGGCACCGGAATCTATAGATAGTAACGATCGTAAATTTTGTCATCTCTCTCTTCCTCTCGCTCTCCCTCTCTCTTCCTCCTTCTCATCCTTCTCATCCTCCTCGCCGAGTGTAAACAAAATTGCCTGAAAGCGGCGTGCTTTCAGAGTGGTTCGCTTGAACGTGACATTAAGTCTTGAATAACAGCATGCACACCGGCCTCGTTCGAACGGAAACTCGGTGAACGCGTGCCGAACCTAACAACGTTTCCACGTGATCCAAATTACACCTGTCGCGATGTAATAACCGTGGACTAGCGTATCGGAACTGTCTGTTGTGGTACTTGTACATATGTTTGTGCGCACGCAAGGAACACTTGCTGTAACGAAACGTGTACTCGAACGCTGTGCTTTTCAATCGTTAATCCTGATCGTCGATCATCCTTCAGCTCTTTGCGGTTCCATATTAACTCTTAAGCAATCGGGTGGGGTGTTATGAACACCCCACCTATATCCTCTTAGGAATACAGTATTTCATCGGTAATTCTGTGGACAATTATCGATTAAATACTGTAGTTGTTCTTCTATTTCTTGTATGACTTCAAATTTAAAACCTTTTGAAGACATATCTATACATTTATATGTCTTTTTTACATATACATTATTAATAACAAGATATACTAACACAAATGTCTGGTCTGTTACGTCTAGAAATATTAATTTGTCAGCGGTGTTATAAACACCACACCCGACCACTAGCGATAAAAAATTTCACTCGTCTGCTTAAGGGTTAATTTTAACTGGACATGGCATTTCGTTTCAGCTAGTTTTATAACAAACTCGACACGACTTTAGTATTTTTGCTTGTTTTTACTAGATCACAAAAGAGAGGAAATATTTTAATCGTTTAAAGGTACTATTGTATCATTTCTAACTCATTAAAATTGTTAAGGAAAGAGATGAATATTTATGCAGTCCTTGTGTCTTGCAATTAATTCAGACAGTCTTTATTTTGCATGAAAATCCGCAGTCAATCGATGGTTCCAAGGATATTTTTCTTATTATATATAGCCTGCGGATTTTTATACAAAAGAAAAATTGCATCTGCATCAATTGTAGCAAATTGAGGCCAGCTGGAAATGTCTTTGTTATTTTAACAATTTGAACAAGTTTTATGTGATAATCGGAGCGCGAGGAAAATAAGCTGGATCGAAAGTTCTTACTAACAAAACCGTAAGGGGTTGAGGGTAGCATGAAAGAATGTTTGTTCGAGTCGAATCGGCTTCGAACTGGTGGATGCCACCGGGAATAATTGTCTCGCAACAATTGGCCGCGCATTGCACGGCGAATACCTTATACCGTAGCGAGTAACAGCTAAGTAAATTTCGGCGAAGTTTACGTGCTGAATATGTAAACACGTAACTAACTCCGCTTGTTAATATCGTGAACGTGTTCTGTGTTTCAGCGTTAAGCGGACTGGCGAATTCGACAGCAGGTATGTCGCTATGTACGTGTCGCATTGCCTGGTATAGTATTAACAGTTACTAAATTAATTTCGATCGTTTAGACGGATTCTAATCTCGTTCGCAGTTCGATAGTCGCTTAAAGACGACGGGAACTCGCGCACGGAATGGACGCGCCCGTACCAGTACACCGAATACACGGTATACGGGTACATATGGGGTCGCATTCATGCGTGACCATCTTCGTTATCGGCCACATTTAATATTATACTAATCGTGTACGCTTCAAGACGACCATACGTTCCGAATATCATTCTTATTACTTTTATTCCACCACTGTAAACGGTTGTGTAAGTAAAATTTGTTGCCTGCTGCGCGTGCTGTTCCTCTCCCGGTGCTCCGAATGCTTTCTACGTTATCAATAATCGTTATCGTACTATCTAAACAACCGTTCAATATATCAAGGGCTCTAAATTTCATCGTGCACGCTGTTTTTGGTACTGGCGACGTCGGAAAGTCGCAAGAAAACGACACAGCAGGGAGCAACGATCACTTCCAAGTTTGCAACTTGCAATTTATACGTGATACATAAAAGTATCTGCATCTAACCCATGTACCTCTCTATCACTCCCTCGCCACTGATCTCTATACTATGGATACGGGATTCGGATTCTGGAAATGTCCCGAATTGAATTTAGATTTGGATGCCAGCGCCGCTATCGTTCGACCGGTGTACTGTACCCCTCGTACTCCTCTTCACCTCCGTGATCCTCTATATTTCGTCATGTGTTTGCGGCCTTCTAGATAGCGCTGCTTTCAATCGAGTTGATTGGAAGTCATCGACACTTTTTATTTCGTAGCGTGTCAATGGCGTCCAATCTTAGACCATATAAACCTATAGACACGGCACAGATAATTTTCCCTGAGGCAAAGATGATTAGAAAGTGTGACTCACCTTTTCAAAAGATGTATAAGCTATGCTCATCGACAGTGCCTACGCTTGACTTATATGGGTGGTGAGGGGGGTCAGCGGGTGCGCCATGGAAAAAATAATTTCAAAGAATTCGGCATTTTATCATGAAATATATAAAATACATTTGAGATAAAAATGTTTATTCTATATGTTTTGTTAAGGTATTACAATGAAGTATGAAGTAATAATAGTATTATATATTAACTATTTTAGTAACCGATATTTGATTCTGATAATTAACAACTTTCGCATATAATATTTTAAAAATTGAAAATGTCAATATATGATTTCTGCTCTATTACAATCATTAAAGGAAGAAATAACGTTGAATATAGTTTATTACATTTATTGATTACAAAATAAAATTGCTTTTGTTAACTTACTGCGTATTTTCTTATGCTCTACTGTACATTCCCCAATATGATACAATCTCAAGTTACAATACTTAAATGCTACTAGCGGTCTTCTATGTCAGCCATTTTGAAATTATCTAAAGACTTATCTTATGAGTCACACTTTCCGTGGTCTTTGCCTCACTGAAGTCTCGGCTTTCCTATACACATACTATATCTATGCCGGGTCTATTAGTATATACATATGGTCTAAGCGTCCAATCAAGTCGATTGAAAGCAGCGCTATCTAGAGGGACGCAAACACATAGCGAAGTATGCTGGATCACGGAGGTGAAGAGGAGTACGAGGGGTACAGTACACCGGTCAAACCATAGCGGTTCTGGCATCCAAATCTACGTTGAATTCGGAACAAAAAGCTGTGTAGCTGGCTTATGGTAATACCGTATCCATAGTATATATATATATATATATATATATATATATATATATATATATATAACAATGTCCCTCGCCCTTTCCTTCTTATCCTCTGTCTCTATAAATCGATTTCGAATAATTCCGGCGACTCGGATTTTTCTTTTCATCATCTCATGTGATTCTACGGGCAGAACGTTTAATGTACACGTTTTTTTTTCGTGCGTAGCTGTCCTTCTTGGAAAGACCGGGAACACAGGTGAGAAGAAATCCACAGAAACTCTTTTTTTCTCTCTCTCTCTCTCTCTCTCTCTCTCTTTTTCTCAGTCGTGTAATCTTTTTTTCATAATTCCGCTATCATCCTTCTATCTCCCGCTTCACGTACGACCCCCCCCCCCCACACGTGTATATGTACATATTTCATCACTAATTTGATTTGTAATTACTGTTGGCCGTTTAATCGATGGAACGAAGCTCACCCAGCACTCGTTCGTCCAGCTCTGTATTAATTAGACTTGAATTTGTGCTCGCCGTTTCATGTCGAAATGTTGGCGCTGTAGAAAATGTTCCATCCGCGAGATCGGAATTGGAAATGTTCGTTTCCGGTGAGCTCCGTGCGCATACGCTTCAAAAAGACTCGGCACAATTCTGCTCGAAACGATGTCGATCGAACAAGACGATTATTGACCTAACAACGTTCAGAAATGTAGCCTATATCACCGCGGTGTTCACACGGTATTTACGCAAAACGCTTGCTCTATAATATATGAAATAACAAAGTGAAGTAACATTAACGTACGTTCAAGGTTATCGTAGTAGATCGAGCTAGGTTCATTCCACGTAGCTCCTTTTTTTTTTTTTGTTTGTTTATCGGTGTCGTAGCATGCGGCATGCCAAGCGGCGGGGAAGTATTTTTGGAGTAACTCGTGGACAGCGTCGATCAGGCATGGGCTGTTCTCTCTGCTCCGGATTGCCCCGAGAGCAACAATCCCGCGAATCAATAACGTACAGAAAAAGTCGACTCGCAAGAAGATTCAATCTGAAGAGCTCTTGAGTGGGCGTGGCCTTGTTGCTCTCGGCTTCAACAGAGCCCGTACAATGCCCCACAGAGCAATCCACGCGAGCTCCTAGTTTCTATACCCCCCTAAGAGAAAATATCCTCTAAAACTTTGGCTCTAAAGATCACGATGATCTTTTCCGTGTAAATTTCTAAAAATGGGCGTGGTTTCGATGCTCTCGGTGGAGCCAGGGCAGTCTCCGCCCATGCCTGTCGTAGACAGTCGAGTATAGAGTATGTCGCGAGACGTCCAGACGTCGACGCAGCGTAATTGACCGAATTGATTTCGGTTCTGAAGGGTCCACCGGTGGTAGCCTGAGTCCTGTGACGTCCCTGGCGCTTAATTCCTTGACGGGGACACCGTTGAACGGGCTGCAAGACTCGTTGAGCAACGCATATTCCAGTTTGCAGCAATATGCGGGTAAGCCACGCGCCGAGCCATCGTTACTTAGCAATACTTACCTCATAAATCGTTCAATCTATTGACTTATCTACTTTGGATATGGTTCGTAAATGTGTTGTTCTAACGAGTGACTACTGTGCGCCTTAAAGCTCTCATTGGAAAGACGTCCGTGACCATGGAAAAGAAAGAATTGCATAGTGAGTAACAAGAGTGGAATGCCTGAATTCAGTTCTCTATTATTCGTACAACATGAATATACATACTTTTAAGCCAGGATTATTTATTATTCTTTGCATTCGATTCTGTTCTACTTGTTTTTTTACGCGAGAGTCGACCGATACGCAGAAAACGTAGACCAGCGAAGACAATTTTTGGACTTGACGCAAGAATGCAATCGTGAATTCGATGCGCGCGAGAAACCACCTGGTTTCGAACCATTCAATTTTTCCGACGTTGATGTCCCTTAATCCTCCTATTGTGTTTCAATTAATGTTCTGCTTTCAATTTTACTACATTTATGAATTCCCCGTAGAAACAGTTCGAGCACAGAAATTAAGCGAACACGATAGAACGGTTAACCATTCTCTTGATTCATTTTTTTTTGGCATGAGACGCATACATAGGAAATATAGTTTTCAGTTAGTCTCACTTCGTTTATCGAACAATCGCAGATTCCGACTCACGAGATCCGCAAAGCGCAATTAAACCGTTCCGCAATGCTTCAAAGGTACAGTCGTTACAGTTTAAATAATATACTGAACAATACGAAGAAAAATGAATGTAATAAAGCCGTTTGGTCGCGATCAAAGTCTGGATGCGAATCTGGTGAGCTGTGAACGCCGAATAAGAGAAAAGTGCAGCTTTCTTTTTGCGAAAACGGAATGAGATTCGGACGAGTGACGCGGTGCGGTTCTTTCAGGGTTCCCAGCGTTCACGGCAGCAGCGGCTGCGGCTGCGGCAGCGGCTCAGAAAGCGAAATTCGTCACCACCGACAAGCAGATAGAGGGTCCCGAGGGTTGCAACCTCTTTATCTACCACTTGCCGCAGGAGTTCAGCGATACCGACCTCGTCACAACGTTCCTGCCGTTTGGGAACGTGATCTCCGCCAAGGTGTTCATCGACAAGCAAACACAACTGAGCAAATGCTTCGGTGAGTCGCTTATCTCGTTGGTCTGTTGCAAAAAATCTTCGAAAATCTTTCTCCTGGTAATTAATCGATCGGTGAATCGTTGCATTGTTCCATTTCGAATGAAACGACGGCTTTTCTATGAATGTTGCCTCTGTTTGCGGCGGACGATGCGTGAACGAACGATGTTGGCCCTAGATAACACTGTCCAACACCAAATTTGTTCCACAATAACTGATGGGTGATTCTTATAGAGTTTTCTGCGCTGATTCCGAATCTGTCCTTAGTTTTTCTCCTAAACGCACAGTTTTTGAGGAAAACGGCTTTGAAAAAAAACCTATTTTTCAACTTTAAACAAATATTGTGATGTTATTATAAAAAATATTGAATTGTTCTTTGCAGCATAAGATTCTGTAGACTTTCCCGAATACAGTGATATCCAATATTAATACATTATGATTGTTTAAACATGTTTAAACATTAAAGACGGAGAGACACCAATTTTGCACAAATTTTTGAGGATATTTCTCAATTTATCTCAAAAAATAAGGGTCCAGCGGAAAATCGAACTATACCACGCGATAGAGCAGACTTTTATCTTGAGAAACCCCCCTTTGAAGTTTGCAACATCGACGTTTTTACCGAACCAGAAAGCAAAATATCTTCGCCCGACATGCGTTGACGCCAGTGGTGCTCTTCCACTAGCGCGGTCGTTCGTTGGGATATGGAGCCGCGGGGCGCGCTACGGTGTAACGGCGCGTGGCTATAAGCGCGCAATTGTGTCAGCTTACTTAAATGTTATATTTTATTAAATTTTGTACTATTGTTATTTATTACTTATTAGTATATTTATTCTGTATAAATTATTTTATGTATTTTTTAATGTTAGTCTCTTGTTTATAGTATATTTCATACAAAAAAGACCTCTTGTAACAAAAACATAATTTATTACAAAAAGCGGTAGCTTCAATCTCATAAATTGTTTTTTTTTTTGGGTAACGATCATATTACACAGAATTATAAAATACAATATATATTCACATTTTATTGTAGAAATGCATAATAAAGATAACTAAATACGAAAGAAAAACTTACCTATTTTTTTTGTGAACTTTAAAAATCGTTCCGCCTTGCTTGCCGCTCATACGTGGTATGGCGATTTTCACTGACAAGTGTCCAACAATAGTCTGCAAGCATCGCACATAAGTTTTTTCCTTGATAACGTTTTTCAATTACTGAAATATCTTGATGAAAGCGTTCTCCATGTTCATCCCTCATGTCACCAAGATTCGCTGGAAAAAAGTCTAAATGCGAATGAAAGAAATGTATCTTCAGTGACATATTGCATCCAAGGCGGAACCATTTTTAAAGTTCACAAAAAAAATAGGTAAGTTTTTCTTTCGTATTTAGTTATCTTTATTAAGCATTTCTAAACATGTTTAAACAATCATAATGTATTAATATTGGATATCACTGTATTCGGGAAAGTCTACAGAATCTTATGCTGCAAAGAACAATTCAATATTTTTTATAATAACAGCACAATATTTGTTTAAAGTTGAAAAATAGGTTTTTTTTAAAAAGCTGTTTTCCTCAAAAACTGTGCGTGTAGGAGAAAAACTAAGGACAGATTCGGAAACAGCGCAGAAAACTCTATAAAAATCACCCATCAGTTATTGTGGAACATAAAAAAAAGTTAAAATTTGTTGGACAGTGTAATCAACAACGAAACGTATTTAAGTTACACTGCAAGATTTTGATGAAACTCGAGCGAGAGATAGGTCTTGGGGCTGAATATTCAGCATGTAGTTTTGTCTTGGTTATCGTTCACATTAAATCAGTTCTTAAAAATGAGGGTTAAGGATACATTTGTTTAGATATCTTGGAAAGTAGAAGATGTAGGACAGTGAAACTTTTTAACCTTTTGTGCTCGGAGCTATTTCAACTAAAAAAACCAAACATTTCTTCTAATCTAAAATATTTCCATCGTACCATAAGTTTTTTTCATTATATGCGTACGAAACTGATATAGTACCTCATACAATATTTAAATGTTTAGTAATTTATTACATATGAACAAATTCAATCATGTAAACAATATTCTGAAATAATGGTGTAGCAATTTGTAGCGGCGCTTCAGAGGCGCCATTCGAGTGCTAAGGGTTAATATTTGATCTGATACCGTGATATTTGGAACGAATTGTGAGAGAGGAAGATTTAGAGGAGGAAATGGATTGTTTTCAGGATTCGTGTCGTACGACAACGCGGCGAGCGCGCAAGCAGCGATTCAGGCGATGAACGGTTTCCAGGTTGGCATGAAACGACTGAAGGTCCAGCTGAAACGGTCCAAGGACGCATCGAAACCCTATTAGCCGGCGTCGCCCACCGTTCGTAGGTAGATACCAACCAACCAACCATCAACCAACCAGCCGACAAGGGCTCCTCGGATACCACGGCTCGGATCCAACGACCCTGGTGCCCATAATCAAAGAGCTCTCGCGCGATCGATAAGTCGCGTGGCTCTTAGTCGCGTAAATCACTGATCGGGCTTGTGCTCCTCGATCCGGTAGTAGGGACCATATAGATCGTTCCGAATCACTCGTATTATTCGGAGGGCTTCTATCGGGTAGCCTAACAAAACCGTCTCTAGTCAAAACAGTATTCTCGATGATGATGGTGGTGTGGTGGTGGTGTCGGTGTTGTTGTTGCTGTTGTTGTTGTTGTTGTTTTCGACACTACGGAGATTTTAGGGAGCTTGTCTCCTTTTGACGAGACACCGGACAACTCTCGGTACTCGTGTTGCGCGTCTCGCTAAGCTCCAAAGAGCCGTGCATTCATCCTTCGAAACGAGGCTGTGATAATCTTGAAGACTTGAACCCGTCGTCAAACATTATACATGTTTCCGAATGTATTATACATATACATCTCGATTTTTGCGAGTTTACACTACTATACATATTTCTTCTATTCGTTAGTCCGTCCATATATTTTTTTCTGGTATTTTTGTACCTACACACCAGACGTACGAGAGACGAAGGTGTTCAATCTATACATATATTCTTCGTGTCACCTTCCGCTTGTATTATTATTGTATCCGTTCTCGATCGACGCTCCTCAACGTCTTCGGAATCTTCGATGGAACAATTCAACTGCTCCTTCTCGAGCGCAGCGGTCGTGAAAGCATTTCGGTGTTCCTTGTTTTTAATTCTTGTATTTGATCAGAGGAATGTGTCGTGTCCGATCTTTCCACCAATGGAGATGCTGCCAAATATGTGTTCGATTAATACCTGTGTAGACGATTAAGGATATTTTTTTTCAACGTCGGCCAGTGATTCTGTACACGAAACAAATACGCGCTAATGTAATTGGCAACAGCTTCCGATACAATAACAACCGAGACTTTCGGAACGGAAAGAACAACTTGTTTGTACCCACTACAACCAGACGTTGAATTAAACATTTTAAACTAATTGTTAACGCTTTGATCTTAGGTGAACGAGTACGATTAATCGAGTCTCGGGATTGAGAACGGATTCTGAAGACGAATTCGAATGACACGTATCGTAACCGCTATTTTGTGATTGTATCGTATTGCATTACGTTGCACTGTATTTTTTTGTGTACAGTATTCTCAGGACAAGGAGATTTTAATCTGTGTTCCAAGTACAAAGACAAACCGCATACAATATCCATCGTCATACGAGGCCTCGGCCGAGGCAATACTTTTGTACATACATAATGTGACAGCATCGTAACAAGCATATACGCTCGCTTGCCAGTGCTCGTCCTTCAATTTTTTTTCTCGAAGATGCGCAAGCCTGCCCTCTCTCTCTCTCTCTCTCTCTCTCTCTCTCACTCTCTCTCTCTCTTTCTTTCTCTCTCTTTTTCTTTCTTTCTCTCTCGGCCCCCTCACCGTCCTTCTCCGACCTTTTTCTCGCGCCCGTGGTGCAATCAAACTTCATTTCGTTGCGAACGGCTGCCAATCAAGCTTACTGTGCTAACTTTTGTGCACAAAGTGGAATTATGTACGTAAAGTTCTCACTAACGTTCTCCGTTATTGCCGACAAGCTTCTCTCCTCCGGTAGAGTTAAACCAAAAAGAAAGAAACACACACTCTCGAAAAAAAATGTGCCGAGGAAACTGTAGATCGCTTTGAGTTTTTTTTCACGCCATCTCGTGCTCTCGTTGCGTTTATGCCCTTTTTATACCATCCCCCTTTGCCCGAATACCAAAACCTACCCACCAAGATATTACGCTTCTCTACGACTTTCTTTGTTCTCGTTTAATCCACACACACACAAACACATACATACACACACACACACGCGCGCACACAAACACATACGCCGTTGTCATTTCTTGTTAATTTATTCATATTAGTCTACGTACATTATTACGCATTTCCTTAACCAAAGTGTGACGTGTCGGACACCGTGCGTCCTCCTGCTATACAGGTAGCAATCAAATCGCAATGGTCTACCTCACTAATCCGTCGTGATTACGCCACTATTTTCTATTACGCAATAGTCACGCGCAGTCGGTTCCTAGTTTGTTGTACAGGGCACAAAACTCGGAACATATTCCACTGTGACAGTAATATCACACGAAGTTTGATGGTTAATTACGCTATGACGCTTTATTAGTTGTTAGTACTAACATTGCCGTGTTTTTTTTTTCTCTGGGATATCGCCGATCGTCGTGCACACCGGTTCGTCGACGCGTTCTCTCTTTGTGATACTTTAGAATTGAACAATATCTTTTTGAAAAATGAAGAACACGTCGACGAATCGTATCGGCGAGAACGAAGCAACGCGACGAGCCCGATTACTAAACGATATTCAATCCTTGATCAGCTGAATGTTAAATATTACATAAAACCTGACCATGTTCCTGTGAAAATAGTACGATCTCTAGAGAAAAGACTGAGCTAAGTTGGAACGTATTTGTTGATCCAGGATTGAACAACGGTTACATCCGTCGGGTTGCTTGCGTTCGACGACGACGTATTGGCAAAATACCTGCGTACACGTTGCACGGTGTTGTAATTATTTGCTTGTGGTAACTATTAATGATTGTCGCTGTTCTTTGATCGTCGTAATTATTCTAGAAACTGCGCGGTGTACCGTGTCCGATGTTCGTGTCCGTCCGATTCGGAGGCGCGAGAAGTCTAGAAAGTCGACCCGCGCGATCAGCGAGAGAGAGAGTCACCGTGCACGTTTGCCCAGGGAATTCCATATATCTCTGGTGTGTGGTGGTGACTAACCTGTCCGTGTGTTTGTTTGTGTGCCAGCAGGTGGCCTGTGACGTTGTGACCGTGTTCTCGATCGGAGTTCGCCGTGCCATGTCAGTCTCAGTCAGTCAAATCGGTCAATCGTTCGATCGATCAGTCACGACTCCTTGGTCAGCCTCTTGATCAGTCATTCTGTGTCTGTCGGTGCCTGTGCACATCCGCCCGCTGTCTCCCGGTACCTCAACGGGTATCGTCGCCTACCATTTTACCGTCTCCGTGAGCCATCCCAACGATCCCGATCCCGATCCCGATTTCTGGTTCTCCACACAGAAGAACAAATCCGGCGAAAAGAATCCCGAGGCAAACAAACGAAAACCAAAAAAAAAAAAAAAAAAACCAAAAACAAAACCAAAAGAGAGAACAATCGAATCCATCCACCTACGAGCTACCTCCAGCGTTTTTATTCCGTGTAGATCGCGACACCACGGGTCGTAATCGTCCGGTCTCCTAATCGGATTGTCGATTGGCTCGCCGATTGTCGAATCGTGGCACCGCGTGTAACGGCACCCCTAACCGGCCGCTATGCGCTAGAACCCGTTAGACAGAGAGAAGACACGACGACAATCATCCCATCCAGAGCTGCAGGATCCGAACGGCGACCGTCGCGGGACTGGGGGAGAGAGATCGTTCGATCCAACGGGACACGCGACAAAGTCGGGAATGTGTCGTGGAGACGAAAACCCCGATAAACGAAACCGAGACGGAGACTGAGACCGGGAACGAGAATGAAAAAGCCAACGGAAACGAGTATCGTAGCGAAGCGGAAGTCGGAGACATCGGCGCACGAGCACTGTGTTTTATGTTCCTCGGGCTGAACTGTGACACACGCTGTAACTACCTTTTACTCTATTTGTTTCTTTGTACGTGTACATATTCGGCGTACGCGAGAAACCAATCCGCGTACGGCCCTTTATCATCGGTATCTCTGTGCTGTGCGTGTGTATGATTGACGCGCGTCCGATCGCGATCCAAAAAAGAGTTTTCGACGATCAGAGTGCAGCAAGTTGTTCGTGATCGGGTCTAATTTGCCGGCGGAATCGGAGGTAACGAGAGAGCGGGTGACGTCGAGAGACGAGTCTCGGGCGAAACGATCCTCCAGGATCGCAATCCGACGACGATCCATCTCTCGTGGATCTTTAATGTAAGATTATCTCGCGTACAATTACTAACTAACTAACCGTCGAAGGGGTCGGACGTACACAGAGCGCGGGTTCTTCGGTATATGGGGCGCATCCTTGTACCATAAGAACGGGTTACGCTGTCTGCACGGCTGTAATTAATTAGAAAAACTATACCGAGAATCGATGTTCAGATCGACTCGCTTGTTTTTGTTTTTTTTTCCTCCCGGGAACGCTGTCGGCGTCGTGAGAAAAATTAAAAAAAAAACATAATACGCGCCTGTTCATATGTAGATAGACACGGCTGGAATCGAGTTAATAGCGGAAAAAAAGCGTAGGACAATGATGAGGGATAAGGGAACCCAAGACACGCGCGAACTGACGAGGTCGTCAGGATCTCCCCATTAGGGTGGCGCACGTGTCACCGTGTCGATCACGATGATGGTGTGACGGTGTGTAAAAGTGTAAATTTACCAAAAAGAAAGAACCAAAAAAAGAAAAAAGACAAACAGATGGAACAAGGAATAGAAAAGTTGCGTAGGCGAGACGATACATAAATAGCATTTTTTAATGACTTTGTGATAACGTTGTACCGTATATAGGATTGGGCTAGGGTCGCTTTTCAAAATGCATGTGTGTGTGTGTGTGTCTGTGTGTGTGTGTGTTGTCCGAGCGCGAGAGAGAATCTGTGAGCGAATCGGCGAGCGTGTGACGGAAGCGTGGCATGAGAAACTTAACGATGGCAAATTTCAGAAACGAGCGTTGTCTCATCAACGGGGCAACTCACTAAACCGCGCGCACGCAATCGTTCTCTATCTTTCTTTTTTTTTTCCCCCCTCTTTTTCTTCTTTTTCATCGACCCGTACCAACAGCATATCTTTTTGTCGTTTATTCGTGTTTTATGAAACTCTCTGTGTTTGGCTTCGAACCCTGACGGATGTGTGTGCCCATCGAGACGAACGATCACCCGTACATTTTAGGACGTAAAGAAATTTTTCTAGGAACGACGCTCCCCATTGGCGATCACGCGCGGATCGATTTTGGGCCAGTACAACCGTTTCTCGTCGTAGATACTACGACCATTTTTGCAAACTCTGTTTTCTTTTATCCCTGTCTAGTGTTTTACGTCGGAAAACGAACGTATAGCTACGACTAGAACCGTCTTTCGTTTTAACCTGTTCTCGAAGGGAAACGTTTCGAATCGAGAACGCACGCGATCGTCGTTGCCGATGCAAGATTTAGCTCGGTTTTAGGTACTTAATTTTTGTCGGGAAACCTTCGCAATTTCTTGCGTGGGAGAAAAGAAGAAATCGGAGAGTTCAGGATCCGACAATTCGAACCTATGACCGTACAAGCACGAAAGAAGAAGAAGAAGAAATAAAAGTAACGATGCCAAAACTTTGAAAGAGAAATATATTATATCGAATTGAGTATATCTCGGTTTGAAACCGAGTAAAGCGATTGAACTGATAATTTATTTTACGTTAAGTGTTCACGCTCATCCGTATTAACGAGACATGTTTCTTTGGAAAATGTGGTAAAATTTTTTTATATCAACTCGGATAAACTCTCGAACGGTAGAATCGCAGGATAGTACGAAGAAGATAGACGACAACATTTTTTGGAGAAATTTGTCTTGGTGATACGGTTATGAGTACTATCGATGTTAACACGAGAAACGAAAGTAGCTGACGCGTATATAAATATTTGCGGATCACTTTCTTTTTCTATCTCTCTTTCTCTTTCTCTATCGAGTCGGTTCCGTGAATCGTCATTCTAGCACCGCCTTTTTCTTCTTTCCTCTTCGCGAGTCAAGGGATCCTTTCAGTTCGAAGCCCCCGCTATGATTTGCTTCGCGTAGTGCTTGTTTCTTGGACTCGAGACAAAACTGTTTTCTGATACGATGACATAATTCACACGCACGCGTCAAACCAAATGAACGGAGACTCGACTGACGCCGATCAATTAGACGATTTCTACGAAACAACAAGATGTCCAATCTGCTCCACTGAAAATTGATCTTTGCGCGCTTTAAAGCGTTCGGGTAAAAATCGAATGTGTTAGCTGGCCAACTAATTCTCGATAACAGTCGCGATAGCAAGAATAAATTATTCACCAGCAGAATATATGTATGTAATCGGTCAAAAATGACTGTCTTACAAATAGCGATGACGCAGAATATTCATTTAATCTTTATCCCGAAGATTTTCGGATGTCTTCGTTCAGGAAGATGGAAATCGGATCAGTTTTGAATGGATCGATCGGTACGTAGATAATTACGTACGTAAATGGATGCAGGGAAATCCGGCTGCATCGTGGCTCCGTGCAAATTACCAAAGACGTCTCTTAAACGAAATCCATGTACTTATGCACCGTGAACGACTAATTCCCTCAGAGACACATTGTTCAGCCGATAGACATTTTTACTTAACACGAGAATCAATCACGTCCTTGAGTCTTACGTCCCGCGTAAGTACAAGTGGAGTACCTAGTCAAAAGTAACATTTACGATTTAATATATCACCATTTATGTTCGTGTCATCTTCTCACCGCATTCTTTTTTCTGGCACGCGCGTTAACATTGTTGTTTAATGCTGCTATTAATTATTCGCTATCACCATGGTCACTATTATTATTGTCGTCATTATTATTATTATTATTATTGCTACATTCACCTTTACCGACGATTATCCTTATCCTAATTATTACTACAATTTATTGCTATCGCTGTCGATAGATTATTAATATTATATTATGACGTAATTATTATTATCGCAATGATTCTTGGTGGTATCGTTACTATAAAACTTTATTATTATCCTTAATGTTACTTTTGTATCTATTATTATTATTATTATTATTATTATTATTATTCGCGATTTGTAGCAATGGTGATTACGATTACCCGTGTATTATTATCTTTTTGTTGATATTGAACGTTTATTGTTAGACAATCGTTACGAGGCAACGCGATTCTTTTTTCGCAGCAGCAAGAAATTTTTGTATCGATTTTTACAAAACCCTGTTCGAATGAGCCGAAACGGACACGGATCACTCGTGTCGATGTACTTAAAAAAGTCAATTCTTTTACCTCCGAATGTCATTTTAAACGTTCGAAGCATTTTAAATATGCGCTAGCGGAAATGATTCGCGCTCGCGGAAGAAGACACGGGCGCGTTACGCGTCGATGCGAGCCGATCGATCGCATCGAATAAAATTACACGCGACAGCCGAGTGAAACCAAATGACGTGATCCTGTTCGTCCTGCGTCATCGTAACTACCATTACTATCAGTACCAACGTAATTTACCATTACCACTAGAGTATACGTATTTTCCTTTTCGTTTTAAAAGATGCAAGAGAGACCCGCAAACTCCATGCGACGATCACGTTCTTTGGATGTATACGTCGAACACTTGCAATGTTAACAGATTACGAATTATTTTATTTTGCTGTTTTATTCTCTTGTAGAACTTGTTTTTTTTTTGTTTTCTTTATCCTTTATATATTTTTTTTAATTTTAAAATTGTGCGTCCATCGCGTTCGTTTTCCTTGGTGCTCTTAAAACGTACGATCGTTCGCGATAACTTTGAATCAGTGATTTCCGAAGAACGGAGAAGATCGCTTCGATCCAATCCGGTTCGGGAAAATCCAAATCGAAAGTCTCCGTCTTGATCGATCGCGAAGTCAAATTGTTCATCGCATCGAGAACCAACGAACGATCGACGAATCGCACGACCGACGGTCGTGAAGTCAAATCAAAGAGATACCAAATTTCACCGCCAAAACGCAAAAGTACTATTTCCCTTCTTCTGCGCGCTATACAGAAGTTTATAGATAACGCGCGTGTATCATGTCTACGTGTGTGTATGCGTGTATTATAACATGGAGAGAGAAAAAAATACCAAAAGCTGGAAATCTGTATGTAATATATACATATATATGTACACACGTATATCACGTTTGGGCATTACGTGTGTTTTGTGTATGTGCGTATGTGCGTATACAGATACATGTATTCGAATAATCAATGTATATTTTACGTGCGCTATCGTTGTTGAACGTGACTATCCGCGTCTCCCACCACATTGTGTTGAAGATGACCGTGTAAGAGAAAGGATTTTTCGTTATCTTTCTATTATTTTTTTTCTTTTTTTTTTTCGTCCCTCCCTTTATATTTTTAGTGCATCCCCTTCAACCGATCGTCGAGAACGGGCAGCGAGAAACGAGACGAAAGATCGTCGACTTCTAAGAATTTTTTCGTTTCCTTCGTGTCGTATACCGCAATCAGCATGTGGCGTATGTCAAATTAATAATACATTGTATTTATTTTGTTGGTTTAATTTCTTCTTTGCTTTTACCGCCTACCGAACCCACAGCTCCCATTTTCGTTCCTTCCATCTATTCTATTGATTTCAATATCAATATCCCAGAAGGATCATTGCGCACATGGAACGACCAAAAACACTCTCGAAGCTTTTTCATTTCGATAAAATAATCTTCGTGTCTGTTGTTTTAAAAAATTAGCCAAAGATTGTAGGTTTTTCGCGAGCTTTCCAGCGAATTGGAACGAGTGTTGCGATCTTAGGCAATTGTTTTTGCGTTCATCGACAGCTGCGTAACAGACGTAACGTCCCCCAAAGTGTTTCGCAGTCATTACTCCTCCATTCGACGAGATATAAATGTCGAAGAAGTGTAAGTACTGTGCGTAGTAAAACGACGACGGTATACAAGTAAAAATCTCTACTAGCAAGATTAGACTTCATCGATCATCTTTGTTATCTCCTCTGGTACTAACAATGCTTATATATTGTTACATTTGTGTCTGTCGTTGTAATGCGAGTACCACGCTATTCGAATCCGTTAGTTTGTTGACGACACGTCGAGTCGCAGTATCCATGACGCTATGTTGGAAGTATTCGCGGACGAAATCACGGTAATCTTCGTAACTCGATATCGTTTGTACGTACATACATGTGTTTGCGCTAATGTTTGCCAATGTGTACATAAAAAATATCCAACGTGCTGGTGAGAGATTAACTCGATGACAAATGACGAATACGGGAGGAGAAGGCTGGTTTTTTAACCATGTGTCTACGATTTTTATAATATTGTGTAGATTTTGTATATAGAGGAGTATTATCGGACTCTTCGAGGAAAAAAAAAAAAACTTTGATAAACTATCTCTATGGATGTTGATTGTGTTCGGCCTAATTTGTCCTCTGCTAAGACGAGAATATCCGCCCTTTTTGGATGCGAACGTTATCGGCCCCGAACAATTACAAAAGAATACAAAGACTTAGCGAATGTACAAAGAAGCGGCTAACAAACGAACGAGAAACAAAGAAAAAAATAAATGGAAGAAATGTAATATTTTCAAAAGAAAAATATTAGTAGAGAGAAACGCGCGACGGGGCGAAACTTTCATATCGTTCTCATTAAATTATTAGGGCTAATCGAGATGACCACAGTTCGTTGTTATGAATTCTGGAAGATTTTGATCAGAAATGAAAAAAAAAGAAAGTGTAATCTATAAAATGAACCTATCGTAAGTTTCTTCGTACGGCGGCCCACGAAACGATTCGAGCACGCGCGGAATCGACGAAAGACAGACACACGTACACGGTCTAAATTATTGTTACTGCCACAACGCGTCCAGACGAAGCGATTCTCTCGCTTGTTGAACATTCGTCGCGTCAACCAGGATGTTCTAGATGTTCGAGCAATTTCGTGGGCCTCTGTAAGAGAGCGTGTGTTAACTTGTGTACTTGACAAAACTATGCGCATCGCGTCTCTATAAAATTGTGATCTTTCTCCTTTGGATGTTAGGCTACCGGTTTGTACAGAACGCACACGCACTCGCCACAATCAGTCGACGAACACGTAGGTACACTGTACATACATGAACAGTGCGTAATCGATAAGGATATTTTTTGTACGTAGCTAAATTTCGAAGTAAAACAAACCTACAAAATGAACAGCTCTCTATCGTATATATATATATATATATATATATATATATATATATATATATATATATGTGTATTACATATATATTACATATATATATATATATATATATATATATATTACATATATATATGTATTACATATATATATGTGTATTACATATATATATATATATATATATATATATATATATATATATATATATACAAATATGTATATCCGACTAATTCGTTCAACGATGATCTCCGTTGTACCTACGAGAAAAACATGCATGGCCGGAAACGGTGTAAACCACATGCAAAATCAATCATCCCTGTGAAATGATTCGAAAACTACGGAATTCTTTCACCCGACGACTATTCGAATCCATATACATATAATAGATTCTGAATGCGTGCAGTGCCGTGAATAATCGATGTATCACTTACGTGTCCCAGGTGGCATTGAATACAATATCACGCTCTCTCTCTCTCTCCCTCTCACTCTCTCTCTCCCTCTCACTCTCCCTCTCCCTCTCCCTCTCCCTCTCCCTCTCCCGCTCCCTCTCACTCTCCCTCTCCCTCTCACTCTCCCTCTCTCTCCCTCCCTCCCTCCCTCTCTCTCTCGCTCTCTCTCTCTCTTTCCTCCCTCCATCCCTCTCTCTCTCTTCCTCTCTTGCTCTCCCGTAATCGAAACAAACAGTAGGTTACCAAAATTGACAAAATGATACGGAACCTAATGGATTTCGTGAAATTGGTGTAGATTCGCTGATCGTTTATGATAGCAGGGGTTCGAAGGTGTGCGAATAACAACCGCACAACTTCGACAGAGACGAATGAAGTTTTTAGTGAAATTGATAGATAATTGTGTGCGTGCAGACCTGTTGATACATTGGGGAATTAAGAGATCGAGAGTGAGGGAGATAACTTCAATGTACCTAATCATGTGTCCCTCGAGACTTGTGTATAACGACGACGTAGAACGGTACTGATTCTTGGAGAATCTGTATTACCGGATTACTGGAGTCAACATAGTCATTAACACGATCTCTAGGATAGTGTACGTTTATCGGCTAAGCTACGCGTTACGATGTTTAAGTATAGTAACAATATAGATTTTGTATACCGCGTGCGCGCGGAAAGAATGCGCAGAGAAGAGCATGACGAGCATGACAGAGGGACAGTGCGTGTGAGCGCGCGTTACCAGAATTTACGTTGGACAGGTTAATAAATCGTATTTTCGAAATAAAATCAATGTTTTCCATACCCCTTTATTTATGGTTCAAGATTGTCATTCAGCGATATATAGTTAATACCCGTATGGGTACAACTATTATTAATAACAATTATACGAATTCAATTCAATAGTTTTCCATTCAGCAGCAAAAAAAATTACCACAGTTGACGTAAATATAAATCTAAACCTCCGTCAAGATAATCAATTGCATTAAACGTTAATTATTTGTCATAATTAATGATTCTTACCGCATTTCCTATAAGATACAATGTAAATTCCGTCACGAATTATCTGCTCTGGTAAATGTCCATACAGCGCCATTTCCTGCAGCGGCAGAACGCTCAAACTGTTAGCCAAACGATACCCGCAGACGGTACTTCTGTATCGTTCGATGGAGCTAACGCGAATCGTTTGTGGTGGATGTAGATAATGTAAATTTCTATTTCGACAATTTCTATTTTATCGACAACGTTAGATTTCTATTTTATCGACAATGTATCGATTAATTGTAAATTACACAGACTTAAGACTACAGTCTATCGACAATGTATCGATTAATTGTAAATTACACAGACTTATGGGCTTTTCTGTCTAGGCCTCGGGGGGCCACAGTGGCCCCCGTACCATTTCGGTGTCGCGCTCAATATTACCGATAGTTCACGAATTTACGCGTATTAGCAAGAACTGAATATTCCGTATACTGTATTTTTACTACGGGTGTTTTGGAGGCTACTAATGCATACGGCGCGTGTATTTGAACGGTGAAAATAATATTTATGAAGAATGTATTACAAAAATACGAATTGTAGTAAAATTAATTTGGTTTCTATACGTAATATTATTTTTATTACTCATGTCACTAATGAATGTATATTATAATAGTTTTATACACTTTAAACAAATAGTTTACTTTCTTTACGGTAATGCGGCAACATGGAACAGGTCCTGCCTCATCTTTTTACCCCCTCTAACACATGAATCAGAACTAACTTTTAGTCTGGATAAGAACTAGTTTCAACCAATTATTTAATTTGAATATAAAATAATGTTTCAATGTCGAAATAATATGCGATATGTAACGTACATCTCAGTCCGTACATCATATTTAGACTACATCAGAACCTACAATCTACTGCAGGAGTGCAAATCTATTTAACACTCGCTCACGAGAGCAAGAGTTACATGTATGCTGAAACGAAAACTTTGTAATTGGATTATTAATTGAAAATAATTGTTGAAGCTGGGACATAGGAAAAGGAAGAAAGTATTAAAAGTCTTACATTCTACTATGAAATACATATTTACGCAAATTCTAAATGTGCAGCTATTAGCTCGATATTATCCACTACATGCAAGATACTATAATTTATAAGATATAGCATTTTGCGAATTGTGGATAATATCGATTGCCCAGGTCTCACCACGAGGAGGTTGCTGCACAAGAGACCCAAAAGAGAGTCAGAACGAAGTCTTCCTTCGTTCTGTCTCCCTTTCTTACAACGACGATTCTTAGAAACTAAGTTTCGCAGGTCGCTAAATGGAGAAGTAGTCTTTTTCATGGAAAAGACTTCTTTTCCATTTAGCGTATGTCGAGTAATTATTGCGGGGCAAAGTGTAAATCGGAGAAGAAGTCTCCGATCTACAAGGGACCAAAGGCGAATCAGGCGGAAGGCTCTGATTCTTTCAAAGAGAGAAAGAAGATCGAACCAGAGCAGAAGGCTCTGGTTCAAGGGTGACGCGACGCGTTCAGTGCTTACAAGTCCTGAGCCGACCAGCCCGATACCCGCCACTCCATCACCAAGAAAGATGGCAAAGAGATGCGCTCAAACGGTTTCTGGCGCTACTGGGTGACATGAGAACATGGCGTGCCCAGGATTACGTTAACACAGAGGATCGTCAGAAGACGAGTGAACGAGTCTCTTAGACATCCCTCTCAATGACTTCACGCCGGATACCGAAACTGGACCAGCTCAGGACCTGCAAGCAAGGCCGACACAGCAGAAGGCTGTGTCGGAGTCAGAAAACGAGGCGAGCAAAGTCAAGTTACGGCAATAATTACTCGACATAATTACAACGACGATTGACAATCTTAATAACTAACGCTCGCACTAAAACTAACATAAGAATAATCTGGAGTCTTCGTTCGACGAATCCTCTTCTTTCGATGAATTTTCTTCGTACGATGAATTTTCTTCGTATGATGAATTTTCTTCGCAAGATGAATTTTCTTCGCAAGATGAATTTTCTTAAACAGAATCGATGACCAGCTGAAACAAAATTGACTCCAAATGGAAAAGCTGTTGAAAAAAGATCGAAACAGAATCGAAAACCATATGAAACAAAATCGAAACAGAATCAAAAACCAGTTGATACGAAATCGACACCAAATGAAAAACCAGTCGAAACAGAATCGAAACCATGTCGAGCCCAAATCTAATTATTTGTGGACGCAATGATCTATAGGCGATTCGGGTGGCCCCGGGGACGCGAGTCCCCGTACCCACTCACGGGCCCCATCCCGTGAGTGAGCCCCTGAGGGAACTCCGGTCGGAGGAATATCAATTTCAAGACAAAAATATCAATTTGAGAAAGTTGGACTTTGAAAGTTCAGGAGCACATTCCAGTTACGAATCCAAAAATTAATAATGGAGGTGTTTGTTGAAGGTACATGTATTCTGAAATTGAAATTCCGCATTTCTATTATTAATTGAAAAAAAATGCTGAACCTGGAATACCTGACTAAAGAAAAACGAAGAAATTATTAAGTCTTACATTCTAATATAAAATACATATTTACGCAAGCTCTAAATGTGCAGCTATTAGCTCGATATTATCCACTACATGCAAGATACTACAATTTATAAGTTGTAATATCTTGCGAATTGTGGATAATATCGATTGCCCAGGTCTCACCACGAGGAGGTTGCTGCACAAGAGACCCGAAAGGGAGTCAGAACGAAGTCTCCCTTCGTTCTGTCTCCCTTTCTTACAACGAAGACTCTTAGAATCTAAGTTTCGCAGGTCGCTAAATGGAGAAGTAGTCTTTTTCGTGGAAAAGACTTCTTTTCCATTTAGCGTATGTCGAGTAATTATTGCGGGGCAAAGTGTGAATCGGAGAAGAAGTCTCCGATCCACGAGGGACCAAGGGCGAATCAGGCGGAAGGCTCTGATTCTTTCAAAGAAACAAACAAGATCGAACCAGAGCAGAAGGCTGTGGTTCAAGGGTGACGCGACGCGTTCAGTGCTTACAAGTCCTGAGCCGACCAGCCCGATACCCGCCACTCCATCACCAAGAAAGATGGCAAAGAGATGCGCTCAAACGGTTTCTGGCGCTACTGGGTGACATGAGAACATGGCGTGCCCAGGATTACGTTAACACAGAGGATCGTCAGAAGACGAGTGAACGAGTCTCTTAGACATCCCTCTCAATGACTTCACGCCGGATACCGAAACTGGACCGGCTCAGAACTTGCAAGCAAGGCCGACACAGCAGATGGCTGTGTCGGAGTCAGAAAACGAGGCGAGCAAAGTCAAGTTACGGCAATAATTATTCGACATAATTACAACGACGATTGACAATCTTAATAACTAACGCTCGCACTAAAACTAACATAAGAATAATCTGGAGTCTTCGTTCGACGAATCCTCTTCGTTCGACGAATCCTCTTCGTTCGACGAATCCTCTTCTTTCGATGCATTTTCTTCGTACGATGAATTTTCTTCGCTCGATGAATTTTCTTCGCATGAAGAATTTTCTTCCTTCGATGAATTTTCTTCGCAAGATGGATTTTTTTCTTTCGATGAATTTTCTTCCTTTGATGAATTTTCTTCGTTCGTTCTGACTAACAAGGGCAAGATGAACGACCCAAATCGAAACAGAATCGAAAACCAATTGAAAGAAAATCGAAACAGAATCGAAAACCAGTTGAAACAAAATCGAAACCACATCGAGCCCAAATCTAATGATTTGTGGACGCAACGACCTATAGGCGATTCGGGTGCCCCGGGGACGCGAGTCCCCGTACCCACTCACGGGCCCCATCCCGTGAGTGAGTCCCTGAGGGAACTCCGATCCGAGCAATATTCATTTCAAGATAAAAATATCAATTTCCAGAAATAAATATCAATTTCCAGAAATAAATATCAATTTCCAGAAATAAATATCCATTTTCAGAAATAAATATCAATTTCCAGAAATAAATATCCATTTTCAGAAATAAATATCAATTTCCTGAAATAAATATGAATTTCCTGAAATAAATATCAAGTTCCTGAAATAAATATCAAGTTCCTGAAATAAATAACAATTTACTGAAATAAATAACAATTTCCTGAAATAAAGAACAATTTCCTGAAATAAATAACAATTTCCTGGAATAAATAACAATTTTCTGAAATAAATAGCAATTTCCTGAAATTAATATCAATTTCCTGAAATAAATATCAATTTTCTGAAATAAATATCAATTTCCTGAAATAAATATCTAGTTCCTGAAATAAATATTAAATTCCTGAAATAAATATCAAGTTCCTGAAATAAATATCAATTTCCAGAAATAAAGAACAATTTCCTGAAATAAATAACAATTTCCTGAAATAAAGAACAATTTCCTGAAATAAAGAACAATTTCCTGAAATAAAGAACAATTTCCAGAAATAAATAACAATTTACTGAAATAAATAACAATTTCCAGAAATAAATAACAATTTACTGAAATAAATAACAATTTCCTGAAATAAAGAACAATTTCCTGAAATAAATAACAATTTCCTGGAATAAATAACAATTTTCTGAAATAAATAGCAATTTCCTGAAATTAATATCAATTTCCTGAAATAAATATCAATTTTCTGAAATAAATATCAACTTCCTCAAATAAGTATCAATTTCCTGAAATAAATATCAATTTTCTGAAATAAATATCAATTTTCTGAAATAAATATCAATTTTCTGAAATAAATATCAACTTCCTCAAATAAGTATCAATTTCCTGAAATAAATATCAATTTTCTGAAATAAATATCAATTTTCTGAAATAAATATCAATTTCCTAAAATAAATATCAATTTCCTGAAATAAATATCAATTTCCTGAAATAAATATCTAGTTCCTGAAATAAATATTAAATTCCTGAAATAAATATCAAGTTCCTGAAATAAATATCAATTTCCAGAAATAAATATCAATTTCCTGAAATAAATAAGAATTTCCTGAAATAAATAACAATTTCCAGAAATAAATATTAATTTCAAGACAAATATATCAATTTCCTGAAAAAATATCAATTTCTTGAGAAATATCAGTTTCCTGAAAAATATTAATTTCTAGACAAAAATATTGTATCAATTTGGTAAAGTTGAACTTTGAAAGTCTTACAAAATTAAGTATTTCCATTCTTACAAAGTACATAAGAAATTTAAAACTCTAAGGTGTAAAATTCTAGATCGGTACTTCTAAAACTACTTTAAATCGCGGCTATTTATTCGCAACATTAACTAGACATTAAGTCAACTTTGAAAATTTATACTATTACAACGCGTGTTACAATTTGTTTCGCAACGCTAATTAAAATCGCGAATGTTCTTATCTCACAGTTGATCGTTGCAACTGGAGCATGGGCGCCTGAAATATCGAATCATTCTAATGCAAACGCGATCCTTTCGATGCGCAACGCTAATTCAACAAATCGAAATTCAAAATACTATTTAAATAAGAAAAGAACTCTGACGTCTAAAATTCTATATCGGTGTCTCTGCAATTACTTTAAATCGCGACTATTTATTCGCAACATTAACTAAGCATTTGATCAATTTAAAAATTGATACTAGTACAACGCGTGTGACAATTTGTTTCGCAACGCTACTCGAAATCGCGGATGAGCCCATCTCACAGTTGATCGTTGCAGCTCGAGCATGGGCGCCTGAAATGTCGAAAAACTCGAAAGCAAACGCGAACTTTTGGTGCGCAACGCTAATTCAACGAACAGAGATCCAAAAAAGATTACTCTAATTCAACAAATCGAAATTCAAATTGCTATTTAAATAAGAAATTTAAAATGCCAACGTTTAAAATTGTACATCTGTATGTCTAGATTTACTTTAAATCGCAACTACTTATTCGCAACATTTACGACACATTTAATCAAGTTTTAGAATTGATAGTAGTACAACGCGTGTGACAATTTGTTTCGCAACACTACTCGAAATCGCGGATGTGCCCATCTCACAGCTGATCGTTGCAGCTCGAGCATGGGAGCCTGAAAAGTCGAAAGACTCGAAAGCAAACGCGAACTTTGGGTACGCAACGCTAATTCAATGAACAGAGATCCAAAAATGATTACTCTACAGTTTCTGCAAAACGAATCGCGACTATTTGTTTCGCAACGCTATAGTTTAAACAAGCTATATCGCTTATAGAGACTACTATTATATTTAGAAGAAAGGCTAACTTTGATCTCTGTTCAAAATCGACTAACGCAACTCGTATTTTTTTCGCAACGCTAGTGTAAATCGCGGACGTTCCCATCTCGGCTGATCGTTGGGGCGGCGAGGCCTGCCCATGCATGCAACTAACTACTTTTACATTCTACTACAATTCTATTTCTACAGACGAGTATAACAACAAGGTAGTAACAAAATGACTCACTCGGAGATGCGAAGACGTTGCAATGATTGACATCCTTTTGAATGACAGTTTGTCCGGCATCTTTGGCATAAAACCTCGTCTGCTCCTTCGGCCCCATCCCGACAATTTGTTTCGCACCGCTACTCGATATCGCGGAAGTACCCATCTCACAGCTGATCGTTGCAACTGGAGCATGGGCGTCTGAAATATCGAAAGATTCTATTGCAAACGCGATTGTTTTGATGCGCAACGCTAATTCAACAAATCGAAATTACAATGCTACTTAAATAAGAAATTTAAAACTCTAACGTCTAAAATTCTAAAAAGGTATCTTTAGAACTATTTTAAATTACGACTATTTATTTGCAACATTAATTAGACATATCATGAACTTTAAAAATTGATACTAGTACAACGCGTGTAAAAATTTGTTTCGCAACACTACTTGAAATCGCGGATGTGCCCATCTCACAGTTGATCGTTGCAGCTCGAGCATGGGAGCCTGAAAAGTCGAAAGACTCGAAAGCAAACGCGAACTTTTGGTGCGCAACGCTAATTCAACGAACAGAGATCCAAAAAACGATTACTTTAGATTATACGTAAAACAACAACGATATGAACTTTAAAAGCGCAGTTATCAAATTGAAATGTAATTTTGAACCGCGACTATTTGTAATTCGCAACGCTACGCTGTAAACAATCTATACTGTAATGTTAGCTTTAATCTCTGTTCAAAATCGACTAAATTCAACGCGTGGTTTTCTCGCAACGCTAGTGCAAATCGCGGACGTTCCCATCTCGGCTGATCGTTGGGGCGGCAAAGCCTGCCCATGCATGCAACTAACTACTTTTACAGTCTACTACTACTCTACATGTTTCTACAGACGAGTATAGTGATAAGGTAGTGACAAAATGACTCACTCAAAGATGCGAAGTCATTGCAATGGTTGCCCTCTCTGAACCGATCAGCACAGCACTGACTTCATGCCGGATACTGAAACTGGACCGGCTCAGAACCCAAGGAAAACGAAGGCAGCATTGAAGAGACCATGGCCCCCCCAAGCTAGCTTAAAGTAGGCCAAGGAAGTTTTAAATAACCCTTGGTCTACCCTAAGCTAGCTAAAGGTAGACCATGATAAACAATGGTAGGCCATTGGTGGAGGATCCTTGGTCAAGCTTAAGCCAGCTGATGGTAAGCAAGGGTAGGCCTGAGTAGCTCTGGATGACCACTGGTCAACCCCTGGGTAGGTAAGAGTAGACCAGGCCAGACCACTGCTGGAGAACCCATGGTCAACCCTAAGCCAGCTGAAGGTAGGCAGGTGTAGGCTAGGATAGCTCTGGATGACCACTGGTCAACCTCAGGGTACACAAGGGTAGACCAGGCCAGACCACTGCTGGAGAACCCATGGTCAACCCTAAGCCAGCTGAAGGTAGGCAGGTGTAGCCTATGGTAGCTCTGGATGACCACTGGTCAACCCCATGCTAGGCCACTGGTAGAGGACCCTTGGTCAACGCTAGGCCAGCTGAAGATAGGCCAGGAGACCCATTGGTCATCCCCAAGGTAGGCAGGATAGGCCAGAGTACCGCTGGAAGACCTCTGGTCAGCCCAAGGTGGTCGAAGAACCTCCTGGTCCCGGAGCCCGTCCGCCCCTGCCGGAGGGCCCGGCCCGACTGACTGACTGAGTGCGCTCCACGGGCTTAGGTAAGCAGTGATGCTCAGCGAAGCGTAAAGCTCCCCACCCCAACTAATTTCAGTAGATTTCGATCGCCGTGATAATAATTATTAATAAATGTATTATTTCTGTTTATATAATGTGTATAACAATTCCTTTTGCCAACGATGTCGACAAGCATCTCCTTGACTATCTACCATCTCATTTTTTAATAAAAATTGCTAATAGTATTCGAGATACAGAGTAACTTCTAACACATGAATATTACGAAACAATATTATATCAAGCAAATGTAATTAATAAAGTTACTACCTCTGGCTGTTTAATGTTTATAACAATTTCTTTTGCTAATTATGTCGATAAGCACTCCCTCGACTATCTGACCATCTAATTTTTCAGTAAAAATATGTAATGGAACTCGAGATATTGAATATCTTCTGACACATGAATATTCGCGTGCATTAATTTATCGAACACAATTCACTGATAAATTTATTATCTCTAGCTGGTTAATATTTGAAACAATTCCTTTTGTCGATGATGTCGACGAGCACTCCGTTGACCATCTTGCCATCTAATTTTTTAGTAGAAGTAAGTAATAAAACTCGAGATCCAGAATAATTTATGATACATGAATATTACTAAGCATAATTATATTGAAAAAATGTAATTAATGAATTTGTTATCTCTGTTTGTTTAACGATTACAACGATTATATGTTTGGTTACCTCACCACCCAATTTTTTAGTAAAAATAGCTAATAGTTCTCGAGATACAAATTAACTTTTATGCATGAACATTTGGAGTATACAAGATATTCAATTCTCACTAGTATGCACAGTTTCATTAGAACAAGAGTAACAGAAATTATTTATAACTAATTAACCTCTTCTAGAATCGAATTGAAAACTATACATGAATGTTGCCGAAGGTCCATTCTATATTCTTCGAGAGCTAATATTTATAAACATTACCTGAAGTAATTTATCAACAATTTTTGTGGAGGTAACTTCTATCTTCTATGCTTGCAATGAGTAAGACAAGGAGAGTCCGAGTATTTGTCAAAGGTAAACACACAAATCGTTGTGTCACCTCTCTTGAAATCGTAAATAACTAATTAACTATGCGTCGTATCTACATAAAACTGCAACAGAAATGTAGCTGAGACATCATTCTAGATCCTCCGATCACAAGGAAGATTATTTTTTACCAGAGATTTGTTAAATTATTTGAGTTTATTTTAGAACGAGACTTAGAATAATTGTTTATAACTATTTAGTCAGAAATAAAATGTGACGATAAACTATATGTGAAAGTAGCTGAAGGTCTATTCTATAGTTCCTAACTGCAAATATTTGTAAACAATTCCTCACAAGTGTGTTACTAATAAATTTTCTGTCGAGCGTGCATAGTATTCGGCAGCTCTGTGTCTGTCTTTCTTTCTCTTCTTAAATGTGCCTAAGTTCGTCCTTGTCGGATACAAACTTCTTTATCATGTTCGCCAAATTTTTACCAGGGAGTTCGAAGTCCTGTCAAAAAATAGGCGGCACAAGTGAATAATACGTGGAGTATTTTTATACGAATACAATTGCGTTTTAAAGCTGACAACGCTGTAAAATCGAGCCTCCTCGGACACACACTTTATGTGTTGCAACCTCATGTACTTAGTTCACCACCTGACCGTTCCATTTCGACAGAGTCCGCTATCGTACTAGGACATTTTCTACAGAGTCGGTAATTCAGAACCGTAGACAGAAAAATGCATTGCATGCAATTCTTGTAGGTATCTTAAGTCTGTGTTGCATGCAATGTCTGTAGGTATCTTAAGTCTGTGCAATGTGTCTAAAATATTTTAACATAATTTACAATTAAACGATGTTATCATTGTCAATAAAATAAAAATCTAGCGTTGTCGATAAAATAGAAATTTAATAATGTCGAGATAGAAATTTACATTATCTACATCCACCACAAACGATTCACGGTAGCGCCATCGAACGATACAGAAGTACCTACTGCGGGTATCGTTTGGTTAACAGTTTGAGCGTTCTGCCGGAGTTTACATTGTATTTTATAGGAAATACGGTAGGAATCATTTGTTATGATAAATAGTTAACGTTTAATGCAATTAATTATCTTACCGGATGTTTAGAATTATATTTATGTAATTTCTGATGATTAACTGCGTTATCTTGAATGGGTAGTATTTTTTAATATCTATATACTTGATTAAGTACTATTCGCGATATTCTATAAACGATTTACCTTAAACCAAATGAATAGAATAATAATTACAGATTCTATTATATTACACAACTTCTTTCATCATGTATTATTCTTTGCAAAATTTAAAAAATGTTTGTCCCTTTTACGTTCAAGGCAGGATAAAATAATATAAGGATTCAAAGACTTTATCGTATCAAGTATTTTATTGAATGAAATATTATTATTGAATACAAAGGAGCTTACCAGTATTATGAAAATTCGATCAGTTTGGATAACCACGTCCGAAAGTTTCTCGTAGGAAGCTCGTTTCTAATTAGAAACCATTGTTTGTCGCGGTTGCAACTACCCGTCCCGTTAGAGGACACGATCAAACGGACAATAAATCGCCGTGCAACTGGCAGAGGAGCCGTTCAGCAGAAGCTAAAGGCAAGGAACTCCGTATGGTAATGCCTTGCAACGTTGTAGACGAAAAGTCTCGGGGGAGCATCTATCAACGCGTGCAGCAGTAGCAGCAACAGTTTGCGCTGCTGTCGGATGGAGTGCACTCTCGTTGGAACGCGTTCCTATTCACGATAGCGAGCCTGACAAAAACTAATATATCTGGCGGCGGGGAACCAGGAAGAATCTCGCGCAATCAAAGAAACACGACGAGATCGCGGCGGTCTCGGGACGGTTTTCTTCCACGAAGGAACACCGACACACCAGGCTCAACAGAAACGAGCGTCGAGCGGATTCGTCTTCGGCCGATCGACCGCGCCGATAATCCCCGCTTACGATTTACTGTCATTCGCGGATCGGATCGACTCCGTTCCTGCTCGAGGCGGCGAGAAACAGCGCCGAGATAGTAGCCACTGAATCGTAGCACCGATAGAGCCACAGTTGCGTTATGTTGCCGCTAATTTGGATTTATGTTCGCATTCGCACGTCGTGTCCCGTCCGCCGACACCTCGCGCCGCCGCCTCCGACACTGGCCGATCGGAGATCTCCGCCCCCCTTTTTCCACGACTCGTAAAAAAATTAGCGACCCCAGGACCGTTCCACCTTCTATCGGCAATCCAAGGATCGACGATGCATCTTGCGCTCGATAGCAACCGAGCAATCGCGATTCTCGATAGGCCACTATCTCAAAGTGGTCCTTCCTTCAAACTATTTTCTATTGAGAAACCTCTAATCGTCGATTCCTAGACTGTGAGCACTCGCGTGAAGTCGTACCATAATTCATCTACAAAAAGGAACGCAAATCGGAGTCCATCCTGTGATACGAGATGCACGTGTGCGTAAGCGTAAGTAACGGAACGGCAGTCGCACAATAAAACCCAGACAGAAAGCATCGAACCTCTTACAATTTTCAGAAGTGGGATAGTAACCTTCGAGATTGTGAACTTCGAGACTGTTCGCGAGTTTGTAATGTCGATCGTATTCACCGTGATAGAAGACGATAGTCTCACCGTATAGATGTATATACGCCAGTCTTGCGAGCAATTCACGTTGGTGTTCGCGAGTTTGTAATGTCGATCGTATTCACCGTGATAGAAGACGATAGTCTCACCGTATAGATGTATATACGCCAGTCTTGCGAGCAATTCACGTTGGTCACGATTGACAAGTGGGGTTGTTGTAGAGACGGTTGCGAAGTGGAGAGTTTGTTTTAAAAAAAAAAAAAAGAGAAGAAAAAAGGGATTGACGGAATGTGCGAGACGACACGGCTTTTCTCCGCGATAAATTATTGGCCTAAAGAGAGATTTGGACGTTGGGTCCTTGTGCACTCGGTTCGGCAAGACTTGGATTCTACCAGGCCGGTTGCACATTTGAGAGTCGAGGGCATTGGAAGCGCTGAAGCTCCTTTGCAGTGTACACCGAAGCTGGGACGGATCGCAAGGCTAACCGTAGTGCTGCCGGCGAAGGAATGTCCTAAGGGCAAGCCGGCAATCGTCCAGAGAGTTCCGGTGGAACTCTACTGTGGGGACCACTGCGCGTTGAGATTTTGGTTATAAACGGTAAGAGATCTCTTAGTCTTAAATTAGAATGGCCATTTAGTATGTAGTTTGTTAAGTCGTCGAATCCCTGAAACCTCGTTAATTATCTAAAAAATCCGGTGTAACTGCTGAGCTTTCGTATAACGAAATGTATGTATTACTTCCTTTGATTGAATAAATCTAATGCGCCTTGCTTCGGCTTTTCCTCGTAATCCGCCGAGGTTTTTACGCCGAAGCAAGAGTTTTGTTTAACCGGGAAATGGTGTGTCTTTATTTTAGTATAAGTTCGAACATTGTTCAATTTATAACTTCGCTTCTGCGCTACGAATTTTATTTTTCTGAATTAGTAAGAATGATTAAAAACATTCCGAAACAGAAACCATTGGAATTGTGATCCTCGCAATTGTGAACGATTAGTGCAAACGAAAGATACATTTATTTTTGCGACTGCCGTTCCGTCACGCCAGGCCCAGCGACGCTGCCGAAAACAAAACGCTATCGCCAATCGAGCGACATCGACGCGGCTCAGCGTCTCGCGTAGAGAAGCGTAGCCGCTTATTCACACGTGCATCTCGTATCACAATCCGTTTCCCTGAAAATGTTCTTGAAATTCCTTTCACTGGACTAAACGCGTACTCTATCTCTCGCGGTACTGTTACGCAAGTTTCAGAACCATGCCTATCCACGCCCGAAGCTCACGGTCCAGGGAACGTTGAATCCCTTTTTGCGATTCAATGAAAAATGTTTGTGGAAAAGGTGAGGAAGGAAGGGTGGAAGGTGCAAACCGCCGAGTACATCCGAGGATAACTTCTATCGCGGAAACTATCGCTCGTCGTCGAGCGACGCCTGTAATCTAGCACCGTAACCACATCGTCGCAGGAGGGCGGAGGAGAAAAAACCGGCAGAAAATGAAATACGGATTACAGTGGTTGGCATAGCCATGATAATGACAGGTAATGACGACCTCGACCGTTCCCCTCGCTACCACGGTGCCGCCCGGATCAGATTTTCGATTTTTTTCCGAGCCGCCCCCGCTTGCGCTGCATGGCGCATCCTCTGTCGTCGATGCCGCGCGCAATTTTCGTACCGAGTTACCCCCTTGTCGCTGCTCGGGCGCAGCCTTCGTATAAAGTTACTCGGCCGTAGAAAATATAATCGTCCCAGCCGTAACTTGCAATTTTTCAGCCTCCGCAGCGTCCCACGTTCTTCAATTTTCACGTTCATGCGCGTACTATGAACTCTATCGAAGCACTTTGCGCGACCAGCGCCTGCCTTCGAACACCGCTTTCCGTGCAACTTAATTTTTCCTGGTCAATCGACTTTGTTAATAAGACTGCAAATTTTATAAACCACTGCAACCATTCTGAACTATTTTAGTAAACGGGCCGTCGATAAAACGTGAGCGCAAATGATCAGTCGAGTAATCGTGACCCGTTGAGCTTTAGTAGAGACCGGTCAGCGTTATTTCCGGAATTTTTTTCGGGTTTCATGAGCCTAATTAGCGTGGTGAAGCGAAACGAGGCGCAGCGCGAGCATTGTTGCGGCTGAAACAGGTTCACCGTTGCGCGCGTACTGACCTTTCGTCTCAGCTCTTTCCTGCAAATATTCCGCGGTGCCGAAGAAGAGGAGGTCGAAAGGTTAAACGGAATAAGAAAGCAAAAACTAATTGCCTCGCGTTTCGCAGTTTACGTAGTCGGTGATCGAAGCGAGGGAGCAGCGAATCGATAATATGATCGTTACCCCAAAAAAAAACAATTTATGAAATTGAAGCTACCGCTTTTTGTAATAAATTATGTTTTTGTTACAAGAGGTCTTTTTTGTATGAAATATACTATAAACAAGAGACTAACATTAAAAAATACATCAAATAATATATACAGAATAAATATACTAATAAATAATAAATAACAATAGTTCAAAATTTAATAAAATATAACATTTAAGTAAGCTGACACAATTGCGCGCTTATAGCCACGCGCCGTTACACCGTAGCGCGCCGCGCGGCTCCGTATCCCAACGAACGACCGCGCTAGTGGAAGTGCACCACTGGCGTCAACGTATGTCGGGCGAAGATATTTTGCTTTCTGGTTCGGTAAAAACGGCGATGTTGCAAACTTCAAAGGGGGGTTTCTCAAGATAAAAGTCTGCTCTATCGCGTGGTATAGTTCGATTTTCCGCTGGACCCTTATTTTTTGAGATGAATTGAAAAATATCCTCAAAAATTTGTGCAAAATTGGTGTCTCTCCGTCTTTAATGATCGTTTAAACATGTTTAAACAATCATAATGTATTAATATTGGATATCACTGTATTCGGGAAAGTCTACAGAATCTTATGCTGCAAAGAACAATTCAATATTTTTTATAATAACAGCACAATATTTGTTTAAAGTTGAAAAATAGGTTTTTTTTAAAAAGCTGTTTTCCTCAAAAACTGTGCGTGTAGGAGAAAAACTAAGGACAGATTCGGAAACAGCGCAGAAAACTCTATAAAAATCACCCATCAGTTATTGTGGAACATAAAAAAAGTTGAAATTTGTTGGACAGTGTTATTGGCACATTTGGGAGTATTTTTAATGACCACCCTTTGTGATACTCGTCTATAATTGGTTTTTGAAAAATGACTCGCGCCGCGGCGGTCATGCACGAGTACGAACGCATAAAATCGAGTGAAACGCAGGATAAGGTGAAGTTATAGCGTCGTTTATTTTCTAATCGCCGACTTCCGCTTTATTTAAGGATTCCTTAAATGTTGAAATCGCGAACGAGCACATCAGTGGTAACGTAAACGTCGTCGTTATGCGAAAGCCATTTCTAAAAACAGTGTATCGATTCCGGTAGCCGCTTCATCTGCAATTCTAATTCGCCGCGCAGTTTTATTAACCCAGGTAGAAGCTGGGCTCCGCGTACCATTCTACAAACCGTATCATAAATTCCGTTTTACGATATTAAACTAATTTTTTAATCGCGCGTGGGTCCTTTCGATCCCGCTAACATTCACGCATCAAATTAGAATCCTCGTTTTAAATCTGAAACATCGTACGCGTCGGCGAGCACGTTCGGTTTTCATTTTTGTCGAGTTCGCGTCTCGAATCTGGACACAATTCGACGATATAACGATTTTAGAACTCAAAGAAACGAGTTCGACCGTTGTACGGCGACTTTTTAATGAAACGGTCTCGCGTAAACGAGCTCCTCGACTTTTCCACGGTTCTTACCGGCACACCGCGTGCGTTTCTATGAGATATTGCTCGGCGAGCAATTAGTTCTATCGCTCTTAACCTTCTTAACCTATCGACCTCTTCCTCCGCGGCCCCACCGCATCCTTGGGATCGATTACATTCTTGCAGGACAAGGTTGTTAGAAAGGGCAGCGAGAAAGACCGGTGAACGTGTCTGCGGCGAGGTAATAAGGTGCAAAAGGAAGCCCGAGGAAACAGGATAAACAAAGCGTCCCTGTCGACTCCGTGCATCATTATCACTGGCAACTTTTGCAGACTTCGAAAGCGTCGAGACTGGTATCGTGTCGCATCTTTTTTACTTGAAATAAAAATACAAAACCGCTGGAACCAGATCGCTGATAAAAAGGTGGACATTTGTCTTTATTCGGTTTCTGGAATTTGCATAAATGTATTATGTATTAAGTTCCTGCTTTGAATCATTTATAACAACAACGCGCGCTCGACTTTATGGAGAAAACGTCGAAAACTGGATCGGGAAGAAAACAAGGTTCCCATCGGGTCTTTTTTAAAAATTTCGTATAAACTATGTAACAGTTCTACCAATTAATTTTTAACGTCTCGATTGAGTCGATGGTTACCAAATTTTTTCCCGGCGCGCGAAAAATAAAAACGAATGGAGGAAAAGTGTAGACGAGGTCTTAAGTATAGACGTGGGTGAATTAATCAACGGCTAAAGGGTTAAGCCGATAAGTGGTGATCTACGTGCGGAGAAGGGACTAACCTTCTTCCGATGGAAAGATGAGATACACGGCACCGCGAGACGGATAAAGACGAGAGAGATTAATCGTCTCGGATGGCTTTGCAATCGGCAGGTATCAAACACGCGAGGTTACTTTCCATCCTGAATGAATATGAACGACTCCGCTTAACACCCCTGTACCAGCTAATCACCGGCGATTACGATTATCGATAATGGCCATGCTCGAAAGCAGATACTCCGTACGGAAAATCACCGGACGTATAATATTCTGAATTAATTCCCTGGCACCGGGATCCAACGATAATTGCTCAATCAGTATCTCCGCCGGCTAACACGCGGATATCATATTGTTCGAACAAAATTGTTGCGCACGCAACTGTCTCGACACTTCCCACGCTCTAACGCGTGTTCAATTCTTCGAACTTTGGAGAAAAATTTGCGAAATTTTTCGCGGTACATGGGACACATCTAGCTGCGTTATTGCTATTTTGCATCGACGTTCTCGATCCGGCCAGAGTGTCTATAAACCGACTGCAATGAAAAATCATGGAAATCGTTTTCTTCGGTAGATAAAAGGTCACTGCGAATCCGTTCAATATTTGTCTTTATCGAGACAGTCGCGATACGTATGCTAATGTTAGTTTCAAGTACGTCGCGTTTCGCAACGTGTCAGGAGCCATAACGTTGGACTAGTTTGAGCGCAGCGAGCGACCGACGCTAAATAGCGTTCTGGATCCGCGACAATAGCTTTTCGAGTAGCGGACAAATTTTTATTGCGGAAATGGAAAGTCAAAGATGTCGAAACGTCTCACGGGGGAAAGAAACGCGTGCGGTTTTTGCGGCATAAAATCGGGAATGCGTGTAATATCGACTCGCATGTGGGTGACACGATTCTTTGTCCGGACTCGAGTATTTTATGACATTGCGTTCGAATAAACTTTATTACGACGGATAGAGAATTAGTACCTAATTGCAATAAAGAACATCGATTTTCTATGATCCAGTTCCTCGAAGCGAATGATTTCAATTTTGTTTGATCTTTTATCGAGGCGAATTCGAACCGTTTCACGGGTTAACAGCGGTGGTGGTTCTGGCGATTTCAACGCGCGGTGCGGCAAGCTCGCTCGCGTCGTTAAGGAATTTCTGGCATTCGTATCATTTGAGCAGCATAGTCTGCAACATTTTTCGAACGAAAGACATCATATTCGCAGATAAATCGAACGCGCGTATCGTCGCATTCCATCGGATCGAATGCAACATTTTTTTTTTGGTCGATGTCAGAGCGATTTTCGAGGTCCGTACATATAAAATTTTGGTATAATCGGGAAAGAATTATAATCGTTTCTCACCGGGTTGTGTAAAGTAAATGAAAGATCTCTGTTCGTCGATGGGAACAGGACTGGCAGCGAGAAATGAATCAGCTACAAGCCTGGGGAATGCGACGAGAATTGAAAATCGTGGTTCCGATACGTAGACGACCATAGTGCTCGTGCTGAGAGAGAGCATGTCATTACGCCCGCGAAACCTGCAAAAGGAGCAGAGCGGGACCGTTTAATCACCGTCGCGACTTATCGTCGATCCTTCATCCTTCGTAATATATTCCGCTCCCTTTCGAGACGGTAATAAGACCGAGCCGCGTTTTATATAGATTCTCTCTCGTTCTCTTTTTCTGCATTTTTCTTGTCTTTTCTTTCTGATTTCTCCCTTGGCCCCGTCCCGCTATCCGATCATCGTTCGTGCATTTATTTAGCGAGCCACGATCGATCTCCGAATCGGCGCGACAATGCTTGTTGGCCGTAATGAATCTTGGTTGTCGCATAATGAGAGCATAAATTATGCGCTCACGTACGAGCAGCCCTCTCTTTCTTTAATGTGGTCCACCGTCGTACCCGCAATAAATTCTATGCCATAGAGTCGCCTCTCTCGCTCTTTCTTTCTCTCTTATCCATCTCCCTCCACCTCATCCCCCTCTTTCTTTCCTTTCCCTTTATTCCTCTGCACTTTGCTTCGTCCACCATCGATGTGGTTTTTCTATATGTAACTTTTTCTCCTTCTTAGTTTTAGATCAAATCTGGATACTGATCAAAATTTGGCTACACTCTTCTCCAAGTTAATTTCAGATCGAAAGGTTTTACACGTTGCACGCGAAAAGAATTTCTTCTGAAAAGATTGAAGATTGATTATGGACCAATTTAATTCTCAGGACAGAAATGTCGAAATGCGAGCAGCGCAGAAGGGTTAACAGAAATGATAGCGAGTCCATAGACTCGGCATGGGTTCAAATCTCTCGCAGGAGGATCGGGTAGCTGTAGGGTACGGCAATTTACGCCGTATCAGCGGTTGCATCCTCCGGGTATACCGAAACCGCTGATCTATCGGCGTTCCTCTTGATATTCGCTTTTTGTGTTCGACGAATTCCTCTCCTCTACGCTAGGGGAGAGAGAGAGAAAGAGAGAGAGAGGGAGAGAGGAGTTTTTCCTCGTTTCCCTAGGTTTCCTCCCGCGTGCGCGGCTATCTCCGCGAGCATCTCGCGCCGTCCTCGTCTTGCTCGCAGGAATCGCGGGTTCACGTGAAGCTGTATATCGGCGTGGCGTGTGTTTGGCCGCGCTCGAGCGGACTCGTCGCTCGTATATACTTACCTGGCAATTAGTTTTACGGAGAATGTTGTTGTCCTTGGTCGTACGGACGCACGCGCGGTTCGCTCGGTTGCGGGGGTGTCCCCTGCGAGTAACAGTCACTGTATCGGCGTGGAACAACGCTGGATGGCTTCTACCCGCGGCTCCGAGATAAGGTACAAAACGGGCACAGGTGCAACCCGGGCCCCGTTCGACACGATTTTCGTCGCCAATTTTTAGTCGGGAGCCCTTCCACGTTCTCTAATTTGTTAAACCTTCGATCGATATCCAACATTTTCTACGACATTCGATAACATTTTAATCGTAACACTTCGTAGTTGTACATGCAGCTTTATGTCGCGAACAAATTTCATTGTCCGAAGACGTAGAAGTCTGTGATAAATCGGTTTGATAGTTTATTGAGTTTCGACCAGAAAGCGGCAATCGTACGTTAAATATTTTCCAAGTAGAGAGACGATGCATCGCATGTTCACGGCGATATCGGAGCCTAAGGATTTTTACGTGGATCCGGCTATCGAACCGTTATCTCGACAAGAGTTAAAGCAGCCGCGATACCGATTTTTCCTGGTTCGTAGCGAAACGCATCCACCTTTAAATTACATCTGCTTAAGAGTGTCGGCCGCGGGACCGCGCTCAGATCGCGAAACAATGGCGGCCTGATAAAATAACTGGAGGATTCATTTGTTCTACGTAACTATACGTGCTCGCGCTATCATAAGAATACGGGGTACTCTATGGATCAGCGATGCGCGATCATCGGGCTTGACCCATATAAATCTTCGAACAGCCGAGCTGTCGAAACGAACTGAGAAATTGCCTCTGCATTTTGCTGTTCTCTTTCGTACTTCGATTAACTTTAATTTCCTACGCAACAGGCTTCCGCTTTGCAATGTTAGATAAAGCTATATTCTGTTTTTGGTATATTCAAGATACACGATGCGAGATCTGACGATAAAAATGATTCGTTTAAAAAAAAAGGCTTGTTTAATTATTCGTCCTAGAGTGTAATATGTCGATGGAAGGATGATGGAGCATTTCTGGAAGACGTTAATATGCATTTTGCGCACCACTGTGCTCGCCGGGCAACACCATAAACCGGCGACCTCTTTTTCCCCGGGTCCCCTGAAAGTCTCCCATCTCTTTGGCCAGTTACTCCCCTTTAACACCGCGGTGCCCCTTTTCTGCCAGCGATTCGACGCGATAGATCCGAGGGTAAAAAGAGCCAGCACACCTCTGTCGATTCGTCCGGCCACTATTCCTTCTTCTCTCGTTCCTTCTCCGTTGCTTCGTTCGTTCCTTCCTGTAGGTGCGATCTCCACCGACCCCTACCCCCTCCGAGCCCTCTACGGAATCGTGGAGAGACGGCGGTAACGTAGATACGCGAGTACGAGGTGTTGTTGCAACAAGGTGTTAGATTAATTGTACGATTAAATCGTCGTAAATCTTGAAAAGAGACGCCCACTGGCTCGGTGCCCGCCCCCTTTGCTTCGCGCGAGGGATGATCGAGGACCAGGGCTGCAAGGGGTACAGGAGGGGTACAGGAGGGGGACAAGGAGAAACGAGGGGAACGGGAGGACAGAAGAGAAGCTCGACGTTTCCAGAGCGATACGAATCTTTATGGCGGAAAGATTCTCGCCATCCTCCGGAGTTTAAACCCTTTGCTTTTGTTTGTTGTTGTTGCTCCTTTGTTCGCCCCCCTCTCCCCTACTTCCGACCCCTTTTTCGTTTGTTTGCCCTCACTCCTCGCTTCTACGTGGATCGCGAGAAGCCCGCGAATCGCGATCCCCGCCTCGGACCCCGATCGATCATGCTCTCCGACTGTTCGCGGTGGCAAGTACTCTTCGATCCTCTGGCAAAAATCTAGCAAAGCGGTCTAGCTAAAATCTAGTAGAATTATCTAGTAATACAACGCAATGTCCAGCATTGAAAATCTAAGGATGTTTTTCACGTTGTAATGATTTTCCTCAGCGATCCAGGAAACCGTAGTTCCTCCGATTAGTTCAGATTTTCTAAATCTCATTACACCGTGCTCAATCTTCATTACGCCCGACCTCGGACTTCTCTGTCTACTTACCGCTTCGAGGAACGCGGTTATTCCGAGTCTGTTTCAAATTACTTCTAATTACTGCACGTAATAAACTCGTAGTCTTCACTCTATTTACCGCTGACCAAGGCATATTGTAACCGTTCGTGTATCGGACTTACCATTTCTGGAATTCCTCGTCGCAGCTATTTTTTTTTATCTAATTATTCGTACGGAATTCACTCATCGTTTTCGAAGTTAAAATTTTATTTAAAGAACACTTAAGCATTTCGAAAGTCCTTTACGTATCCACCGAGTGCTCTTCAAGCTTCAGACATAAATAAAAAAGTGTGAAAGCTTTATTAAACCTTTGACGGCGTCGAAATAATTGTGTAATATTAAGACACGCTCGTTCGCGCTTGCTCCGCGAATTTCCGACAGCCAATAAATCCTGGCGGTGTATAAAATTCGCGCTCCAGTTGCAGCGTGCATCTTCCCGTTAATCGGCGTAATTACTCCGATGCGCCGGCGGCCAATTAAAACGTTGTAATTGAAATTGCTAGACCGTAACGCTATTAAAGCGACACGTTATTGCCTTATTTGTTTCTCTCCTTTTTAATTCCACCGCGGGTAGAGAGGTGTTCACCGATGCTTATTTAATTGTGGCCGAATCAATTCTTCTTTCCGCAAACACAGAAATTACAAGCCTGAAAATGACGTAGAAAGTATTGCACGAGTCGCTCGCGTGCTGCCCGTGTCCTTGGATGGAATATACAAATCCTGCACCTCGATTGTTCATGGCGCTGTCAAATAAATTGCCGACAAAACAGATAATTGATTTTTAAGAACTTCTTTTAGTACCTATAACATTCTAGTTTCTGTCCTCCCCCACTGTTGTTTCTCGCGACACGAATTCCATCGCGATTCAATTCGAATGCAAACCGCGCGTCATCGTCGCAACCGCAGGGAATTTAACCGGGATGAGTCACTCTCGAATTTACCGTCGATTAGATTCGCATAATTCGAGGACTTTCACTCGTCCACTGGCCCGCGTTGCTTTCGCTTCTCGCTTGTCGTAGGCTTTTGGCTACGAAAATACATAAGTAGGACTTCGGAAACGCAATAATGCGCTGCCTCTCTCTCTCTCGAGAGAGAGAGAGAGAGAGAGAGAAAAGTCGCAGCTGGAATCGCGTAAACAAGCGACAAGCTGTTTAAAAAACATCTCGAGAACCGTACATAACATTCGATAATGCGAGAGTTAAATATTGTTATACAACGTTACCCTATCGCAATCGATTCGCTATCGGGCAGAACCGAATAAACAATCAGCGAAAGGCCTTTTTATTTATTCGCGGCTACGTTTATGCAATGCTGTTCAGAACGGTGGAACTTCCTGGGAAAAAGGAAACTAAAAGACATGGATATTAATTAAACGCGTTCTTGGTGGTTTTACAATTTTTTTGTTCATTTTCGTTGAATCTCTGCTTTGTGTTAGCATAGTCTCTGTAAATGTGGTGTTCCGGCTTGCGTATAAATACATTATTGTCGTATGGATCAAATTGATCTGAAAGAATTGCAAAATTTCGCAAAAAAGGTCCAGTTGAAACTGGACGGTCAATATAATTCGGTAATTGACAGCAGTGACACCGCGATCGCATGAATAATGTATTTGCCAGTTACGTATCTGCCACCATGGGTTAAAGTATCGTTTTTCGTAACTCCTAATATTCTTTTTATTTTTTTTTACCTGTTGGCACAGCAAGTAAGTGTGTTTTTTCTTTTCCGTTTTCTGCTCTCTCTACACGGCTGTGTCGGAATATTATTTTTTGTTCAACTGTATTATATACATATCTTTTTCAGACGGAATAACGTTTCTTTGAAAATGATCCACATCAGGATCGAAACGTCGAGAATAATGGTTAATTAATTGCAAATTTGCTGTTTCTAAATATGATCGAACCTTGCGCCGAAATCATAAAGTTTATTAAATAATGTATTTGCTCGATGTTTGGCAATTATGTACGAGTTTCGAGAGATCGAATCGTATCGTTTCGCGGTCGTTGGCAGCTGGAAGCACTTTTTGTAACTTTCTCCTTTCGCCCGGGCCAACCTCAAAAAATGGTAAGTGCCACTCAGGACGCGTTGAAGCTCGTAAATTCGAGGAAATGCCAAAGTTATTCCCGACTCGTTCCGAACGACGAAAAGCAAAATGATCAAAAAGTACGCGCGAGCGATCAATCGCTTCGATTATCAATTTGGTATCGAATCGCAAGGACAGCTTTTCTAATTGCCGTGGCCTGGATAGTTCTCGCGCAACTGCGCCCTGGTAATTACGTTATCGGCATTGTTCGCATTCGTTTAAACCGCGAGTCGCGCCGGTGTCGATCTCGACGAAATCTCGACGGTTGGAGAAATGCGTGTCGCACTCCTCCGACCGCAAACTACTACCTGGATTTTATAATCTAATCTCCGAGAACAATTCACCGGCCATTTTCTCTCTTGGCGACAGCGGATCGTTCCAATCGCGGCGACTTGCGCACCTGCAGCTCGCAAAAGTCTAGCAAAATGATTGAATACTACACTATGGATTTTATGCATTTCTGACAAATTTAAAACGGTGGAGAGATTAAAAGAATTATTTTTCAACCGATTAAAGTGATTGAAAGAAAAAAGAATTTTTGATGCGCCTCTGATCCTTGCGGCTAATGCCGACAATTTTTATTTTGCTTGTACGAATTTGATTTTGTTTAACCCATTAACCAACCATTTTCACGACGAATTTTCTACAAGATAAAAGTGACTTGTCTTCCATCGAGAAGATGAATCGCGATGACCAAAGTGTTGTCGCAGCATGCAAAGATTCCGTGAGATAGAATTTATTGAAAATGAGGAAATTGTCTAAGTGAGCATCGAAGTTTTTATCGGTAAGGTCCTCCTTGTGAGAATTTCCAAGAGTTTTATGCACAATTACGTGAGCTGTTCGTCGCGTCGCGGTGTCAGCGATTCTGAAAGTTCCGCGATTCGAAGAAACGTAATTTGCATGATGTCGTTGGTCTCGATCGCGCCGCTAAAAGGGGTGAAGATAAATCGGCAAGGTTGTCGATCGAAAGCGATGCTGACGAACGTAACCGACAATCGTGTACCGTCTTTATGATCGCTGATGGTGTTCGCGCGACTTTTCGTTTCGACGGGATTCCGATAACGAGTCGGCGAAACGGCCGCGTCGACACCTTGCAGATTCTAATAACAACACTTTGCCCGCCGATTATTAAACGCAGCTTCGTCGACGACATCGGGACCGGGCCGATTTTATCGTCGATCGAGGCGCAACATTGCATTTCGTTCGATGATTTTACGTTGATCACGCGCGCAGAACGCTGGCCATCGATCGATGAAATCGAGCGGTCTCGTCTCGTGTTTCTCGGAACAGGTTGTCAAAGAATGCATTCGCTCATTGTCGTAAATTTCAACCACAACATTGTCTTTTCAATAACGTATTTATTTAAGCTCAAAATATTGCATCCGACAGACCTTGCGTCTGTTTCCGATTGCCACGCCGCAATCTGAAACGGAAACGTCTCTCGAGGCTGGTTTCGAGAATGTTATCAAGCTCGCAGCCATGTTCTTTGGCTTAACGATCTATCTTGTTAGAATTTCACAGACGGTTCCGACGAGGAACGTCTCTTGCATCTCCTTTTTCTTTTTTTTTTTTGGCAACAATTGCACTCTCGGTACGACGGAAAGATCGTACAGTTTCGTCGGTGCACGAACTGCGATCTCTTTACAATGTACCCGTAGCCATCAAACTTGGAGGACTTTCCGCAATTACCGCTTTTATTGTCACATCTTTATCGCAGAGCGTTTTCTTATCTGGAAAATATTGGGTTGATGCAAAACCAAGAAAAACATTGGAATTACAAGGAGGATAATGCAATGCAATAAATTTTTGCGTCGATCCTACGATTGACGGATGACTCAAGGAATTTTTCGCAAAGACGATACCTTTTCGAACGGTCGGACCTCCATTTCTGATGGTCACAGTGATTGTTCCCAGCATTCGTTACACTCACGGACCTAAAGGACTGAGCCTAATTCTGCGGGGGTGAGCAAAAAGACGGAAGGGGTATCAGCTTGTCGGCCATCTTGTGTGGCAAACACTGTGGTGCGCTCTATAGGCAGTGTTGGGATATGCTGCAAGATTTCACGCGCATGCGCGGCGATTTCAGCCTCAATAAAGTAAGATTCTCGATAATATATATATATATATATATATATATATATATATATATACGCATGCGCGTGAAATCTAGCACCATATCCCAACACTGCCTATAGAGCGCACCACAGTGTTTGCCACACAAGATGGTCGACAAGTTGATACCCCTTCCGTCTTTTTGCTCACCCCCATATATATATATATATATATATATATATATATATATATATATATATATATATACTTAGTGTCCCACATAAATGGAAACACCTAAATATCTGTCGTATTTACAGTCCTATCAGAAAACTTCAGAGGACAAAATGACACTATTGCAGGGGGCAAATATAATGGCAAAGAAAAAAATTTCTATGTCGTGTTTTTTAATGAAATTTCAAGGTCACCGATGTTTTTTAAATGGAATAGTATATTTTTTACGATAGCATGATAGACAATAAAAAACTGAATTTAGTGGATACCACCTTCTTGACCTTGAAATGACCTTGGGCAAGAATAATCATGTTGGAGCGGATAAAATGTGGAAGTTTAAAACTTACGTCTCAGGAAATCGACAATGCCTACAGATCATTTAATGCAAGATTGCAATATTGCATAAATGTGGATGGTCAACATTTCAAATATTTATTATGATATGTAAATGTCAACCCGCCGTAAACAACGCGTAATCTTTGCTGAAACACGTAAGTTTTAAACTTCCACATTTTATCCGCTCCAACATGATTATTCTTGCTCAAGGTCATTTCAACGGTCAAAAAGGTGGTATTACTAAATTCAGTTTTTTATTGTCTATCATGCTATCGTACAAAATATATACTATTCCATTTCATTAAAAAACACGACATAAACAATTTTTTTTCTTTACCATTGTATTTGCCTCCTGAAATAGTGTCACTTTGTCCTCTGAAGTCTTCTGATAGAACTGTAAATACGACAGATATTTAGGTGTTCCCATTTATGTGGGACACCCTGTATAGATGGCAACACTAGTTTTGCCACTCAATATGGCCGCAGTCTACCATCCCTCCCCGCTCTTGTCACGACCCCTCTCGCCCATATATCTACTTTACGCTCAGTCCTTTAGATCCGTGGTTACACCACACTACAGAATCGACGTGCTGTTCGATGGATCGAGCGCGAAAAACTAAAACCAGAACCACGCGAACAGTGTTCACCGTTCGGGACGTCTCTTGCACCTGCAATCTCCCTAACGGATACGCGTACAATATATTAATACCATTACGAAAAACTCAATTGAATAAATAAAAACGAACGTACAAAATGATTTATCGCCGAGATGTATGTACAACCGATATTCAGTGAGCGAACAAATCTTGTGTTAGTAGAGGCTGCAACGGGTTCACCGGGTCGACGGTCGACTGTGAAATTAAATCGAAACGTTCTCCGTCAAATAATTTCCGCTGTTCATTCTCGCGGATGCGAGTCCCGATATGTAATTTCGCTTTAAGTATCGACGGAATATCGCGACCGCCATTAATCGGCGATTTAACGGGCGGAATGAACGGTCAGCTTGATACTTAAACCAAACTCCGAGCGGAACAATAAGAAACGAGTGTCTCGGGAACCCGGTGAACGCGTCGGCAACTCCGAACGCATTCGGAGATTGTTTAAATAAATCTTAGTGGAAATTCTTTATGTTTAGAAACGTAAGAGCTATTACTACTTACGGGTACACGGGAAAATTATGCTGCGAACGCTGTCCTCGCACCAGGCTTTCTCGTGAAACTGACGCTTTTTATGCGAAACTCAATCTTTTTCATTGTCGAAAGGAAATCGCAACATTCTCCTTACGCTCGTTTTGGTACAGGGCCATTAACACATTGGCGTCGGGTCATTTTTGACACGGTTGCTGGGCGAGCACGCAACACTTCGCAAATTTATGTTATTTTAAAGAAGCCACTACAACTCTTTAACTCTTGATACATCTGTTATAACTAGATTGCGGATTTTATATATTTATGGCAAGAACGTGTTGCTGCAATTTAAGAAAAGTAAAGAAATTAAAACAGTTTAAGGTCGTCTATGTACTATTTTTAATTTATTAAGATCATTCAAGAAGAAAAGAAATTTTAAACTGTAGTCTGCTTCTTGCAATTGATCCAAACAATTTTTATTTTGCATAAAGATCCGCAGTCTAGTTTTAACATATCCGAAGATAAAATTGAACCATTCATAACCATCCATTTCTATTATTGGTGTCATCTGGCGCGAATGCGTTGAATCGCTCGTCTCACAGCCATTTTGATTTTCTCCCTGCAGCTAGAAGATTCATTTCACGCAGCCAATGGGATGATATTGAGAGAGAGAGGAGAATGCTGTGCTGGCATTGTCCTCGTTATTGTTCATTCGCGCTCAAGCTATCAGATTGTCCCATAGGTAATAACAATTCCCTTTAACATTTTTGGGAAATAAGGTACAGAGTTAAGGTTATCAATCTATAAGTTGTAAAGAAAAACATATAAAACAGTAATATTTATGATTATACGAAAGGAAGTCGCATTGCCGATGGGATGAACCAACGGAACAAAATAAAGGAGATGACCCAGCGGTAGTTACTTAATTTTATTTGCAATGAAGCGACGTTCCTGGTAGACGGCGACGTCAACCGGCGGAAGACAGCGTTCGAGAAGAAAGTTGATTAGAGAAAGAGGTAAGGAGAGAAAAGAAGAAGAATAAAAAGAGGAGGGAGGAGGAGAAATCTCTTGGAGTAACTTAGCGGCGGCTCACGTGAGTCGCCGGTGTGTTCCTACGTGGCTAAAGGTGAGCTTACATGCTAGATCGTTCATGGAACATACAACGTTAATATATCATAGATATATGGGACCAAAATCACCAGAACCAGTCGCGCAAACGTTCGCGCCTCGAGCAATCCACGGTCGTCGTTCACCGCGAACCTTTCAAAGAAATCCCGCGCCGGTAATAGCGTTCATCGGGACGGGACGGGTAATCCTAATCGCGTGTTCCAGGACGATACGATCGCCCCCCCCCCCCCCCGGGCTCACCGCGATCGTTTCACGCTGCGCCAGCCGAGATTTTCCGCTCCGTCCGGCGTGCAGCGTCGCGCGCGTCCGCGAACGGACGCGTGGCAGATCGACCGGGAATTTTTGCGAACTAACCTAACGCCATCGGGAAGGCACTTCGGAAGGCACTATTCAATTTCTCGATGCGTGGGCGTCGGAGAAAATCCACCCTGAAACGGATCCTCCGCTGCGAACACGTCCAACTGTTGTCCACGAACGAGACATTCTCGACGCTCAAAATTCCTCTGACAACGATTTCGTTTGGCTAAAAATTACGTCCATTTGATTCTTTCAAAAATATATTTCTCGATCTCAAAGTACTCTGTTGCTTGATGGTCAAAACGAGGGGTTCTAACATTTTTAATTTATGATTATCAAGATTGTAAAGATGCATCCGTGAGGAATCATTCAACAAATCTATTTCTTTTGGTATGTACACATTTGGATAAAGACATTCTTGTTACTTTTCCAAAGTGATGTGGAATAGTCACATTTTACCGCTCCGTAAACCTAATGTTAAAGATTCATAGCCTACGGTAGAAAAGTTTGAAATTTCAGACTCTTTACGCGCGCACAAGAATATCGTACGCGAATAAATACGGTTCGAAAAATGTTCTAAACTGGCTAGAAAAATACCGGCACAAAAATGCTATAAAATATCAGCATAGAAACGCTATGCTATGTATCCTATCACACGATCGACCGACGCGACGCGTCGTTTCGTCCTGCGCCCCAAGAAATACTCACTTTACCGTCGGGTTTTCTGCGAAACTGGATAAAAGTAGGAACGACGGGACGGATCGAGCAGCAACGAATAGTTCCGCGCGCTGGATCGTCCGCGGACCGTGGATCCGTGGATCCTCGGATCCTTGAATCGTACGAGGCTCGAGGTTCCGGTGCGACCGGCGCTGGTAAACAATCTCGAGAACAGAGTGGAAAGAGCGGTTTCTTTCCCTTTTTTTTTTCGTCGACGGTTCTCCGCCTGGCATCTTCTTAATCGTCGTTTAGCCGTTCTCGAAGCGGAGCGTCGCCCCTGCGACGGTCTCACTCGAAAATGATCGCGGGACGTACCTCCCAGCGTGGATTTCGAGTGTCGATCCCGATCAAGAGCCTCTCGGGACTGTCTGCCAGAAAACACCGTGTCGAAGGAATGAAAAGAACGTCGACGAGGATACCTGTACCAGCGAAACAGCGGCCGTAGGTGCGGTAATGACACGCTGCCGTTGCCACGACGATATATAATACCGATTTAGTGACAACGCTAGCCTGCCATCGAATGGCGAACAGGCCGTTATTAATGCTTTCAGTAATATTACCGATAGTATATCAACATAGTAACGATACTAGCTCTGTTAGCGATACGATAATACGTTATTTAGAAGTTACGTTAGTACAACGTTAGTGTTAGTGCGTGTGTATGATACATTACTGGTAATCGGAACGGCGTTGAATCGCTGGTACACGCTCCAAGGCGACAAGATCTTTGAATCCTCGTTTCGAACGCGGTTTTTTAATCGCTGGAAGCGATTTCGAAACTCTCCTCTGTTAGAGATAATCCTACGAACGCGTTCAGAGCTTGGATATTCAAGATCGATCCTGTTCGGCGTTAATTTTATTCGTTGGAGATGGCTTCGCGTTTTTAACGCTTCGAGTGTTTGAGTACAGTAGCCTGAAAATCCCATAAAATCAAAGTAACTTATTAAATCGAAAACGCAGAGATCCGAACTGATAATTCTGTCTCTGATTCGTGGTAGACGCGGCACTCGAAGTGTTAAAGAACTACAGCTGGAAATTCTCTTGTGAGACGAGGAAGCTTCGGATTGAGCAAATAGAGCGAGGCACCGATCAAGAGACTTTTCGGGATCGACGAATCCCGTCTTTGGGACACGGCTGCAACCATAACGCGGCTCTCTGGCTGCAGTCCTTTGACCAGCCGCGGCGAGATAGTGGCTCGTGTGACGCGGAATCAACTTAATCTTAAGAGAATGATGGTTCGTATGTTACAACAGGTTAGTCGGGACGAGAAACAGGGGAGTGGGGTTTTCGTTAATGATCGTGGGGATTGAGGGGTTGAGTGGATAGGGGTCGCCCAAAACGGGCGTACTAGAAACACCCATCCGCGTCGCGGCGCTATCCCCGCGGGATAGAATGCCGGACACGGTGGATCGTTTAGCTTCGACCTCCGTGCTGATTCTTCTTCGATCAGGCACACCGAGCAAACGAAACGAACAGGCACGCACTCACGCACGCAAAACAACAAGCAGGCACAAAACACGCGGAGTCGCGGACGCGTGTCACGCGTATCGCGACAACAGCTAGATAAAGACGAGAGAATGCGAGAGAGAAGATAGAAAGAAAAATTGCACGTGGAAGGGAGTCGGGAACTCCCTTCGGGACCTGGCGAGGACTTCGGACACCTGGTATCGGCGAATCGGCGAATCGACAATGATCTGCGTTCGTCGCGGGACGGCGAGGGCTCGAAGAGTGAGCGTAAAACAAGGATTCGCGATGGTAGCGTACCCCGGGCGCTTTGAAAATAAATACTCGGGGGATAAGGACGAAGCTCAGCCACGTCCTGGCACGCGCGCGACCTTCCGCCGTCGCGGAATAAATAGAATGTGAGGCGCGCCGGGGTAACACTCTGGACACAGCCGAGAGCCCGAAGTCCGCGCAACAAGCCGTTTTAGAGGCAGTACGGATGGCAGAACTGATAGACCAGCCTCTGGCTGCGCTCCGTCTTCTTCATGATTCCCTTCTTGTAGTACTGCCTGATGCTGCGGCTCAGCTTGTCGTAGTTCATGGCTGGCCGATTCTTCCGCTTGCCCCAGAGCCTGGCCACGCGAACCGAGTCCTCGATCTTGAAAACGCCCTTGCCCCGGTCCAGCCAGCGGATGCAGGACCCGTGCACCGCCGGGCTCTGCAGAAGCTCCTTCAGGAACTGCCATAGGTGGATGTGCGAGCCCCCGTTCCTCATCTTGCCACCACCCCCACCACCGCCACCGCCTCCACCGCCTCCACCGCCGCCAGAACCAGTCTGCGAGGAACCGCAGTCCTCGTCTTCGTCTGCAAACAAAACACCGAGCCCTTCCGCTCTGTAAATGATACAGGTACCCTTCCGCAAGATCCCATGGTCCTTGAGGACGGAGCCAATCGCGCGCGGTTCGTTTTCAATGTTAATCGTGTTAGCAAGCTCGTTTGTTTAAGCTACCTGCTGCTGCTGGGGTAAATCTGTTCTAACTTTGGTGGTGAAGAAGCTAGGTAGTGCTGGTGGTTCTCTTTAGTGAGACGCTCGGAAAGTTAAGCGCTATGGCGGCTGAAAAGTGAGTGAGAGGAGGAAAAAGGAGAAGGAAGCGTTTCGTCCTAGGCCCGCTAGAGGACTCGTCGGTAAGGCTATCTAGCGGATCCGTGCCTTGGACGCGGGATGTCGTAAGGACAGTTTAGGACGGTATATACATATACAAACAGAGAAAGATTCAGGTAGTAGCGGGAAAGGTGTTGTCGCACTGTCCATCTGTTGGCGAGCATAGGCGGTAGCCGCCACAGAGCTAAGGAGTCAAGTATTTGGTTGTCGGAGTCGTGTGGATGCTTCTTAAAGGGTTAACCATTGTTGAGTATGAACTTTAGCACTGAACCTACCACGGTCAAAAGACCAGTTTTTATTTTACAATTGTAGGAAATCTAAAGACGTTACCATAGGGAAATGATTGGATAATGCAAATGAATTCAACCTACCACGGCCAAAAATAGTCAGCTTTCATTTTATAATTGTAGGAATTCTAAAGACGTTTCCATGGACAAATGACCTATAATGCAAATGAATGCAATTTTTTCTCACTTGTGTATCCAGGCGTTTCTAGTGCTCGGTAGGTTTAGAATTAAGCCTCCGCGATGATAAAATCGAATAAAAATGAAAGTACGGGATCGGAAGATCGAGGATAGGAAAGATTCGAGACTTATCCGACAACATAATAAGCTTTTGTTAGTCGCGAAGATCAAGAACTTGTAGTCCCGATAGAGCATAATTAATTGGAGGGAAACGCACGCTACGAGCAAAGGGTATGTATGACACTTGAGAAGTGGACTCACCATCGGAGAAGTCTACACTGCAAGACGAGCCTTTCACACTGACGTTAGCAGCATTTCCAATCGTGGACGAGCCTGTTGCGTTGTTGTTCGGGGTTTGAACAACACCAGCGGGACTCCAGGAAGCCGCCAATGTGTTCCGCGGCGACTCTTCGACGGCTGCCTTCCAAATTTCCAGCTGTGCGTGTAGCATGCTTCCGCACTGGAACAATAAACGAAGAATAGCGTCATCAATCTTTGACACTTTGCAGTTGGAGACCTGTAATTGTTCTTCATGAAAATCATTACTATTTTATATGAAATTCTATTGACACAGATTCTGAGAAATAAAAATATTCATTCTCGTGAACACCATAACTCTCGGTAATTAATAGACTGCGGATTTGATGCAATCATAACAGAATTTATTAGTTGCAGTTTTAAACAGTGGAAAAATTAAAGTATTTTAAGAGTTGTAAAGTAATTGAAGCAATTTCAAAGTGGCTCCTGATTCTTGCAACAGATACAGACAATTTCAATTTTACATAAAAATCCACAATCTAGTAATCACGATGTTTTCTTACAGCACGAAGGGTTAAACATGCTTAAAAATTTCAGAGCTCCTATGAAATCTATTGATTCTGAGAAATAAAAATATTCATTCTCGTAAACACCATAACTCTCGGTAATTAGTAGACTGCGGATTTGATGCATTCATAACAGAATTTATTAGTTGCAGTTTTAAACAGTGGAAAAATTAAAGTATTTGAAGAGTGGTAAAGTAATTGAAGCAATTTCAAAGTGGCTCCTGATTCTTGCAAGATCATTTTAATTTTACATAAAAATCCACAATCTAGTAATCACGATGTTGTCTTACAGCACAAACGGTTAAGCATACTTAAAAATTGTTCAGGGGATCAGTTTCAGAGTTAATTGTCACGAGTGAATGCTTCGGGGAAGATGAATCGGCACAACTGCATCGCGCGAATTAAACAGCAAATGTTGATCGCGTTGCACAAGCGGGATGGGATTGTTCACAGCGACTCGCCCCGAATGATTACACTTTGTTCAATATTCATGAAAGAGGATCACCGCCGGTAGGTAATGCGTACGCGAGAGTTGTTCCTGCATTTTCGAAAACGACGTTATCGCGAATAACTCCATACAGAGACTTCATTTGCATGAATACCTGTCCCTCGGTACCGGTAGGACATTCCACGAATGTGTTCGGATACTTCTGACATACGGCTGGCATTCGGCAGTAAGAGGAGAATGCTGGGAAGGAGACGAAGAAGGTAGATAATACAGTAGATAAATTTATCATGACCGAGGATTAATAATGCCTTGTCGGAGTTCCCTGGTAATGTAAAACAATTAAGCCGACTGGCAACCGCGTGCTGCAGAAACAGGTGTTGAATGAAAAGATGCGTGGTCACCAAATAGGCATGAGCGGCTCGAGTGCGATCGCAAGACCTTCGTTAATTAATTAGCGCACGCTTCGTAAGTGGATTCCGTAAGTTGCAATTTTGTTGGACTCTGATCTTTAAATAAATAGAGGGAGCCCTGCTACGTAGTAGCATAAAACAAAATCCCTTTCTTTCGGTTGAACTGCGAAGAGAGGTTGACAACCCCCTCGCAAAACATTGCAAATAACTCCATCTTAAAGACTAATGCTCGAGATTCATTCTTAGCTTAGTAAAAACAGGGTTTGAACAACTGAGGACTACACAAGATTGTAGTTCATGTTCAATCTTCTTGTATACGATATTAAACTGCTTTAGACTCCTAGCATGAATTCTCATGTACACTCGCGACGGTGTTGATGTTGACGCGATAATATTATAGGTAAGTGCAACATTTTGTCCTTGTACTGTAATTTCTTTGTTTTCCGCCGACGCTGTGATGTTTGTTTACATTGCTCGCGTGTAGTGGCGTTCAGTTTACCCCCAAGTGGTGAAGTGTAAACGCGGTGTCAATTTGTTAGAGCAATAAGTTTGTGATTAAGTTTTGTGAGTAAGTTGACGTATAGAAATGTTTATTTTATGAATTTAATTTTGTAATTAAACCAGTATTTACATAACTCTAATATATTTAACAGTTTGTGAAACAATTTCCTGAAAAAGTGAAGTGAAATAAAACAAGGGAAAATCAATAATGCCGAAAACAAGGGAATTGTAGGCTTCAGAGCGAATAAAAATTTATAAAAGAAGAATGGATGGTAAATCCTTACAAACGATTGCTGTTGAGTTCGGAATTTCAAAAGAAGGCATTCGAAAAATTTGTAAAAAAATACAAATGACAGGGAATCCCGAAAATCGTGTTAGATCAGGAAGGAAAAGAAAAACATCAATTCTTTGACTCACTTATTGCTCTAACAAATTGACACCGCGTTTACACTTCACCACTTGGGGGTAAACTGAACGTCACTACACACGAGCAATGTTAACAAACATCACAGCGCCGGAGGAATACAAAGAAATTACACTACAATGACAAAATGTTGCACTTACCTATAATATTATCGCGTCAACGTAAATACCGACGCTAGTGTACATTCCAGCTGCTCGTGGAACGGCAGGAGACTAAAACCTTGTTGATTGCCGAGTTGATTGCAGTCTACTTAAAAGCTTTCCGAAAAAAGCGTTCCTGTTGATCATGTATTGAAAACAGACTAAAATCGCGTACGCTAAAAGTTGATTAGAGTACGAGTCTTGTGGAGATAAGCGTTCCTGTTGCCGATGGGATAGCTACTTTTAGGCAGCGTTCGAAGCAGATAGGCAAGAAGGAAGCGAGCTTGATGATAAGAGTCCAAGATCGTTCGAATAAAAAGGGGGTGGGAGGCAAGGTGAAAAGGAGGTGGCTACGTAAGCGTTAGAATTCCAGAGTGGACGGAGTCGTTGCGCCGCAGCAGAAGAGAAAGCGTCTTGAGACGCAACAGGCAGCCGAGCAATCCAGTCAGTCAGCTAGCCAGCAGCCAGGCAAGCGAGTCAGCAAGCCAGGCAACCAGCCAGGCATTCAGGCAACCGTTGACCCACTTTCCGATCGTTTCTGCCGGGCAAATAGCGCGTCCGTGCACACGAGCGCCAATCCTGCTGCTCGCGGAAGCTGCACAGGGCACCGACGGTGGACCGGGGGGACCGCGGGAGCAGAGGGGACGAGGAAGAGGGGACGGGGAACAGTCAAACGAACGCACCTTAGATGCAGTTATGCGCCGCGACCGCGACTGCATAGGCTACACACACGACAGACACCGCGCCGCTGCCTCTGTCTACGGCCTACGGTTTCTGCGTGCGAGTTGCAACGCGAATCGAGTTCTAGTTGTCGGCAAACGGTGCATCCGAGTCGTTGCACCCGGGGGGAGGGGGTAGCCGCCGTCGCCGGTAAATACCCGTTTGCTTTTCCGTCTTCTCGGAACGGTCTGTCGCGCCGATTCGCAAAATTCTCAATACGGTGACAAGAAGAAAGAACTCTCTGTCATCCACCGGACGCTGGATGAATCAAAATTTTTAGTCGGCGACGCACAGCAAAACAGTTAAAAATTTCCAACAACTGCTCGTCTCGAAGTATAAATGATTCAAGTGGAGTACTTTTGGAATTAATGCCACAAACCCAGAATACACTGACTCGTGGTACAAGTTTCGTACAAAGTCTACCAAATATGCGTGTTACTAATTTCTTTCGAAATAAAATTCTATTTCGTTGTTGCCAATATATGACCACTGTCCTTTTTCATCCAGGAAATAACGTACGATAAAGAAATTCGAATAATAGGCCATACGTATAATATTAATTATAATAAATCGCAGCGCAACGGGTTAAGCGTTATTAATTAGCCACGTACCGTTTCTTTCGTCGGCCCGACCTTAATTCAACCAGTTCTCAACATTGTGCGCCGTTTATCAATTACGTCTAACCAGAAAGTAGCATGTAATCGTTCGCTCGGAAAATATTTTTGAGCGGGTAGCTTCCCACGCGAGGTCGGTACGGCGGTGGAAGACACCGATGATCGAGGCTAATGCCGGCCGAATGATTTCAGATTGCTACTTGGTCGGACGTTCGGTCCCGCGACGTATTAAGTCGTTCGGGAAATCGGAGTGCATCCGATGCAAATTGCAATGTAAGAGAGCCCTCTCTGTCTCTTTCTCTCCCTTTCTCTCTTTCTGTTCGAACTGGAATTCGATCGCGAAACACACGTCGAGCCCGAAGAACTCGGTTCTGCGATTCCGCGAGACAAACCGAGCAAGAGCGTTCGAATACGATCGAAAATAAAGATGCGGGCCTCCCGTGTAATTTTCAGCTGCCATACTCGGTTATGTCGTGGCAATGGGAACCGGCGGCGATCGGTCGGAAACGTTCCGGGAATCGGATTCCCACCGGACCATTATTGCTCGCCGGCTCGCACGCCGAACGTCCATAACGAATGCGGGATGCATTAATGACTTCTTCGGCGTACGCGAATGCTATGAATTTCTTTAACCTTCGCTTCGCACCGTTCAATTTCTGGCCAACGCCGACACCGAGAGAGGCCCGCGGCACCTAGCTCGCCTAGCAACTCGTTTTTCGCCTATCCGGCTCATGAATTATGATCCGGAGCAATAAAGGATCTGGGATAACGAGATCGATATCGCCGGATTTATGCGATCCGCGAGGGAACAAACTGTCCTGTGAAACTGACATTTTTACCTGAATCCTGAATAGAATGGATGCGATTCGAATGAATTATACATCGCGCTCCTGTTAATTGTTCTAGGCCAATGTGCCTCGGTATACAACCTTGCCTCTGGGAATCGTTAGTCATTCGCGTACATAATTTTTTCTTTGAACCTGTCGATACCTCGGGGGGGTTAATTGTTCAGAAAATATAGGTAGAAGACTGTGCATTTTAATCGACTATGTAATACACAGTTTGTTTAGACAGAAATTAAAGCAAGAAGGTAACTTTGCTGAAGTAACTTTGCCAATTTAAGCAAAGGCAAAGAATTTTTGTCTGTTTTATTAGACAGGTGTTGTTGCAACTAATCTGTAAGATACAGTACACTATTCTCAGTTGATACATTATCTTTCCGAAGGCTCAAGGTGGCTAATATTGAAATGAAATTTTTTCCACGAAGATGTACCACGTTTAGATCGAGCGTGGAAGACGTCTCGAGTCTCGCTTAGGAATTTGAAAGGGATAGTGCATCGATTCGCTTGTCACGGGTGGAAATAAAGCGAGTAGGATCCTATCGAAGGCCACGCAAACGAGGGAAGAATCTACGAAATTATAGATACGGCATAACCGCGAGCATGCTCATGATTCCACGTTACGGAGACTGGTGAGCAGCGCGCAGCGTAGTATAATTATCCAATTACAAGACGTAAAGCTGAATCCATTATGCATGACTACCTTAACCCTCTCGCGCTGCGATGCGCCCGTCGATGCACCGCGATGCGCGCGGGCATTTCGTTCGCCATTAATTTCTATTGCGTTCGGTAGGTACCTAGTAGTACGCACGATTTCAAGAGACAGAGATCGTCTGCCGATATGTACACCAGTGTGTATCGGGACCGGGTTCCTTCGCTCTTACGAACTAGACCGTTACTCCTCGCCGGATAGGCGTTTGCATTGCAAAATTCTCTGCCCGGTCTCATCATGGATCGTGACCATTATCCAGTCGAGCCTCGAACTCGCCGTTCAATACATTACAGGACGAGTTATTATCCTCTTCGACGGACTCGGTGCCAGCCGTTAATGAACGCTTTCCGGACATCCCTTGGACGCTCGAGAACTCAAGAACTCGGAAATCCATTTCAATCGATACCCATCCTCTTTTCTGCATTTCAACACTTTCTGGACCACACGATTCTGCATACGTATAGCCACGATTTGCGTAAAGGCCGGTGGCAAAGTATTAACACATTATTTACCGCCTATTATCTCGTAATTTTTAAAAGCCAATGGCTTATGTCCAAGAACTTTTTTAATAGATCCTCCAACAACAATAGCAACATCAATCGTAAACAAACAAGCAATCTAATCATTTTAGTTGATACTATAACATAAAAGAAGATTTTTAAGTATACTCTTCAGAGGCCTACTAAAAGGTTTCCGGTTGACAAAGTGTTAAGACAGGGTGCATCGGAAGAACCCTTGCAGTTTTATACAGGGTGTCCCACATAAATTGGAACACCCAAATATCTGTCGTATTTACAGTCTTATCAGAAAACTTCAGAGGACAAAGTGACACTATGGCACCTGGCAAACATAATGGTAAAGAAAAAAAATTTTTTATGTCGTGTTTTTTAATGAAATTTCAAGGTCACCGATGTTTTTTTAAATGGAATAGTATATTTTTTTACGATAGCATGATAGACGATAAAAAAAACTGAATTTAGTGGATACCACCTTTTTGACCTTGAAATGACCTTGAGCAAGAATAATCATGTTAGAGCGGATAAAATGTGGAAGTTTAAAACTTACGTGTTTCAGCAAAGATTACGCGTTGTTTACGGCGTGTTGACTTTGTCAACTTTGTCCTCTGAAGTTTTCTGATAGGACTGTAAATACGACAGATATTTAGGTGTTCCCATTTATGTGGGACACCCTGTATATGAAGAATTTTCCGCAATTGCTGCTGGTGCAATTTAATGCAAATCATCGACAGATGCTTTTGCACAGTGCCAAGATTTATACCAACTATGCAAAAGCAGTGGGAGAAGTTATAGAGAAGTATTTATTGGGCCTGCATTTAGAGTTACAACGACGCGACGGAGTGTGTACCACCGAAAACGTTAAATAATGCACCGACGTTTGTGCTCCGGTCTTTAAACCCGCTGTATAAAGTTATCTCGGCGGCAGCCGCATCAAAGCCATCAGTTACATGTGACCAAACATAAATCCGCATCTCCCGGCAGCGAAACGTATGAAACAAGATAACAAGAATTAAGTACCGTTTCTCCGTGGCGAAGAAGAAGAAGAAGAGAACGAGGAGGAGAGGATTCACCCCGAGCGAAAACTGAGTGAAATGAATACGAGAAACGTCCGCGGCAAAGAGAGGTCCCCACGGTTTTACTAATCTCCTCCGAAGACAAATGGACGTTTCTAAACATCGAAGCCGCGGGTAATTTTGCATTCGTGCGCGACTCAAATGTCGACGATCGGAACCGCGACGTGTGTACACTCCGCGACAAAAAGATAACACGTAACATCTTCAAACGTCGTGATCTATTACAGTCACTCCTGTAATAGACGGCAAACTCATATAAATTGTCTACCTACGCTGCAATAATATTGTTCAAATTATCATTACAGGCTCAGATAAGAAAGCTATGAAAAATAGCCTCTGCATGAGATAACAGTCGCTTAGGAATTGTTTTACGTGATTAAATTTGCTTGTACTTAATATATGACAGTATTCTTCGAGTAAGTTCGATCGGTTTCGTAAAATGGAAAGATCATATAGAATGGAAACATTCATTCAGGTTGGAAGAAATGTTTGATTTTGAAGTGAATATATTGGGTTGTTCGGAAAGTAATTTCGTTTTTCCAAGGGAAAATGAAGACGATGTTTCGCTATTTATTTATTTATTCGGTGATGTAGTGGCAATTTTTGTTCTATGATCTTGTGCCATCTTTCTAGTAACTTGGAGATCCCATGTTCGTAGAATTCCTGTTTTTTATTAGCAAATAATTGAGTTGTATTACTTTTGACGCCTTCATTTAAAATGATAGTTACACCGCTTAAAAAGTGTTGAAAAGAACGAAATAAATGGTAATACGACGGTCCACCCTCTCTGTAAATAGCATACATTTTTTTCTCTGCTTGCATTGCGTTTTCACCATACCCGTAACAAAAACACAAAATGTGACGGATATGCTCACTTTGATTTTATTTATTTGATGCGATGACAAAAGAAATGCTTGAAAGATTCTAAAGTTCTATAAGGCACGAAATGACGTCCGAAATGTCTGTTCTGAAAATATACAATGATTTTCCGACTTAGAATAATGTTAAGTAATAATAAATTGAAGCAATACCATCCCTATACGAAAAACGAAATTACTTTCCGAACAACCAAATAATTCCGAGTACAAAGGTTTAAAAGTGGTCGATTACGCGAACCATTGTACATGCAAGATGATTGAATTCATTACGGGAAAATTATGAAAGCAATTCGGGAGTGCGTCTTTTTGTCGCGGGATGTACGTCGCGGTGGGAAAGAGCTAGGTAACGGTCCCCGAGTGCATCCGATACAGAGATCTCGCGATCGGTCGCGCACTAAAACGATGTATTCTGCGCGATGCACAAAAGGTATCGGGATAATCCTGGTTCCGTTAAGCGGCGCGCGAACCGTATTATTACGCCAGTTGCTTACTCATGCCGTTCTGGCCCGTTCGAGTACAGCGAAAGAACGTGGACGAACCGAGCTGCCGATTTCCAGGAAATTCACTTTCACCGGACCTTACCTTGCCTTGTCCGCGAGCGTTTCTCGAGCGAGTCGCGTCATTAGTTTCTTTAACGATTGCCGGACCCGAGAGCTTCTCCGTCCGCTTCGTTTCCTTCTCCTCATTCCGCCCGCAAACAAAATGGCCACGCACGATGTGTCATTATGCTCCCGATTCCTCTTCCTCAAAGACTGTTTGACAATTTTTCCTCTTGGTCATGTGAAATACATGCCATATTACATGCACTATTGTATATCCAAAATTCTAACGAAAACAGATTCTCCATTTTTACTGACTCCAAATCCGCTCTTGACGCCATTAGTAAACCGTCACAACACTCAACTATCCAATTTATCCAAAAAACCATAATAGAAATTCAAAACGCAAACAAATATATTAATCTAGCATGGATCTCTGGACATCTTGGCATCACTGGTAACGAAGCTGCAGACAAAGCGGTAAAAACAGCCTGCAATCTACCATCCTGGGACGCCAACTGTAAAATCAGTCTTCTGGATGCAAAATCCTCTGCTCAAAATGCCATTATAGATCTTTGGAATACCAACTGGATTAACGGCCCTCAAACCAAACTTCACAATATAAAAACTAATGTCTATGAAACGTTAAAAGATTCCGATTTTTCTAGGACAGACCAGGTCGCAATCACTCGCATTCGAACAGGACACTCAAGATATACCCATGACTTCCTTATAACCAAACAAAGCCCACCGGAGTGTAACACGTGTGGTGTGACCAATAGTATCCAACACATACTACTCGAATGTCCGAGCTTCTACTTGGAGCGATCCAGATTCTCTATTCAAAATGACCTCAAGTCGAACCTAAACGAAGATAACATCAAGAACGTCCTCCTCTTCTTTAAAACCATCGACATATATAAATTATTATAAGCATATTTTATTTTCTTCCACCCAAGTTCCAATATTAACTTTAAACAGTTGCAAATTATTATACATACTATTCGTACTTTAACAAATTGTAATCTGTAAACCATGTGGTCGCTAATGACCTTGCTGTTAATGCGACCACATTAAAATAAAATATTACTAACTAACTAACTAAAGACTGTTTGAAGCGTTTTGCTTCTACTTTTATTCGCTCGATCGGATAAACGCGAGGAATGCGTTTTCCAGGCTTTCTTGGTTGACCAGTTTCCTCTGGGAAAGTCTACTCTTCCAACCGGATAATTTGTGGGAGAGTGGTCCGGTTCTGGACCAATTGCTATGTTTTTTTTTTCTTTGGTTTTTGTGCTGATTGCAGGCAAGCGAAGCCGTAAGAAATTCTCTGTCGAGATATCTCGCGCTCGCGCGCGCGCTGCTCTTGGTTAGAGGAAGAGGACTTTCAGAATGTATGCGAGATAAAACGTTGTTGTCCAGAGCACAATTGGCGCCAAACATTTCGCTACCTGCGGCTGCATTATCTGCGAGCGAGTAGTTTCGCCGAGCGATAACGCCAAAAACGAAATCCGTTGTAAATTGTTGGTTGAATGCGAGATAACCTCTTTGGAAAAAACGTCTGCGACATTGCAGACATTGCAGATAACGGTGTCAGTGCGCGGCGTTCGTGATTCATTTATGACTTGACTTTTCTAATTGTTTACCGCGTTAATCGCAAACAAATCTAAATTTACCGCGTCTCTTTCGATGACTCGTCTGTTTCCGTTGGTTTCGCACGAATCGGACCCCGATTATAGCTGCGATTTCGAGTGGGATTTTCGTATTTGTTTGCGCGCGAAGTTCCATAATCTCGAGGCCGCATTCTTTAGGGTTAACGAGCAAGAACCCTGGAGAACGTGAGAGACGGCGCGCAGGGGTTGCATAATTGGGGAGGAATTGAATTCGACTCACCTGAGGTGCACGCTGACAGAACTCCTCCTCCGTGAGTGACGTCAACGTTGCGCCGTCGACGTTGAAGCTCTCCAATGGGACCGAGGGCAACTGCAATTGCCTTCTGGCCCATTGTATCCAGGCGGCTACGTCCGCTGCGCTCCAGCGTCGTGGCTCTGCAACAACAGCACCGTTCATACCTTACTTCCTACAATTTCTTTCCTCAATTTCAATTTTTAACATCAGCCGCTTGGCCGTTTCATTAACCCCTTGCCATGCAATATCTGTTAAAGTCAAGCTTTCAAGTCAAAATCAAATTCTGTTCTCGTTTCATCAATAAGCGACAAAGCAAATGCGAATTTTGCTTTCTCTTCTAGCAAATGATTATACTCAAGGAATTTCTAATCACGCTACAAGGGGATAATCGCCAAACTGCGGATCTTCATGCAAATTCCAATTTTCATGGATTATTTTACGAAAACCAGGATGAGGAACAAGTTTAATTTATTAAATAGCAAATTCCTTACGATAAGAATAGAGTAGAGATGTCATTAACGTTTGATACCAATGGTTCCTGGTACTTTAAAAACGTATAAATATTATAGACGCATAAAGATCCGCAGTCTACTAATCACAGATTAAAAAGTCTAAGAAGTTTCAACGAAACGGTCAAATTTCACTCGGTTTTGATTTCGCAGCGCGACTTTTTAGCCTAGAACCAAATCGTTTTCGTGTGTTCTGAATTTTTATTTTGACAGCAATCAGGCTATGAGGTTCATGTTGCCGTTTTTTATAATATTTTAACAGGAGCACCAGGCGGCCGGTGAATTGTAACGGAAGTATGGGCAGTGACCTTGGTCGAAGCCTCGAAATTTCGTAACTACTCACGAACGCTTACGATGCGCGAGTTCGTAACTTATTCCGAGCATGACATCACGATACGAACTAATAGTCGAACCGGTCGCTCCTACGTCCACGAAGATAACGTCGAAGCGTCGCCCGCGGCAAGGTAGCAAGAAGGCCCAAGTGTCTAATGGACACTCACGCACCTTCTTATTACCAGCCGAGCACTATATCTCCACGATTTATATATTTATTATACTACAATCTGCCGAGCGGCCATTAAGTCCTCTAACGGTGTGGAACACTTTTTCTCCACCGGCTGTCCCTGTGGGACACTGTAAATTGCCGTGTAATTTTCATACAATCAACCATTTTTTTACGGGCGAGCAATTATGCTCGCGATTTTCACCGAGAAACAGCTGGCCGCTAATAACCCTTTGCTACAATTTCAGAACTTGTGCGCTGCCGTTTCTCTACTCGAGCAAGGAACAAACGAGCTACGAACCTTTCGATCCAATTGAGTCATTTGTTACCATGCGAGAGACTGCGGATTTGTATGCAAAATAAAAATTGTTCAAGTCAATTCTGAAAACCGGAAGTCAAACGAAAATGCATTTCCTCTTTTAATAAGTTTGGGAAATTTATAATAATACGACAATACCGCTCGATTCTTGACAATTATTATTAACACACCAAATCCGCAGTGTACTTATCAATCAGAGATAAAAAAGGCATCCGCGAGAACGAAGATCAAAGTTTCGACTGTCTGGGCCTTGTTGAAATGTTCTGGGTCCGTTTGAGCAAGGAAAAGGAACATGGAGGGAAAAATCAAAGTTGGAGTGGCTCACCTGGATGAATGCCAAGCGCCACGCAGGTGTTGTCAAAGTCCTTCTGCAGCTGTTGAATGGCGAGACTGAGGACAGGCTCGATTTGCTCCCTGGTGAGGTCCCCGACGCACTCGCCGGGTTCCATGTCCTCGACGAACCCCGTGCCGACGTTCCCCAGGTCGACGGGTCTCAGGTTGTACTTCTTCTGGAAGCTGGTGTCCCTCAGGACCTCCCTGAGCAACTGGTGGTCGCTCTTCTGTCCGTCCTTGAACAACTCCTCTTCCTTCCGCAACGGATTCCCGACCTCTTCGTCGTGCACTCTCTCGAGTTTCAGCACGGTCGTCCTGGCGACGTCGGCGAAGTCCTTTCTGACACCCTTGAAGAGCAAGCTCCTCAACGGGGAGCTGTTGGTCTCGAGGTCGACCGGGTCCGGCGACGAACAGGTTGTCGACGAGGAGGACGTGAAACCCGAGCAACTGCTAGCGACGCTGTTGCTGCTGTTGCAGCTACGCGGCTCCTCCTTGAACAGGATTTCCTTCAGCAACGGGTGACCCTGCACTGCGGCATCTTCCTTCTTCGCGAAGAAGTCCGCGTCAAGGCTGTTGTAGATGTCCTCTTCCGTTCGGGGCGGCGTGCACGGCACCGTGCAGTCCGTCGAGTCCTCTCGGTAGCCCAGACTCTCTGCCAAGAGCCTGTAATCAGAGCCACCGGGGCCTGGATGTCACTCTACGACTACGACTCGATCAAACTGTTTCACATTACGCTTGTGTGTCCGGTTTAAACGTATGCACGCGATTATTTCCTTGGGGGAAAGGACGAGACACTGATTCAGAAAAGTCTGAGTCTCGAGGATGCTTGGAATCTTGTAGGAAACCTCGATTAGTCATGACGTTTTCGTTCTGGGGAAAAAAGATTCTGGGTTCCAGTAGAGAAGATGACGATACTGGTCAAGAGATGAAGGAGACTGTTTGATCCAATCGCAACCTTATTTTTGTTATATTTGTAGGATCTCAGAAAAAAGGAAGGCACCGCGCCGGGAATCGAACCCGGGCCCTCGCGGTGGTAGCCGATCGACTAACGCGCTCATCCTACTGATATCTACACTATGGATACGGGATTCGGATTCTGGAAATGTAACGAATTGAACGTAGGATTTGGATGCCAGCGCCGCTATCGTTCGACCGGTGTACTGTACTCCTCGTACTCCTCTTCACCCCGTGATCCTCTATACTTCGCCTTGTGTTTGCGTCCCTCTAGATGGCGCTGCTTTCAATCGAGTTGATTGGACGTCATCGACACTTTTTATTTCGTAGCGTGTCAATGGCGTCCAATTAACTGGATTGAAAGCCAGCGCTATCTAGAGGGACGCAATCACATGGCGAAGTATAGAGGATCACGGAGGTGAAGAGGAGTACGAGGGGTACAGTACACCGGTCGAACGATAGCGGCTCTGGTATCCAAATCTACGTTCAATTCGGAACAAAAAGCTGTGTAGCTGGATTATGGCAATACCGTATCCATAGTACAGTATTTCACCGATAATTGTCCAGAACACGGGTCTGCGGAGGGACAATTATGCGCGAGGGATATCATTGCTTGACGTTAGCCGAACGTAGAGAAGGACAGCCGAGCTCGAGACGCCTCGGTCACCGAGATATGTAAACATACCTAATCCGAATTTCCAACTTCTTTATTAATCATTATTATTTTATCGGACATCGATGACCATATTTTTGGCATTTTTCTAATAAAAATGATACCAAATATGATATAATTCCGACGATATTTACTTGTGTAATCGACAATTAAAGTTTCGGGCGCGAGGAAGGATAACGTATGGGAATGAAAGAGACGCGGAGAGTCGCGATTATTATCATATTATATTATATCATATTTGGTATCATTTTTATTAGAAAAATGCCAAAAATATGGTCATCGAAGTCCCATAAAAAAATAATGAATAATAAAGAAGTTGGAAATTCGGATTAGTATGGTCTCACCGATATACCCGAGCCGCATGGTGTCATATTTCTCGGCGACCGAGACCTGTCGAGCTTCACGGTCCCTCAAGGGGGTACACCCCGCACTAGTGGGGATATCTCATGGACAATTATGTCGGAGAAATTTGGAACAATTACCGATGAAATACTGTATATATGTATATCAGTGGCTCACCGACGGAACCCTCCCACCTTCTTCCTAATTTCCTACGGTATTTGTGGTCTGGGGGGTCCTAATCCCACATATTTAAATAGAGAAATTTTGAGAGGTAAAAGTGTGGAAGATCTATCCGTCTATGTATATTGAACGCACAAAGGTGCTACACCTGATAGAGGAGGAACTGTTGATACAATTGCAACATTTTTCTCATTATATTTGAATAAAAGATTTTTGAGATGTAAAAATGTGGAAGGTCTATCCTTTTATATTGGATACCAAGAGGGTACTACACTTGTTGATATTTTGTTTTCAGGGTGTCCATGATCGATTTACCTGGATTCCTGCAAGATGGCCAGCAGATCGAGGCTCTTCTCCCTTTTGACCGGTTGCTTGGCGGACGGTTCAGGGCTGGTCGGGTAAAATTGTGCGCTCTGGGGGCTCCTGGGCACGTAGTAGGGGCTGGTCGGGTACCCTGGCGAACCCTCGTGCGAGTAATTAGGGGATAGCGGCAGTTCACCACCTGCGCCTGGATATGGCGGGCTCGAGTACGTGGTGATAGGTGAGCCGGGGCGCGGCGATTGTGCTTCCTGTTTGATTTGGGTGAGTTTCAGTGTGCTCTGTGCGCTTGTCGCGCCATAATCGTCCGAAAGGAGGGACAGATCGAACTGGAATGTGCTGTAATCGAACGACGGCGAGTAGCCGGCTGCGGAGGGTACTGTTTGTGGCATCTGGAACAGAAAACGTCTAATTAGTTGTACGAACACTTTGTCTCGCAGCCATTATACCGATTTAACAAATAAATTAACCCCCCTTGTCTTATGATTCTGTTCGATTTTTTCGACACGAGTCTGTGTCGATATTGCAAAGCAGGGGCTTGCGGAATTTTGAGTTTGACAAGAATTTTTAGAAGATACAGAGTAACTATTCGAAATTCTAGTGTACAGCGATATACAATTACGGATAAATTGTTAAATTTTGATATTCCTGGTTTCTTCATGGAACATTCAACCGTCTCGGGAACATCGAAGTGGAGCAAGTTTTGAATTGCAGGTTCGCTGTCGAGGGCTCAAAGATGAAGTGTCGAGCGCTGGGTTTCGTGTTCCATCAGTATTTATAACTGCAGCCGGCCGATAAAACTGCAGAATTTACTCAGGGACCGTGCGAGCCGAAAGATCTAGTAGAAATGATACACTTTCACCGAGAGCGCCTCGGTGGACCCAAGGGACCATTTATCTTTCCGCGTGTTTATTGCCCGTCCCGCGCTTAACCTCGCGTCAGTTTGTTACGCTCCGTAAGTCACTTATGGCTTCGGGCGATCTCGGGCCCCATCTTTGAAACCCGCGAACCCACCTTGGTGGCGATATCGTTCCGTCAAATGTCCAATTCCAGCTAGAACGTCACGTTCAATTCTGTAACAACACTTTCAACCTCCAGCGAATTTACGACATTTTTTTCACGTCGGCGGTGGGTTTTTCGTCTACGAGTAGAAAGCGCCAGTCTTTGTCATGCACGCGAAGATGCACTGCTTCGTGCGAGCACTTCGCAAGAAAATCATCGAACATGAACGAATTCGGAAACTGTATAAGAAAATATGAAGAACGAATAGGTGAATTATTATTTTGTTATGTCACTATTTTATTTTTCTTGCAAAGAATTTTTCAAGCAATTACAGGAATAAAAATTGGCACAATAGTAGTATTTATTTGAACGAATAGTCACGCATTAAAATAAACTTTTCCAGTGAAGATTGTTATTCAATTTGTGGCGATTTTTATTTGACTTTCGCAGCAAAGAATATTCGAGTCGATGAAATAATTTGTTCCCTCGTTCCTTCGTTTTCATGAAAATGGACATAAAATTGGGAGCTTGTTTCGATACAATTTCATTGCGAAATAAAATGACAGAGTCCTGCACGTAGAAAGTTTGCAAGCATAAGATTCTCCGGGCATAGTAATTCGCCTGAAATTGCGGCGGTCTCGTGTTTCTCGAGCAAGGGTCTTCAGGTTATTGTACGGCCTCCGATTCGCATAACGCCGAGCATTCCAGTCCGGCTCGGTTAAATCAAAGAAAGCTGCGGAGAGCGACGGGGATCGGTAATTAAAACTTCACCCCCGTATATCGAGGTTGGGGTCAAGGAGTACCGATAGAGGGCCGGCGATATCCGGCGCGAAAATGCCGGGCTCGCGAGATGGGGCCCGCCGATAATAAATATCGTTCCGGAATTTCTTTATAAATAATCGCTAACGACGTCGCTATTTTATCTTTCCTCCCGGTGAAAAAGAAGGCGGGGGATGCATCGAAACACTTTCCCCCGCGAGTCTACGGCTGAAAGACGAAAGACGAAAGAGGAAAGGGGTTCCACAGGCGGTGTTGGTGGTGGTGGTGCTCGCGAGCTCGGTGCACCTTAAGGGCCCATTTATCTTTCCGTGTGTTTATTGCCCGTCGTGTGTTTGACCTCGCATCAGTTTGTTACGCTTTGTAAGCCCATTACAACGTTCCCAGTGCATCTTCCCTACGCTCTCAGGCGGGGTCGCGTCTGACATTTTGACGTAGTGCCCCGCAAAGGTCGACGCGAAATAAACGATTATACCCATACCCGTACTCGTACCCGTACCCGTACCCGTACCCGTACCCGCGTCCGTACCCTCGTCCGTACCCGTTGCCCAGTACCCGTGCCTCTCGTCCACGGGGCCCGCGGATTTGCACGCTTACGCTGCCTCCTCGCTGGATGTGCCCACGTTAGAGACACAATGCAACCCGTATCCCCTCCCACAACAACCACTACTACCACCTGGTTTGCACACCGTGGCTATGTCTGCTCCGACGAGACTCGCGGCCAACCAACAAGGAGAGATAAAACCTTAGGAGAAGAGATACGGGGAAGGAAACAGGCACAAAAGAGAACCGCTTATTCCCTCGACTTCTCCTAGCCTAACGCGAAAGGTCCCGCGGAGAAAGAGAATGTTTCCATCTATGCTGATGGGATCTATGGACGATGGAATTCCGAGCCGGGCTTCCCTGAATAGCTTCGGAAAGAACGGGGTGTTAGACGCCCCCCTTCCTCTCCATCCTCGCCTACAACCCTCTTCTCGCAGATACGCCGTTTCCAGTATCCTGAAATCTAGGGGCCCTTGACCCCTGTCCCACGATTTCATTCTCATTTCCAGGACCCAAAAAATACCACAGTGCCCGGATAACAGACTTATTCAATTGGGAATCGAGAAAATTGACATTCCGTTTCAATATTTACGAACTCTATGTCTTCTAAATTCCTAGATCGCAACTAGATCGTTGGTTAGGATCATCAAGTGTGTAGAATTACATACTTTTCCATCATCAACCATCGAAGCCCTCTGCCAAATGTTTTGATGCTTTGACAGTCTTCGATGTTCACAAATGTCGACTATCCCTCTCGGAAAACAATTTAAAGGTCCGATGCAGAGACATGTGGAGGTTTGTAAAAGCTTGAAGAGAGAAAAAGAATCGTCCAACAGACGAAGAACAGTCCAATTACCGATTGTTTTATACCGCTTTCCAAAACAGTTTGGAAATGTTCGGAAGAAAATAAAAATTAATTAGATGACGGGACGATTGACAACAGAGACCACGCGATATTTTTCAATTAATTGGTGGACGTTCGTGTAGGGCGTTTTTTTTTCAAGAGGGCTGGGCCTGTACGACAGAAATCGAGCCCACGACAAGTTTTTATGACTTCCTCGGTTTCCTGGTATCTCCTTGGCCTTTCCTAAGGACCAGTCATTGACGTCACGCCGCCGACCAACCAACGGTGCAGCTGCATTCTCTCCTTTCGTGCATTAACCGTGGAATTCCACCGAAGTCACGATACGCGGATCGACCTCATCATTTCCGAAGAATCGACACATTTTTCGATACCGTGCCGTAACGGCCGTTCGTGGTAACTGGGACAGACTACTATACTTTCTCGAATACGACGGAAAAAAGTGGAATTATTGTCTGCGAAATCAATCTGCCTCCTCGGGAAAAAAAAAGTTGGAAAGTTGGATTCAAATGAGACATTCTGCACATTATTTTCTAGTAACGATCGAAACTGGTACATAAATGGAGAAATGTATCGTTAAGCTAATTAACCTTTTGCCTTAAATCGGCAACTTTTAACCTTCCATCGTAAACCGTGGTATATGTGTATTAATACTAGAACTACCGGACCAGTCAAAATGACTGGTTTTTAATATTTTCTTTCGCGAATTACTGAAATTATAAAAATCTTTCCATCGGAAATTTAGGAACGAACTTCTTTATTGAATCACACATTGCAATGAAAAGAATATGAAGTCTGAATAGATGCAGTCCTGTAATTATTACAGAGCAATAAACATTAGTCGCATTTATGACTCGGTAGTTCTAGTGTTAACACATAGCAGCCTAACCGTTTTACATTGACTTTAAAGCCATACAAATTATGTGCAGCTTCGGGCAAAATGAAACAGTATGTTTGGAAATTTTCTTTCACACTATAATCCGAAATAAAATTCTTAGATGACGCCACTGGAAGTAACTTGTTGGATCACAATTGAAATTGTTGCTGTCGAAGGATCCGCTGAAAATTCTCTAGCCATGGACCATGGGCTTTTAAAAATTATTAAATAAGCGCCGGTAGGTAGTGTATTAAAACATAAACAGTTACTTTAACCTGCGCCCGTCCAATTAAAATGGAGGCTCGACGAAAAGAACGCGCTATAGTTATGCGATCTGAAACATCCCGAAAGTATTTAATCGCCTATCAGCTACGAAGAATTTTCTCACCCGTCTGGAATTCGATTTGTAGGAGATTAGGATGATTCCGGCGCTAATGAATGCGATCAGAGTGAATCAACAACATTTCGCCCGGACGACGCGGCGCGCCGCGACGTGAGTTGATCCTGCGGATGGACGCATTTTTCAGAGAAAGGAGCCGGGCACGTCTTCGCCGAGAGCCAACATTAAAATGTCGTTTTAATAGTTCGCGACCGTCCATAAATCGAGCGGCGTAGAACTTTATCTCCGTAGACAGAATGCATATACGGGCTACTAATTGGGCGTCCGTTTTCAGAACTTCGCTTCGAACGATTAGCAAAGGACGTGCAAAAAGAGAAAGACCGGGGAAACCGATGCAATTCCTCATCTCCGTTATAGGTGAACCGATTGAAACGTTGTGTCCGCGCGCCTATTATTGAGAGTTTGCGAAACGACCCGCTTAATTGGACAAACCTGCGATAAAAAGCGAAAGCGAATACCGAACGAGGAAAGAAGTTTATTGCGTCGGCCTTGAATGAAAATCCGCGAGTGTCTCCGTTAATTTATCTAACTTTCGTACGTCTCAATCTCGGAATGAACAATCGACCTAACAATCCCGGCAAAAAACCCAACGAGACCGTTCGAACGGGAAACGTGACGAACGTTCGTCGAAGCGAATGTTTAAATTAAGAGGGAAATTCATTTCGCAACACCGAACAGAGAGCCGTCATTATCGCGTTACATAATTATCACAATGTCTGCGGATCGGCTCCGCGCGTACGACTCTCGAAAGTCCCGATAAGTCGACTGTTTATGAATCACCATTTCACGATGATTCATTAACTCGCTAGAAAGTCTCGCTTAAAAAAAAATACATCTCCTCTGTTTATCGCTGTAGTAAAGTAAACGAGAACAACTCGGCGAAATAAATAATAATTATACGAACGGACGACAGATAGCGACGGTATCTATTATGGTGGTCAGGATTTCATAATGATTGGGCTTAATGAACGAACTTTGTACGGGATCGCCGATTACTTCGTCTAATCGAGATGCTGCGGACGTTTTTGATGTCAATGCAAACAAAAGAGATAATTGGGTGGCCTTCAGAGCGGCACAGATTATTTTTTTGCACTCTGACCTTCGCGTCGGTGGTCCCCATTCTTCGAATAACTCTACGTCCATTTCATTTTTTTATTATTTTACAATTTATCCTAGACCATGGACAATTTTTGTTGGCGGTCGATTCGTGGATTGGTTCGCGAGAAGGTCACCGACCAGTCAAGGGAACAACAGGCATGGTCAAGGGCAACGATTCTATGGTTCACAGGACCAAACCTCGGATGATCCTTAATCCGTCGTGACGTAACCAAATTGGAAAGGGAGATGACGTCACGCAAACGTTGCTTTGTCCACGACTGACAATGCTCGTCGAATTTCTTCTTGCTCCTGCCGCACGATGATAGAATAAAGGCCCACTATTACAAACGTAAAGTCATTGTTTTTTTTTTCTCTCCCCTCGGCCTTTGTTCGCGCGAGTCGCCACCGATTAATCGTCGAATCGACGGGCATTACATGCTCGTTACATATTCCGCTGGACACCGATAAAACCGTTAACCCCGCTGTATTTTTGTATTTAGTTATATAATTGTTTATATAAGACCGCCGATTATTTTGCCGACTTATCGTATATATTCGCGATTGTGTATTTTGTCGCTCTGCTTGTGGCATTGCATTTGTTTGCACCGAATCTACAATCAGACGTGGTTCATTTGACAGCGATAGTCGCCTTGAACCTTCGGGTTACTAAAAAATTTCTTCGAGATTATTGAGCAAACAAACTGGCCACCGTAATTACTTTGTACATTTTTCTACAACTATATGTGAACAATTACAAAAGCACAAGCGAGTCGTTCTTGATGGTTGACTTGTTCCATTTTAACACTTTCATCGTCATGTCACCCATATCTGGGTGACGGAATTATTTATACGGAATTGATAATTAATGTTTACGTTGGTAGATCGAGTGTACAAAATTTCCTTACGATTTGAGGAATAGAAGAGACTTGAAACAGTAATTAGTATTAGTAACTTCTTAATTTTTGTTTTGTATATTAATTTGACTTTGTGTAATTTTTATGATTCTCGAGTGGGCGATGAACGTGTTAAATAAATTGCCCGAGTAATTATGCTCGGCACCACTGAATGAGAAAAATTGAAGTGTTGAAATGGATGTACAATATTTTATCAATTTCCTCTGATTTATATCTTGAGAAGTTGACCAATTTGGGAAACGAGTGGCTCAAATAATTCAAGCATTTTGAATGTAGAAATTTTCGCTACTTATTTTGGCTACGCGTTTAGATTGAATCGCTTCGAACACAGTCAAGCGGTTGAAGAGAACCTTTGCCACTCCGTTTCCAATAATACGCTAATGGCCGCAGCTTGTAACCAAAAGGAAAGGGCGCTCGTAAAAGATTACAGTTAGTACTGAAATACCGTCCGCGCCATTAACGCGTCATTCCACCGGCAAAGTGAAGTTATAAACAATTAAGCTCTCGTCTCGTTATTTATTAACCTCGTGCTGCAACAAGCGAAAGAATGGCTACCGGATCGAGGACCTTCGGCCAGCGAGCACGGATATAAATAAGCAATAAACGAAAATTAATTGCATAATTTAATGCTTTCACCGTTACGCCGGCCCGGGGCAGCTGGGACTTCTCTCCCATCGTTTTTTAATCCATTTCGAAATTTTTATGCCACTGTAATAAAATTGTAACGTTTCGAAGACTTTATAAGTATTACCGTTTGGTGCTACAATTATTCCCGCCATAAATAAACGTCCGAAAAATCCTGCACAGTTTTATCAACGGTGTTCCGAGTAATTAATTCCGGTTATGCTAAACACGACGAACCGAAGGCAGCTATCGACAGACTCTCCGTAAATCATGGTCCGCCGAGTGCGATCGGAATCGTCGTATTACTCTAAAAACCCGGATTCTCGCAAATCGCGCGCGAATTAGATCGTTTTTGGCGATTCGCCAAGATGTTGCGGCTTCTAGCAATTTCATTAGCACGAGGCTCGCAGGAGAAACGATTCGAAAGGTCGAGCGTTAGCGTGTTCTTAATCGGCGCATTTTTGGCACGACAGTTTTAAATGAAAGACGTCTCGACGCGTTGAAATGATAGACCGCAGGCAATTTGTTATTCAGGAATCCCGTTCGATACACTTCCATGAATGAGCGAAATACACGGTATAGTATTAATAAACTCGAATGTCACAAGACTGTACCGTTACCTGTCACGGCATTCTGCGACGATCAGCATACTTCTCGCCGAGATAATTACCATCCGTGATGTCGAACGTGCCGCGGGCACCATCTCTGTTGACGTCGGACGAATTTCTGTCGACGTCGATCGTCCGATCGACACCGTCGACGATCCACATTTTTTTTCATTTCCCCGTTGTTCTATCCTTGAATCGATTACATGTACGCGCGCCTGCGCTTGCGCACGCGAGCAACAGTCGCGATGTAACGGTAAGATGATTTTACGCCGACGCGATTCCGTTTCGGATTCCTCGAATGACTTCGCGGAACGGTGACGATCCGGCTAAATTGCACGATACATAATGCAACGATCGATCGATTCCCTTTCGTCGGCGGCGTAATCATGCGGCCAATCGTTATTATGTAATTACCCTGGTGTGCTGCGAATTTGTTTAACGATCCACCGCGGGACAGTGATTAATCGTACCTCGCGAAGAATTAGCAAAAGCAGACAGTCGAACGATTATCGTTCGCAGAACAAGTAGAACCGAACGAATCGCGAAATGACGATCTAGTAACTCCAATCGTGAGACGAGCGAGGAATTCGAACACTAGAATTGATTGATACTTCAACCAAGCTGGGCATGGATTTTCGAATTTTAACCTATCAATCTTCTTTCGTATATTTATGAATTTACCTCTTTGAGATCGATGGTGTTTTTAATGGATCACAGTATTAATATTTAATATTTTCAATTGATAGCTAGGAAATTCGAATTCAAGTAGCAATAATTGCAAGTCAATCGTAAATTAATTGGAATCGCGGAGAAAATAAAAATTCGCGAAAAGACAATGAGATGAAAACATCTGAAATTGGCGAAAAACAAAAGTCGGAATGAATATCAAAGTAGATTGCGTATCTTTATGCAAAATAAGAATATTCTGCACCAATTGAGCCGAAAACGAAGTGTATTTGCGAGCGCGATGGACGTGGCGAATTTAATTGCCGGATGAAATCGATTAATCGCAATTAGCCAGGCAGTTTCGTCGCATATCGCCACACGGTTGCAATTTCTTTCGGCGAATCGTTTAAGAAACGAGCTGCAGACGATCGACGACAGCGTAGTCCGTTTTTCTTCATTTCCGAGAATCATGCGCGGCGGTCGGATGATATTAATAATGAAAGGCGTAAATCAGATAATCGAGGAGCCGAACGATGCTCGGAAAAGATCGATTGGAATCTCGATTGCGGGAGGAACGGAGTGACAAACAACGGGAGAACATCGATTACAAAGTTGTTTTTCTGGAATCACGTAACCGCGAACATAAATTACCGCGGGCACGATTGAATTCGATTATCGACGAGAGCGCGGCGGGAGTAAACGTTTGAAATTCAATGCGCGGGCTCAATTGTTTTAGCCGAGATGATACAGAAAGCGGCTGAAACGATGCTGCAAATTTATAGAATATAAATTAAGTGTCAAGTTAATATTTGGCAACGCAGAACTTCATGGTATTTTACACGCATTCCCCGAAATATGTGAACTCGATGGCACAGACAATTATTTAATGTCACTGTCAAATATTGACACTGTTAGGCGCACACACTGCGGAACTATTGTGGGAATGGTTACTCCCCGAAGGCGGAACAGTAGTATTATCCACGCGATTCGAAGTCCGGAACTACGAAACGTTCAGTTTGAGATTTTTGTAACACGAGCACACACCGACGCGACGGTCGTGTACCTGAACTCGACGTGAACGACCGCTGCCACGGAACACGTGTACCATTCATGACAGTTGCGTACCATCTAAGATGATCTGCGCCCGACGACTGTCCCACCTACCGTTTCTGGATCTGTGCGAGGAGAGGAGGCGTTAGGCGTTCCTTTTTTTTTCTCGCGGCGAAATTCGCTTCGATGGAATTTCGACACCGTTGCGTACAGGCGAATTGAAAGGAAAAAGGTCAACGTGCTCACCGGTTGGCCAATAAATTTAGAGGGATCATTTGCTTTGCATCTCCGTCTCCAATGGGATGATCGCAATGTCCTTGTACAGTCGATCATTAATTTATTATTAATTCTAGCGATAACGATTGTAAATGAGTTTTCAATGTATTCTCGTTGGATTGCCCGGCTTCCGCTGATTTCTATCTCTCCTGTCCACGCATGTTTTATGCAGCAATTATTAAAATAGTTTGTTGCCGAGAAAATATGCCACATTGTTTTGCATTCACAGTAAGACAGCCTCTTCCTCTTCCTGATGAACAAGGACGAGGATTCTCCGTCTTTTGATAATTGCATACACGTTGCCTCGATTATTTTCAATTGCCCCAAGGATACCGTGCAAACTCAATTACGATCGGAGCTTTCGATACGTCTCTATTATCGATCGAATACGATCTGTGGCGTGCGGACCTCGACGACCTTATAATCCAACGCTCGACTATCGATCAACGAATTTACAAAGCCGCGAAGTCAACGTTCTCGCGTTAAATTCAACGATATTAACAATCCAAGTAGGAAATAAAATTAAATCGAAAGTAATTATACTGTGGATTCGTTGTAATCTCGAGCTCGACTCCGTTGGCAATTAAAATCACGACAAGAAAGAGGAACGGGAGATGAGCATGAGTATCGTGCCCAGGATGCACATCTCTCCGCTGCAAATCTGGCACATATTTGAATAACTCGTATCGGGACGAAGACTAACGGTACGCGCGCACAGTTTCGTCCATGTAATACGATATTAAAACACCGTGGAACCGAGCAAACTCTTTGCTGAAATTGTTAACAATTTTTTCGAAGGCGTCTCAAACATTCTAACACGCTTGTTTCAAGCGTGCATGAGTGGAGAGTGTAGTGTACTCGCACTTCTGTAGAATTTAAGCGTTGGGAGCTTGGTAGTTCTTTATTAACGAGAAACAAACGGCTGGAGAAAATTTTATACTCGCGCTTAATAAAACGAGATAATTTACAAGTACGAGCGCGTTGTTTAATTCACACTTTTGTATCGCAAGTGAAACTTATACGCAGAATGTATTTCTGAAATATCGCCTATTCTCTCTCTCGCTTACTCTCTCTCGGTTGCCGGTTACAGAACGACTGAGTCAGTGGCGCGGGAGAGAGAAAGAGAGCGCGCGAGAGCCCCGCGTGGCTAAATAGTCTAATATTTCGCGCAATACCGAACTCGCCTGGTATTATAGTGCCCGTCCCGCAACAACGCTCATTGTCCAGAAAAATATTTCCATAAGCCACTGCAGGTTGCAAATAAATCTTTCCAGAATCCTAAAAGTGTCTGAATGGAACAAGAATTTAAATAATAATGGATTGCCGATTAATTGCAGAATCTACATAGACATTTATGCCTTTCCTGAATGATCTAAGCGAGTTCGAAAGAGGACACTGCATTTTTAAATTCCTCGCGTGCTTTCACTTCTTTGCATTCTATCTGTTCACTTCTGTCATGATGCATAAAATCTGCAGACTAGTCACGAATCATCGAATCGTTAAATACGGTCAGCCCCCCTATAACGCGATTCATTCGTATCGTGATATATGGAAATCGCGTTTAAGAAACTCAGAATTAAGTACAGAACAGATCAAATTAAATTATATTTTATATGGATCCAATCGCGTTTAAGTAACTCAGAATTAAGTACAGAACAGATCAAATTAAATTATGATTTATATGGATCCAATCGCGTTTAAGTAACTCAGAATTAAGTACAGAACAGATCAAATTAAATTATATTTTATATGGATCCAATCGCGTTTAAGAAACTCGGAATTAAGTACAGATCAGATCAAATTAAATTATAATTTATATGGATCCAATCGCGTTTAAGTAACTCGGAATTAAGTACAGATCAGAACAAATTAAATTATATTTTATATGGATCCAATCGCGTTTAAGAAACTCAGAATTAGCACAGATCAGATCAAATTAAATTATAATTTATATGGATCCAATCGCGTTTAAGTAACTCAGTATTAAGTACAGATGAGATCAAATTAAATTATATTTTATATGGATCGAGTCGCAAGTTTTGCTGCGGCGTTATGAGGAAACAGCCATCACAACATTTCGAGCGCAAAGTAAATAGGCGCGTGGTGTTCAATTATATTATATTCCGAGTGCTGACGCAGAAACGCGTTGCGAAATAATTTGAGTAGTACGAAGCAGAATGATACAGCCAAGGTGGGACAAGCAAAAGGAGAAAAACGGCCGTGAAGGAACGCGTTGCATGGGGAAGGCTCGTGAAAAGAGGTGAAGAGGAGAAAGAGAGAAAGAGTGAGAGAGAGGGGGGGAGAGGGAGAGAGGAGAGGAGGGTAGAGCAACAGGCGAGGAAAAGAAATTGAAATCAGAGTTTCTATGTAAGCTGCATCGCGCGTTGGCGCGTGTATACGAACCACTTCGGAGCAGAAATTATGCTCGAACTGGCGCATAACGATAATGTGCATAACTTATGCGCGTAGAGTGCCGCGAGTAAGCCGCGTCGGAGCATCGGCGTTGCTATATGGAAACCCAGCATGCTAAAATATCGAAAGATTCCGAATGGCAATAACGTTGACTAAACACGGGCGCGGGAACGGGTCTCCTCATTCTCTCTCGCCTTTCCTTGCTCGATAAGGAATGCAATCTTGTCGGTAGAGGGGCGAATAATGGCCGATCAGAGCTTGTTATCGGAGCCGTATTAATTCGCCGATTCAAACTCCCGCGAAACAAATGGGAAAGTTTTCTGCTCATCCTCTGCGATTGCAAAATACTTACATCTTCCATCCCTACATTTCTCTCTCTTTCAAATATTTTCCGAAACAGAATGTTTTTGCAACCTTATTCTTTAAATTCTATTCTGGGCTTTCAAAAATTCTAAAACAATTCTAAAATACGTATTAAAGTCGCTATTTTACTATAAAATCGTTGGAACGTCAAATGTTTAAAATAATAATGGGATAACATAGATATCGAAACGAAAAAAAATGCAAGAGTAAATAAACGACCCTGGTGGCCCCAGGGAGAATTAACTACTGTTTGGACAATAAAACTAAAGAATCAAAAAATTGGTTGGTGCAATCTTGATCTGTTTGCATTGTACAGGGCCTAAAGAATTTAATTTTGAAACGCAGACAAGCAATCACAAGGCAAAATATAGATGCAACAGCTGTGATTAAAATAAATTCCTGACTGTTACAATTCTTCCGAAATTTTTACTAAAAATCCAGCTGTCTAACAACGATTTGGAGCAAGTAGAAGCGTCCAGCAATGGTCAGACATGCCACAAGATTTTCCTTCAACGCCACATCAACGAGTATTTGTACGAGAATGGGCGGAATAACGAAGTCGGCTCTAAAATCGTTCATAATCTCGGCTTCGGAGACGTAACGCGAACGCACCCAGCAATGATGCTGCACCGGCGCGTGATGTTGCAAAACGAAAAGCGCGCATGACGAGTTACAGATGCGAGATAAGAGGAAGACGGCACCCACACCTGGGACGATAGGCAGCCGCAGCTAAATGACGCCTTGGCGGACATTAATGAGCGAACATAAACGGAGTCCATCGCAGTTCCTTATTCTCACGCTTGTCTTTCGTCGGACTCCATGGCTGGACGTTTCTTTCTGGCCGATGTCTGACCCGTGTACACACGGGGCCTAATCACCGCGACCTTCCGTTCCTCGCGAACACGGGATTAATTAAAATCGTGTTAACCCTATTTAGAAAACCCATTTATCCTACACCACTGGCTGGAAACGTTCGGTCACACGAATTCTAGCGTCCGCTATCGACGACACGAGACAGTATCAATATAAAAATGATTACGTTTATGAGTGACATGTAGACTGAGGATTTTATGCATTTCTAATAACTAGACTGCGGATTTTATGCATTTATGAGAAAAATTGGTACGTGCGATTTGAAGCAATGGACGTATTAAAAAGATTCAAAGACATTAGTGTATTAGTTTCAGTTTAATAAGACACTTAAAAAAAGAAACACGTTTTTAGTTTGCTCTTGTGTCTTACAATCAATGCAAACAATCAATAGAACAATAACAATGACTGGGATACCGAGTTTGATATCGAGTCGAGGAAGGGTTCAGTTATCCTCAGGCATTAAAAACACAAAGTTTCGTGTTTAACAATAAATCAAATAAATCTTCCAGCAATTATATTCGCCTTGTAGCTCGTTTCCTTCGCATCGATGGACGTTTATGGTCGCTGTTGAGTTAGGGAGGCGAGCTGAAAGTCGAAATTCGTAGGAGGAAACGAAGCAGGGTCTCCTAGCGAATTTTAATGCGCCAAGGGCCACGGTCCCTTTCGTTTCACGGATTTGATACCGTTACGAAGGGACAGTGGCCTCTCTGACCGGTTCCCGGGCCCCGAACGGGCCCCGAAAAAAAAAGCGAAAAAAGAGAATAGGGGATCGGGAGGAAGACGAAGGGAGCAAACATGGAGAGCGAGGCGAGACAAATAAATAGGGAGCGGCGATAGCGTAAATAGTAACATAATACCGCATAATGGGGGCATAACGTGGCTCAGTAATGCCGTCGGTGCATCACCGTGAAGAAGTTACGGCAGGTCGGCCTTTGTCCGCCGTGAGCGGGCCCTAAGGCCGCGTTATTAAGCGTTTTATAAGGCCCGAAGGATCGCGGGCCCCTTGTCCTAGGAGAGCGCAACGTTTCCTTCGTATAACCCCGTGGACGTTATAAATTCGACCTGTTGCCGGTACGAACACCTGGACCCGCTCTCCAGTTCAACTTGAGATCGCAAACGATCCTCCCGGCATTTTTCACCGAGGGAAACCATAACGAGTCCCTGCCTCGCCTTGCCTCGCCTCGGGACTGCTCGATTTCTTGCGGCCCATGCCAATTAAAACCCCTTTAATTACGCTTTCCAACCAATCTTAATGTTCCGTACATCCTTACACATTGTTTAAACATACTTAACTCTTTACGCTTTTATAAAAAAAAAATTACATTCGCTAGAATCTGCAGAATCATTCTGTATAAAACTCATTCTCATAGCTTCTCGGATTTGACAAGAAAAAATTCGAAAAAGTTGCAACAACTCTATCTTCGACATCTCTGTTTCTCGAAAATTGATGGTGACGAAGAGAAATTGTCTCCTGGTTATCGAAACGCAAAATTCTTGTGAGAAAGTGTAACGTAATCTTATTAGTTCATCTTATTAGCGTGCGCAGTCTCACAGTTCCAGCTTGAACATTCCTAATAAAATATGTTTGTTGAAAGTGCGTCGATTTTATTTTGATTTCACTGCTAGGGTAGTCAGCAACGAGAATCAAGAGTACAGTGTTTTCAGCAGCGATGGCGATTCACGTGGTCGTGCGTAATTTGCGGAGACTTTAACGAGGGGATAGAGATGTTCAGCGTGCGAAGCCGAGCGTTTTGCGGAACAAGGAAAACGTGCAGTTCGACAAGGTCTCCGCGTTATTATTACTTTATTCGTGTACGCGTGACGCGATCCTGTGTTCCTTTTCTCAATGATACGGATCTTGTTTGCTTCTTCTTCTTCTTCTTCTCCTTCTTCTACTTTTACTTTTACTTCTGCGGCAGTTCGATGCGTGGGCGAGCACTTTTTTTCACGCGCTTAAAATTCATAAGTTACGTGGAGGTTTATATGGAATATTTTCTGCTCTTAAACTCCGATGATTTATTCGAAATGGAGATTCGACGGCGTGTTCCGTGCTACATAATTCTGCCAACAGCGAGCGTCGGTGTATTAGAAATTAAGTAAACGGACCGTCGCGACGCGCCACCGGAATTATGTGTTTTGTCAAGCAACAGGATGCTGCTGGAACTTCAAAGCGCCCGTTTCGAAAACTTAATTCTTTTCGCTGGCTGGCGGCGATCGTTCCAAACTTCTTTTTTCCGTTTCGTGTTTGTATTTGTTGTTGCCTCTGCCGGTTTCATTAAAAGCTCGTAAACATGTCTGAATAAAATTGTTGTTGTTTAACTCCTCGCTCCATTCGTTCCTCGATAGTTAATATTTATCCATTAATGACAATATACAAATATAATCGATATATCAATTTTATTTTTCTCCCACGAAATTCTAAACGTTCTAATTATTGCAGATGTAACGAAAAGAGTAACGCGAACAGTTCACAATTGTTTATATTGTTAAAAACGATATTGTTAAAAAAAAAAAACATGTGGATAATGAAATTGGAGTAGAGGAAGGAATGGTAGCGGAATCGTAAGGTAGCGTGGTACACGGGAAACAGTTAGTTAGCTCGGATCGTTTCTAAACGTTCCCCTGCCGAGAAACGCGGTTAGGTGTTCCGCGCTTGCTACTCCGACCGCATAATCGAGTCTCGTTAATAATTGCCTCATTATTGCGCGCCGTTGCGCCGCATCGCTTGTAGCCGAGATATTGGCAGTGTTCGCTATTAATAACACTTTGCCGCCCACGCATCGCCATTGTTGCGAGTGGGGTCCCGCGCATTTCACGTGTGCACGCCGCGATCACGGTGCATACATTACGGTGCACCGTGGCACGGTGCGGCGCGGCGCGTCGCGTCGTTCTCTCGGTGCATGCGCTCTGCACCGGCCCAACAAAGGCGCGAAAAGCCCGCGTTTCGTATAATCGAACGATTCAATTCTACCGATGCGGGCCCTCAATCGAATCGTATTCTTTGCTCTCGTATTTTTTATTCTTTTCCCTCTCTCTCTCTCTCTCTCTCTCTCTCTCTCTCTCTCTCTCTCTCTCTCTCTTTCTCACCGCTCCCTTCTCGTTCTTTGAACTTCGAAGAATGCGTGAAATTTCGAGGGAGCAGATCGCACCGTTGCAGTCGATGCGAATCGAAACGCAATCTTCCATCGAGCTATGCGAACAATTTTCTCCTTTTTTCACTCACTCTACGGGGACTCTGATTTTGTAAAATTTATGTAGCAAAGAAATTGGAGATCCCACAAAATATTGGGTTGTTCGGAAAGTAATTTCGTTTTTCGTGTAGAGATGGTATTGCTTCCATTTATTATTACTTAACATTATTCTAAGTCGCAAAATCGTTGTATGTTTTCAGAACTGACATTTCGGACGTCATTTCGTGCCTTATAGAATTTTATAATCTTTCAAGCATTTTTTTTTGTCGTCGCATCAAATATGGAAAATCAAGGTGAGCATATCCGTCACATTTTGCTGTTTTATTACCGCAAGGGTGAAAATGCAAGCAAGGAAAAAGTTGTATGCTGTTCACAGAGAGGATGTGCCATCGGATTACCTTATTTCGTCCTCTTCAATACTTTTTAAGCTGTGTAAATATCATTTTAAGTGCACGCGTCGAAAGTACAATAATAT